>CM014730.1:75265880-76465880 GCA_004329165.1 Spatholobus suberectus | reverse complement strand
TAGCCCCAAGCCATTGTCACTGGATGAAGATGCAAGTGCCTCCCTATGTTCTGATTCCTTAAGCCACTTCTTTTAAGCAATGCTGGAGTACTCAGTGCTCCACATGCTACAATTGTGACCCTGGCCTCCACCACACAAATGTCTTTAGTTCCTTTATATTCATATTCAAAAGCCACTCCATGTGCAATCTTTCTATCCCTTCCTTCCTTTTTCTTGTGCAAGACTTTTATTGCCTCACAACCTGGAAGAATTGCTCCATTGCCAGATTTCACCAAGTCCACCAACCATGTTTCTGAGGTACCCTTCTTCCTCCCATCCTTACAACCCATGCAACACCAGCCACAGTAGTGATCTGATGGAGAATTCCTAGGAATGTTACTAAGAGGATACCCCATTTCTTGACACCCTCTTCTTAGGATTGCATTGTTGAATCCTTCATCTTCAATCTCAGATTGAACTTCCATCTTCTCACAGACAGCATCCATAGCTTCTCTATACAGTTCACTTTCAAACAACTCTAGCCCATGTTTATCACACCACTCCTTGCACACATGCTGAGGGGTTTTAATGCATGCAGACCAGTTGATTGCTGACCCTCCACCAACAGTGGATCCTGATAGAATGAACACACCCATATCATCAGTTGCAACCATACCACCATTGAGGTACATTTGATCCATGGTTAGTCCTTCAAGAAGGGAAAGATTGTTCCTAGCAGAATAGCCTCCTTTCTCCAACACCAACACTTTGTAGCCAGCTTTTGCAAGAACACCAGCTATTACTCCACCTCCTGAGCCAGAACCAACCACCACTGCATCACATTGTATCACCAAAGAAGGAGATGACAAGTTTACAGCAGCTTTATGCTTTCTGCGAATGACAGAGACAGGGAATCCAAATCGTCTTAGGGCATCTGCAGTGATGTCTCGTGAGTAATTCAGATGAACAAGACCTTTGTAAAGGGGTCCTATCACCTCTTCAGCATCTTCATCTTCCTTATCCTCTTGTCCTCCTTTAGATGTTCCATGTAAGAAGTGGTTCTTCAACTGAGCTTTGAATTCTGGATCAGGTCCACAGTATCCAATTGCTTTCCATGAAACGTTGTCTTCTGATTCATCTATCTGAAAGTATGTGTCATGTCATGATGAGTACAAGGTTCCAAGCAACCAGAAAATCATATACATGTAATAATGAATTTAATAGTCATGCATCGATAGTGTAAAAAGTTTATACACAGTCAACTAATCAAACATTTTTTTGGTATGACTTTTAAGATGATTATTGTAAAAGTCAACAAACTTATTTTATATGGCAATTTGTAATTAAATGATAGTATAAAAGACTTTTACACTCTCGGTGCATGTATTATTTATTCTTTAATAATATGTTAAACATTTGGTGTCTTGTATGGGATCTTCTAAATGTGTCTGTCCCGTGGCTTTATTTAGCAGTAACTAAGGATGTTAGGCTTGAAGATCAACATTTTGACAGGGTCATTTTTATTGCGTTCGAATCTCACCTGGTCAAGGCCAGACTAATGATTGGGCTGGGACTAGGTAAACACTATTTAAATATAAATTTACAAATTTAGACATTATACATAGTTGAGTCATTAAAATATACAAGAAATTGAAACTAAGGAGTGCTTTAAATATATATTTGAAATAAATTATATTGATACAAAAATATTTTCATGTTCTGTTGGGAGTATGTATTAATTTTTAAGAAATCATAAGTTGATGAATAATGCATCCATGCCTACACTATTACAGAATCTTTGAAATGGGTTGAATCGTTAGAAGGAATGATTTGGATCAGCAACCCAAAAGAAATACTCTGAACATAAACCCTTTTGACACCCTGTTCCCCCTGAAAACACACACACAAGCATTCGTATTGGATTTTGAACTACAGAACAAACTGGTTTGACAAATTTTGAGCCAAGCTCGTCGTCTGTTCTGTGTCTTATTAGCAAATTTAGAGGAAAGATTGGTGCGTTATGGAAACGAGTTCATTATAAAAAAAACAAAAAAAAAACTAGGTCCAATTTTCACAATGGAAAGAAGAGAGGCACTTTGAACCAAGTGTTGTTTTACTGGTTTTGCTCAAAGAATTAGAGCCTTTTCGGCTCTAGTAGCAGAAATACTAGCTCTCAGAGTCAGAGAAGCTACAAAGCTGGAACCAAACTGCAAAATTCCTGTACTATACAATTTCTCCATAAATTTATGTCAGTGACTTTTGTATATTTGTGCATCATGTCTGGGACTGGGACAGTCTACCTATTGCCACTTTGTTGTTTTCTTAACTACTCCTTCCATCTCATATTATTTGTCTTCTAAACTAATGCGCATTTTTTGAGCAAATTATTAATTACACAAATTACTATGATAAAATAATTATTTTTGACAAAAAATATCTTAATTAAAAGAGATAGAATATAATTATGAATCCATTCAAGCATTTAGGCGAGATACTAAATGAAGATATTATGCAGATTTTTTTTTTTAATAGGCATACATAGTTGGTGTATTACGTTGTCAATGAATAAAAATATCATCTTTAGTATGATTTTTAAGATAATAATTATAAAAATTAACAAATTTATCATACATAATAATTTGTAGGTCAATGATAATGTAAAAAATCTTTACATTGCTAGTGCAAGTATTATTTATTTAGAAAATAATGCTTTCTTGGTTTTGTAAAATAACAAAGATAAACTAAAACACCCAAAGAGAAATATAAATAATATAAGACAAAGGGATTATTTGAGTTTGACACAGAATATATACATTAAAAATCTCATAACTTCCATATACTCTCAAAAGGAATCATAGTTGCGTTGGAAAGTTAAGTAATCAGTGCATCGGACGCATATTCAATTTCTTTCTTTCGTTATGATACATATTTCAATGTAAAATTTATGATTAAGATTAATTTAAGCACACATTTTAATTATATTCAATGGTTTACAATTAATTGTATAAAAATCAATTCCACTTAATTTTAAAACAAACGGGCCTTTAGTTTCCCTACTGATGAGAGATTATGGTTTTTTATTTTTTTTGGAAAGCACGATTATGGCTTCTTGGACTAACTATCATCAGGCTTTACTTTCACGTTTTTGTGCGACAATCTTCGGTTCTAACTTAAAACAAATGCTACAGAAACAATAATTGTAGTTAAGATCGGTGTATAATTACACATGGGGGACTATATGAATTTATTAAGGAAACAATTAGGTAGAAAGTAGAAACCACATAAATGGACTTGTCCAACTTACCAATTTCAAGTTATAAACGTAATGATGGTTGAAGTGACATAGCCCTTGTTATATCTTCCTACTAATTCTTCTATTACTATCTTATAGAGTATCAAATGAAAAAGTAATGTATTTTATATCTTGAAAATATAAAATATATTTAATATGTATTATAAAAAAAGTTGGAAAATTAATAGAAGGATCAATAAAAGGATGTTATAAGAAAATTTAGAATTATTCTAGTCCTTTTACTTTATGAAAAAATGAGCATAGGACTTGAAAATTGAATGAGATGGAAACTAAGGCTGATCAATTTGGATGGACAGTGTCCCCTACCAAGGTACGGTAAAATGGGGGTGTTAATGCAATTGGACTGTCATAGCTACCTGGGCCTAAGGCTTTGGATTCAAATGCTAGTTAAATTTCGTACCACTTTGATGTGGGACACAAGGGCATTTTAATTGTTGTTAATGTGAGATCCTTATCTCCAACGACCTTTCCCTCCTAGTACCACTTTTGCAGTGACTTCCAAGGATGCTGCTAGTTAAGTTTCCTAGCTAGTTCTTTAACTTTGTATGGCCCGACACTCGATCGGATAAATACGACCTGTTGCTGTTCTATTCCCCCCTCCCCTGAGTTTTATGTGACGATTATTACTATTATTTTGGGTGTTGAAATGGACATATAGTCACTGCTTTACTTAAATACGGTAGTTTAAGACAGTAAAATAACTCTTACTTAATCTATCATAGTTTAAAAAAAAATAAAATCTGACCAACATAAGTTTTCTTTAATCCAATTTCAGTTTATATAAATTAAATTCTTAATTCACCCAAACATAACCCAAGTAGAAATGCACGTGGTTGGTTACTTTACTTTCATAGGATTATTTATTTATTTAATTACGCACGCACGTGGATTCGTGTATGTGTGCGTGTGCCTAACATCAGCTAGGAATGCATTTTTAAGAAAATGCAGAAGTAAAAATTACATTTCAAAGGTCGAATAATTAAATGCTGCGAATGAATTCTTTTAAAAAGGTATTGAAAAATGTTTCATCAAGAAAAAAAAAACTATATTAATTTGACATTTTGAATGACTGAAATAGAATTTAATAATCGAAAATAAGTAGTATAAATATTATTTTGAATAAAAAGCTCTTCTATTATAATTAAATATATATATTTTTTGAAATAACTTAAAATTTTAAAAGTAAATATCTCAAGATTCTTATAATAAAGATATTTCAAGTGTAAAACTCCATTGATTTTACTTGACCGGTTCCTCTTTGGGTAGGGCAGCATTGGCTTGAAAGAAGACGGGATAGATCATAGATGAAATAAAGTGTAACTGGGTGATTTGGTGGAAAGTCTGTCACGTGCAATTTGGTGCATAAGAACCCTTTCATGTAACGCAAAACGCTACGTTACAAATGGATAGATTGACAGGATCGTCACCTCACCAACCTTCTCCAACTACATACATGCAATGGATTATCACTTTCAAGTTTCAACCATTCCTACTTTTATCTTGCACCATAACGAACATTTTCGATTATGTGCGACACAAAGTCAACCGGAATCATTAATGTTAGCTCTCACCAGTCTCATGCAATTCTAAAAAAGGTAAATTTTAAACAAAATTCTTTAATTGTTCGTGATATATTATTTTTAATATAAACATCATAATAAGGTAGAAAAAAAATAACATGTTATATTTTTATTAATTAAGAAATAATACCAAAAACATTTTTAAAATTTTATCAAAGGTTTGGCTTTTCTTAAAATATCTCCAAGAAGAAGGCACGGGAGATAATTATATAGGTTGGTGATACCAATACCAGTATCATTGTATTGGAAGGCTGGTGAAACCAGAGTAGACACCTTGTAAAATGGTTCAAACGTACGTGTATACTTCTACCATTTTGGTAATTTGCTAACGTACATATACATGTTTTTTAGTTGAAGTATGTTAGCAAGCTAAACTATAGGTGTATCTTAAAATACACTGTAATTATAGCTTGCTAATATACTTTAATTAAAAAATAAGTGTGTATACGTTTACAAATCTCATATATATATACACACACATAAAAAGTCGGCCTAAATATTATGTCACTAATATATTTTTTTTATCATAATGCTTATGTGTACCTATGCAAGGGGTTGAGAGGATGAAATATGATATCCCACCAAAATAATAAGTTAATAGGTTTAAATTTCTTTTATTTCTTTAGAGTGAAGTAAATATAATTTTCTTGTGAGT
Source organism: Spatholobus suberectus (assembly GCA_004329165.1). Lineage (NCBI taxonomy): Eukaryota > Viridiplantae > Streptophyta > Magnoliopsida > Fabales > Fabaceae > Spatholobus > Spatholobus suberectus. The sequence continues at coordinate 76,460,353 of CM014730.1, read as the reverse complement.
ATTATTTGACTCTAAAGATCTGGAGACTATTTACCCGCCCTAAAATATTTAATATGGAAAAGTATGAAGAGAACAGGGAAGGGCAATTCTATTGTTTGAGGGACCATGCATGTTCAAGAAAAAATATTTAAGAGAATTTCGTAAAGGGTATTAAGACTTGTTTTACTAAATTATTTATAAGTATGACTTCTATGTTTGTGGTAGTTTACAATCATGAAATTACTGTGATAAACTATTTGCGTAAAAAAAAAAATCGCACTTATGAAGTGTGACTTACTTCATATGAATATTTTTTTGGTTAAAATAGAATTTTGGTTTCTTATCTAAATTTTTGTTTCAGTTTGATTTCTTAAGTTCAAAAACTTTCATTTTGATCTCTTGAAGTGTCTCTATGCGACCAAGTTGGTCCTTTTGTTAGTTTTTCACACTAACTTGGTCGATTTAGTAATACATGACAAACTATGAGAAAAATCACGTCAGTAAAAATTAACACCATTAATGCAAGAAGGAAGGACTATTTTAGTTTAATAGAGACACTTTAAGGAATTAATGTAAAACTTTTTAAATTTAAGAGATTAAATTGAAACTAAAAATTTAGATGAGAGACCAAAATTTTATTTTATCCAAATTTTTTCAAAAACTATACTAATTTAATAATTTTAAAATTACATTATATTGATAAAAAGCCAAGTATTAAATTTTTAAAGTCCCATAATAAAGATGCATTAGGTGCCGCCCATTTATATATGGACCCAAATGAATAAAAGAAAAAAAATTAATTGGAGACACCTTTAGAAACTAGCTAGCAAGATACTATTAGAAAAATGGTGACTAGAAGTCTATGTTTTGAAAATTGGACCAGCAAGTCAAATCGGAAAATCAGTGAACCGGTTATCTGACAGGTTCAAATAAATTATGGAACCGGCTTAAAGAAAAACCGGTCAAAGAACTAGAAAACCGGTAAAAACAGTCAAAATCGAACAAAAATCGGCCAGAAATTAGTTCATAGCGGATCAATAAAAAATGCTTAACACAACATTATTTTGATTTTTTTTCTTAAAAAAATGAATACCAACCTAAAATATTTATCATTTTCTTTTTTATTTTAAATATAAACTTGTTTTTATTAATAAATGTTAATGTGTATAATTAAAATTTATACTTAAGTATCGTGACATATTTGATTTACACTTTATAGGTATTATAAATGTAAAAAACCTATAAAATTATGTTTTATTTTTAATTTTTAGCATTATAAAATTATGATTATTATATATTTTTTAATATTATTTTATGTATTATTTAATTATTATTATTATTTTATCAATACTGATTCGACTACAATTCAACCACAATTGATTTGTTCGTCCAGTTTTAAAAACATTGCTAGAAGCAACTGAAAACACTTTCTTTAAAATAGAAAAAAAGGGAGAAACAAAGCAGCAGAAGACATTAAATGCTTATATGTGTTAATTAAAGCATGGTCTGCTCCAGGTTGGTAGAGTTTGAAATATGAGGGAACTTATTATTATTACCTGAGTAAAGAAGATTAGGAGAGTGAGAAGTTTGATGGTCCTGAACAGCATTCTAAAGTGACGTAGGTAACTTAGAGACCATGATCGCATAATCTCTTGGCGTTTCTGCAGAGACAAGTCAGGGTAGCTGTGGACGAAGGGGAATTGGGTTGAGAGGCACGCCATGCCACAGAAAATTATTGTCCCAAACCACGTAGACAACAGCCATAACACCAACTTCAGTAACCCTGTCATGGGGTGTTTCAATTTCTCACTTATCATACCCCCAAACTGCACATGATCACAAAGCAACCAAAACATTTATATCTATTAGTAGTAATATCTATGCTTAGCCTAATAACTAAAAGCAACGTAACCAGAATATTAGAAGAATTAATTTGAATTTTAAGTGTTGAAAGAAATTAGTTTTCAACTATTAATTAAATATATCCTTAGTGCATATATAGTAAAAAAGAAACAATTTTGCTTTACAAAAGTAATTTTGATACCTATAGATTCAATTCTCTCTCTCTCTTTTTTTTTTGCTAGAAATATTATATATATATATATATATATATTTCACAATGGCATATCACAAGAAAATAAACGTTCATTATCATGAATTTTACTTTCAACAATTTATAAAAATTTATATGTATAAAATAGACAAATATACTGCAAAATTATCATTTTATATATAACAATTTTGCAGTATATTTCTCCAATTTTTTGAGTGCATGTGTGTGTATGCATATATATAGAGAGAGAGAGAGAGAGAGAGAGAAATTAGAGCTTTAGGAGAGAGAGAGAGGATATATCATATAGAAAATTTATGGGGAAAAAAATGAAAGGGAATTTAAGAATTTGTAGGTAGCTAGCCAGCTAGCCGTACACGTTCAGGTGTTCCTGCCATGGAAGCTGAAATCTGGTAGAACTTGGTGACAGATTCATCGGAGGTGTCATCAAAGTTGTTGACAGAAGGTAAAATAGTGTCACAAAGAGCAGACAGGGATTTCATTTGCCTGGGAAAGAGAGAGTTAGTGAGAGGCTGTAATTGTTTCTCTCTCTCTCCACCGCTTAGAAGAAGTCTCTGTGTGTCAATACTACCAAGCTCAATCACAGTGTGGTTTTTTGTTGCATCCACTCCCATCCCCAACCTGAAGCTACCCTTTCTAGAGCTACCATTTCTTCCTATAGTACTGTCCTCCATGGTTAGTTTTCTTTTGTTTCAAAATATCAAAACTAGAGCTACACTATATGCATCACACAATGGTTCCAAACCTTTGGAGTTTATATAATACCCATTTGAGAGATAGCCAGCCCCAACCGTTTTTTTAAAAGGAAAAATAAAAAAAATAGAATATATAATTAATGAGTATTTTTTTTCCCCACGGAATAGGAAAACAGTTAGAGAGACGATTCTAAAAGGTACATTTGAAAATATGCTAAAAATTAAGGATAGGATAATATAAAAATACTCTTATCATATTTAATTTTAAAAATGATCACTAGACAAGATAAAATAAAAAAATAAAACTCATGGCAAAAGTCTTGAATTTTATTACTTAATAAAACAAGGATACCACCAAGCACGTGAATCAATTGATGCGAGCTTAATCAGTGGTTTTGAGTTCGAGTCTAAGTATGCAAATGGGTTAAATTTCGAAGGAAAAGCTTTATCACTTATAATGATCTTCTTACTTGGCTCGAACAAGATTGTTTCTCATAGAAAATACTTGTGGTCTTAAATTAAAAAAAGCAGGGATGACTTTCTATCACATTTACAACATCATTTAAAAATAAATAAATAAAACTAAAATTTTTCCCCAACAATCCTTTGTCTTGAGTTCCATTTTCTCCTTGAAGCATTTATTCTCCATTCTTTCTTCTCCTCCTCCTTCCTGCTTTCTTACTCTTTCTCTCTCACGCACTCAAAATTACTTATAGTATGGGTTGATTATTGTTATCGTTTGAGATGTTCCAGATTAACTTTGATTAAAGTTTGAGATGAGCTGGTGGTGGTTCTTTCTTCAAGTGTGGCTGAATTGTGGCGGAGATGGGTTGGGTACTTGTAAAGGCACTCCAACACTCAATTCAACAGAGATTTTGACAAAATATCAGTAAAAATACATGCATATTTGACGCTGTTTACCTTGGTTATATTTATAAGATACTTGAGATGAGTTAAATTGTGTGGCATAGGGCTCAAGGCCTCCTTGAAAGTGGTTTTTCAATCGGTTTGGAATAAAATACTATCAATTTACTCCACATTCACTTGTTCTCCTTTTCTAATATGCATCGAAGTCACGTTGTCCCGAATTACCTATGGTTGTCTTCAATCAACGTACCGACTAATGGTTTAAAGTTATCATTGGTTTCGGATTGTGGTGGTCTTTTTTATCTTCTGGGTCTTAAAAATCTAGTATGAAACAACTACTAAATTCTAAATATCATGATTTTTTTGTTTGGTTTCCCATTGTTTTTTGAAGTTATAATTTAGTCCTCATAATTTTTTTCCCTTTCCTATTAGTTTTTGTTAGTCATTCGTTTGTTTTGTTCGTTAAATGTTTAAATAACAGAAGATGAAATGAACAATTCATAATATTTATATGGATCATATATGTGGAAAATTTATGATATTTTGAGGAACCAAATGAGTAGAAAATGGCACTTAATAGACAAAACAAACAAAATACTAATAGAAGGACTATATGAGAAAGGAAAAAAATTATGAGGACTAGATTTTTAGGTTTTAAAAACAAGGGACTAAATGACAAATTTGTTATATTTAAAGAAATAAGAATATATTCAAGCAAAAATAAAATAAAATTGTGTCGATACTTAGTTACTCTTACTACATTATTCTATTTATGTTATCTCTTAATATACATATAAAACATTCTAAAAAGTATAAGAGTGAATGAAAATACTTATAAGTTATAAAATTCTCTTTAATTTTTTTTCCCTGGCAAAATTCCATATTAGCTTTGTTAATTAAGAATAGGTGTACAATATTTAAAAAGATTAACATGAAATTTCACTTAATAATATTAGGGTCATGTTAATCAATGTTTTAAGTATACTAATTGAATGACATTAAATACATCTTATTAAATGTTTTTAATTATTTTAAACAATAAATGTTAAATAACTTTTACTCCAATATATTAAATATTTTCTTTTTTTAATTTAAAGTTTCTAATATTTTTTTTTTTTGACAAGTTCCTTAGCTAACTACTTGTCAGCATTTGCCATAATATTAAAAAAATAAAATGCACGCTGTTAACATTTTTAAAGACGAAAATAAGTTGGTGAGCTTTTATTTTCAATTATTGCTATATATTGGAAAATATTCTTTAAGGATGAGAGAGAAACGAACACGTGGTGATGATACCAAACGAAATTCATAAATCTTAATAAAAAAATGAAAAGGCGAAAAAAGGGAAATAGGGTTTTGAAATAAATGCAACGGATAACGGTACGTATTAACTCTCTCATCTGCCACCATTTAATTTCGGCCGTTCGATTTTGATTACGTTTCTTAAAAAGCAAATAAAATAATATAGCGAAATTGCTGTAGTGAATCATTTCCGTGCTGTAGCTTTGACGAATCCCCTGCTGGCCCAGGCGAACTTTATGATTGGTTATAGATTAGAATAATGGAATTAGTTAATTTATCATATTATATGCGAGTAATTGGAGGTCCATTATGAATCATACCCCGGTTGATATGCTTAATACATCAATCTTTTTCATGAATATATCACTCGTCAATCACTTACATATTTATGCTCGCATTCATGATCCAACCAATAACCAAATTGCGTGGAGGCTTCAATTATATAAATTATTCGGTTCGAATTATAACTTCATAATTTTTCTTTATATTACACTCTTTCTCTTATGAATCGAGGTTAATTCAGCTGATAAGAATTAAGATATTTCATTTCAAAGACGTGGTTTTGATTGCTGCTTTAACGATCAATCTATAATGACGAGCAATTTGTATGTATTACTATTTTTATTGTAAGCACTTGTTTAAACCAGTAACAAATGCTTGTTTTGAAATAGGGTTAATCTCTATCTCTAGATTTTTTTTTTTAAAAATATTTGGTATAATTTAAAAAAATATTTTTTTGAATTATTTATACCAAATAATTATAAGTGCTTATAATTTTATATAAAGTGCAATGAAATTAATTTAGGCCAAAAAGAGTACTGATCTTAGTTAACATTAATTCTTTTTGCTGGCTATAAGCTATGCTGTCAAATATTTGGTACGCTGTTACAAGTCAAGAATTCATTGATAATTCGGTATCTATGTGAAGAACCATGTACAACAGCGTACGTTACGGAATGCCAGTAGAGATTTACTGCATATTCATTTACAAATTAAAATCATGGGATGAAGTGGTGTTTAGACATTTACTAACGTAAATATGATTTGATTGAAGTTGCTAGAAATTATGAATATGATTTTCAGGATTTGTCTATCATTATATGATGATTTGATCTTAATTACTTGAAATAAAGAATGTTATTTTCTGGATTTAATTAACATTCATTACATGATTTGGTGGCATTTACCTTGTATTTCTTGCGGAGTATGCCCGTGTTTTAAACTTTTAATGTTTTCCTTTAGAGTATTGATAAACGTTAATCTCAATGTGGGATGGATTGGGTAAGAAGAGAGATAGAAAAAAAGGAATGTGTAGAGAGAAAGTAATAGATATAGTAAGTGTTGTGATTAAAAAAGAAAGAAGAGATAAATAAGAAGAAAATGAGGTGAAAAAAAGATAAAAAGGAGAGTCAGTGTATATCAAGCCTTTTCCTTTTAGCCTTAATACTCTTCCCCTCTCTCCTTTTTTAGTTGCTTTTTCATCTCAATTACTCCCATATATTTCAAGAACAACTCCAATCATCTTAATTTAATTAACGCCAATTTTATTAATTAATAATTGAGTACCCCGATAATGCGTGCTAAGCATTATAATGTGAGGCTTTACATATATCCCATAGAATATAATTGGCATGATTGTTAAACTCAAGTGTTAACTTGTAAACTTGTCCAAGTTTATGAGCCCATACCTTCAAATTGAGTTAAGCCAGTTGTAAAATTGTTTATTAGTGAACTTAGATAAACTCGAATGAGATCACTTAGGGGCTATTTACTTTGGGAAAATATTTTTAGTTTTCATTTCTTATTTTCATTTTTTGAAAGCAATTTTCATTTTCAAATTTTTAGAATTTAAAAATATATTTGCCTTTGATCTTTTATTTTCTATCTTCAAAAAAGAAAAATATGAAAATGTGTTTGTTTTGACTTGATTTTATTTTTCTGACTTCTTTCTTCTAGAAAATGAATCCCAATGCCAATGATTTTTCCATCCTCTACCAACTTTTAAACCAGATAGATCAACACACGTATTCATCCCTCCCCACAAAACTGCACCAAAGTATTACCCCTCTTCCTTCTTCACACCCTTGGTCCTCGTTCAGACCCCTCCACAATTTTGTCACTCGGGCCAAAATCGCGAAACCCCAAGCACAAGAGAACAAGGTGCAGGTGTATCACGTGCTAGTGAGGGCGGAGGAGATGCACAAAGTTTGTGTGAAGTAGCTGAAGGCTTTCAGGGAGAGGTTGGTTGACACTTACGAGTCTTGTGTGGAGCAATTGGTGAAAAGGGCCAATGAGGAGGTGAATGAACAGTTTCACAATTCATTGGAAGGAGGTTGCAGCTTTTCATCTTATTTACAATTTTGCCACCGCATTTCGTGTTTCGTTCTCAAAATTTAACAAAGAAAATATTGAAAACAACCTAATTTCACACATTACTCCTTTAGGTGAGCAAACTTAGTCATAAGTACTAAGAGCAAGAAATTAACATGAAGGCATACAACCTCTTTTTCTATCCCTAGGTTCAAGAATTATATGGTTGCTAAAATGGAACGGTTCAAATCCCAATTTCCCAATTGCAAGGTTTGAATTACAAATTAATTTCTAATGGGTGTCACGCATAGAAAAAGCATTAATCATAAAGTTAACAATTGAATTGTATTAATAATCAAAAGGTTCAAAAGGAAAAACAAATCACAAAGTATTTCAATCACGGTTCATCCTAACCTAACCCCAAAGGGGTTTAGAAACTCAGAGAAATTAAACACACAAAGAAAATAAAAAGAAGATAGAAAGGAAACCATGAATCTTGAGAATCAAATTACAATTCTTCAAGATCCAAAGCTAGAGGTGAATCTTCAAGCTCTTTCTCACTTCTGGTCCTTAGATGAGTCCAAGAATCCTCCCAAATGTGTAGTTCTAGCCTTTTAATAATGCATTTGGGCTTCCTGGACCACAAAAACGTGTTCGGCCCAATAAAAAAGAAAGTTCGCAAAAGTTGAAAATGTGCTGGCGCTGGGTGCCCCTACATTGGGTACTCTTTTTTTGGATGTTCATCAACGTGTTGGTGTTGAGCACTGGCGCTGGGTGCCCACTCTTCGAATTCCTGCCATCGTGTTGGGGCTTGGCGCCAATGTTGGGCGCTACTCTGCTGGGCACCAAAGCTGACTTGCTTCTTCTTGTCCTTTTATAGCTGAAATTAGCTTCCTTTATATCCTGACATTATCTATTTTCTTTGCTCAAGTTTCCTACATTAATCAACCTAAACAACTAAGTAAAATCATGTAATTTTTAATAAAAATCTCAAGAACACAAATTACATGGCATTTCATATCATTGGGTTATTTTCTCATATATTTTCTTTAAACTGAAGCCAAAAATCATGTGAATGAGCTCTATAAATCTACATAAACTGTAGATTTATCAGCCATCTTTGTTTTAATCGATTACAATCATTTTCTAATTGATTACAATGTTATTTTTTCAAGCTCAGATAGTTTTGATAATTAGTTTAATTGACTACTAGTTGGTTGTAATCAGTTACTTCAGTACCTGTTACGAAAATAACTAAAAAATTAACTTTGTTTTTTGTTATTTTTGAAGCCTAACTGTCTTATAACTTCATATCTCTTATTGACTTTATATCATTCAAGTGAAACACATTACACAACCTTATTATTAAGATTTCAAAAGATTCAAAGGCTTTTAGGTTCTTCCTCTCTTTTGTGCTTAAAAAATTCTTTGTGCTTCATTTTGTAAATCTATCACATCACAGTGATTACAATTTCGTTTTTCTCTATAAAGAGTGATTGAGAGTGAGGTATCTCTTAAGGTTTCTTATAGGTGAGGTATCCTACAAGGTTTCTAGGCTAATGGTGTAGTATCCATGGTTGTGGCTTAGAAAGTTTCAAGAAAATGGTACTTTTTTGCTGTTGTGATTATAAAGAACTCGCAAGTTACTAGAAAAATCTCATAATCATTTGAGGACTAAATGTAGCTCTTGGTGATTGAATGAACCAATATAAAATCTCTTGGTGCACAATTTTCTATCCTTATTTCTTTATTTTCTTGATTTTTTGTGGAATTTTATCATATAGGGTCTTGTTCGTACATTGTGCATTACATCTCTTTCTTTCTACATCATTAACATCAAAATCAACATTCTTCCAAATTTAAAAATGTTTTTGAGTGTATTGAATTGAATTTTGAAAAAGTTTTAACCATCTAATTTACGCTCTCTCAAATTGTTTTGCCATTTGTCTAATAAGTGACATAAAAAATGGTTCTTGAAAAAGAAGGCTTAATAGCCCTCAAGATTTTGAAAAAAAGATAGAAACAATCATTTTCTTGAAGAATAAGCCTCTATAAATCCTTCCCTAATTTTCAATGGTGAATGATATTTCTATTGGAAAGTTTGAACAAAATATTTATTGAGCTAATTGATTTTGATGTTTGGGATGCAATAGAAAATGGTCCATACATTCTCGTGCATAAAGTGAATGGAGAGAGAAAAGAGAAACCTAAAAAAGATTAAAGTGATGATGAGAAAAGAAAGGTGTAATACAACCTTAATGTTAAGAATATCATTACATTTGCAATTAGTTATAAAGAGTTCTTTAGGGTGTTAACAAGTAGTTTGACTAAGGAAATGTGAGATACATTACAAGTCACACATAAGGTACATACAATGTCAAGAAAGCTAGGAAGAATACATTGATGCATGAATTTGAAATGTTTAGAATGAAAAGCAAAGAAAGCATTTCAGACATGCAAAAGAGATTCATGCATATAGTAAATCATCTTGTTGGTTTATTCCTTTCACGTTATTATTATTCCCATTGCACCAAACCTTTTCGATATTTATAGGTGAATCATCACTAGTGTTAGGCTTCCTTGTCTCTACCTTTAAGATATGCTTCTATATCATTCATAGTCCTAGTCAAACCATTAATTAAGAACTATATCATATGTTTCTTTAGTTATTGCACCTTTAGTTGTTGAATTTGCATCCTACATATGTCCTTGTAGCACATTCCTATTCTTGCCTTAAAGTCCTCATGGATTATAGAATGACTAGTTGCTATGTCATTTCAAGTTGCATGCTTTGTCCATCTCTTTCATATATACATTATAAGACTTATTATAATATTTCTTGATGGGAGGACTTTGAGGGCATGTGAGCATAAAATTCTTGAGAACTTATACCTCTTACAACTACACTTCACTAAACCAACAAAAGAGTGATAATGAATAGTATGTTGAAAAAACTTCTTATACGAAGTAACTTTATATTTATTAACTTTTCCATTATGAGAGGAAATATACATACTACTATTATAAGTGCTTGATACCTTATGTTGGATCATCTTAAACATTATAGGAGTATAAATTATTGTTGCATGCCTTAGAATTTTCACATCAAATGACAGAGTTAAACTTGTTTAGGTTACTTTGAAATCTACATTTGATTCCTTATATTAATTATCCTCTACCAATTTCTCCAACTGATGAAAAAGTATAAGTAAATCATTATGATAACTTTATATTTTTAATTACATTGTTCATACTCTTATTATGTTCTGTGGTTGTCATGTTTGAACAAAAGTTTTATCGACTATAAACTAATGCTAATTTCTCCTTCAAAGCAAAAGTTTGGTTCAACAAATTATTATCTTTAAGATCATATTTCTTAATCATATTGTTCCAAGCTGCAATAAACTCTTCTTCATATCCATAGATGCAATTATTAAAATTCTTACTAAATTTTTGAAACTTCCCAAATACCATACTTAGTTTCTTTAATGCAATTTTGATACAAATGCCAAGTATAAAGACAATGACACATTTTTTTTGCCACACCAATGCTAATGCTTTTGTCATTGCTATATCTTGGTCAGTAAGAATAATCTTTGGTTTCCTTTCTAACATATATTTAGCAAAAGTATTGAACAACCAAATAAAACTTTCAGTTGTCCCATCATATAACAATGTTGCACCAAAAATAATGTTGAGCTTATGATAGTTTCACTCTAGTAAACAATGGAAATGGACAACCTTCTTTATTTTTTTTGTAAGTAATATCAAAACAAACTACACCACAAAATATAAATAGTCAATTGTCATCTTCACATCAACCCAAAAGACATTTGTAATTAAATCATCCCCATCAATTGTATTGTATAAAAAAACTAGTATCTTCTGATTGCATTTTTTGCAAGTACTCTAGCACATTACCCCGTATATCCTAACTTTATTTGCATTGTTCTCTTGGAATGCAAATAATTTCTATAGTCTTCCGCAATGAATCGAAGATTCTCATGAGCTCCAACTTGCCTAGCCGTTAACTCAACTTGCTTTTGGAGTAATTTCATAATCATAAGCTAAATCAACCTCAGTTGCTTGAAGGAGAGTTATTATCCTTTGAGATCTATGTAAATGAATCTTACTAGGACTTGTAGTCTCTTGTGTATGCTCAACAATAAATTTAGTTACATGATACTTGCCGATTAAACGACTATCAACATTCGTCTATGCTAAAAACCAAATAGAGTTGGCAAAATTGGCCCAACTTTGTGGATTAACTTGATGGCCCGATAGTCAGGTTGGACCCATAAAAAGTAAGCCTAAAATTGCCAGGCATATTTGGCTCAATATTGTGTTTATTTTTTAGTAAATATATATAAATTTAAGAAAAAAGACAATAGACCCAACGAACTAGGTCGAGCCAAAAAATATGTAACCCAAAAGGAGTTCAGGTTGACCAATTTTTCACGTCTTGACTCGTCAGCTAGACAACCCGTTTTGACAGCTCTACAACTAAATCTTGTTTGCAGATAAGGATTCTTGATATTATCTTTTCCTTTATCTTTTTCACGATAACTTTTGCATGAACAACAAAATATTCTGTTAGCTATCTCCCTATCATTATCTATTTGCCATTTACTGATCCTTACACTAAAACTCATTCTATAAGTATAAGAATTGTTAAAAGTATATGTTGCATTTTGTGTCAAACTTCATCCCATCATTATCAATTTTTATTCCTTCAAGTCCATCCACACTATTATTGCCTAGTTGTTGATGTTTTTCTTTAGCCATAATTTGATCTATTATTTATTATCTTTAAATTAAATAAAAATTCAATTAAATATATTTAATAAAGTAATAAGCAAAAGAATCCATTAAAATATTACAAGTAAATAGTTTAATAATTCACACTCATACACATAAGTGCAATGAATACACACATAAGTGATCAAAGTAACTAAACAACTATTACAGGTTGGATATAACTAATGTTTACATGAGTGAAAGCAAAACACAAACAAAATTAATTACCTTGGGATTAGGAAGATAGGAGGATAACCCAATGTGGGGTTTAGAAGTTAGGGCAAGAACATACTTGAAAAAAAGATGGGAGAAGCAATGGTGTCAATTTATGCTTCAATGCACGAGCAATTTGACAAACTTCCTTTAAGTATGTTCATATGAATCTATTTCAATTATTGATGCTATTTCCTTCACATCTATGATTGAGTTCAAATTCTGCTAAGTAAAAATAAAAGTGAAATAATTTTCAAAGACATTAATTAAATGGGTAGTATGATATGAGGAAGAAACCTATGGTGCAATGTAGAAAAGAAAGAGGGAGAACATGTTAATGAAAATTGCGAGAGTGCTTTGAATTTATCAAAACAAGAATTGATCACTGCAAGGGAAAATGTATGTAAGAGTTGTACTCAGAGAAAGACAATTCAAGAAATAAACTAATGCTGTGTACAAGAATTAGAAACCCAAGTTAATTTCACGAACCATAGTTGTACAAATCTGTAGAACATAAAAAAGGAGAACAAGAATAAGTTAGTGACGTAATTCAATGAACTAGAATTGACATTAAAGGAAGAAATGATTATTAAACTTGAATCGTACTAGAGAGACGTAATGAGAACAAGAATAAATCAGCAATGTGATTCAATAAACTAAAATTGACATTAAATTGGTATCGTACCATAGAAGATCATCAACTGATGTGAACCAAGAAACAAACCAGATATAATTATGGAAGAAATAACAATTGTAGTATATGTGAACAAAAGGCGTAATTCAATTGATGTGAATCAGACTTGCTCAAAGCTTTGAATCAAATGTAACATAACCTCATTAATTTTCTTCAAACCTAATATAAAAGCGATGTAGCAATTTAATTTGAGGTAGCATTATTTGATTGGGGGAACTGAGGATTTTTGTTATCATTTAACATATTTATAATGACCAACATTTTTGTATCAATTAAGAGTCCCACCCCATCAAATTTTGAGTAATTTAAATATCATTAGGTGAAATTGTAAATAAATATAATTTAAAATTGAAATAATGTCATTAAAAAACAACACTAATCAAATTAACAATATATACTTAAAACAATGCCAATTACAAGTAAAATAAGTACTATTGTAAGTATGTTTTAAGATAGTATCAATTATAATTAATTTTTTTAATTGAAATTAGCAATAAGTCAACTTAGATAAATTATATAATTGTTTCAACTATAATGGAATCAATAAGTCACAAACAGATATCAATTTAGTTATTTTAATTAATAAGTTAATTAATGTAAATTATATATATAATTGTTTCAATCATATAATTGAAACAACATGTCACAAAAACACATTAGTATAATGGTTTGAATTAAAATTAGTTATAATAAGTTAATGTCAATTATATAATTATTTCAATTGAATAATTGAAACAATATCATGAAAACAAGTTAGTATAATCAAATTTGCAATATATAATTGAAACAATATTAATTACAATTAAGTATTGTAAAGACAATTATATAAAATTAAGAGTATTTGCAACTTTGTTTGACTTGATTTTTAAACAAAAAGTCAAATGAATTAGCCAAATATAAAATTAATATGTGATTTAGTTGGTTTAATTTATTTTTTTAATTTTTAATTTATTTTTGTATGACTTTTAAAATAGATTTTAATTTGATTATTAACAAAATAAAACAAAAATAGTAATAAATTGAATCATGGTCAATCTTTGAAAATGACATTTTTATAACCACAAATAAAAAGTAATAAAAGATTACACATGATAATGATTGCATTACAAACTTCTTATTAAAAAAGCATATGGCAAAGCATTCATAGTTAATTAGTCACATATATTCAATGTCATAAACTCATAATTTAACATAATCAAAATGTCTAACACAAGTAGAATTACAACAAAAAAACGTGTAAAAAATGGCCTTTTTTTAAATGGTAGTTATAACCACCATTGTATACAAGAATGGCAGTTTCCTAAAGTGCCATATATCTTTCTGCCACCTGGTATAAAACGATGGTTTACCATGAACTGCCATTACAATTGCCATTTATACATTGTATAATATGGCAGTTCTTTGTTGTTAAAAATGGCGATTTTAAACCACCATAATTTGCTGATAAAATGGGTTTTTTTGGATAAATAAAATGTCAGTTTAAAATTGCCGTAATTTTTTGCTACATATAGCAGTTTAAAACTACCATAATTTACATACAGCAAAATAAAAAAAAACTACATAAACTGCCATAATTTGGCTAACTTGCAATCAATTCTATTTTAAAATGTTTAATAAATAACATAATTGTTTCGTATTATTCATTAATTTTATACTTGTTTGAAAGATGAAAATATAAATAAAATAACTTGAAATTTAGAATTTGCAAGAGGAAATCCTTCATTGAATGATAAAATTTGTAATGTAATAAGTGGTACTCCAACAACTCCAAAATTACATAAGTGTTTGATAAATAGATCCTAAACAATTCATACCTATTTCTTTGTGCTCTCTCAAACTCAAACCTAGTCTATTACAATATTTTGTATTTTGTGGTAGAGTCTTGTGTGGCTGAACTTGAGAAATTGGATATCTACTTCTTTGACTTGCTTAATAGAGATTGAGTATATGCAAACTCCCTAGGTGTCAAAATATAGGACAAAGAAAGAGATTTCATAAGCCCAACAATACCACCAACGCTATTTCATAAGTAAAAAAGTAAAAACAGATCAAAATAATTTCCACAGCACTATTTGACTAGTACCTGGATAGTCAGCAGACAGTAGGATAAATTTACCTAAATGTACCTTCAAGTTGTTGTTCTTGACTTATCAAATCACAAAATCTGTAGTAACAATTCTTAGAAATCCTATATCAAGTAACATGTAAGCATAAGGTATGGCAACTCCACTCTTAGCTGTTAATAGCTTCATTCTCCAAGTGAACCTTTAGAATAACAGAATTACATAGTAAGTTAAGAAAATAAAAGCAAAGAATGTTAAAATATGTTAATTCATGTACTAGTAAAACAAACCGTAGTAATCATTACTACAAAAAACACTAAAAGTGGTAATTCATGAAAGCAATACTTTAAAAGTATGTTAAAAATAGGAAGGTTTGTAAATTCAAAAATTTCAAGGATATGATATGTGAAAGATAGAGAAGTGTACTGTGTACATTACAAGCTCTCACTTGTCAAGATCACCAAATGCGGTGCTGATGGTGTAATTTAGAAGTGCAAGTATAACCAATAAAGGTCTGAGGAAGAACAATAACTAAATTTGTCTCAAGCAAAATAAGATATGTTTGGGATTTAGAATGATAAAAATGAACTTAATCATATTTTCTAGAAAGAATCTGCAACACAAATAAGGCACGTGGACTTATTGATCTTGTAAAATATGCTCGACCTGGTCAAGAAGATGGGGGGCACAGGTTGGAATAATGAAGATGTATAATCATTTTGAGACACTCACCAAGTTGTACCCTATAAACACAAACACAAAGATAAGGTGTGAGTGTGAGAGAGAAGCATAAATAGAATGTACAATATTAAATTCACACATGATATTGCAACCAGTATTATAAAAACTAGCTTGAACCAACCAACTCATCTAATGAACTAGTCATGTAATTGGTTCGAGTAGGCTACTAGATTTGCAATTGAACTGGTTTGAACCAGCTCTAAAGTCTAAGCCAAATTGAACCGACGTGAGTTGGTATGAGGTTAATCCTTAGATGGACTAGATTATAGTTAAATTAGTACCTTTTCTCTCTTTCCCTCATAGACATTTGTGTCTAGTTTGGAGGGATTGAGGATGATGATATATGCATCAAATCCTAATTTGGATTGAGGATGATAATATATGCATCGATTCTTAGATGAATAGCTCTTACAGATTCAGGCTGCAATGCACATTAGTAAGGAAATATTTCAAAATCAAGTAGAATGTATTTAGGCTAAAAATATCTAGGGCCATCCATCATGTGATTATCATTGACACCATTAGGAAAATTTTAGAAGTCACTAATTCCAAGAGCTTTCTGGGTGGAATTGAAGGCATAATGATTGGTTCCTACTAGCTGCAAATTTGTATAAGGTATCCTTTGGTCAAATAAACAATCTTAGTGAAAAGAATAAAATTGAGCTTAGGGCATAGATAATACAAAGATTAGAAATAATGAAAAGTGCTAGGATGCATTTCATGGCTGAGACTATCCTAATTGCTTCCTCAAACTCAAACCCTTATCTTTAAATGATTATTGAACCTAAGCTTGAATTATAATGTGAAACCTACAAAATTCCTGTTGAAAAGGCAACTTGAAGTGCCTTATGATATCCTTATTTCCTAAATATAGGGGGACTTAAGACACACCTGAAATGTGAGAATAAATATAACTTATGTTCTTAAAATTGAAATAATAAAAGAATAACAATAAAAAAAATAATGAAACGAGTTGAAGCACTTGCTTTGCTGCAATCTAAAAGTCAGGATGCCAAAGCCAAGATACATCAAGGGATAACCCTAAGGCAATAGGCTCACTGATTACCCTTTGTCCTACAGCACAAGAACAAATAGGTTACCTTACTATTACAAAAGTTGTCTATAAGTCTCAAGTATAGTGATTAGAAGAAAACGTCTAACAAGTGTATAGTACTTTTATCATGTAAGTAAGCATTATATTGTTTAGGCTAGCTCTTAATACCTTGCATCACCAAAACAATTGAATAACTCTCATCAAGGAGCTGAGAAAGTTTGTGAATGAAAGTGGAGTGACTAGTACTTACTAGTTATTAACTAAGTATGACATAATAGACATAAATGTATATACATTTTAAAAGGGAAGCTTAGATATCAGAATTAGGTACTTGGAAATTAAAAAGGTGCTTTTTCATTGGCTCAGTTGTCAAGCTTTGTACAATCACTGCATTGTTGAGCATCTGTAGCTTACTAACATTGCTGCCTTGTTTTTGCCAACAACGTTATCTGAAAACACAAAATTACTGGATAGATCCCACAACTTTATAGTCCCCTCATCATGCAAGGTCATAAACTTGACACTAGCAAGAATAAGATTATTCACACCAGGCAGAAAACTTTATTAGAATTCAAAAACATGATTTAATATTATAGAGCTAGCACTATTTGAAGCTTGAACCTATATGTCACGATCATTAAATAAAAGATCAAGTCACACAATCAAAAGTATAGTTGAAATTATGTATCAAATAATCATTTAATTAATTAGTCTAATTGGACAAAGGGTATAAATAATCATTTTGGATTTTAGGTGGCACAACTGCCCAAAGAAGATGCAACAATAATGAATTATCAAAGCAGTGCATGGAGATATAGAACTACGTAAATTAAGTTAACAATGTAAATGTTATAAGACTTAATTCGATCAGTTGGTAATCATTCCATGAATCTATCATTGGTAATCATTTCCATTGAAATCTATCATCACAAACAAGGGTAGTCTATCACTGTACCTCCATTTTTCAGATGGTAGGGAGAGCTAAGGATAAAATCAACAAGTCTACTAACACAAATCCCATTATCTATTGATTAAACCATTTTCTTCTACAAGAACAGAAAGCTCCAAGAAAATTATCATTAATAGAGTTTAACCAACAACCATTAACCAAAGGGTGCACAAAAATGAAAATAGAACCAAGGCACTTAAGTAAATTAATTTTAAAAATACTTACATAAATTAATTTTAAAAATATAAAAGAATATGGAAAATGTATTATCGTTGTGCGTACCTAAGTGATGAGAAGGTGAGCAGTTGAGTTCGGTGTAATGATTCGGATTTGAAAAGAAATAATGAAGGTTTTTCAAAAATTGAAGTAACTAATAAAATACTGGTAGTGATGAAGGATGGAAGATGAGTGATACTAGATGGAGAGGGAATATGAGAGTAGAGGTAGAGGATGAAAAAAATAGAGGAAGGGGAAGGAGCGAGAATAGACGGTGAGGCTTGGGGGCATCGTCGTTGATGATGAGCATCTCTTCTTAGGTGTTGTGGTAGACGAAATTTGTTTGTGTGTAGAAGAGAGAGCAATGGAAGTATCACTTATGTTTGTTTACATATCTGTCAGTATTAGGGCAAACAACAAATGCGAGAACCAATATTAGGTTAAATAATGAAAAAAAGTATATAACGACATTTAAAAATGCCTGTAATATAATTGAATATAAGGCTAGTTTTAAAATTGCCATATTATATAGTAAAAAATAGCAATTTTAAACAACTGCCATATTAAAATCGTTGTATTTTACTTTATTTTTTATAGTGAATCACACACTTAGTTGAAAATACTATTACACAAAACTACAAATCAATTTAAGTATATTTAGAGTGTGGTTCAATTTGGTTTGGTTTAGTTTTAACAGTAGGAATCAAAAATCGAACTAAAGCACAATATACCATGCAATTTTGGGTTATTTGTTTAATCAATTTTCAGTTATTTTTATCAGTTTGATGGTTTAAAATGGTTTGGTTTGGTTTTGAGCATCCTTGTATAAAATCAATTAAAATACATAATTTAAATAAAATCAATTACAATTCAAATTAGTCGTGTAGAAATCATAATTATTTTAAAATATATAATTGAAGTAATTAATGTAATCATAACCTTGTTATGTATTCAATTGTTTATTCTTCTTTAATGATTATAGTATGGTCATGATTCCAATTAGCAATTCTCATGATTTGAACATTCAGTCATTTTGTGAGAAATTCTTTCTCCACTACAACATGTCTCTCAATTTTGGCTTTATTGCAGACATTAGTATTCAAAATAATCGCACAGTTTGAAAAAAAATATGAATCAACATTACTTATTCATGGAAACTTTCAAACTTTAGGCAATTAGATTAGAGCAAATTTATTGAAATGACCATAATGGCTTTCTAGGTTTCCCTTAAATTACTTTTTTTTTTGTTATTGTTAACATATTACCAATAACATTTGATTTTTGCAGCTTGACAAAATCTAGTGTAAGGTATGGAATGGATCAATTGATAAATTTGAACCATTGTTAAGGGAGAGAAAGTGTTACGAACTACGCAATTTATTAAGGACTCTAAGTAATTACTAGCACAAGCCAACCAACCATTCATATAGACTGTTTTTTAAACCAATAACAATGAAGTTGACTAATAATTCGATTATTCCTTTTATTAAAGTTTACTTTCATACCGTATACATATATTTTTTAAAAGTGAGTAAGAAGGACGCACACTTAGTTGATACTATTATAATCTATAATATTATTTTTTAGCAACATTTTTTTGTTTATATTAAATTTGATATAAAGTTTTTTTTTTTTTTTTGGTGGATGTCATTGAGTGCATGCTGGTAAGAGAAAGTTGATTGAAGACAAGCGTGATGAAAAAAAAATCACCTAGTCATTGTTGAGCTAGACGATCTTTAATGAATGCTGTTTTTATGTATTTTGATTATTTTAATTTGCCTTCTAAAAGTAATGTTTCATTCTTGAATATATAATACATTGTTGAAAATCCATATGATTTGATAGTGTTATTTTTTTTTATAACCTTATTATAGGTACAAAGTATCTATCGACTTTGTCGACAAATAGTGTTGATTTTGCAATTGACTAAAATAAAATTATTTAAAAGTTGTTATTTTAGACTATCTACTTTGTATTCATATGTTTTTTTAATCAATGCATGTTTTTATTTCATCACATTCAGTTATCACAATGTTATGGAATTTCAAACAAGATGAGACTGTCAAACACGAATTATAATTAGAAGCTTCTCATTAATTGTAGTGTAGGTATTGTGTGTTTTATTTTACATATAGGACATTGACCTATTGGATAACATGTATTAAACACACTTGATTTCAAATTTTAATTTTTAATTTGATATTTAAAGTTTTCCGTTATTTAAGTTCAAATTTTGAAGCGTTTTTAATAATAAATACTTCTTCGTTTCTTAATAATTAATACTTCTTTGTTTTAATAATAATAATAAAAGCTTAATTAGCCAGAACTCGTGCATTTCACTTAAATATATATTTTTTTTTAATCTACCCAAAAGTCTTGGCATGTCCAAGACTTATCTCCCGGTAGTGTTCATTTCGCACCACTATGGGAATTAAAATTTAATTTAGACTTAAATATGTTTTAAGGTTTTGTAAATATGACTCTGTATAGTTTTAATTCTTGCAATTTTTTTGTTATTTTTAGATCCTTAACATTTCGTAGTATTCTTTTTTAGTCCTTACCATTAACTATGATTAATTTAGTGTTGACATAACTACCAAAATAAAAAATATTAATTAAGATAATCAAGGTAATAAAGTATATTTTAAATTAAGATAATTAGATTATTTTTGAAGCAGAATTCAATTAAGTGATGTATTTATTATTTTATATAAATAAAGTAATTAAATATAAATTACTTTAGAATTTATTTTTCATTTTTAATATATTATGAATAGTGATTTTTATTGCTTTTAATATTGTTCTTACTTTTCAATTTACTAATATATTCTTTTAACATTGTAAATTTTTTTAAAAATTATAATTTACTTAGGACATTTATAATTTACTTTTATATAATTATAAATTTTTTTAAATATAAGCATCCAAATAAATTATAATTTTTTTTAAAAATTACAATTTTAAAGGTAAATTAGTGAATTGAAAAGTAAGAGCAATATTAAAAGCAATAAATATCATTGTTCATAATATATTAAAAATAAATTATAAAAGAAAATTATATGTAATTACCTTATTTATATAAAATAATAAATGCATTACTTAATTAAAATTCATGCTTTAAAATAATCTAATTATCTTAATTTAAAATATTCTTCATCACCTTAATTATCTTAATTAATATTCTTTATTTTTTTTGTTAGACCAGGAGGTATTTGGGGCTTATTTTTTGTACCAACTAATCCCCCATTCCACCGAGTCGACTCCTCTGGAGGTAAAGTGGTACCTCCAGTGGTGACTCTATGCCCAAGCAGGAGATCGAGCCCAGACCTTGGTTAAGGAGCTCAAGTGCTGAACTACTTGAGCTAGCAACCTTTGGTAATATTCTTTATTTTGTTAGTCATGTCAGTACTAAATTAATTAGAGTTAATGATAATGACTAAAAAAAAAACACTAAGAAAATGTCAAGGATCTAAAATAACAAAAAATTTTTGCAATGACTAAAACCAGATAGAGTCATATTTGCAAGAACTTAAAACATATTTAAGCCTTTAATTTACACCAAATTAAGTGGTAAAATTCACTTGTCAAGGCACCTAGCAGGTATAAAGGTTTTCAAATGGATGGGCTTTTTTTTCCTACTTTTTTTTTTGGTCACGAGTCTTAATCTGTTTGGAAGTTAAGAAAGTTGAATTTCTTTAAACTCAAAAATTTTGTCACAAAAATATTTTAAATCGACCAAAATTTTACAATTTAGGAATTCATTTACGGGGTTATGAAATGAGAAATTTATTTGTAAAATAAGTTCGTATAATTTAAAAGAAAGATTAAAAAAAGGAGAAAAAGATTAACGAGATAAGTATATAATATGATAAAGAAAGATAAAAGAAGAAAAAACAAATTGCAAAAAAGTATTATATAATCTATGTATAAAAATAATATAATTCACATGAAAAAGATAAAATCATAGTATATCAATTTTACTCTATATACGAGGGGACAATTTTAAGAATGATTACCTCCAGTGGTCTTACTCAGCTTAAATAAAATTGTCTTTAATGAAAAATACTTGTGGTTTGTATATATATAAAAAAGTTATAAATAATGACATAAATGAGTCAAATTAATCAACCTATTAGGATTGGTCTAGTTGTGAAAATTTTGATAATTGTATAAAGTCTTAAGTTCGCACTTTATTACCATTAATTATATACACACAAACAAACAAACAAAAATGAGTCAAGTAAAGTTGAGTACTTTATTCTTTCTAAAACTATTGTCCTTTAAGGTTAATGTACATAAATTAAAAGAATTATCGATTGATTATAAAATTTCAAAAACTATTGTCTTGATGTACATAAAAATAAGAAATTTTTAATTGATTAAAATTTCATTATACATTGAATAAAACACTTCTATTTAAGAATAAATAGCATATACATTGACAATGTAAATCATTTTTATATCGTCATTTAATCACAAATTGATATATATGATAAGTTTATTAATTTTTACAATAACTACTTTAAAAATTAGATCTATCATGATTTTGGATTGGTTGGCAATATAAAATTTTTATGCTAACAATCTATAAAAATTAAACTCTTTATTTAATCTACTCTTACTTCATCTAGTTATTAATTGAGATAGTTTTGAATTAATTATTCATACAATTAATAAATAAGGATCTGATTGGAAAAAAAGTTAATCAAACTTTAAATTTCTAGAATGACAATATTTTTGAAAAAAAAAATCTAAAAAATTTATAATTTTTGGTGTAACACCCCTTTAATTTTAAATATAATTCATATTAATTTAATTATTAAGTTAAGTTAATGAAAATGTGAGTAATTTTTTTTTCAATTTTATAATAGAAAAATTCTAAAATTACATATTTTACCTAGAAATGTACTAAAAATATTATTTTCACCATTTTTGGATGTCAAACCATTACTAAGTTGGTTATTTGACAACTAGGAATATTTTGGTCACTTTGCACAGGAATTCCAGAAAATTTCCTACATTATATTGTAATACATATAATATGATTTTAAACTAAAATTGAAATTTTAATGTCAATTGAATATTTTTTTCATGTCAGCCCTTAATATTAAGAAATAAGGACAAAATCATCATTTTCTAATTTCTCTAGCTCCGACTCGAAAAAATTATTAAAAATTACGATTAGATAGTTTTTGATATTCTGAGTTTAACAGTGGGGATCATAATTTCTAGATCCTTTTCGATTTTTCAAAATTAAATATAGAATAAATAGAAAAATAATTAATTTAGTAAAAGTGAGGGTGTTACATTTGGAATGGTGGAAATACTTGAAATTTTATAAAACATAAATTTGACTTATTTAATTTCATTTATGATTTAATTATTTTCTTATTAATTTTTCTTTATATAAATTTTTATTTAACATTTAGTATACACCTTAATATTAGAGAATAAAGTAAAATGACAAAAACAAAATTTTGTATGCATAACATAACTTGAAATTGAAAACAAAATCTTTAATAATTAAACTGATTTTGTTTAAGATCATGCGCCCATTAAAAAAAAAAATGCACTCACTAGGGTCGATCTAGTGGTAGAAAACTTTGAATAATTTGCATGAGGTCTTAAGTTCTAACTTTAATACTATCATTGTATACAAAAAAATATTTAAGATAATGCATTTAAAGCATGAGTTTTAAAAATTAAAATTAGGTAAATGATATTATATAAGATAATAATAAATAAAATTATATATTTTTAAAATAAATATAACAAATAAATTTAAAATATCTAAATAATTCATGCATACCCGAACTATTCATAAATTATTGCTGTTAAGTTTATGAAACTTGATTTTAACTTATTTAAATGATCAAGTCTAATTATAAATTTAACTTTATTTATTTAATTAAATAACTAACTTGAACACACATTTAAGAATTTAAATTCAAATAATTAGCAATTAATTCCTTTAGTTAGAATACATTAATAAGCTACACCATTAGTGTATTTTAAAATAATAATAATTATAACTTGCTAACGTACTTTAACTAAAAATAAGTATGTATGCGTTAATAGATTCTACAAGTATTTGTTAACGTACACCTACTTATCTTTTAGTTAGAGTACTTTAGTAAGCTATATCGTCGGTATATTTTAAGATAATCCTTAGCAACTACTTTAGTAAAAGTATACAAATATAAGGTTTAATTACTCATTTGATTCTTATAGTGATAAAAAAAATTCTTTTATATATATACATACATATATATATATATATATATATATATATATATATATAAAATTTTTTTAATATTTCATCTTCTATTTGTTTAATTTTTTTATTTTTGAATCGATTTTTATTAAGTCAGTGTATGAACACCCCGTAGTGGCAGTACTGTTCGTATCGTTGTATGAACGTCCTTAGGCTGAACTACATTAACTATACTTCGAAAATATCTAGAACCAAAATATTTTCCGTTCCCAGCTCTCACAATGAAATCGCTTTTCTGTCGTTAGGGGCGGGACCGCGGCAGCTCACGATGGAGCTCGTGGGAGTACGACATAATTAGATAAAGTGAAGATTTTATAGATAAATGAACTAACTTTTCATTTAACAAGCAAAATAAATTTTATTGTGAAATTGATTACAAGAGGTATTCAAAACAAAAGAAACACGTTCAGCAAAGAGAATTCTATTAAAAATTAAAAAGAAAAAAAAAGTCTTAGCCCCTGAAGGCTATAACGAGAGCACTTTGTTCTAACCAATGAGAGTGGCCGACAAATGAAAATTAAAGCACCAACTTTGTTTTAACATTTTGTCCTAAAACATGCTCCAGCCTTGCAATGACTGAGTGAACACCTAGCAAGGTTGAATGGTAGAGGACATGCATGCAGCAGTGTGGTCACAGACTTCACTGATACATTTCAACGTTATACAGCATTACAACTATAGGACCTGAGATATTTTTTTTTGGATGTTTAAGGTATCTTCCACTGAGAGTCAAAGTCTAATTTCTTGAAATACGAAAATACATTTAAGGAGTTGACCTTTCCCAACTTATGTATTTCTATACACATAGACTTGAGATATTTTATTAGCATTATGCAAGGTTTCTCGACAGATCTAGCCTTGATTGAGAAGTTCGGCTACACATTTCCAGAAAGCAAGTTTATTAAGTAACAACAAAATGCAACTTGACAAAACAGCATATGCTTCCAATCTGAAAATAATTTCGTTCCCCTGCATCTTGCACCAGACCATGGAAATTAAACCACGTATATATAACAAGGTCCAAGCAATAATACAGCAAGTAACACGCCAATTAGTTGCAGCAGCAGAATTTAGATGCCAATAAAAAGAGAATGGCAGAAACCTTGCCTTCAAGGCTTCAACCATGACCACGACCCTACTTACTTCATCAACTCTAGGATTTCGTCAGCTATGTTTGATTGAGAAGAAATATGAGGAAAAAAGAGTAAAAAGGAAAGAAGTAAAAGTTAAAAGAAAAAGGGAAATGAATATGTGTTCAAATAGTTTGAATTAAGAGAAATAAGGAAGGATAATGAAGAGAGAAAAAAGTTATAATTTAGGGAGCATTTGAAAAAAATTATGAAAAATTTCCTTGAATTTATAAAAATAGTTTATGAATTATTATTCTTATAATTTTTTACTTATTTTAATAAATTGTTTATTGTAATTTATCAAAATATTTTTCTAATTTATTCTAATAAGTTTAATTTTCAAATATATAATTATGTAATAAAAAATTTATTCAATCAATTTTTAATTAAGCTGCTTATTTAAATATACTTTTACTATTTTGAAAAAAATTCCTACCACTATATAAGTTATAGTATGCTAAATATAAAAAACGTTTATATTTCATTAATTAAAAATACCAAGTACATATATATATGAGGACGTTGAACCAATATTAGTACTCGATGGAACGTTACACCCCAAAGTTTAATATCAAATAATTCATTTTTATTTCTAATTTTTTGCTTTGTTGAATTTTTTTTTCTGGGGGGGGGTGGGGCGCGGAACGGCGAAGAATATAACTTTAAACTCCACCAAAATTTTAAATTTCCTCCTTATAATAAAGAACAAAATTGTAATTCTTTAAGTGCTTTTAATATTGTTATTAAATTAGAATTGAAAATTTATTTTTATTTTGATAATTTGTGTAATAAATATTTATATAGGTCAGCATGTAGAATATTGAGATGACACTTTAATTTTGATTGAAAAATAACATACAAAATATTTTATGTAAATGTTTTAAAAAATATATCTAAATATTATTCAAATATAAAATGTACTGTTTGTAATATTTTTTACGTGTCTCTGTACATTTATTATTTATTTTAGAAAGCAACAGAATTTCATTTATATAGTATGGAACCATAGCATAAGTTATGCTAAAGCCAATCAAAGAAGTCTGTTACAGCTCCTCATACTATAAAACATCTGACCGTACATTTACGGCCTATTCATGTATGATATTAGGGGTGAGCAAGCAAGTAGATTTATTTTGTCTTTATTCAGCTTGAAATTTTGATCGGATCATTTGTTTAAATCTAAACTTGACTTAATAAAGACCAAAAAAATATAGGATGAAATCAGGTCAACCTAATATTTTAACACATATTAATATTATGTATAATTAGATTGTAGAATAAAAAAGTATAAAACTTAAATTAAAGTATATTCTATAATATATTTTAAAATAAATAATATCATTATAAATATAATATCATGTTATACAAAATATTACTTATTAAATAATTTTTTTATTATATTAATATACAATTGTTCAAAAAAATTGTATTTTTTAAAAAATATAAGACACTAAACCAGGTTGAATCGACTCGAAACATAATTCTAACTTGTCTTAAAAAATACATCAAATCTAATTTCAAAACTCAAACCTATCTAAATCAACCTCCGATCTTGCTGACCTCTGTAAGATATCACGTTATATACTAATTAATTAATGTCATAAAATATTCCTATATGTTGGTATGTGGGGATCATCTTTTTCTTAATATATTGAAAACATTCCGTGAATAGAAAAGCAATGAAAAATACGACAGCTTTCAAAATCAGTAACTTACTTTCAAAACAAGATTTGTACTTTCATATATGCGTGTCTAAATAATATTAAATTTGATACTATATATATTATTCTACACAAATTTAGTCAATAATTTTGAGAAGACAACATGGGCGAAAATCTTTATAAAAGCTTGTAAAAATCTGACCGATCGAGAAGAAGAAACTCAATGTGGAAAGCGAAAACATTTACGTCTTCGAATCATTTATGCTTTGTTTAGATTAGGAATAAAATAAGGAGAAAATAAATAAGAAATAAGAAGAATAAAAATAAAAAAATAGAGTGAAAAAATATGTTGTTTAGATAGATAGAGATAAAAAGGAAAAGAGTAAAAGAATTTCTCTTCACTTATTTAGATGAGTAAAAAGGAAAGTGAAAAATAAATAAATAAATTATACAAAAAATATTTTTATATTAATTACAAAATTAATTTTTTACTTCAAATAAAATTATTTCTTATTATTATTTTAAATTTTTATGTTATAAAAAAATATTTAATTAAATTTTAAAAAATAAAACAAAATATTTTAATAGTAGAGTTTTTAAAAATCAAATAATAAAAATGATTTCACACCTAAAGGGAGGCAAGAACATGAAACATTAGTTTGAATTTCACAACTAATTAACTTGGATGACACCTATTTTCATGCGAGATCTACAAAAAATTTCTTATTTCTTTTCATTTCTGTCATAAAAAAACAAGGGAAGTTAATAACTTCTATCTTACTTTCGTCCTCTCTATTTTTTTTTCTATATATCATAATTCTATTTAAACAAACAAGATGTAATAAAATATTTTTTATTTTTATTTTCTGTTTTCTGTTTTCCTATTAAGATAGAAATAGTGAAAACATTTATTTTATGTTTTATTTTCACTTTTTTCAAAACAAATTTTACCAAATAGGAAAATAAAAAAAATTCTCAAACCAAACGACCCTTTAGATTTGCCAATGGTTTTAAGAAGTTAGTAAGCCTACCTAGGGTGTTCATGAAATAGAATTAGAACGTCTTTATCTTTATCTTTACTTAGTTCGAAATTCGATATATTAAACCTAATTCGATTAAAACTTGATAATATATGAAACAAGATTGAGTTAAGCTAATTTATTGACGTAATATATCAAATTTAACATTATATATAATTAAAATTATAGACTTGCCGAAGTATATTAATAAAATTAAAGTATATATATATATATATATATATATATATATATATATATGCTTCAAAACAAATAATATTTCCATAACTATAATATTTTATCATGCAAAATATTATTTATTAAGTTAAATTTTATTATTATTAATAAATGATTATTAAAAAGTATAAATTTTAAAAGAACATAGAATATCAAGCTAGATTGGGATAACCTAAAATATAATTCAACTCATCATTAAAATACATTGAATTTAATTTCTAAAATTTGAATATGTGAAAATTAATTTCAAACTAGACTTAATTAATGGGGCTAAATGCATCATAAATACTTTTAAGCCTATCAAACACCTAAATAAGTCTTTCGAAAGGTGGAGTACTAATGCTTTAATTTAAAGCTATTGTAAATAAATTTCTGCTATAAGAAAATGGGAAAAGTTATGTAACAATAGGTGATAATATTCACCTTCAATGTTTTGTCTGGAAAGTGAAAAAAAAAAGGATGAAAAGAAAATTTAATCAATATGTTGATGGTGGAAATTTGTTTGAGAAATTAAAGTTGTTTTCGATTCTCAATAGATAATTTCTCACTAAGATTCTAACCAATAAATAAAGATTTTTAAGTGGGACTTAGAATCTAAACTTATAATGTGGATTCTTTTATTAGAACTAGCAGTTAACTTTCAATTTGAGAATGATTTTGTTAATGTTTTATGATTCATCCATATTTCTTAGTAATTCTCGAATTCATTACAGTTTTGTATTATAAATTGAATTAGCGTTGAATTCATTCATAATACATGTAAATATATGATTTTGAGATGTTTCAAATTACTTGAATAGAAGTTACAAATGTAAAAAAAAACTAGATCATGAAAGTGATTGGAAGAGGAAATCATAAAAAATTGTTGAAAAAGAAGTGCAATAAAAGTAATACATTAAAATGAAAGATGAGTCAGAACATACACGTTTTCCTTGAACCGATAGCCATTTTGTGTGGCGTGTGTGGTATACAGGATTTGTGTGAAATGTTAGAACCTAGAAATAATGGCTACGCGGTCATCTATTTATAGATATTCTACACAACGGTAAAATCACTACAATAAGACATGTATACAGTCTATAGTTAACTTTTAAATAATACGTTGATATCTGTATGCAACCGTCTGAGTGGTAACTGCTTCCAACGTTATTATGATCTCCTTTGTATGTCTTTCTGATTTGTCTAGGATCTTTGTTGAACATTACTAGAATACTTCCTCGAATATGTAGCTTTCTTCTCGAATAAGGGATTTTTTGCTTGAATTCTTACAGATTCTGATTAAGACATTTCGAACAAATTTTCTTTGTATACTAACTCTTCTTTTGTCGAATAAAGTATTTTGATAGAATCTATGTTTTATCGAAAAAAGTACCTTGCTTTCATGTATATCTTTTCGACAACTAATCGAAATCTTCAAAATGACCCTAACACAATGAAAACTCAAAATTCAAGATATTTTGTTTAGTTTAGACAAAGAAAACTAAGAAACATAAGTGCACGTGAAAACAATGCAAAAAGTTTTCTCCCTTTAACAGCAAAGAAAACTAAAGAGATTAATTATGACCTCCTCTTAATTTTTACTTTCTTGTGTCACTCTCCTACAAATTGGTAATGTTATCAGACTAGCTCAAACTAGTTATCAATTGGTAATGTTATCAGGCTCATTGGTTGAATCCATGAGCCTTTCATTGAAGTGCATGAACCATTATATATAAAAAAAATTCAAAAATATTTATTTTAAAAATTATAAAAAATTCATACTATACCTTAAAAGTTCCGAAAAAAGAAAAAAATACAGTACCGGATTCATCCAAACCTTGTCAAGTTTTCGGTTCACTCAGATCAATTCGATTGGTCGATTCATCGATTCACTAAAAAACTAGTTGACTTTCGACCAGCCGGTTCAAGCTGCTTTTTTTAACACTGTAAACCAATGCCACCTCATAAGAAATAAAAGGGATAATAGTGGACTAAAATAGAATAAAAAAGGAGGAAAAAAGTGGAACTTGACAAAAATAATTGACTTACAATTTTCATCATTTATCGTGCAAAACAAATTCGTATTGTTAAGCAATTTTCAATTTTATTTCAAAGTACGTACATTTTTATGATATTTTAAAAGTATTATTTCATTCGGATTCTCTCCGTGATTATATTAAAAAGAGAAAAATATATGAGAATGAAGGATTACCAAGATTAATTTGTAATTTTTTTCCTTCTTTAAAAATACCAATACCATGGTTCCTAAATATTAAAGTTGTAATTGAGTAAAATGATTTTGTACATCAAACCTTGAAATGGATTCAAGTAATGCGGCTAGAAAAACTATACAAATTTTCAAATAACACAGCCATAGAAATTCAGTAATTTTAGCACAATATGGTACACTTCACGCTTATATAAATATTTATATAAACAAATATAGAGATTGAGGATCTTCCTGCCCTTTTAAATATCCGTAAAATACGTGCATCTGGTCATAAAACTACATCGAAACAAAAAAATAGGCAAAAGTTATAAATAGTAATTTCTCTTATAAAGCACATCACATTTGACACAAAGCATATTCAAACACCCACCTTCATCAAGTTGGTCTTCCAATGACTCTTGTGTTTTGGATCTCACATCAAAATTTCAATGGTTGACATAAGTGCATAACCTGTACGTCCGTCACCATTCATTAGTTAACCTAGAGTATGCTTACCTGCTAACTACTTGCCAATACAAGGTAGTACCACATAATAAATTATGCAGTGCTGGAACCTCACAATTTGTGCGTAATTGTTGAAGCCATGCATCTCATATCGCGATTTCGAGATAAATGATCCTTAAACGTACCCGGACAACCACGAAATATCATCCCAATTGGATTTTTAGCTTACTAAAAACAGTATTGACCTTCCTTATTTTATCAAAGCGGGTCCCTTTTGTTAATGGCGATGAAGAGACCAATTCAATTTTCCTTCTTTAATGTGTTAATGGTGACGAGCAGTTAAGATTCATTCCCTATTAAATTTGTATGAACCACTTTGAAGACTTTTAGAGGAAGTGGTTGAATGGATATCAAACAAAGCAAGGTTTCCAAAAAAGTTAAGGTTTCAAAGAATTTGACACACACATACAAAAATATAGAAATGTATTAGGTGAGAACTCATACTTATTGTAAAAAATAAAAATATTTAATTATAATTATTAAATTAAAATTTATGGGTCAAAACATTTCTTTAATTCTAAAACTCATGTAATCTTTAACTAAAAAAGAAAAATCACGTGAATATAAAATAATGGAAAAGGGCATATTTATATATGTATATGTGTATATATAAGAATTAAAAATGAAATAACTTATATGTAAATTATTATTATTAGATAAAATATATTTTATAAAAAAAAGTGAAATGACAAAATATACACATTATGAGGAGTGTTAACAAGTAGCAACACATTCTTTAACACAATTTTACTATTAGTTAAAACAAATTGAAAACTACAAAATTATGAATAGAACTCATTAAATAAGAAGTAGAATCCACCAAATTTTATGATTCTCAATTAATTTCAGCCAATAATAAGAGTGTGTTATTAATATTTCTCATACTTCATTGAAAATACATATATTATAAAGTGGAGTTATAAAGTAGCCAAGAAGAGAGAGCATACTTAGCATAGAGGGATCTTCAACATTTATAGGGGCGTGATGGTGGTGCCTAAGGCTGAGATAGATAACTACTTAGGTCGGGGGTGACCGCATACCAATAGACTAGTGGCCAACATGAAAGCTAAGAGATTACCGCGTAACTGCAAGCCTTACTGTGATCCATGATTAGGGTGTGGTCAGAGATCTTTTCACAACACGATCATCGGGAGGATGTGAAATATGAGAGGCAACATTCTTGAGGGAGGCTACTTTTTATGTGTAACGAGACACTTCTCAAGGGATGTGTTCACGTGGGCTTGATGACTATAGGCAGATTAACATGCTTACCTTGTCCAAATTAACCGGGAGGAATGCGTATCTCAGTTTCAATAAACTTATTTTCAATCAAATAAACTAATTAACTAGTTCATAAACCAAATACTCTCATAATCATATTTTGTTGTGTGCTTATTTTGTTATGAAGAATCATTATAAATTTGAACGGCAATTAAAAAAAAATAAAAAAATCCAACACCAAAGTTGAAAATGGTCCTAATAGAACAGGACACCTGCCAACAAGTTCTCCCAAGAAATTATATGGTGGCCAAACATTTATGATGCCTATCCTTGTTGGGATTGAAT
Organism: Spatholobus suberectus; assembly: GCA_004329165.1. NCBI lineage: Eukaryota > Viridiplantae > Streptophyta > Magnoliopsida > Fabales > Fabaceae > Spatholobus > Spatholobus suberectus. The sequence goes on along the minus strand of CM014730.1, from coordinate 76,427,805 downwards.
ATAACTGAATGCTTTAATTAGTTTGTACGTTTTAAAGGATTAACTTCAATTACGTATCCTTTTCAGTTCGTTAGACAGAATGAGAAAAAGAAGTGTTTCGTCATCACTTTAATAATAATTAATGATTTCTCAAAACCTTTTATTGCAATTTCTAATCTCAAGATTCCAGTTTTCAGTTCTCCAATATATTTAATTATTTTATTGAATGTTTATGTCTAAAAAAAGTTTAATAAGCAAAAAAAATTATTAGTTTATTATAGAAAAGATAACAAATGAAGAAATTAATTTTGAAAGAAAAAGAGTGAATATAGTGGCGATATGCGATATGAGACTTGAAGAGAAAAATCTTTATAATAGATAATAAATTATTATTATTATTATTATTATTATTATTATATTAGATACTAGACATATTAGATTATTTTATTTAAAATTGAATGAAAATAAACTTGAGTTTAATTTTTTTAATAGTTTATTATTTTGTTTTTATAAACATTATAATTTGATTGTGATATTTTTTATATGGTTCAATTTACTTTTTATATGAATTTGAATATATTAAATATTATTTTTTTAATGTATAGAAAGATGATATATATCACGATACCTTATTGATTATATGTTTAAGTGAATGATTTACAATTTCATTTGACTTTGTTTTAATTTTTTTGTAATAGTTAGGTAAATTAAATTTTAAGATCATTTAAAATTAAGAAAAATTGATGATAAAAATTTGGTAATTTACTCATGTTTTATTTTTATTCTTAATTTATGAATTGATTATTTTTTATTATATTTATATACAATTTATAATTGATAAAAAAGGATATGCACTCAAAGTCTAAAACTTTTTTACATTGTTATCCAATCGCAAAATACCATATATGGTATGTTTATTGTCTTTGATAATAATCATCTTAAAAGTCACATTAAAGCTAATTTTTAATTAGTTAACAGTATAAAATCTTTTATATTGATAATGCATATCTATTAAACTCTTTATAATTTGAATTGATATTTTGTGTATGAAATAATGTAAGTAGATTTTTATTTAGTTAAAGTTAAAATGCTATCCATTTATTGCTTTGTTTTTTATGGATTAAATTGATGAAAAATGAATAAAAAAGGAAAATATTTGTGGATGGAAAAAATTATTGTAGTGGTGACATGTAAAATAAGATCTAAATGAAATTTTTTTTGCTTCATAAGTATTGTTGAGATTTAAATAAAAGAAGTTCAAGTAATAAGGAGAATCTTAATATTATATGAAAATGATTAATGTTCTTAATAAGACTCTTTTTTTTAGATATATGAGATTTAAAAATAAGTTTAATTTTGATATATTATCAGTATAAAAAATTTGAGCTTTACCAAAGAATTACCTTTACCAAAAGTATGAAAAATTTGACATTATTAACTAATTAGCAATTACCTTAAATATGAGTATCATGTCTATTTATAAAATTAATTATTTTATAAATCATGTCTATCTATCTGCAATAATTAATTAGTATATTTTGATTTAAACAATTGCTAGTATTAAAATATTTACAACGAATTTATAAATATACTTATATCATGATTTTTATTTAAAATTTCTATTAGTTGATTTCATAATGATTATTTTTGGGACTTTAAATAGAAAAATTGTTCGAATAATAAAATCTATAAAGATACTTTTTACGTCACTTTATCAAAGTAAAATCTTACTAAAATTTAACCTAATTTGTATGATTAAATAATGTTGATACAAAGAGATTAGAATCATTTGTTTACACCTATCACACATATCATGATTTTAAAATGAGGCAATATCTTATGTTCTTATTTTTTTAGAATGAAAACTTGCATTTTAATAAATAAGGTAATATCTTATTGTCTTAATTTTTTAAAATGAAAATCTTCATTTTAAAAAATGAGCTTTATAGTCAACACTTAATGTAGGATTTTTGTAATACATAAGTTGTTAGCTTTTAAATGTTGAACTAATTAAAGTAAATACACTATTTTTTTTTCTTTTGGTGTTTATCCCTCTATCATGCCCATTGTTAATATTGGTACACACCCAAACAATTAAAAAATTAATTTCACATGTCATTTTACATATTTTCTTATTTAAGGCAAACTAAAATTCAAAGAGATCTTCCAATTATATGAACTGTTTAAAAATATTATTTTGACGTGTGCTTTGACAAACAAGTAAGTGATAAGATATCTATTTATTTCTTACTTTTTTTTAATTTGTCAATAAATTGACTTAAATTTTCTAGGAGGTTGAATTTGAAAAACTATGAATATATGGAAAGATGATCAATCACTAGCACCAATTAAGTTGTCCAACTGACAACAGTGTTAAATAAAATTTTATAGTAACATTTTCATATTAGATTGTCAATTCATTGAATTTTTAATTTTCTTTATTGCAGGTTAATTTTCTAAAAATATATTATGTTGGATGGAATTTCATGAAAATAGCAGATAATGCTCAAATTTTAAAAATTGTAAAAAAAATTATTATCTCAAAAAATATATAGATTATATAATATGATTTCTTTATAAAAATATTTATTTGTATAATGTTAATTGATTCAGAAATGTAATAGTTATAATAAAACACAAAGCTACCATAAAATTAGTTATAATATTTTCTCATTTTAAGATAATTCTAACTTATTTTTTTTCTCAACAATAGAAAACTTTAAAATATAATATCAAGTGACAATTGCTATATTAACAAATATTATATAAAACAAAATTTTTGCATTCTTCAGGTTTTAATAATTAATTCTTTGATTGACTATTATATTAGATGATGTTAAATATTTTATATTTATACATGATATTATGTAAATTATTTTGTAGTTTTTCAAACCCAAGAATTTCTGGATGATGAGATGTATAAATAATTGAGAAGAATTTTTGCAAAATAAACAACTATTTAACTTTATTATTTTTCATTTCATCGGTCTTCTTTCGTATTGTTTAACTAAAAATAATGACAAATTACACAACTTTTTGATAAATTGCAAGTGAATAAAAATTATTCCTAAAATGAAATAATTATTTGATCTTCCAATTAAGGAAGATTTGATGATTACAAAGTAGTAATAATTGTAAATAAATAATATATTATCTTTGACTTTTTCGTATGTTTATACTTATGTACATCTTAATATTTCTAAGATATTTATATATATGCATATATAACAACCAAAGTTCTTTATATTACTAGAGTAGGACTCCATGCAATGCACAAAAAAATAATTTATTAAATTATTAAACATATATTGAAAAAAATATATAAATTAAAAATAACATAGAAAAATTCAAATAAGCATGTATTAAAAACAATTAATAAATTAAATTAATATACATGTCAATGTAAAATAACAGAAATTGTTACGATATATCAAACTTAATATCTTATTAAAAAAAGAAAACAACAGACACGCAACATGATAGTAATTATCTTAATTATTTATATTTAATAATTATATTAATTACTCTATAATACAAATGTATATTTTAGATCATCATTAAAATATTTATAGAATACTTTATTCTTAAATATATATATATATATATATATATAAAGAGAGAGAGAGAGAGAGAGAGAGAGATTTATTATATTTTGTGCGTTGCACGGGTTAAATACTCTAGTTATTACAAAAGTCAATAACTTATTATATATAATTACTCATGATTAGATAATAGTGTAAAAAAAATATTGACACTGTAAATGCATTCAAATTAAATTCTTACAAGTTAACCAAGTATTAATCATAAAGTTGGTTTTTATGATATGGTGTGTGTATTGAGTAAGGTTATTTTCTTATTTTAGTAAAATTCTTTTTTTGTCTGTGTGCATGCTAAATTTCTCTTTTAAGCTGTCATTAGATTAACTAAAAATGTAGATATTCTAAAGTAATAAATAAATAAAACTCAAACACTGAATATTAGAAAATATTAAAATAATATCAAAAGAAACTAAATGATAGAAATTTCCATTAAAAAAGAAGATAGAGAACAAAAAGGACAAAAACAAAATGCTTAAAAAGATGAATTACAACAATAAGAAAGAGATACTTCTATAAAAGAAGAGGAAAAGGCAGAAAATATAAAAAATTAATTAAAGTCTAAATTAAAAATATATTAAACCTTGTTTTCTCAACTTAATAAGACTATTTTTTCTTCTTATAAAATCATAATTTAAATCTTTTGCCTAATAAGCACAAACACTTCTAATATAATAACTATATTGTGTTCTAATGTGTTAGATATATATTTATGTCAGACGACATTATATGGACACTTCAAATACTTTTAATTTCATTTTTATATTTTTTTTATTCTTTAAACTTTTAATGCAAATTAAAATATCATTATAATTTGATAATTTTTAGCTTTTTATCATGTCTATGATGACTCATGCTAATTTTTAAAATATGAATTCACTCTTTTATTTAAGATTTTCATTTATGTTAATTTATAATAAATTCATATATTGTAATATAACCAAGTTATATCCTATAATTTTTAAAATATTGAATCCTCATGTACGTGTCATATTCATTTATTTTTTTAGCTTTTTACGTCATCTCAATAGTTAAAAAGTATAGAAATTACAAAATAAGGAAGCAAATAATCGTCAGATGACAAATATAACAAAAAATTAAATAAAAATATTTAAATAAAATGAAAAAGATTGAAATATACATTAAAAAGATGAAAGTATAAAACAAAGAAACAATAACTAAGGGTCTGTTTGGGGTGATTTTTAGTTGTGAGCTTCGAAAATTTCAAAATCTACAACTAATTTTTAGTTTTTTCTCAAATTTTTGGTTTCAAAATAAATTTATTTTATTTTTTTTTATTTTGTTAAAATTAGTTTAAGGGTATGTTTGTATGGTGACAACAAAGGTGGTAGTGGTGGTGATGACAACAGTGACAGTGGCGGGGGCGCTGATGGTCATGGTAGGTGACAGTGGTGGTAGTAGCAGCGGTAAGCAACGATATTAGTGATGGTGGTGGGAAAAGCCATTGTCAAATGTAGTAATGTGTACTTTTTTAAAAACTCAAAATTAGATTCACAAAACCTTTTTTTTTGTTTTAAAAATAAATGTAAACGTGTTTTAAAATTGAGTTAAAAACCATTTCGGCTTCATTTTAGCCAAACACATTTTGTTTTGAAAATTAGATTTGAAAACCAAAAACCAAAAACTCACAACCACCTCAAACGGGCCCTAAACAATAATGAATGAAATACCTCTATTGAAGCAAAACTAATACAACCAAAACGTATTTTAAAGTAAAAAGATAAATTGAGTAAAATGAAAAAACAAATAAATATACAACTTGATACGAAGAAATAAAAAGTGGATGAGACAACTTATATCTAGTGAATCCTTTATATATTTAATTAAAACACTTAATTGATGCAAAAATATATATTAAATGATTAAATTTTGTATATTTTTTGATTAGTTTATAATGATCGGAATTGATTGATTGTGCTATTTTTTCATACACAAAGGTAGGTAGTAATTCAAAAAAGTGATTGATTGATTGACATTTAAAAAATATTAATTGATTGGTTTAAATATTTATTTTCATTAGTTTATAATAATGTTGAAATTATATTTGTAAAAATATCAATAAGTAAAAATATTTTAAGCGAAAAATAGAATAGTTACAGAATAATTACATGACGTATATATTCTTGCTGGTAAAATTTTCTTTATATAAAATAATAATAAATAGATTCTTTTAATAATAAAAATATTAAAAATAAATAAATGTATTTAATTTTTTATAGCACAAAAGATTCATTGCTCTCTTTATTTACTACTATCTTTGGTCCTTTATATAAGAAATGAATAAGCAATTTTTTTTCCTAATTATGAGATATATTGACTCATTTTTAGATATATTAATTGCTAATTTTATTTTATATTTTTAATTTATTATAAAATTTATTAATGAGACACTCGTTGTCCATGTAAATGATACATTCATTAGCCTATTAACAATATAAGTCACACTTATTGGTAAAAAAAATTATCCCTTGAATTATGGGTAGTGCCATTAAATATATTCATTACTTAAATTATTAATTATATAAGTATTTCTGAAATAAAATTTAATTTTATAATATTATTAATTAAATTAACTAATTTAATTGTTTTTGTTAATCTTGATGAATTAATTATTTATTTCTTGTAAAAAAATTGGATGTAGTAATTTAGAGCATTATCAAGATAACAAGTTGTCTGACGAAAATTCAAATTTATTTACTAATTAATAATAATAAAAAAAATGTAAATGACTCGTCAGCATTTATTTAGGAAGAGAACGAAAGAGACAATAATCAACACTGGTTGGCACAAGTGGTAGCGGTTTGTGTCTCTTAACCAAATTGTCCTGGGTTCGAATCTTAGCTTTAGGTATGGAATAAACCATGTTAGGAAGAGAATACCCACCTTGTGTGAACTCATGTCCTCGACGGAGATTAGTTACTGTTTCCAGCGGTGGATACTTCGTATCAATACCAGGTAACCCAAAAAAATAAACAAGGGAAAAAAAAGATTCCATGATATTTTTCTTTCAACTTCACGAGAAGAAACATGCTTCATCTCGCAAGTTGCATGTATGATAGTAATGGCTTGATGTCTAATTCATGCACCGGATTCCTTTTTTTTTTTTTTTTGAAAAAAAGATAAAAAGTGGTTGGGGTTATATTTCAAGCACATGAATATAGTTAATTTAAAAAAATCTGACGAGTAATTTGGTCTAGCTAATAGAAGAAACGAATCTCTCATAAAGTGAGAAATTTGAATATTTGTTAAGAGATGTACTCACATATTTTTGGTATGAGATTACAAGACTCTAGACCATTGGTTAAACTAGAATAATTCTGTATCAGTTGATTCACATGCTCGATGATGAGAGATATACTCATATATAATCCTTAATTATACTTTAAACAAAGTTGCCCTCTTAAAAAAAATATTTGTTGGAAACAAAAACTTCCAACTAAAAGAATAATTAAAAAAGGGACATATGATTGTTATGATTTTATTGATAATCAATGATACTTTTACTAGCATTGTCTTTTAGTCTACTTGAAAACACATAAGACTCTTTATGCAAAAGTAAGAATATGTTTATCACAAATTTAATTTTAATGTCATCTTAATCTCGTATAATTCAATGGCAAATATATAACTGCTTATGCAATTTGCAAACAAACTCACTTTGAAAGATTTTTTGTTTAAATACTTAGTTTTCCATAAGCACAATGAGATATAGGAGGCATGTTTTAATTTGCAAGTGTGCGATTAAATGGTATTTACTTGTTTCTGTTGAATGTGCATTTGATGGTAAAGACTACCAAATAGTTGGAACTTTTTAAAGATTACTTGGTATTATCAATATTCTTGTTTATTGTTGTTGGATGAATAGCTTATTGCGCAAGAAAAATATTTATTTTTATATAATTAAAATTTATAATAAATAATTATTTTTAAATATGTAAATTACATTTTAAATTTATAATAAATAATTTAAATTGTGATATAAGGTTATTTTTAACTTTTGATAATTTCTTTTGAAATTTTTTGAATGATCAATTTAGATATAAAGATGAAAGAGGATATATTGGAAGAGATAGACAGGTTAAGAAGATATACAAATAAAGATAAGAGGAGAGTAGTTTGAAATAATTGAGAGGAATTTTTTTTAGCTAGTTGCAGAGTTAGTGTATGAAGCACACCTTCAAAGGAGAGAAGAAACAAAATATTAGGAGTATCTAACTAAAAAAGTGAAAAGAGTGAAAGTCTCACTCTTAAAATTATATATTCTAATTTATAAAATAGGAGTATATTAGGTCAATTAACTAGTGCAAAAAAACACATACTATGACAGGTTTTTATATCAGGTGTAAAACAACCAATGTAAAAAAAATAAGTTAGCAAACTTGTAAATAAAAACAAAAGTTTTACATCGGTTATAAGCTTAGCCGATGTAAAAACTACTTTCTACATTGGTTACTGATGTAATCAATGTATAAAGTCTTTTTTACATCGCTTAAACTTATAACTGATGTAAAAAGCTTTTTAAAACCACCGCTTTGTAATTCCTCTTCATTGTGTAAAGCTCTTGACCCCCATACTCCAAACCCTAGCTCGATAACTCCTCCATCATTGCACTTGTTCTGTCACCATAGACGTTTTTCACTGCCCGCGCACCATTGTGGTGGATGCCAACCCCAACCCCGATGCTATTCTCCCTGCTCTGCAACTCCTTCATCACTGTCGCGCAATGGATGTTCTTCACCGTGCGTCCCACCGTTGTGGATGCTAACCCTAACCCCAATCCTTTAATTCACGGCGCGCTCACACTCCTTCCTAACCCTAATCACCATGGACGCCACCACCAAAACTCGTTGCTGCACCTAAGTCTTTTTTTTTCCCAACTTGGTTGTTGCTCTTTTTTGTGTAAAAACCATTTTGGTTGTAACCCAAACTCGTGGGTTTTGTGTATGTAAAAACCTTAGATGCTTTTTTTTTTTTTTCTGGTGTGATCATGGTATGTAAATAATTTACTGAAGGATATTTATTTGAATTGTATAACTGTTGAAGATTGTGATTGTGATGTGTTTGCATGGTTGGCCACATAGAGCTTAGTTGAGCCTTGTGTGATGTTCTTGGTTATTGACTGGATTGTTGGATAATTTTACATGTGGTATATATTGTATTGATTGAATAGTTGTAAATATATGGGAAAGTACTAGAAAACAAAGGAAAAACTGTTCGATTTTCTGTAGAAATTTTTATTGGATTGTCTAATTTGTTAGTTAATTAACAAAGAAAAAGAATGGCTATACAGAGCTTAGTTGGGCCTTGTGTGAAATTTTCATATTTGTTAATTTCAGTTGTATTACTCTTAAGGATGTCGAATATGCGTCCTGTAATCAATATGAACCCCTTCATACATTTTAAACAAGAAAACATTTTTCTTGTTTTTTCTTTTTCTTGCAACCAGAATTGTTCCTTTTTCCTTTCTTGTTCTCTCATAGCTTTTTTGCATGACAAAGAAAGAATCTAGGGTTTTGTGAATGTGAAGGGAATATTAGGATTTAGATGTGTCAGCATGATTGGTTAACGCTTGTCCCTACTTGTTATGCGTTCTGTAAGCAACATGAGGTTAGTGATATTCTAAACAAGAAAGCACCTTTCTTCTTCTTCTTCTTCTTTTGCAAATGCAAAATTGATTGACGGAGAATGTGGAGTCACTGTTAACCCATTAGCAAGTGTACCAGTTCGCTCAAGTAAACAATGGTGAGTAGAGTATTGTCTCCCAAAGGACTTGTGTAATACTAGGGTTTTTTTACACTTAATGCTATCAAGAGAAATAGTCACACAAATAAATTAAATGTTCAAATTGGAACTTATATGCCACATAAAATGCAAATATTAAGTTGAATGATAATAAATGAAAGCGTCGGGGTTTGACTACACTAACCATCTTCTCATGCAACATAAAGATTATTTATTGAGTTTATATCCTATTCATTACCATCAACCAACAAGTTTATCCAACCCTAATCCCTTAGTTGAGTGGACCTAAGTTATTTGGTTAAACTATCTATCCCTTGATTAGCTTACCTAAACAACTTGCTTTAAGAAAAGAGATTAAGAGATGGTTAATAAATCATGTTCCATTCTTAGAGACAAGATCTATTAGGGGCCCTCTTCAGTTCTATGAAAAGAAAAAGTTTTCCAACATCAATCAAGACAATAAAAACAAGTCATGGGAGATCAAATCATAACAAGCATTAAGTATGGAAGTAGAGACACCTATGAATGAAATATGAACTTCAATAAATAACTTAGAATGTATACATGAGAGTAGATTAGTTACATCAAACCCCAATTAGGGTAAATCTAGCTACTCATGATGTAGAAGAGTAGCCAAAAAGAGATGAAGAAAGTAGATCGAAGGTCCATGGAGAGCTTTTCAGCTTGATCCAAGGTTCTAAGTGTCAAGAGAAAATGAGACGCTTCAAAACGGAAGAGAGAGCAAGTGTCTTTGATGTTTTTCGCCAGTGTCCTAATGCCACCTTTGTGTTCTCATTATATGAGTTGGCACTTTCGCTAAGCTAGGGTACACCTTTGCTCAACGAATCCTTAATTTTGTGGGTTCAAGGCACCAATTTTGCTTAGTGAAATTTATTCTCGCTAAGCGAATCCTTTGACTTCAGAACTCTCCCACTCTCTAAAGTTCCATCATTCGCTGAGCGACTGACATCCTCGCTCAGCGAAATATAATCTTCAAACTTTACTCCTAAATAGCTCCAAGCTCTTTTCTTTAATTCCTACAAAAAATGATATAAAATCAATAGTAGAAGGTTCAAATTCAGTATGTCTAACTATTGATCTAATTTACTTACATTTACTAAAATTGGGTCAATTAAAGTCTTAAATAAGGAAAAAAGAGGTTTAATTACATAAATACACATCTAAAAAGTATGTATAAATGCCATTCATCAGTCACGAATCCACTCTTTGCTCTTTCATAGTTAGGATTGAAAAAACAACAGTCAGAGGACTAGTATAAGCCTTTTCGTTTCTAAATTATACATCACCAAAAATCTAATTTTAGTAAAAGCACTAAATAGTTTAATAACTAACAACTTCTCCTTTTCAACAAAATTTTATCCTGATCTGTTTTAACCTGGGAAGTAAAACTAGGTGGTGGGTCATAGGATCCTCTAGCCTCTTTTCCACCATTACTGCCTCATCTTTATGAGTTTGAAGAATGCCAACTCATGATGGCTAAACGGCATATAATTAAAATGTTGAAACATGACACAACCGGGAGCTTATCACTTTTAACCTTATACGGACACATTTACTACTTTGTGCTTAGCAATCATTCTTTCAAACTTCTCAATTCAGCCTTTAAGATCATAGGATACTACAACTTTTTTCCACACAACCGTCATATATGCCTCCTTCCTTATTTAGATTTGATTGCTTCTACCAACTCGATCAAGGTCATCTCATGATGAGCTAAATGGCACACTGTGAGAGCAATCAAATCCAAGCAAGGAAACGTTGCTAGGATTTGATACTTTTGATATAAAAGAACCAATTGAGAACCTTGAAAGAGTGCTCAATCAATATACTCTGTTGTGTAAATTTCTCTTATTTATAGCTTTTTAATTTTTTACTCTTTTCTATATTGTTTGCAAAATATACTAATAATGTCTTCCTATATTACATGACATTTGCAGAGTCAAGTTATTATGGTGATATTGGTTTAAAGCAAATGGGTCAAATAGTATGTTAGGTTTTATTTGGGTCAAATAGTATGTTAGCTTCTATTTGGGTCAAATAGAATGCCCTTTCATTCGATTTGTCCCATTTGTTTTATACCAATATTGTCATGATGACTTGATGAAACAATGCCCTGCAATATAGGAAGACATTATTAGTAGATCTTGCAAACAATATAGAAAAGTAGAATTTCAAAGAAGTTATAATTATAAGATTATTTTTCATAACAGAGTCTAGTGGCCAATCACTCTTTAAAGGTTTTCGATTCGGTCTTATACATCAAAAACATTAAATCATGACAAGACTTCTTTACTTGGATTTAATTGCTTTCACTATGTGTCATTTAGTTCATCATAAGCTTGTCTTTATCAAGTTAGTGGAAGCAATCAAATCCAAGTAAGAAAAAAGACATATATGATGGTTGTGTTGGAAAAAGGGTATAGTACCTTGTGATCTTGAAAGCTAGATTGAGAAGCTTAAAAGAGAGATTGCTAAGCACAAAGTAACAAATATGTCGAATAAGGTTTGAAATGATAAATTCTTGCAGTGGTGTCATATTTTAACATTTTTATTGTGTGCCATTTAGCCATCATAAGTAGGCCTTCCTCAGCCTCATAAAGACATGATTGCAGTGGTAGAAAAGAGGGTAGAGGATTCTATGACCTATCACCTAGTTTTACCTCCAAGTTTAAAAGATAACAAGTAGGGAATTTTGTTGAAAAGAAGAAGTTGTCAATTATTGAACTATTTAGTGTATCTACTTCAATTAAATGTTTTGGTGATGAATTAATTTGGAAATGAAAAGGCTTACATTAGGTCCTCTGACTGTTGTTTTCCCAATCTTAATATGAGGTTCGCAACTCCTCATTCTTCATTGATCACTCTGCTTTATTGTTTTAACTATCATTTTATCCTTTTATATGAACCTGTAGATATTCAACAGTCCACATCCATTCTCTAATGCGACATGGATGACATTTGCACATGTGTAATTAGGTAGTTTACAATTTTATTTTGGGTAATTTGGAATTGTATTTTAGAATTAGTTGAAGATCATGAAATTTATATATTTGTTTCGAATGTTTTTAGGGGGTAGTTTATAATTAGTTGTAGATGAAATTTATATATGTTTAGAAGATTTAGGGAGTTACAATTGTTTGAATTGTGTTTAGCAGGCACTTTATATGATTATGTTTTAATGCGTATTTGATTATATTTTGAATTTAGCCTACTTAAATATGATAGTACCGTACTACCTGTTTAGGTCTGTTTTTATTTCAAAGGTGTTATGAAACTTGTAAAACTGACAAAATATTAAAAAAAATGACTTTCTACATCGGTTATAACTAATGTAGAAAGTCATCTTATACACATTGAAATTGACTTTCTACATCTGTTATAGCTAAACTGATGTAGAAAGTCACACCTTTCTACATTGGTTCATGTTAGAACCGATGTAGAAAGCCTTTTTTACATTTGTTCTTTTTTCGATGTATAAAAGTCTCACTTTTTACATTGACAGGATTTACATCAGTTCATGAACCGATGTAGAATCCCCAAAATAACTGATGTTAAAGGGTGTTGTTGTAGTAGTAATTATATCATTAAATGATAAATAATTATTAGAATTAATTACTATAATTAATATGTAATTGAATTATATAAATCTAACATAAGTTCACTATGTTTTTTTCTTGTGATAAAAAAGTTGACTTATGTAAACATTTATGTAAATTTTTCTACAAATTGGGTGATTTATTTAAAGTTTGTCCGACAACCTTTCTAACTTAATTACTTAGTAACCACTTGTAAATGTTGACAAATTATTATTTGACTTATTTAAAACCACTCATAACAACTAATCCCACTAGGTGAGATCAACAATGTGAATCTCAAGATGTCATTGAGTTCAATTAAAGACCATATTTTCAAAAATATTATTCACCATAGTATTATTCATAATTCCTTCAATAACCTTCTTGATCTCCTTTTATCCCCTTTCAAAAAACTAAAAACTATGCTATCTACTTTCTTCACCAGTGCTTTTAGTGGTCTTCTTTGCATTAAAAACTCTTGCTCATTTAATATGACATCCAAACATTGATGTAAAATCTCTAGCTCATTTAAAACTACTCATAAATCATAATTATGTATTACTCATACTAAGGTTGAAATATTGAAGAACATTTGCGATAGATAATTCTTAGTGATTGAAAGCCATGATTTAAGGAATTATTTAAACTCTTCATCAACTAATGAGCATACACTTGTGCATGGAGGTTTAGTCCTTCAACCGCTATCTCTGGACATTACTAGAAAAATTAAAATTAGTAACATTAAAATATTGTAAGGTCCAAGATGGTTCGACCGTTAGTTTTAATGATAACAAACAAGACACAAGAATGTTAAATTTTGATAAAGGCTAATATTTTCTATGAAATATAGAATGTCTTAAAAGTAGAAGCCACTTGATGCGTCCTAACCAACTTCATCAATTAGCAAGACTCAAGCTTTTTCTGTTATGTGTTTCGTTGAATAAGAATACCTTTAAGACTTTAAGGCATCTCAAGAATGATAAGCTACTTGGTTTATCTTACCGGTTTAAGAATCATCATCTTATCCAATAGAAAACAAAAAGATATAGTTTACCAAATCTCATTTCTTGAAGAGCATAACGAGCACAAAGGTAGAGTAGACAAGATAGCATTGCAACCAAAGTAAAAGGATGCATAAGTATGGAAACTTCTATTTGTTGTGCAAAAATAGTATAGAAAGAGAATATAAATCTTGCTTTTTATTAGAATATCCTCGTCAGAACGAGAAAAACATTTAACGTATCACAACATTCATTTGAAATAAGAGGAAAAAGCTCTCGCAAAGACTAGTTTTGAACTCGTCTATAAAAGCCTTAAAAATCAACAAATTGTAAAGATTTTTTTTTATGAGAGATAGATGAGCTTGCATTGACCATGATCATTTATTTTCAATCATTTGAAGAACATTTTTTGTAAATCTTGTACATGCTTTGTGAGCATTTAAACTATCATTATTGTATCTGATCTTAATAGACAATAGTTTAGGGTTACTTGGTTACCTGCAAACTTGAGAAATTTGGTGAGTCTAAAAATACTTGTTGAAAAAAATACTTGGTTGTAGTGCTTGGAGAGATAAGTGAAAGAATACTTGTAATGATGTGGAACATAATTCCTATAAACATATGTGTTTAGTGGAAATCTGGATTGTTGTCAAGGACTAGACTTAGTATTAGGTTCAGATGAATTGGTATAAAAACTTGTGTTCCTTTTTCTCTTCCTTTTGCTTTTAGTTTTACTAACATTAATGGAGTTGAATGTCTAAGAAAACATTTTTAATTTTGAACAATTTTTTTTATGAAAATTGTACTCCATCCACAAAATGACGCATTCAGATTGTCTTATAGAGTTATTTAGATTTGTCAACTCCATCCATAAAACAAAAGGCTAGATTTAAAAAAAAAAAATCCAAATTGAGGTAAGTCGTGTCTTTGAAAAACATAAAATTTGAAGTTGTATGTCGTTTCACGACTTTTGAATTTATTAATTTTTATTTTTTATGAAAGTTGTGTTAAGTACTATGACTTGTAAGCAAAGTCAGAAAAATGACTTTGCCTTTTTAAAAAAAATTTAATTCGAAAACAAATTAAATTTGTTTTTTTAGAGGTGTTAACACCAGTCACGACTTTGAATTTAATTTTTTTAAATCCTATTTAGTGAAGTCATAAATAGTTACATAACTTTTGTTTTTTAATTTTTTTTTAATATAAGTAATGTTTCGAATGTTTTGTTTTTAACAGTTTACGTTTAGTTTAGTTTAAACTTTTTAAAAAATATTGAGAATTAATTATTTATGTAAAATAATTTTAAGTTATTGGAAAACTAGTAAATTAATTAATTTAATATAATAAAAATGTCAAAATCAAAATAGGATTGGTAACCCTTGATACTCACGTGCAGAAGAAAGATTTCCATTTTAATAGCGCAATGCCTACATAAAAAACTAATTAAAATAAAAATAAAAAAAACTTAATGAAAGTTGTGTGTTGGTATACGACTTTAGAAAATTAAAATAAAAAAACTTAATGGAAGTAGTATGTATGTATATGACTTTAGGTTATTAAAAATTAATAAAAAAAACAAATTAGTGAAGTTGTGATTCAGTATACGACTTTAGATCAAAAATCGTGTTGAATATTACGACTTCTATAAAAAATGAATATTTAAAATTTAAGTCGTATTTTAATTTTAAAAAATAAAAATTAGGCAAAATCTATATAAATTTACGACTTTGTAAAAAAATATGCAGGTCATAATTAATTTTACGACTTCTAAAAAAAAAAATAATTCCAAAGTCGTATAAGAGTATAGATGGCAACGGGGTGGGATAGGTTAGATTTGGCTAGTAGCTACCCACTATCCGTCCTGCCACATAAAAACCTGCTCCTTTACCTGCATGGGTATCCGTTAGGTCGATACCCGCAAATTTTTTAATATTCGTGGATATTCGTGGATATCCATGTATATTTCCTAAAAAATAAAAGAATCAACAAATTTATTTTATGTGTTGTGGATAGTCATAAGTAACTGCAAATATCACTTTGAATTTATAAATTTAAGAGTTGTTTAAAATAATCACTTTGACCATAGATTTTAATTATTCTAACAATTTTTCTAAAACAATATTTTAAAGGCCCACAAATTTGTATTCTTTTTCTCCTATAATATAATTGTATAAGATTTTTCTCATGATGAACAACCGTTTTGAAAATTTAGGACAAACTTTGTATAATTTTATCTATATTAATATATAAGAGTATTTAAATAAATATACAATGACGGGTAACGGATATCTGCGGGTACAGGTACCATGGTACTTGTATCCACCTCGTTAATAAACAGTTAGCAGACATACTGGTTTAAACTATCTGTAGGTACCCATTTCCTATTTGTGGCAGATTTTATCTGCAGATATTTACAGGTGCATATTCTTTTGTCATCCCTATATAAGAGTATACAACTTTCATCTTAAAGTCGTATTTCACAAACATGGCTTACCAGGTAAATTTTTAAAATTTATTCATTTTGATAATTTTGAAATATTCATATAAACATTTCTCATATCTTTAATAAAATATATTCTAATATAATACTACTTCTGGTTCTTTATAAGAAATAAATGGATACATTTTTTGGTCCTAATTAATAGAAATATAGATTAATTTTCAAATGTATTAATTGCTAATTTTTTATACCCTTAATTTATTGTAACGTCTATTAATGAGACACTTATTCATTCCTCATGCAAGTAAATGCATTCGTTGACCTATTAACAATATAAGTTACACTCATTGGCAAGAAAAATAATTCTTGAATTACAAATAATGTCATTAAATATAACTACTACTTAGACTATGTTTAATTCTATGTATTTTTAGAACAAAATTTAAATTTATGACATTATTAATTAAAATTAACTAACTTATTTATTTTTATTGGTCTTAATGAATTGGTTATTTGTTGTTATACTCCCTCTAGTCTTTTTTATGAGAACAAGAAGTTTGACTTGGTCCTTTTTATAAGAATCAATCTAAAATGTCTTTTGCATTAATTATTTTTTAACATTAATTATGAGTCATTTCTTTATGTTCAATGAATACTAGGTAAAATATATTAATGTCTTTAGACTTTTTGGGAGTCTAAATTTGTCTTGTATGGAGAGAATTTTGAAAATCTTACTTTGTCTCTTTACATATATAGCCAATAAAAATTAAAGTAATAAATAAGTTATTAATAAAAGAGATTAAAAGAATTAAAGTAATAAAAATATTTTTTTTAAAAAAAGAGTATGTCTCATGTTAAAGGTAATTTTGAAAAAATATGTAAATTTAGAACAAATTTAATGTTAATAACTAAATTAACTAATTTTTTTAATCCTTGTGAATTAGCTAATTGAGTCTTAGAAAAAAGATCGGAACAAGTATAAATGACTAGAGATAGAAGTAATATATACAGTAGATATACTATTGAATGTGTGAATCAATTAGTACAGAGTTATTCTAATTTAATCAGAGATCTTAGATTCGAGTCTTGTGTATGCAACTGAATTAAAAATTTAAAAAAAGAGTTTTATCGTTGATAATAATTTTATCTAACTCCAAAAAAAGGGTTTCTATATAATTTTTACCAAAAATAATATACGGTTGATATTTTGAACGGATTGAAAGTAGTAATGAAGAGTCCATTACATTATATTAAAAAAATAAAAATGCCATTAGATTCTGACACAAGCCTTTGGCAACAAGCTTGTTTGAATGATTCTTGTTGGGCGATATACATACACGTATACAGTGCAACAATTGTTTGAACCATTTTTGTGCAACAAAATATCTTAAAATATTTCGATTTCACTAAATTCATCCAGGTTTTCCACAAGTGCGTGATTCATCATCAATCTTCGTAAAATAATTTTAATTTTTTTCTATTAATTTTCTTTTTTCCTCTATATGATAAATATAGAATGCGTTTTATATTTTCAAAATATTAAATATATTTATTATTTCATTTAAGCTTGCTTTATAAGATAATAGGAAGATATAATATTAGCCATCTATAACAAGGCCTTCCCTTCTATTTCATCTCTGCATTTATTAAACCCACAAACCACATATATACTGATTGATTTGATACAGAAATCCTATTTGTAAGAAAAGATCGTATAGTTGAGAGTTTTTTGTCTCTGGAATATGCATATGCAATGTTCAAATCAGGAACTTTCTTTTCTTTAGCATATTTTATTGTTCGAGGGTTATTGTCAATACGTACACAATCTTCACAAAGATGTCGATAATATTTCTGTTGAGGCCACGTCTTTTGCCGACTACTACTGCAGATTCTTTATTCACCTGAGGAATGAGCCTTATCTGCATGTCTCGTTTGATATGTAGAGTATATGCTATTTTCGAACTTTTTTTTTTATCATTTTAATTTTAAAGGGTGGGAGATGCATGGCACCACAAATTTATTAATTAACCACCGAAAAATAAAGCTAAAAATCCTTTACAACTTATGAGTTAGTGACAAACTGACAATTGCAACGGCTAGAAAGTTCCAGTCACACTTTTATTTGACATATAAAACCGCCACTATTTTTTTCTTATGAAGTTATATGAACATTTCTTTTAATGTCCTTCCTTTAATTACTTTTCTGTTATAACATATTTTTTTACCATGTTATAAATATAAAATATTCACTGACTTTATTAATGACTAATATTTGTTTGAAAATCTGGTTGACTACCTTTGGTGAGTTCTTTTCTCTTAATCATGTTTTTTTTTATATATACAAAGTTTGAACTTGAGACATTGCTTAAGGGATTTGAGTCCAACTCTACTCGGACCAACATAATGTTGGAAAAATATAACAAAGAAGTGTATAGAAGTCCTCAATAATTTTTTAAGTAAAAAAGATAAATAAACAAGTTAGTGAGTTACTATTTAGAAATTACTTGAGTAAATTATCAACATGGTGTGATATAGTTGACAGATAACCTTGTCCCTTACGCATGTGGTTAGGGATTCGATACCTAGATTCATTTGTATAGAAAAACAACTATTAGGAGAAGTAAACTCTTTAAATAGATCTCAATACCTCGGAGGATTAGTCTTTACGGTTTGTTTGGTAAAATAGAAATAGAGGAGAGGAAGGGAGAAGAGGAAAGAAGAGAAGGAAAGTAGTAAAAATAGAGTTGTTTAGTAGAGTGGAATTGTAAGAAAATTTTAAAAAAACAAGTGGGTCCCACAGATAAATAGTTCCACGTTGAAATGAGAAGATTTGCATGGAAATTCTACAATGGTGGTGAACCTTGTGCACACTGTGTGGTCCTCTCAAAATCGATATTGTTTGAAGTAGTAAATCGATTTTGCCTTCACATCTATTGCCTCAGATCTGTATTATTTTTGAATCAACTAAATCGATTTTGTTTTTTATGTAAATCAATTTTGCATGTATTATTTGCAACATAATTGATTATGTTGCAAAACATAATCGATTATGTTGTTTTTTTATTTTTTTTATTTTTCTCTTTCTTACTTTTCTTCTATTTCTTTTTATTTTTCTTAAAACCAAACACACCGTACTTTATTTTTTATCTATTTTTCTTCTCTTCTTTTCTCACCTATTTATTTCTTTTTTTTTTCTATTTCTTTCCTCTCTATCAAATACACCGTTAATTTACAGTTGAAGAATACCCTAAATTCATCCTAAATTCTTCTACAGTTTTATACTTAATATAATCCTAAATCAAATGTCATTGTAATTAACTGTGTCTACGTTCATATGACTAGTTTAAGAAGACCATCTTGACGTGTCATGAGTTGTGGCCAGTAAATAAATTAACAATACCCATTATCGAAATAAATGAATCAAAAAAGTAAGCTCGTATAACTTTTAAATACTACCTAAAATGGTTTTAAATTAGATACTAACCCCGAATGCCACATGTGTGAAACCAGATCATAAAGAATCTATTGTGCCTGCAAGTTTAGAGAATATAAAATTCATCAAACATTATGGGGGATAGATTTAGTGAACCATACCATTCTAGGCATGCGCTGAGATGCACCTTAATAACCATCGTGGCTGGTTGTTATAGAACTTGGAGGTCCCTACACCCATAAAATCTGATATACACCCCCCTTAATAACCATCGTGGATGGTTGTTATGGAACTTGGAGGTCCCTACACACATAAAACACAGTTTTTGTATTATTGCACTATCAAAAATATTTAACAAAAAGTAATCACGACTTTGGTAGACTAGCTCCTGAAGAATCTCTTGATTCCCGTAATACTGTTTTGGTCCCATTAAGTTCAGTAGTAAAATCAATATTAAATGATAAAGGAAAGTCACGCAGCAGTAAATAGGTCATGTATATATATGGGATTTACTATCATACTCTCACTTGATTTTTAGTTGGAATACGTTATCAAGTTATAATTAAGACTTATCTTAAAATACACAGGAAGTATAACTTGTTAACGTACTCCAACTAAAAAATAAGTGGATATATATTAGTAAATGCTTGTAGAGTTTGCTAACGTACACTAACTTATTTTTAGTTGAAGTATGTTAACAAATTATAATTAAGAATTATTTTAAAATACACCATTGGTATAGCTTGTTAACGTACTATCTCTCTCTCTCTCTCTCTCTCTCTCTATATATATATATATATATAAGGTGGGGATCAAGTTATTATTCCAAGAGTTATTCTACTCAATAACTCTTAATATATATATATATAATTTTAATGATTCAATAGTTAAATATTTTGATATTATGCTAACGATCATGCACACCAAATTTTAGATAAATAAGATATTTGTAGTTAGTTAATCTCTTAGTGTTGTCATTTACTTATAATTTAGAAAAGTATATTATATTTTAATTTGAATTTATTTAATGAAATATCAACTAGTTTTCAAACTTTATGAAAATTTGTAGACATGATCTACTCAATAAAATCTTTTAATTTAACAATTGGATTGTTAAAATTTAATATATACTAAGAGTTATTGAGTGTAGTAACTCTACCAAGAGTTACTCTTGGAGTAACTTGATCCCCACCCATATATATATATATATATATATATATATATATATAGGTCAAGATCCATTAACACCAAGTGTCAAAATTAATCAAATTACATATTTAATAACTTTTTGTAGAATACGAATTTAATTTATCTAATTGTTGAATGTGATGTTCTTATTAATTAGATTAAGTATACAAAATTTTACACAATTCCAAAATTATTAAGTAGTTCATCGTATCACTTTGTTTTAACGTACAATAAGATATTAAAATATATGTAAATATTCAATGTTAGATAACATATCTAAAAAAGTTCAAATTATGTGAAATTTGATATACATGATCATGAAAATAATTTCACATAATTTAACAGTTAGATTGGTTAAATTTGCATTCTATAAAAAGCTATTAATGATGTAATTTGAATTACACTAACGTAACGCCTCAAATAATATAGTTATAATATTAATAGTAACAAGTAAAGCTTAAATGATATCCGCTCTATACTAAAAAATGTTGAGTGATTTTCTTTTCAAGTATATCGTTAGCAATATATACATAAATATTTAAAAGCAAAAATTATAAACTTCTTAAAGTTGAGCATGTATGATACTAAATAATTTTTTTTTGTACAGAAATAAATTGACATAAAGTTGCCATAGTAAAAAAAATGTCAAGAGGTCTTGTCCGGCTTCTAATGTGTCACACTGATATTGATTGCTACCATCTAACAACGATGGGGGAAGCACATACTATACATGAGGTAAAGAGAAAAAAGAAAAAGAAAAACAACACAAAGACCCAAGAATAAAGAGCTAAGTATCTACCTAAAGCATTATGTGGTAACACTACAAACAATGGGGCCTAAGCTATTAGGAAATCACAACAAAATAATCATTTTAATCATATTATATCATACTACAATTAATAGCCACATGTAATGTATGAATGCAAAAATATTGACTCATGTCCATAGAGAACTTTTCAACAACAAAGTAGCAAGATAAGGAGTCTATATTCCACCAATTCACCATATGCAAAATCAATAATCACTAGTAGTTGGTGTTCCTACTTTTGTGCTAGCACACTATATTAATCATGGATAAATTATGATTTATCAAGAGTGTTAGTGCGTGAACTGCCTTAACTAGGCGTGTTTGTAGGACGGGTTGACCTATGTCCTTATCCAGCCTAAAATTTTGATAGGATCAATTTTTCAAACTCGAACTTGCCTGATTAAGACCTGACAAGTCATAAGACAAGACTGGGTCAACTTGACTTGTTGTCATAACATATTAATCTTAACTTATATATAGTTAAATCATAAAATTAAAGTAATATTCAACTACAATTAAGATATATTGTACAATACATATTTTAAAATAAATAATATCAATATCAATATAATATCATGTTAGACAAAACATTATTTATTAAGTCAAGAAATTTTATTGTTAATACATAATTACTTAAAAAAGAATATATACATTGGATTGGGATGGGACGACTCGAAATATAACCCAAACCTGTCTCAAAAATACATGCGGTCGAATTTCTTAAACATGAACCCGTCAAAAGTTCCTTCGGGCCAAGATGGGTTATTGGGTTAGGGCGGGTCATGAACACTCCTAGCCTTAACCACGACCCATAGATTACATGCACCATACATCCTCAATCTCTCCTTGACCTCCACTACAAGATTTACACCTCATTATAAGGTGTTGCTACTTTAATACCCTAGCTCCAACAATAGTGGTATGGTTGTAGTCAATCTAATTGGAATTGATATCATTCCAAAATTTCATTAGAGGATCTTGATTTACTCAATACCAAATTTTTAATTTGCCACTAGTAAGCTTCATTACAAATCCTTTTCTTAACCAGAGCTTAAGGTTCACATCTTTGCTTAATATTAATCCTAATGCAAAAACTAATCAGTGTGTACATGGTAGTATAAATAACATGCATCAAGTAAAAGTCAACTTGTTCTAATTCGATCGCAACAATAATAAAATTAGACCAAAATATAGACAAATTTCACGCGTATTCTCTCACCCTTCTGTATTCTCTCACGCGTATTCATCTTCCATAGTTTTATTTTGAATTTTAATAAATTTTATGATAAAGTCTAGATCACATATTATCATTTTTATTCCCAGTCTTGTTAACTTTTATGACAAGGCTCACATTATTATTATTATTATTATTTCTTCTTCTTCTCACCTACCCACCCTATTCTTTCTTGTTTCCAGAACAACATTTTCCAGTTCTAAAAATTACTTTCCAGAATAAAGTTGAAGGGTATTTAAGTAAAATTATATACCCAAAAAAAAGAGAGAGAAAGGAGTGCATTTAGTAACTAGGGGGTGTACATAGCAAAAGCCTTCTTTCCTTTACCCCAAACGGCCCAATGCAACCCGAAAATTGAAATGCCCAACTGTAATTCGTCTCCTTCCTCCTCTGAGTTCTGAATAGCACGGTCCAGCAGGCATCATCTCTCAATTTCGTGTGCTATTGTCCCACAACGCAAGGCAACACCATGTGTCACATCCCACTAATTTGACACGTCTCACCCAAATCAAAATTAAACATTTAAAATTTCCAATCCAAAATCAATGATCATAAATCAGGCAGAGGAAAACAAAGGAATAGAACCATTGGCTTCCCACAAGCAGCGCCTCACCCACCAAAATTTTCATCCAACCAAGCAATTCATTTGTAATCCAACTTAAGCAATGACCATCACATTATCAAGTAACGAGAGAGTAGAGAGGATAAAAAGTAATAATAAATGAACGAAGCAATAATCCAAGCAAGAAATAATTAAGCAAACCAAAAATTGCTCACACCAACAGCAAACACATTAAAAGTTTCCAACTGAAGCTTAATCAACTTCTTCCCCCAGCTTGTAAATTTTCCAGGAATGAAAGTTGCCCCTCATGTCTTACGAAATTGATTTTTTGCCACACAATCCTCCTCCCAGCAGCCACGGTGCAGCAACGAGAAGAAGAAGGTTGAAGAGGTTTTGAAGGAATTTTACTGGAGATGGAGAGAAGGAGAAGGCTTTCGGTAGAAATGAACATGCAAGGAGAAAAATTGAAAAATGTTTACAGTCACGTGTTGCAGAATCAAAATTAAAGTTTCACCTTAATAATATAGAAGAAGAGGAAAAGTTTAAACTAACTAGCAAATTGGGTTCTAGGAGAACAGCCGGTGTAAGAGAAAAAAGAAAACAATAAAAAAAAATGTAAAATTTTTTACATTGTCAATTAATTAAAAATTATGTTTGATATAACTTATAAGATAGATATTATTAAAGTTAACAAATTTATCATACATAATAATTTATAATTAGATGACAGTGCA
Source organism: Spatholobus suberectus (assembly GCA_004329165.1). NCBI lineage: Eukaryota > Viridiplantae > Streptophyta > Magnoliopsida > Fabales > Fabaceae > Spatholobus > Spatholobus suberectus. The sequence continues at coordinate 76,403,471 of CM014730.1, read as the reverse complement.
TATCTTATTTTCTCATAAAAAATAAAAACAGAACATTCTAAGGAGGTGTTTGGTACGGAAAAAGTTTTTTAATATCTGGAAATCATGTTTTTTAGGAATTACAAATCCTGAAAATCATGATTCTTGAGAATAGTTAAAATCCATTTGATTAGTCATAAACATTCTTGAGAATTTCAAATGTTTCCTAGAAAAGTTTGATTTGGTCTTTTATATAATTAAAACTTTCCTCCCTAGTCAGGAAAGTTAGATTTCCAACCCCCCGCTTGAGAATATTTTTGTGGGAAAGTGGGATAAAAATAATTCTAGGGAAACAATATTTCATGGGAATATTTTTTCTAAAAATAGAGACCAAACATGGAAAACTAATATTCTTAATTTAAAATTCCCAAAAAACTAAAAACTCCTCCCCTACCAAACGCCCCGTAAAAAAAATTTGGGCTGCTACAGTCTTAGAAGCCCAGGAGAAAATAAAACAATAACAATCCAACCTAACTAATTTCTTTTTAACCCAATCAATCTAACACTAACCCTATCAATTAACTTAATATTTCACTCATCTAATTATTTAGTTTAGTTGTCAATTATATATTTTAATACACATACCATAATTCCTATTTTTTTAAAACAATCTTTTCAATATTTGAGCTTATTTGGACACGCATATATATATATATATATATATATATATATATAACGTATATCTATTTGTTTTTTAGTTGGAATACGTTAGCAAGTTATACCATTAGTGCACTTTAAGATAATCTTAGTTATAAATTGTTAATGTACTAAAAATAAGTAAGTATACGTTAGCAACTCTTATATATATATATATATATATATATATATTACTATTTATAAAGTTGTTGTTAGAAAGAGAAAAATTTTCCTGCTCAAAGTAAAGATAATTCTAACAAACTCTTTCAGCAATATTGCATTAATTCTTCATGACGATATTAAAACAATATACTCTTAGAAAACGAAAACCGTGCAAGTAAATCAAGAGTGATAAGTCAATTATTGGAATCGCAAATGTAAAAAAATTAATATTTATAAAGCTTATTAGAGAGAGAAAACTTTTTCTGCCCAAAGTAAGGGCAATTTTGAAAAACTCTTTCGGCAATACTGTATTAATTCTTTCATGACATTATTAAAACAATTTACTCGTAAAAAACTGAAACTATGCAGGTAAATCAAGAATGATAAGTCGATTATTGGAATTGCAAATGTCAAAAAACACTCTACATATACTTAGGGGTTTTGTGTTTCCATAACTCTTCTTCTTCCCTATCTTTTTGCAATGTCTCAAATGTCCAAACACAAGTTGTGTTTTAGGTATTTTATTCATATAATTTTTTTTTTGTTATTCTTACTTCTTCTTCTTAATTAGTAAAATTAAGCGTTTTATTTAATTTTGTTTTTCTCAATCTTACTTCTTCTCTTCTTCTTAATTAGGTATTTTTTAATTGTAATTTTTACTTCTCCATCTTCTTCTTATTTCTTTTTCTTTTTCTTCTTAATTATTAATATGCAATTCTTCAACTCAATTTTTATTTCTTTTTCTTTATGTCTTATTCAATTGTTGGATAAAAATATACTGCCTTCTACTGCTTAAATCATTGGGAGATATTGCGTATCATCTATGTTTGCAAATGGGGTACAAATTAATTGGCGATATTTATTATATTCGGTAGTATTTTATTTTATATTGAATATTCTTAAATAAATAATAATATTCTTAAAATCAGTACAAATTTATTTTATATCGAATATTCAATTGTTGTCGAAAATTAAATTTTTTTAACAATATTCAATTGTTTCGAAAATAAATTGGTGCACAAATTAATTGGCGATATTCATATTTGTTTGATTTTAATCAATCAATCAATTTGAATGAATTTCTAACAAATAATAAATTAATTTCCAAAAATAGATTGGTGTACAAATTTATTTTATATCGAATATTCAATTGTTTTTGGAAATTAAATTTTTTTAACAATATTCAATAAATTAGTTGGTGATATTTATTGGATTTGGTGATACTGTAGTAAAAATACTAAAACAAAAATCATAACTTTAAGCTATTATGTTAAAAAGAAAAATAGAGTTGCTTTTTATTATTATGAATTTTTATGATTGAAAATATTACTTTAAGTTGCTTTTTTAAAATTCATAATGATTGAGAAATACTAAAAGATTCACTTTAAATTTAATAAAATAATGTTAAAATATAATGTTAAAATACTCAATCACTCACCATTTATTTTTCTTTTTAACATTATATTTATTAGATATTATAATAATAATTCATTCGATGATATTAATCGATCAAAAATCATAACTTTAAGCTATTATATTAATTAGATTTGGAAATATTTTAAGAATATTTAATTATTTTCAAAAATAAATTGGTGTACATATTAATTGGCTGATTTTAATCAATCAATTTGAATGAATTTGTAACAAATAATTTATTAGATAAGTTTTTTGATACTTTTTATCAGAATATTAAATAGAGAAAACAGGTCATGCACTGACAGTATAGAGTAGTTTTACACTATCATCCAATCACAAATCATCATTTATTGTAAGTTTGTTAACTTTTACAATAAATATTTTAAAAGTCATATCAATGATGATTTTTGATTAGTTGCCAGTGTAAAAATTTTTACACTAACAGTGTATGACCATTAAACACTATTAAATAAAATATTTTATTAATCTTTTTATCTGAATATTAGAGTAAACAAGATATTAGTAATATTAGATTACATAAATTATTAGTAATATCTAAGTAATATCTTTTTATATTTTTCTTATCTTCTTCTTTTTATATTTTATATATTTTATTAGTTAGAGTAATCTTTCTTTTATTAATTACTTAAACAAATTAATATTAAGGATAATTTTTCCCAATTTTGTCTGCCAAAAAAAGTCTCAGACTTCAATATCTTACTTAGAATAGATAAATTATTAAATAATTAAATTAAATGTTGAAGGTAAGTAATTCAAATTTTAAATATTGAAATCACACTAAATTAAAGATTTAATTACATGGAAACATATTTAAAAGATATGTTGGGAATTTTTTTGTGATTTTCGTAACAATTATCTTTAATATAAAGTTCATATTTTTATCGTTATAGAAATCAAGATAATACCCAAAAAAATTAAATATTTACAAAATAAATAGGGGATGACAATATATGAATATATAATTAGATACATTTATGTGGTGCATAAATTTTTAAAAGATATTAATGTTAAATTGACCACTAAATAAAGATATTTTCAAAATTATATTTATGTGGTGCATAAAAATAATAAAAAATATAATAAAAATATCATTATATATTATTTAAAAAATATACTTTATTTTTGATATTTTTTTATTAGAATATCAAATAAAATATTTTATGCCTTTTTTTATCATAATATTAGATTGTACAAGATTTTAGAAAAATTAACTTAGATAAAATATTGGTAATATTAAATTAGATAAAATATTAATAATATTTTAAATATATTCTAATTAAAGTAATATTAGATTATAAATAATATTTTTTTTGGCAAAACAAAGAGAATATTGGATTAAATTGGTAACTTTAAGCTATTATGGTAAAAAGAAAAATACAATTGCTTTTTTTATTATAAATTTTTATGATTGGAAATATTACTTTAAGTTGTTTTTCATAATGATTGAGAAATACTAAAATATTCACTTTAAATCTAATAAAATATTGTTAAATAATACTCAATCACTCGCCATCTATTTTTTTTAACATTATATTTATTAGATATTATAACAATAATTCATTCGGTGATATTAATCAATCAAAAATCGTAACTTTAAGCTATTATAATAATTAGATTCGGTGATATTTCAACAATATTTAATTATTTCTGAAAATAAATTGGTGTACAAATTAATTGGCGATATTCATATGTTTTAATTATATTCATCCAAAAATTACTCTAAATATCCCCAAACATTCGCCCGTGCATTGTACGGGTACGCATTCTAGTATATATATATGTATAATAAGATTTTTTTAATTATTTTAGCTTAGTTGAAATATAGTTGTAATCACAATTATTAATTAAAATATTGGTAAGCCAATAAAAAGTGAAATACTAATTTATTTAATTTTGTAAATAAAGAAAAATAGAAAAAAAATGATGTTATAATTGACATTCTTGAAGTCTACTTAAATGACACTTACATACACCTCCTCTAATTTGTGATAAGCACTCATATCCTCCCAAATAGCATCAAAGAATAACCCTTAAAAATTTGTGTTTTCCTCTCTTATCTATATGGCACGAATATCAATATCTTCAAAAAAAAATGCAATGAAAAGAAAAGCAAGAGAAACATAATAATAAAAAAAAAAACTTTACTAAGAATACATAGTAGAGTTGTTGAGATTTTGTAAGAGCACAGCATAATTTTGCCTATACAATTTTTTTTACCTTCTTAAGAATCAAAAGATGCAAAGTTGTGAAAGAAGTTGTGAGTGTCTCCCATTAGTAGAGTAATATCTGTTATTTTGTAGGGTATGTGTGTGTCAATTCATTAAACAATATAAAAAGTTTTATGTGTATTGATTAAACAAATAAAAGAGGTAAATACTAAATACTTGTTTAAGAACTAGAAGAAATGAGAGTGTCATTTGAAAAGTTTGTCTGTGTGTGTATTAAATTTGCGCACACAACTAATTAACAGAGATGTATAATTAATTAATTAAACAAAGACCACTTATATATTATGTTTACCCAAACAAACTTTTCATCCATAAAGCTAAGTACATGTTGTTCCTCATGCCTACAATTATCTAGTATTTCATATAGCTCAGTTTTTTTATTTGATGTCAGTTTAAAGTTTTTCTATATTATCATTTAATAGTATATTATCACGTTATTAATGAATTTGACAACAGTTGAAATAATTTATATGGTTATCACGAATGTATTTGGCTAAGTTAAAAAAAAGCTTATGACATAATTTTTTTTTCAAATTTAATATTTTTAACTTATAACAAAAGTACTGATTTTTAAAAAAAAACATTTTTTTTTTTAAATCTAAGTATTTTCTTCAACTTTTCAAAATACCCTTTTCTTAAAAAAAGAAGAAGAAAATAAAATACATCATTAATAAATAATAAATGATGCTTTTTTATATTAGTTCTGTAAAATTAAATTAAATTTTAAATGGCATGTCAAAAGGTCACCACCATGCATAAACCATCGTATTGATGAACTTTTAATCAATATATCATATAAATATATTAGCTAATATTTATAAGTTAAAAATCGCTATCATTTTTAATGTATTTTCTTTTATCTTTGCCTTTAAATTAAATTTTGATTGTTTTTTCTAAAGAAATTGTCAATAGTTAAAAATAATTTTATATTACAATTTAAATTATTCATTGTAAATTTAAAATATAATTTATATATTTAAATATATTTATTTATTATAAATTTTAATTATATATTCTCACAAAAGCAGAGAAACAATGAATTGAGAATGAAAAAGATTAAAGACGAAAGCAACCAAATAGTTACGATCTATGAGATAAAGTTGAGGCGAATGAAGTGTAGTGAGTGAAACAACACCTTAAAATATAATTGTATTGTTTGGTATCGTGTAATCAATTATCAATATTAATATAGGGGATATTTCTAAGGATAGTGTCAGATATGACAAATTAATTTTACATGTTAAAGAATATTTTAATTAATTTATTCAACCATTTATTTTTTTCATTGGGGGAAATAGCTATAACGTTGGAGGATATGAAGGTTTGTTAGGGTTATTCTATTATGGGAGTTTTTGTTTCTAGCCCTCTTGTCAGTTATGAGGAAAAAGAAATAGAAAAAAAATTTGATTGCAATATTTACATTGTTCAAATGTACAACCAAAAAGGCAAACCATACTCTATGGATAAAGCATTTCATAAAGAACGAGAGCCATATGGAGCATAGGGGTTATTATCTTTGTGGTAGTCAAGGTTTGTTTTTTTTGCTAGATCACATAAAGCCATTTTGAAAAGTGTTTTCCTTATTGCCATACATCTAGCTAGAGAAACCAAAATAGCTCTTGCATCTACCGTTTTAGCAAGCATTTATAGGGATTTGGATTTACTAAACAACAAAATTAGAACCTTCACAAATGTTGATTACTTTCTTCTATTTTTTATTTTCTTCAACCATGCACTACTACAGAATGGACTTTTTAAATTGGTTAAAACCGATCTTTTAAATCGGTTCATGAATTATTTTAAATACAATCGATATAAGTGGAATTTTTTACATTGGATTTTGAACTGATTCAAAAAAGTCTTTTTAACTCAGTTGTTAGTGGAACCAATTTAAAAAGTTGACCACTTGTTAAATCGATTACGTACATAACCGATCTAAATTACTTTGTAAAATACATAAACAAGAGAACCAGATTCATAGTCCGATCTGCAAAATGTGCAACAATCTTCATCGCCTTTCCACTCTTCCAGGCCTTCCCAACATTCTTATAAAAATCGTTCCTCTACAAAAACCGATATGCAAAACATGCAATATTATCATCTCCTTCACCCTTGAATCCACGGCCAACGTCTCAAACATGGCAAGATGGACTAGATTCACGCATTGCCACATATCAGGTTTGATTTTAATATGGCATAATGTTAAATTGTTAATAGACATTAAAATAAAACTTAACTTATTCGCATCCTCATGTCCGTCAGCGTGAAAAGCCTTAGCATTTTTCTCTGCTAAAGCGCCTTCTCCACCATCTCCATCATGCACGACAGGTACTCCGACAGAGCCATGTCCCTATGCCTCGAATTTCAAATCGATGCATTGGGAGATGAGCTTCCAACGAAAGGGGACGTCGTTGAAGGTGTCGGTGATTTCCTTGTTGTGGTCCATAAGGAGGGAGATGTGGCAGGATTTCGGGGCAGGGTGGCGCAAAAGCTCTATGTTGGGGGCGACGCACATGGGGTTTGAGCTGTCATTTCACGATGAAGAAAGGGTTGGGGTGAGCGCGTGCAACTCGTCGTCGTCAATGACGAGAATCAGTCGGGTTGAAGAAGCGACTTAAGATGTGTGTGTGGTAGCAATTTGTTTCTCTCCCTAGATCAATTTGGATCGGTAGCGAGAGCTATGTGTGTGGTAGTTAATGCTAGGAATGGATGGGGTTTTAAAAAGTAATTTTAAATCGGTTAAAAAATTAACCAATTTAAAATCTGCTTTTTAAATCGGTTAAAATCCAATTGATTTAAAAAGAGTTCAAAATAATTACAAGTTTACCACCACATTTTTTTTAAATCAATTAAAAAATTAACCAATTTAAAATATGCTTTTTAAATCGGTTAAGATACAACTGATTTAAAAAGAGTTCAAAATAATTACAAGTTTGCCATTGTATTTTTTTTTAACTCGGTTCACTCATAATCAATTTAAAATCCTAATGCAAAAACTCTTTTTTGTACTAGTGATGACTAAATTGTTAACCTACATGTGTTTTACTTCGAAAAGCAACAATTCAAGAATGGTAAACAGGGGGGGGGGGGATTTAAGTTGTGGCAGTGATTTGGGTTGGGTTTGTGGCTTACGTGGTGGTGATTGTAGTATCAACCACGTAGTCAATGCTAGTTGTGTCGGTCTAAAGTCGATACCAATAACATCGATTTAGCATCTATTACATAGACGATAAACGTAGCATCGACCATTTTTTTTTGTTTAACTTTCAATTGGCTGACACTAAAACACGAATTTCTTGTAATTTGTGTGTATGAGTGATCAACCTCTATGTATGTGTGTGTGTTTAACTTTCAAAGACATTGACTCATATTAGAACCATCATGTCACCGGTTGTGTAAATCAATTGGCATGAGGTTGTTTCAACTTAATTAGTGGTCTGAACATTAAGTCTTAGGTATACAACTGCATTAAATACTTGGAGGAAGAGTTTTGCAGCTCATAATAGTTTTATCTAACTCGAGCAAGATTGCCTTCAATAGAGCATACCTATGATCTCTACCAAAAAAAAAATCAGAACCAAGCATAATAAGCTACAAGAATAGCAAAAACCAATGAATAATCATTGATAAAACACTTGAATTCAAATATGACAACCCATGTGTTTGCACCAAAAAAGTGGAAGCAATAATACAATATATAAAGGTGGGAAAATAGGTTGGGTTACGTCAGCTCGGCTAGAGCCCACCTGCTAAAATATAGGGCTTGGATTCTAAATTTTGAGCCCAAATAAAATGCTAGCTCTTTTAGCTCAATCTAATAAGCTGAGTCATAAATTAGGCTCGAGCTAGGGCTAACTCGATAGGGTTTGGGCTACCTGCTTCTTTTTTAAAATTTTGTTAAGAGAAAATGAGACTAAGAGAAGTTTAGGAGACAAAAACTAGTTACTAGTTCATTATCTCAAACTTTCATTTGTTTAACATAGGCTTTGATATTTGATTTTGACAAAAGTTACTTATAAAGTTATAGTATATGATTCCAAATTATATTTTATCTTTTTGAGTTAAATATATTTAAGATGGAGACTTTTAAAACTTTAATTTATTTGACATAGGCTACTTATAGAGTTACAATACATGTATTACATTTTGTACCTTTAGAGCTACGTATATTTATAATGGTATAAGACATTTGCAATGTTTGCAAACTCATATGTGTAAATCATTAAATATATAATTACTCTTAGTGTAACTTTTATAAATCGATAAATGAGATTACCTTATAATATATAAGTGTTTTTTGTATTAAAATTTTAGTGATTGTCATAAGAATATCACATTTCAATCTTTTTTCTAAATGTAATAATATTCTAAAATAATTATCTATATTTTATTTATTGCACTAAAATAAATATGTTAATAAGAATAATTATCATAGTATATTTCAAACTTAAATTTTGAAAAAAGTAAAAAATTCAATAATAAAATAAAATAAAATAATGATAGCCTAGCCTGAAAAGCCTGCAACCCACATAGGATTGAACTTGGACATCAAATTAAAAGACCGAATAAAATTCGGGCCTTTTTGGCCCAGCCTATTATAGCCTGTGGCCCACATCGGGTTGGCTAGCAATGGACCGAGTAGCTCACGTTTTGCCACCTCTAACAATATATACCAAGTAGTTACTATTTAATTCAAATAATTAATTATGTATAAATAACTATTAAATAACAAGAAAACTAAATAAAAATGCAATGAATAATAATTAATAATATACTTTTTATTTTAATACAACGTATGTTGCATTTTAAATTAATATTAATTTTTTTAACAGAGAAAATAGTTTAACTACTTAAGTTAAGATTCATCCTAGTCGTCCACATTAGTCTCTTGTTAAGTTAGGTAGACTGGTTTACAAAATGAGTGAGGTTAAGACTTTTTAGAAAACATATTATATAAATAGATGAGTTGCTTGCGTAAGGTATTAGATTTTGCCCTATTTACAAAATAGTTAAACACTAATTAAAAAAAAAACTTCAATTTCTTTCTTTAAGAATCACAATTTAGTTGAAAATTGTTGATTTATATGGCTATAACCATTATATTTATACCAATTAAGTTTTTTTTATTTTTTAATTTCCATATCTATGAAACTTCACCCGCAAATTAACTCAATTATATAATGGGGTATAGGAGAAAAGATAAGCACTTGAACAAATGCAAAATCAATACAATCTAACATTCGATTCGATTCTATTATGATACAAAAAGAAACTGTCGTTTTCAAGCCTGAGAATTGGCTAAGCGAAAAAATCCTGTTTCAAATGAAATGCATAGAAGCACTGCAATAACTGATATGAAGTACTGGTATCGTTTGTACTAGCTACGTGTGAGCATCTGACCTCAAATTGAATCATAAGATATCGACGTGTGTATTCTTTTGGTGTGGTGGCAAATAAACAAGTGATCATCTCTAACCCATATTTTTGTTTATTATTCAGGCGTGCCACTTGGGAATCAACTATGAAATATGAATAGATGACCTAGGAAAGGATTGTGATTATATCAAGATCATAATCTCGACAAGGAAGCTATCTCGTGACCTGAAAAGTAATTTGATGGAAATGACAGAGTCAAAGTGGTCCACTACGCCTTAATTCTATATTAATGGTTCTAAAAAATTTTGGCACTATCTTTTGCTTTTAATCTGTAGATATCCATGATCAACTGCCTTTTAAGTACGCTATGATTATCAGTAGGAACTTTGCGGCATCAAAATGCTCTATGATTATATAGTACAAAATGTAAACAACAAATAAATTACATAACAGTATATGTCAAAAAGCAAGAAATGATATATACTCCATTTTGGGAGAAAGAAATAGAAGAAAAAGAAAGATAAAAAAATGAAAAATTATGATAAAGAATATTTTGGTTATCATATTATAGGTGCGAAGTTTTTAATGACTTTGTCAATGATTAATTTTCGCTGGAAAACTTGGTTGACCATATTTAGTGAAGTCTTTCCTCCCAACCATTTTTTTTCATTTACAAGACTTGAACCTGAGACATTGTTTAAGGAATCCAAATTTAGTTCTACTTTGACCAACGTAATGTTAATGATAAACAATATCATATGACAGAAAAAAAAATGAAGTCAAAGAAAAAAAATATATATATAAATATCACAATTGATTAAAAGTAACAGAAAAGCTACTCATTTAATAAAAGATGATTATTGTTTGGGTTAACTAGGACAAGGTTTGCAAGTCAAAATCTAGTGGCGATTTAGGGGTAAAGGATCTAGAACTCTTTAACGTGAACCCTTTAGCTAATGGTGGTGGTGTTTTCTTGTTGATTTTGATGTTATTTGGTTTCCATTATTATCCTTCAAATATGGTAAAATAAGATGCTTGCTTGTAGAGGTTACGCAAACAACTTTGTCTAGCTCAATTTGGTGGAGGGATCTATGCCCGATTGAGAGTGCTAATCGACTATCACCACTTTGGCTCACTCAATGTGTCTATAAAAAGTTCAAAAATGGAGATCACGTTTGTCTTTGGCATGATGCTTGTGTTGACAATGTTAGCCTTAAACATTCCTTCCCTCTTCTTTATCAATTCTCTCTTGATAAGCAACCTGTGTAGTTGAAATGGGTGAGTGGATCGATAATTCTTGGTGTTGGTCATGGAGGTAGAGGAGAACTCTATTTGTGTGGGAAGAAGAGCTATTGGTAGATTTGGTAAATGTCTTGAGCTCTGTTTCTTTGTGTAGAGGATCACTGAATTGCTAGGTATGGAAGGAGGATCCATTCGAGAAGTTTATAATCAAATTAACCTAGCTATACCCTTATACTGTCTCAACTACTATTAGAGAACTCAATATTTCTCATTCTGCTATTAGAGAACTAGATCTTACTCATTTTGCCATTTTTAAAAAAATTTGGAAGAGTTATGTACCTCTCAAAGTACTTGCATAATCTTGCAGGGTTATTTTGGATAAGTTCCCAACTCAAGTTAATTTATGCAAAAGAGGAGTATTGTATCAAGTGCAGAGTATATCTTATGAGTTTTGTTTCTCCTACTCATCATCTTTTTATGCCCTACCTGATGACAAATAGGATTTGAAATGCAAATTATGCTTGGCTTAACTTTCTAGGGTCTTGCCTAATGAAATTTTTGATCTTTATTTCCAGTTTAGCTCTATCTTAATAAAGAAAAAGATGTGTTCTATTTGATATCTTATTTGGCATACGCTGGAGTATGGCCTACTTGGATTATACATAATAATATTGTGTTTCAAGGTGTTTCTTTTAATTTCAATGGTACTTTAGACTTGATAAATGTTAGATCGTGGACATGGTTCCAAGCTAAGATGAGTAATGTTCATTGCTCCTTTTCTGATTAATGTATTGACATTGTAGTTTGTTTATCTTTATCTATATGATTTAGCATTGTAAGACTTTTGTATATAGATTAGAGTACTCTTTATAATCTATTTCTTAATAATACTTTGCTTATAAAAAAAAAAAAAAAAGCCATCAAAAGATTTTTGCTCTCCTTCTTTAATGCCATGTATGAATTTTAAAGTTTGTTTAGTTTATTATTTTTATTTTTAATTATAAATATGTCACATCATTTTTATTTTATTTTGAAATTTTTAACCAAAAATAGTAAAAATAATAAAAATATTTTTATTATTTTTTATACAAATCTTTAAAAATAAAAAATAAGGTGTGACTTTTATAATTAAAATAAAAAATAAAAATATTTTCACAAATTAATACAACCCTATTTCACACAAATAAAAAAAACATGTCAAGCATATATAGATAACTAGCATTTTAATCCTTGCAAATGTACGAGGCAAATATTTTTTTATATATTAATTATATAAATTAAAATCACTTTATTATATTCAATGAATCAAATTAATATAAAATATAAAAATAATATTTAATTTGATTTAAATTTAAAGATAATAATATAATTATAATAGAAATATTTTAAAGTAAATAAGATTTGTTAGAACTTAAAATAAAATATAATTTAATTTAAATTTAAAGATAATAACATACTTATAATGATGATGATGATGATGATGATAATTAATACAATTTAATTTAATTGAAAATATAGTACTTGTTATAATTTTAAATAAAATATAAATTAATTTAAATTTGAAAATATTATCATACTCATAATAATGATACCAACAAGGTTTAACACAGTTGGTAGATAATTAGGTCTTTTAAGCATGTTAAGGGTTCAATTCCTAGCCATGTAAATGGAGAATACTTTGTTGGAAGAAGCAAAATCTGCTTCGGTGATCTCTATGTCTCAAAAGGAATTAGTCGCTAACTATTAGTTGAGGGATATCCCTGATGAAAACAAAACAAAAAAAAAACTCATAATAACAATAATTTAAATTTGAAAAAAATTGTGAAATCTTAAAAAACTAATCCAACTCTTGTACATAAGTTGTGTGTAAAAATCGCTATGTAATGAAGGAAGTAAGATAATATAAAGAGTGAGTTAATTAAGGGAGTGAAGAGAATGAGAATCTTGCTCTATAAAGTGAGTACCTTAATTTATAACTAGATATGAACTCACGCAATGCACAGGTTAAATAAGTCAACCATTTAAATTTTATTTGATTAAAAAGTATGTTAAAACATATTTTTTTATCACTTAATTAATGTGTTAGTTTTAGATGTGATTTTTTTTTTAACTATAATGTTAGTTTATTACGACAAATTTCCTTTGGTCTTCACATTGAAATAATATTTACAATAATAATATAACATTTAATCTCTTTAGTATATATAATCCAATACTATATCTCCTTTGTAGAGATTTATATCTTTTGGCAAAGTCTTAGACTTATTTAGGCATTTTTTTTCTAATTAGAAATTTTAACACATGAATGAACAATATAATCATGTTTGAGTATACTACATATTATATTCTCAAGTCTTGCACAACATTATATGTTTTAATATCTACATTTTAAACATGTATTGTTAACTATTGGTAATATTAAATTTACAAGCATTTTATTTGAGTTGGTGCAATGAATTTGTTTAAGGTTTTATCAAGACAAAATTGTGAGACATAAAATGATAGATTTAAATAGATAACAATGGCTTGATAAAAAAATTAATGGATATATCAGTAATATCAAATTAAAAAAAAAGTTGTTACAAAATAATTTTAATATGCATTACATCATTATAGAAGCAAGAATTAGATATATAAAAGACCGGTAAGTGTAACTGACATTTTGTATAATGTTTACGTGAGGAATTATAGAATTTTTTTTATTAAATTTAAATGCATGATTTAAATCGATTTAATATTTTTTTGGGTTTTTCATAATTTGATTTAATAATGATGAAGTAATAATAAAAAGGTTAAATAAATTAATAAGTTCCTAAATTATTTGAGAATTTTTAATTAGGTTCTTAAATTAAAAAAAATGTAATTGGGTTTGAGTCTTTGATATTAGTTTATAACGACTTGAAATCATCAGAAAATGATAATTTGTGACGGTTTTAAAGACTTTACAAAAATATTACAAGATCAAAACCTAATTACAATTTGTTTTAGTTTGGAAATCTAATTAAAAAATTTTAAATAGTTTGGGGATCTACTAATTATTTTAACCTAATAAAAATAACTTTAGTTATTGGAATAAAAATATGGTTATATTCTATAGTAACGAACCAAGACATAGAATTAAGTTGTACCTTGATAACATGGGTATTGTACCAATAATTAGTTTACTAATAATTATAAAAATATTATTTTATTTTTATTTTATTTTTCATTTTTTAAAAATATTTATTTTATTTTGTCCTAAATTTGATTATTGATTAATTAAAAAGTATACACAAACAATTATCGGAAGAGTTACAAAACATGAAAATCTAAAACTAATTTTATTTAAAGGTTAAAATGTTCAAAATTAAATGAAAAATATTAGGAGAAATTAATAATCATTTTGTAAGCCTCTACTTGGTATATCTTGAAAATGTTAACAAATGAATTCCTTTAATAATTCCTTCTTGTCATGAATATAAATTTTGTTGGTTATGTAATTGTGCAATTCTCAGGCTTGTAAAATGGAATTGCAAGTCTCCAAAAATAAAGTTACTAAATACCTCAGCAAATTGGGTATAACTTTAAACATGTAAGGTTCAAGTCTACGCATTTGATACATGTTTTTCATCCTTTCTTGAAGTTACATGAAAGAAGAGATGGATTATATATATACACAATAATGTTGATTAAAAAATGTAAGGTTCATGTCTACGCACTTGATCCTTTCTTCAAGTTACCTGCAAAAAGAGATAGATTATATATATACACACAGTGTTGATGAAAAAAAAAATACTTCAAATAATTAAGAGATACAAAACATTTTTATGCTCACATTGAACCTTTAATTGTTAATCCCAATTGTCCATCAATCCATTAAACTCCATTAATGTTGATGCTACAACATTTAGATCAAAGACAAACGTTATGTTCATAGACTATTGGGGATTCTTTTATGCACAACATATACGTTCCTCTACCTGGGGAGTTGAGGGTTAGGGAGAAATGTGATACATCAACCTATAATTTGCTTTGGAGAAATATGAGTATTCTTAAAATCTGATGTGGCGATGCTATGATTCACATCTCAGTTTTAATTAAATTGTTTTAGATTCTATATAGTCAGAATATATTTTCATTTTTAATATATTACATATTAATAAAAAGTAAAATAAATAGTCTAATAAATCTTTGAAAAGGTATGGAGTTTTTGCAAGATTTAAAATATATTCAATGGTATTAAATAAATGAAAAAGAAATAGGAGTTGCAAAGATTTAAAATAAAGAAATTATTTTGATTAACTAATAGTTATTTTGTAGAATGTAACTGATGACTTATTCATTTGAGAAACTAAAAAGGAATAGGATTTGTTGATGTGAGAATCATTTGGTGAAGGAAAAATGAGGAATTAAAATATTGAACCGTGTCGACAAAATTGCTGATGTGGTGATAAATGGTTAGTTTAGTTGTCAACACCATAGTTTGCACTTTAAAATTTATATATTATAAATAGAAAATAGATAGAGGAGCAAATCAACCTTCACTTGTCTCTAATAGAAACATCGTAAAATTATTCAAAAAGATAAGGGAGACAGAGACAATTAAATTTATTCATATTACACTAAATCACCATATATATTATATGGAGTTGTTTAACTTTCTCCAAGTAAAAAATGAGATTTTAATATAAGAATTGTTTAATTTACCCCAAGTTAGACAACCCCTATATTATATATGCTTGCAACTACTACCCCACATTGGAGCTTCGGATTGCAATCAATACTGCTTGGAATATCCCGCAAAATCTATTATATGAAAACATGAAACATCATACATTAACTTCCCTTCCCGAAACACTCCCAAGATATCATAACTTTTAGATTTAAACTATAACTTTCACTAATTCATCAGAACCAAAAAGATGAGAAAAAGAAAAAAGGGAAGAAGAACACAATTCAATCCCATATATAATATATATCTAGCCAGCATCTTCACGTCATGGAGCCTTTGGTGGTGTTTCATGCCCCACCCCGGGGCTATGACCTGGACTTGTTGGGCGAAAGGCATCCCCCTCATCACCCTTTTCATCGTTTATTGAATACCACCCATCAAGGGAAGGAGGTTGAGGATTCCTCAATAAGACTCTAGGGATAGCTGGTGGTGGGTGAAGGTTTAGCATCCTTGATGCTTGCACTGATAAACCAAAGTTATGTTGCAGAATAAGGAAGAGTAGACAGGTAATTAATAAGATGGTTTTCTCTGCCATGAATGGAAGCACTCTAGCTATGTAGCTAAGGATTACACTTGCCACTCTACTGATGCCTGTGATCGGGTGAGAGGGCTTTTAACATGACTGCTACGGTCCCACGTGCATTCATGATATTCAAGTAAGTCTTCAACATGAACATTAAATAAGTTTTTGATGCACATGGTGATGTCTCTTTAAATATTGATGAAATTGCATAAATAGAAAGACATGAACATTGGAATATTTTCCAGATGAAGCAAGTCCAGTGCATTTCGTGACTACTCTCCAAAAATTTTTCTCACAACCATTCATTAGAATGATCATTTATGATTTTAAATTAAAGGCCATTGATCGTGATTAGACAACACTATGAACATATAGCTGGCTTTAACAAATAACTTTCTGATTTGTTATATTATATAAATGCATTCAAGTTACTAAGTTTAATAAAGAAAATGCTTCTCCCACTAAGTAAATTATCGGAATTAATTGATATAGATATCTCCTCCGTTGAGTGTTTGATATGATTCTCCATTGTCTCTTTGATTGAAGTGCTAGAGCCACTCCATTTTTGGTTCATGTGTTACTTACTAGATTTGGAGAAGATCAAAATGACCACATATATACACTTCGAAGTTCGAACTCCAATGATATGTAAAGAGACAAGATGGAGGTCCACGGAATTTAGGCTGATTAGACTTGTATAATTTCCGCAGTTAAAGTATTTTTCTTTACAATATCATTAACTTCACTCGCAGATGCATTTACTCAGCAAGTTACATGAGTTACACATAACAAATACATTCCTAGTTCAATTTCAATGTAAAGTAGCTAACAGCTATATAACACACAAATTTACCTCATTATATGTTGACTAACTAAATAATGGTAACGAGATGTAACTAACTGTAACAACGTTATATTAACTCTAACTTATAAGCACCAAAATAAGATAGTAGAAATTATAGAAGCCATTGTGTTTGCATTCCGGAATCACTTCTAATACTAAATTACTATATCTACCAGTGGCTCCAAACATGTTTCATGCCTAAACATTTTCTAATTAAGATTCCATTTTGGCAAAGGCATCGAATCATCTATAAAATATAAAATTGTTTCACAGCCCTTGGATATATGGGTGTGTGTGTGTGTTTATACACATACAAAAATTTGAAGAAAATAAAAGGAATAGAGAAGAAAAGAAAGAAAATAATAGATATAATAAATAATAGGATAAAAGAAAATATAAGATGAACGTAAAAATCAAGATATAAACAAAAATTAGAGTTGAATCATCACGCCTTACTTACGTGCCTTCCTACGGTAAAAAACCAAGCCACCCTTTTCTTATGCTGCCAAGGATATACTTCTCCAAGGCTAACCAAATCAGCGTTGGGAAGCAAATTATATTAACCTTTTTCAAGTTTCTTTGCTTACCCAATTCCATGTCGAGAAGCCCTGCACAATCAGAGTCATGTAATCTTATTATAGAACATGGATTATGCTATTTCTGCAACAACAAAAAAAGTTAAAAAAAACACTTAATCAATAAGTAAAAATGTACAAAATTTACTTATATAATTAATCAATAATGATTCATGAGCACTTTATTACTCCAAACATCTCATTAACGCTCATTATTTTTCTCTATTTATCACATTATATCACCAATCATACTTTCACTTTTTTCTCTTCTCTCTCTTTGTCTCTCTAAGTGTCTATTAATGATAGAAATTCAAAAAACTTAAATCACATCAAGAATTCAAATATCAATCTTTATATATTATAATAGATAGCAACTAGGATCAGTAGGCCAAGGGTGTGTTTAGCAAAACTAGCTTATAAGCTAGTTGAAGCTTATAAGCTATGGTATAAAAACTGAAAAGTTGAAAGCTTAAAAAATAATTGATTGACTTGAAATTTTTTGGTGAGATTAGTTAATTAAATGACATAAAAAGACATATTTAGTTATATGTGTGTGTGTGTGTGTGTGTGTGTGTGTGTGTGATATGTGTGTATTACTTTCAATATTTAAATTTATTTCTAATAATATATCATCTTAAAAATTAGAACAATAATTTTTAAATTCTATATTATAAAAAAATGACGAAGATTTGATGACTTTGCTTAATCATCTCCTAGTATGATGATCTAAAATAAAAATGCTTTCTAAAATAAAAAATGATAAAAAAAGGATTCCAAAGAAATTAGTAAAAAAAAAAAATCTAAGAACTTATAAGTTATAAAATAGTTGAAGTAACTTATAAAAATAAGCTAAAAAATACTAAAATAAACTCACATACTAAATAAACTTATTTTAATTAAACCAACTTATAAGCTAGTGAAATTAGCTTAAATATAAACTACTATCGAGTGGTATTCTAAACCTCGTAATAGCCAAACACACTCCAAGTGACCTCGTAATAGCTAAACATAGGTTCCCGAAATTTGCTTTACAAGAAGGCGTCAGATTCCAACAGTAATATAATATTCTTGAAATCAAAGTGTGAATGTCACGAAGTGGGGTGACTTTCATGTACCGTTGACTAGGTTGACATTTGGCAACGTTTCCATTCTTACTAAGAAGAAATGAAAAAGACGATACCCACCTCAGATTTTTGGTTTCTTTTAGTAGTTTTTGTGATAATTAATGAAAATAAAATAGAGATGAAAGTGTGGCTAACACTAGTGGCACTCAACATCGATGACCTTGCAACTTGCAAGCTCTTTTATGAATAGAGTTCCCGATTGTATTGTGGCTGTTAAAGTATAGCAGCAGCCAGCAGAAAACGAAATCAGGGCATATTTGCGGGAAGCAAAACCAAGTTAGGTTGCTCAAAGCAAATAATGATTTTAGCTGAGGGCGCGTTTGTGCGATAATGTGACTACTAGTTGTTTATGCTCTGTTTGGATAAGGAGTGGAATAGAGAAGAAGGAAATAGAAAGAAATGAAATAGAATTAATAAAAATAAAAGAAAAATAAAATGAAAATTATATATTGTTTAGATGGATAAAAATAGGAAGAGAGGAAGTAGGAGAATTTCTCTTTATTTGTTTGGATGAATGAAAAAGAGAGTAAAAAGAAATAAATGAATTATATAAAAAAAATATTTTTTGTAATAACTAAAAAAAATTAATTTTTTAATATAATATTTTTTTCTTAACATAAAATTATTTATTTTTTAAAAGAAATTTAATTCATAATTTTTTTTAAAAAATTAAACAAAAAAATAAAAAATTTGAGAAATCATTTCCATCCTATTTCATTCCTAAAGTGGGTGAAAATATTTTTTCGTAAGTTTCACGAAAATAACTTCTTTCTTTTTTTTCCTCTCAAACAAATAGTGAAAATGTAATATTTCTTTTCTATCTCCCTCCTTCTTATTTTCTTCCACTTTATTTCAACCAAAACAAACATAGGATTATTGTATGAATTCCTTTTCATTTTTAAGTTTCCCCTTAATTAATTAAAGTGTCGTATATATAAAATTTTTATAATTATATATTACCTCTGTTTCATATATATTTTATATTTAAGGCTAATGTATAGATTAAAGAATATTTAATGAGTATAAAATATTATTGTATTTAGATTAAAATACCTTTATTTAATAGGATTTGAATCCTTTTCAGCCACTTTCCACCCTCTTTATCTATCTTTAATTTTTCTTTATTTCTTCATTATTTGCCTTCATTTCTCCAATCTCTCTCTTCTTTTGCTTTTAATTTTTTTGGCTGCAGAGGTTGATTGGGAGGAAAGAATCTATTTTGTATTTAAAATTACTAGTGATAAATTATTATTATTATAGCAATTATTAAATAGGGATATAAGTAGAAAAAAATAATTAATGACATTTGGATTTGTAAAATATTAATAATTTTGAAAAAAAAAATAAAAAACTAAAACATAAGCAGTAATAGAAATAAGGTTCAACATTTAAATAAAAAAAGTTCGCATGATTCAATTCAATATGATATTTTGTCCTTTTTTTTCAGTGAATGAAATTTTAAAAGAAGTTACTCCATTTCAAGGTCATGTGATATGCTACATGTTTCAGCAAGCTGTTTCTGCTGGTTAAACCAATCTCCGTTGGCAAAATAATCAATAAACTTTAATAATGTTGAATAGTTTATAGTTATTTTTTGAAAAAAATACTCCATCCCTGTACATTTGATATATTTAAGGGATTGTTTAATTTATCCCAAGTAAAAATAGGATTAAACAATTCTATCAAAGATGATTAGTGTAATTTTCTATATTGTACCAACTATCTTTAAATATATAAAAAATTTCACCAATTATTTTTGATAGGTTTGTTTAATCCCATTTTTAATTTGGGTAAGCTAGACAAGTTTTGATGCTCCAACATAGGTATGTTGTGGCAGTTTTTCTGAAGAGAGAAAAAGATCCTCACCAAAACCTTTTCTTTTCATGTACAATTGATCTTCCTCTGTTTTTCTATTTTTTTGGGTACAGAATTGATCTTCCTCTGATTCCTAGATGTAGTAGCCTGTTGTTCTCATGTATGTGCAAGATAAATGTCTATTATCACCCTTTTCCAGTTCTCAGTGAAAAGTCAAAACCCCCGAATATGATAGTTGTCATCTCTGTTTCCTGTAGTGTACAAGGGAAAGCTAGTTTGCTAGAGTTAGGCACAAAAGTTTTAGCCTTAAATATGTTTTTGGTTTATGTCATATACCACTTTTTTTTTTCATTTTATTCTTTATAAAATTATTTTTTTAAATGGTGTTCATAAATTTTTTCTTTTATATTTTGGTCTTTATTATATTATTTTAGTCCTTGTCATATACTTATATTTTTTATTTTTATTCTTGTAATATATGAATAATTTGTTTTTAGTCCTTATCCTTTTTTTTCAAATGGACTAATTCAAAATAAACAAATATTATAGGGATTAAAATGAAAAATAGATATATTATAAGGACTTAAAAAATAATAAGCACCAAAATAAAAAAAAATTATAAGGACCATTTTAAAAAAATCATTTTATAAGAACTAAAACCAAAAAAGCGATAAATTATAGGGACCAAAAATGCCAAAGTTTTATTTTTATTATCTTTTAACAAATAAAATGCAAAACCTTCGTTTCTATTTTATAGTGTGCATTTGAGATGGCGGTGCACCATGTGTAAATCAATTTTGTTTTCCGTAGTATTAATGAAGCAATAATTATGCCGCTTTTAATTTTTTCCGTTTTTTACGTGATTTTGGAGACCCAATGCCAATCCAAACATGCTGATAGAAGAATTATGTTTCTCTCCCACAAATCATATTTCACAGTACCCTCACACTCCATCTTTTCTTGTCATCTTTTTTTGCCATCAATGTGGAGTGTGTGTGGGCAGTGTAAAAACATAAAGGTGTGAAACCAATAGTTTATATACTGTTAATTAATTAAAAATCGATTTATATATGACTTTTAAAACAATTATTACAAAAGACAATAATCTTATCATATATAACAATCCTTGATATATAACAGTGTAGAAAAATCTGTACACTATTAATCCATTCTAATTAAATTAATGAAACTAATTAGATAGGGGCACAAAATAGAAATTGGGATATACAGTGACTAAAACAATGCAAATGAAGTCCCACTTTGTATAATATGTTCCCATCTAAAGCAAGACAGCACGAGGAGCACAAAATCTCCCTTGACAAAATATCATATCTGATGACGTCCTTTGGCAATATTCAACTTAGTGACATATTATTGCTGGTAGTTAGTGGGTGGCGGTCCACCGTTGCACACAGAAACAAACATAAAATACAAGATATAGATGAAAAGTTCACTGCAGCTAGCTACCATAATTTATTTGCACCTTGGACAAGTGGTTCATGCTTTGCTATTTTTGACTAAAGCTAACGCGAGGTTGTGTACATTAAAATTTCCACTTGCTGCAAAATTTTGTCGCTTCTGCTTTTGCACCGTTCAAACTTGAGTTCATTGGAACCACATTATCATTTTGCTGTGCCAGTCCATGTTTCCCTGCTTCACTCGTGTGTAATTTCCCTCAACCTTAGTGCCCTTTTTCGTAATTTTATTTCTAAAAGTGATTTTACTTTATTTTATTTAAATAAAAACAATTCTTTTAAACTATTTTCGTAAAATACTATCCTCAAACAACAAATTATTTTTTAAAAACAATATTTTTAACATTAATTCTTTCAAATTAATTAATTCTATTAAAATATATAGCCTCTAAGAGGTTGATTCTATTTTGAGGTTTAGAATGTTTTTAGTAAAAATAGTTTATAAGTTAGGCTATGCTTGGCAAGTCATTTCAGTTATTTTTAGCTTTTTTTATTAGCTGAAAAAACTTGTTTGACTTTATTAATAGTATTTGATAAACAAGCTTTTTTTAGTAGTTTGTAGCGTTTTTTGAGGCGCTACTTCAAATAACTTTTTTTAAAATGCTAGCTTCTAGTTTTTTATATTTTCTTCCTTTTTATATTTAAAATATTTATTAAATTTTCTTATTACTCTTTTTACATAAGGTAAAGTTTTATTATTTTTTTGTTTCTCTTCTTATACTATTTATTTTAACCATTACACTATTTGCATTATTTATTATATTATTTTAACATTATACTTCAAGATATTTTAACTATTACACTAATTGACATAATGAAAGTATAATATCTATTTATGTGTATGTTAAATTATTTTATTTTAAACTTGGTTGGAAATATTTTAAGATATAATATAAATTAATAGTAGAGTGCATAATACAAAAAAATATCACAATTGAAGCTAAAAATTTTATTAAAATAATTAATCTATAAATAAAAAATTACAAGAGTTTAAAACTGATTAAAAAACTAAAATTATAATTATCTCAAAATATATTTTATCAAAAAAATAAAATTAAAATTTATATAAAAATATCATATAAAAATGTCCATTTCTATTATTTTACATTTATTAGCTACCTTAATAGATAATTTTTCAAAACATTTATAATTCAATAAGCTAGCTTACCAGTTTTCAGCTACCAATTAACTTTTTAGCTTTCAACTAGCTTTTCAACTACTTTTGCCAAACATAGTTAATTGAAAGTTTATAAGCTAGAAATTAAGAACTAAAAAGCTAAAATTTCACAAGCTAGCTAATTGAATTAAAAGTATTTGACAAGATTAGCTAACAAATTAATTGATAAATGTAAAATGATATATTTAGAGATTTGATTATATGTATGTATGTGGGTAATGGTCAAATTAAATTGGTGTAACTTATATCAATTATTACATCATTTAATAACCTTTAATTGAATAATTTAATCTCAAAACCTACCATTGGATTGAAAGTTCTTTTCACCCACACATTACAACGAGGTAACCTCATTAACTATTACATTATCGATAACTTTATAAACAATGTGAATGTTATCAATCCAACTGTTGAATTATAACTTTATATTACCTTGATTGTTTATGTCAAATTTTGTCAAAATTAAACAAAAACAAGAATGTAATCAAATGATTTATATTTTAGTATATTTTAAAAAATATATATTACATCAATTTTGATCTATATGAATGAAGTATCAAATAGTTTTGAATTGTAGATATGACATAAGTAAATGGAACTTTCAATTTAACGGTAGGTTTTAAGATAAAATTATCCAATTAAAAGTTATTGAATGATGTAATAGTTATATTAATTCAAAATTATTTGATATCTCATTCATATAAATCAAAGTTAACATAATCTATACTTTTAAAATATACAAGAATATGAATCATTTGATTACATTTTTATTGTTGTTCAATTTCGATAAAATTCAACACAAACAATCAAAGTAATATATAGTTATAATTCAACGATTGGATCAATAATAATTACATTCTATATGAAATTATTAATGATGTAACTTATACTAATTATTACATGATTCAATAACTTTTAATTGAATAATTTTATCACAAAATTTACCATTGAATTTAGAGTTTCATTCACATAGATCATGTCTACAAAAATTTATATTAATCCAAAATTATTTGATACGTCATATATGTGTGTGTGTGTGTGTGTGTGTAGGGCATATTTAGTGAGAGAGCCATGTTTATATGAGAGTGGGAGGAATAAATATGGGTTATACAATCAAACATGGATAGTCAGGATTTAATGTTATTTAATCACTTAAAAAAGTCATGTGACTTTTTAAAAATTTTACAAGACTTGTGTATTTTAATCTTGACCATTTATGGTAGGATCTAATCGTCCAGTTTTATTTCTCTTACTCTCACATAAAAAAGCCCTCTCATTATATATATATATATATATATATATATATATATATAGGAATGGAACAATAAGAAGGTAATCAAATGTTTTATATTCTTGTATATTTTAAAATATATTACCTTCTTATTGTTCCCATTCCTTAATAATATAAAATTTAAGAGATAAGATATATATACATACATATGTATGTATATACATACATATGTATATATATACATACATATGTATATATATATATATATATATGTATATCACTTTCAATATTTGAATTTATTTATAATAACTAATCATCTTAAAATTTAGGACAATATTTTTTAAATTTTATATCATAAAAGAATGGTGAAGATTTAATAATTTTTTTTAATCATCCTCAAATATATTGATCTATTAGTTTTGAAAGTAATGGACCGTCCTAATTGTTTTGTTTTTTTGTTGTTGTGATGTGTTTCTTTCTTTTTCACAAAAGATTATAATTAGTAAGGATGTTAGAGAGGAAGACATGAGAGACAAAATGTGAGATCACTGAAAGCAACAAGGTAAGGAAAAGGGTTTTTAAAATGAAAAAAAAAAAGAAGATAAAAATGATTTCAAGGAAATTAGTGAGAATAAAAATAGGGGGAAAAACCTAGTAGCTTATAAGTTAATTGAAGTTGCTTCTAAAAATAAGTTAAAAGTTACTAAAATAAACTTTATATTAAACAAATTTATTTTGGTTAAACCAACTAACGTATAAACTATGTCCAATGATGAATACAATGAAAGTTCAACTTTTATCTATCAGTGAGGGTTTTATCTTCTTGTAATGACGAGTGATCTTAATCTCCACAACCATTGCTGATGAAGTTAAACATGAATAACTTTAGAGCATTGCCATATATATAACTAGTCAAATATTCTTTCTGTTGTACATCGCACTTTGTGGTTGATGAAATTGGAACTGAGGTCCAAGCACCTGATTAGTAGGTGCTCAACTTGACTATATAGAAGAAAAAGAAAGGTACAAACACTATGATGGTCATTTTGAAGGTGGCCGCAAGAACAATAATAATTATATGATCCAAGATCTGAGCAAAGGAAAGAGGGTGGACAAACAAATGGAAATGACTACAAGTGTAAATTAAGAAAGTTGCTTAGGAACTTAAAACGTGATACCGAAACTCCGGTTTTCCATAGACTTTTTCGCGGCTAACGTTTCAAACAAAATTAAGAGTTATTATTAATATATATTCACTTTCGGGAATTGATCTTTTGCTTTATTATTTCCTTCGATAAAATTTATTAATATAATATATTTTTATTATAAAGTAGAAGTTTTAAAAAATAAACGGTGAAATCACAACACATAATTACGTCAAAGTTTTTTTTTCATTGGAGAGGATCTTTACTCTCTTTCTCTTCTATACACCTCTTTTTGGTTTCCACCCATTTTCTTCTTATCTTTATATTCTTTTCTAGTCACATTATTTATCATATCTGTTACTTTTTGTCTTTTTCTTTTTCTCTCTACTTCTCTCTTTTTTTCATCCATACACCACAAAAATGTACTATACATGTCCCATTTTCCCAAAAATATTTAAGGTCAAACACATTTAAGGTGAAAAGTTAGTGCTTTGCTCCAAACAGATTTTGGTTCATTTGTTTACATGAGATCCGAATTTCTTGCTACATCTTGAGTATGCATTTGTGTACACTTTAGAACAAAGAAAAAGGGAAGGATGGAAGATGGAAGGATGGAAAACGCCAAATTATCTATTCCTTCCTTTATATGGAATGGAACCCTTCAAAAAGAGAAGGAACAAAAAATCATAGGACCCACACCCTTTAACAATCCATCCAAATTTGGAGAGAAAGGAGAAGGAAAGCTTGTTTAAATAATAAAAAAGCGAGTAAACTCCCATTTTAGTCCTTGAATTCGTAAGGTGTTGTCATAATAACTTCTGAAATTAGAAAAATGTCGAATAAATCACTAAAATTGAAATTTGTTAGTGTTGAGGAAAAATTCCCTTCGCACACAACAAGAATTAAAGGATATAGAACACACACAAAACAACACTACATATAGAAATAGCAGAGGACACGAATTTAATGTAGTTCAGCACCTTTTACCTAGTCAAAGAGAAATCTCAATAAATTTTCACTATCTCAAATAAGATTACAAGTTTTCTGGACAAATTTGAGAAACTCATCAATTAAAGTTTTCTAGACAAACTTTAGAAATCCTTACAAGTTTTCTAGATAAACTTGATAAACTCTTTCTATTATACAACCCACCTCTCACTTGGGTGATGACCCCTCTCCTCAGCAGGTCGGCCAAGGGTAAGGATATTAAAACTCAAGCTTTAGGCCCCTCAACAAAATATTATTTGCTATTAATTTTAATAAAGTAAAAAGGCCACATATGGTGACAAAAAGACCCAACATATAGCTCTCTCATTTAAACTAAAAAAATTTCTCTCAAAGTTTACTTTAGGTCTCACTCATTGTCTGACCCTGCTCCTTAGTTTGGTAGTGATTTCTCTTATCACAAGAACCCCCTATTATATATCAAATATCCATGACTCTATTCATAAATAAGACTTAGCAAGCATTAATTGTTCCATATCTCTACCTACCCTCTCATTATGGTAGTGAAGTTCTCCAAAGTTCTCCAAGAGTTACATCCCACTACCTCTTGGAATTCATCTCTTAGATTTCCACTCACTTTGTATTAATATTAAAAATTTGGATTGACCTTCCCAACAGCTAGTCGTGTTAGTCTCTGCCATTAGTTTTGTAAGTTATAAAGTTTAGGAACTATAATAATGATAAGTTATATATTTCAGGAATAAAATGACAATAATTTCAATTTCGTGAATTTATTTGACATTTTTTTAATTTTAGAGATTATTATGACAACACTTTACAAATTCAAAAACTCAAGTGAGAGTTTATTCTAAAAAGGCTCAAATACCCTTATTTTATATATACTCTTTTTTTATTAAAAATACTTATGTCGTTTCATATACATACTTTTTCTTTTCTTTTTCTTTTTACACAACCAAACAAGAAAAACAAATTATAAAATCATCTTACGTTCTACTCATTTTCTTTCTTTCTACTTTCTTTTCTATACTAAACATGTGTGTTTGGATACACATCCCCAATTCAAGTCTCACTATTCTTTTCACGTCATATGTGGGAAAAATGCAGAAACTACTCTTTGTAGCTATTGCTTGATGTGGACCCATTGTTAGCAAATGTGTTATGTGTAACACCCCTACTTTTTTATATTAAATTATTCTATATGTTTAAAAAAAAAAATTTAGGTCATCAATGTATTTAGAACAATAAATAATAATTTTAGAAATTTTTCTGGAATTTATTGAGATAATTTTTGTAAAATAACAAAAATACCCTTGGTTGACTATGGGAACCAACCAGAGACTTTTTGATTTCAAAATATTTTGAAAATTTTATATTAAGTATCTCTCATTATAAAAACTTTATTTTGAAAGAAAAGTACCGAAAAATATAACAATCTTATTTCAATTCTTCAACTATTTTTTTTAATATTTGAGAATGCAATTCTGAAAAATCGGAAAGGAATTTCAAAATTCTGACTCCTACCATTTTGCTCAGGATACCAAGAGCTATTTAATCGTAATTTTTAATAATTTTTTCGAACTGGAGCCTAGAGAAATTAGAAAATGATAATTTTGTCCCTATTTCTCAACATTAAGAATTGACATGAGGAAAAGATTCAATTGATATTAAAATGTAAATTTGAGCTTAGAATTATGTCATATATATTAAAGTATAATTTTGGGGATTTCTTGGGATTTTTCTGGAATTTTTGTGTAAAATGACCAAAATGCTCCTATGTGTCTAATAAACCAACCAGTACTGGTTTGACATTCAAAAAGGGTAAAAATGATAATTTTAGTTTATTTATGGGTAAAATATTTAATTTTAGAACTTTCATAAAAATTTTGGTATTTATTGAATTAAAATGGATTTTCTATGAATTTTCTAGCTTAAAAATACAAAATAAGTACATATAATTTGAAATAAATTAATAAAAATTAAAATTTATTATTATAAATTCATTTTTGATGAAAAATAATTTATTTGTCCAGTTTTGCATTAAAATTCATTATTTTGATATTAAAAGCTAATTTTTCAAGTTTAGGCGTTTTTATCGGTACCGGTTAATTCACCTACAGATAAAATTTGACACATGAAGGCTTAGGACAGCTGTTGGAGCACGTCCCTAACCCTAAAATAGGTGATTCACCACCTATTTGGGATATGTGTCCCTAAAGTGGATTAAAAATAAATAAAAATTTGATTTATGACATAATGCTTACATAATGGATGATGTAAATCTTTGGACACCTAACCCTCCTCCTTCTTCTATAAATAGGCCTCAAAGTTTTCATATTTTCACTCATCCTTTCCTCTCTCAAGCTAGCCAAATTCTTAGAGAGCTTCTCTCTCTAGAAAAAATTTTATTTTACTTTGTTTTTATGCTAAAATTTTACTAGTTTTCCAACAACTAGTAAAGTTCTCTTCCTAAGAGCTTTGCATCAACAATTCCATCCTCTTCATCAACTATCTTAGAGGTAATGGAGGGAGTGGGGTTGGTTCTAAACTATTGTCACTTTGCATGTTGGTAGGAAAGGTTTTCCCCTAAACCTGTTTAGGCTTAAGTTTTGTTATTGTTATTATTGTTTAATGTTAAACTTTAATTTTTGCTAAGTTGTTACTTTGCCCAAATTTAAATTATTAAATCATAATTACTAAATTGTTACTCTGCTTAAATTTAAATTATTAAATTATACTTGCAAAGCTGTCACTCTGTTCAATTTTGGAAATTAAATTATACTTGCTAAGTTGTTACTCTACTCAATTTTAGAAAATTAAAATGTATTTATTTAGTTGTTATTCTGCCAAAATTTTAGTAGTTATACTATAATTGCTATGTTGTTATTCTATTAAAATTCTAGTATTGTGCAATTTCTACAAAATAAGGCAGAAGTGTTGATTATATTGGTGCTCAAATTAAATGAGACCAGGGAAACCTCTGCTTGAGAAGTTAGGAATTGATAATTTAGTGAGTAATGTAAAGCAAGTGACATGCAATGGCATGGCACCCTACTAGGGAAGCCATAGTTTGGTACGTTGAGAAATGAAAGGCAGGGACCCACTTGCGGAGGTCTTGGGGGTAGGCATCGAGTGGTGAAGGTCCCAATGGATAGGGTAGCGCCCTTGAGCCGGGATATTCACTTGACCAAACTCGATAACCCCGATAACTGCTCAGCATTCCAGGATTGGTTTGAAAGTATACCTCTATAAATAGATATCCTAAATTGTTATTTTATTCCTCAATGATGACGAGGACTGTACCATGTGATGGTGTTGAGAGAGGTATATGTACTCCCAGTCACTTCCCAGGTTTTGTTGACAACTATTACCCACTAATGAGAAGTATGGATCCATACCTAGTCAAGGGTAGTCTGATACAACTTAGAATGAACCTTAGGATCTCTTGTGTTGTCAGCTGTGTTTTATCTTTGTTTTATGATAGATTTCCTACCGTACATGTAAAAGTGATTTTAGAACAAAGCACCTTACTCCATTATTTTCTTTTGTGTATGATTGGTCGTGATTATTGAAGACGACATTAAAGCTCCGTGATGCTGAGTATGAGATAAAGAACATCTCAATGGGGGAGGACTTGAAAACCTATAGTATTTTCTTTTTGTATAAGAGATAGGGTAGATAAATATTGTTCTGTATAAAATCTTTTTAATGTATATAGTGGGCTAGGTAGTATATGTCTTTTGATATACTTTTGTTTTCTAATTGTTATGTATCATCCTCAAACCATGATGTACCATTTGATGTATATACATATATATACATAAACGGTTTTTATCATTTCACTTTTATTTTCAAATTTTGCTAAATTTAGAAAATTTCTATTATAAAAAAAAATTACCAACATTTTCATCAACTTAAATTAATAATTAAATTAGATGAATTATATGTAAAATTAAAGGAGTGTTACATTATGCATTAACTAAAGTGAACTGAATTGTGGTCAATTGGTCATTCAAAAAGGAATCTAATTGTGATCGGGACAAACTCTAAGGTTTGTTTGAAGTTCAAAGTCAAGGTTGACAGATGCTCATCATGTGGGGAACTAGCAAATCAAAACTCAAAACTTCCATAGATCTTGTAAGATCCTCAGTGCTTGTGCAAATTAAGGGTGTGTTTGTGTAATTGTTAGCATACGTTCCAAAGCCACGTTTATGTAGAAGCAACAATTTTTTTCATTCATTTGAACGTCCATTTGAATAGTTGAAACGATAAAACAAACATGCACTAACTAGTTGAGAATTCAACTGGGAGCGAATTGGGTAACTTTGTGGCGGGAAAGTTACCCTGCAGTTTAGTAATTTTGAACCGTTTGATTAATGTAATGCACCAGATTTTGACATGTGCCACTTCTTTTTAACTTTTGTGCTACTTGTTGTTGCTATAACAGTTCAGACAAAAAAAATAGAGAGCCTGCTCACGGTGTGCCACGGTGACGACGATGGGGTTCAAGGGGCGCGACGGTTGCAGACGTAGAGGTTGCCGGAGATGGGGTGGAAGACGGTGGTTGCAGCTTCTAGTGTTTTTTTCTTTTTTTTGTTATTATCTGAACTTTTCTTCACAAGCATACCACTGTGCAGAAGGGCGAACAATGAGAGGCTCGGGTTGGAGAGTTGCCTTGGCCTCAACCAGCTTTGCTTTTGCTCATGTGAAGATCCACTAAACAAATGGAAACGAGAAGCTGGATCTTCACGAAGGATTTCAGGCACGATAAGTGCTAGATTCTTAAAACATTCTGAATTTGTCTTTATCGACATATATCTTGGCTCCAAATGTTTGGGACACATTAACAAGGATCTCTTCCTAACGGAGTATGTTGCATTAGGATGTTTCCATATACAAATAATAACCTGCTTTATAGTTCCAGAAGATGAACTTTATTGAGACGAAATTATTATTATTCATAATGAAATAGACATTGCAGAATGATGGATTCAATTAAGAAAAGCTAGTAATAGACACCCAGTGATACATTGAAAGTTTGGAACTGCTACGAGAAAAAAGTTGAAGTTATAGTAAGCTGGGATTTAAGAATCCACCAGTTATAACTTATTGAGGTTTCCACATATACAAATATTATATGCTGGCAATTGGAAAAACTTTAAGTTGAATGCATTAAGTATGAAGCTGGGAACTAAATGATATTGTTACCAAACTGTTATATGTACAAAATTTCCATACACATATAATGACCCCATTAAGATTATCCTGTCCTATCGTATAATGAGGGAATGTTGCTTTCGCTGGCATATGAGAACACCATGTATTTCGTGAATCCCGCTAAAAGGCTAAAATTGGCTGCCCAAAATCTCATTATTGGAAAGAGATATCATATAACTGATTACAGTCTAAAGCTAAGGTCCTCTAATTTTGTGTAACATATACGGTTCCAAATTTAAACCTACTTTAAAATCATCTTTGCTGTAACTACAAGCTGCTCCAAGACACAATATAGCAGTCACTTGGCCAACCACTCCATCCTTATGTTATGACCACAACTTTGCATGGTAATTATATATATTTATGTGTGTGTATTATCTTAGCTCTTAAACAATTTCAAGAAATTATGCTTTCAACCGCGTTGGACCATTGGTATGCTTGTGAATCAAATATTATTAATGCTATAGCTTATTGTCTGCCCCTCTACACAGTGGTATGCTTGTGAAGAAAAGTTCAAATATTGAAAAAAAAAAAAAAAACACACACACACACACACACACTAGAAGCTGCAACCATCATCATCTGCCACCATCTTCAGGCACCTCCAGCAACCTCTATGTCTGCAACCCCCGCACTGCCTTTAACCCCATCGTGGTCACCATTGCACACCGTGAACAGGCTCTCCACTTTTTCTACCAAACTATTGCAGCAACAGCAAACAGCACAAAAGTAAAAGGAAGTGCCACGTGTCAAAATCCAGTACATTACATTAATCAAATGGTTCAAAATTGCTGAACGGCAGGGTAACTTTCCCGCCACAAAGTTACCCAATCCGCTCCCGAATTGAACTACTGCAACTCTGCAAGTCATAGTTTGAGTTTTACTGTTGTTTGACAGACAATCCTACCTCTCAAATTTCTACCCATCTTTCTTTTTGTACTAGTATCAGACATCTTCAAGTAGGAGAGCCTGTGGACACGATGGTGGTGCTATTTTTTTTTTAATCTTTCATCTATGTATGTTGCTTGACACCTCAGCCTTTTGGATTATTGTATTTATATTGGCCTAACACTTACGCTCTGTTTAGTACCAAAGATTTTGCGAAGAAATGAAGGGAACCGCGCAAAAGAAAAGAGAATACGTGCATTTCTCTTCATTTAGTGGTGCAGAAACAGATAAAAAGTTTTTAAATTTTTTGTGAGTCTAATATGAAATTCGATCTGTCCAAATATGCAAAGAAATGCGATGTTGGTTGGAAGTTTTTGTTAATACCCTCGCATTCTTCTTTTGCTTTTGTGCATCTTTGTTGAAAGCGTGTTGCTGCTACAGTGTTTCATCTTCTCGTCGCGTGGTGGTCGGAAGCAATGGTTCGGTGGCCCCTATAGACGAAGTAGAAATGGGACACAATAATCAAATATGTGAAACACATATTCAAATATGTGTTTTACATATTCTCGAAATTCGATTTTTAAAATTAAATTAATAGATAAATAATTACTATAATATATATATATATATATATATATAT
Source organism: Spatholobus suberectus (assembly GCA_004329165.1). Lineage (NCBI taxonomy): Eukaryota > Viridiplantae > Streptophyta > Magnoliopsida > Fabales > Fabaceae > Spatholobus > Spatholobus suberectus. Next base: position 76,370,044 of record CM014730.1, on the reverse strand, counting down.
ATATATATATTGAAACATGTATTTGAATATGCTACAAAATAATAAGAGTATAAGTATCATTTTATATTTTTATTCAAAATACCAAAAGTCAAAAAGTACATTTTTACTTTATTTATCTTAAATTAAACAACCTTTATTTTTTTTTTATTTTTTACCTATTTCTCTTCTTCTTCTTCTTTTTCCATACTTTCTCACCTTCCATTTCTTTCTTCTTTATCAAACACACCCAATTACCTTTTAGTGTACGGAATATTTCTTATGTGTCCCTGTATCTCCTCTACTTCTGTCCCAATCAGGTATATTCTCTTAATTTTAAATTCGACATGTTATTTGCACTGTTGCGTTCCGCAAATACGCCTGCTTAATCATAGCTAGCAACTTATGCTTTGCTTGCAAGTAATGTGTCATCTTTTATTGGCAAGTTTTTTACTCTGTTGACAAAAATTATCAACAAAAATTATGAAGCCAAATCCTTTATTTATATCCCTGTGGCCTTCTGTCATTGTTTTAAAGAATTTTCGTCAGCCCAGATAAGGGAAAGGAAATTTCGAAGCCTCCAAATAAGGTGACTGGTTAAGAGGTACAAATGCATAACAAAGGAAAGACCAAGACAATTGCATATTCATCCTAATATATACAGAATAAAAGTAAGTACTAAGTACATCTATTTTATTTTTTGTGCGCGTATATCACTTCTTATCCTTACTTTACATGTATGTGAACATCATTTTGCCTAATTCAGCTTAGACAGCAAAAGGAGGCAACTAGAAGAAAGGAGGACAGAAGCACAAAAGCATAGCAAATCCACAGGAGAGTGTATGGCAGCCTTCTTACTTTTGTCAAACAACCCAATCAGAAGCAACATCACTATGACGTGACCAAGCTTAGTTTTCAGTTCATTGACAGTTTTTATATCCAGCCATTTTGGTCGTTCCTGAAAAGGAAAAACAGCAGAGAGGAACTAACATCAACATACAGTTTATTAAGAAAAAGAAAACTCTGAGCCAGTGGTGTGTGGACACATAAACAGGAATATAGTAAGAAAGAAACGAGGCTGCATTCTCTGGTTGAGAGGAATCTCCTATATTTTGGAACAACACTGATGTTTAGAATCATCTTGGAATGTTAAACTAATGTCTTGTTTGAATAAACTTCTCAATAAGTACTTATAAGAGAAAAAAATAAAAAAGTAAAATAAATTTTCTTCAAGTTAAAATTAGCTTATACATAAGCTAATTTTATAGAAACTCTCTTATTTTGCTTCTCCAAAAATTAATTTTAACTTATAAAAAAAGTTTAATTCATTTTACCTTCTTATTTATAAGTGCTTATTGAGAAAATTTTCAAACAAGGCCTAAATCATGTTTTTTATTAATGTCTATTTAGGGTGTGTTTTGGTAAATAGTTAAATTGAGCACTTCATGATTTTGATTTAGAGCAGAACTTAATGAATAAACTACAAGTAAGAAACTTATTTTAATAAGCTTCTCTGTCAAGATTATTGACATAAGTTAAAAAAACTTACAAGAAAGTTACAAGCCGCTTACATAAACCAAAGTAAGCTTTATATCATATAAGCTCTTCTAAACGTCTCCTTAATATTTATTTAACTGGAATTGATCATTATCTGTTCACCTAATTATCTACCTACAAGTGTCTAACGACCGTAGTAACATTTAAACATGTTTAAAGTTGCATTAATATACAACTCGTTTTGACGTTTTAGCACACTACAGTACAACCATATTGGAGGATTTCCGCCAACAGTAACTATCATTTTAGCACACTACAATACTAACAACTGCCTATGATGGGTCAATTGAATGACGACTGAAAGCAATATTGAATATTTTGATTACCCATCTATCTGTTAATTTTGTTAATTTTCCATAAAATTTTTCTTCATCCTGCACATCTCCCCAAGCATTTAGTTCAATTCAGCCTTTTCATTTTCTTGTTTCTTGTAAATGGTTCAAATGCAGGAGAGAGGCAGTAGCCAGTAGCAATACGAAGAACATAAAATCCTACTGACTTATATAAGGTTGACCAATAAACAGAATGTTCCAAAGCTAACCTTTAGAGGGAATAAACCAAAGAGACTTGATCTGTCAGAAGGTTTTTGATCTGGAAGAGAGGTTGCACTGCCAAGATTACTGACAAAGAGCTCATAGAGACCCATTCCGAAGACCAGCATCACAGTTCCTAAAAGATAGACATCTAGACGAACAATAAAGCAAAAGTTAGAGAGAAGAGAAGCACAAACAAGAGATAGGAAATCCTCTTAGAACAACAAAATTCCAAAGACAGAAATAAAAGAAAAAAGAGAATAGCTTAAAAGAGCTATACACTACCTCTATAAATCCTTTAGATAAACCTCAAAAAACAAATGTGCCTAATGCCTTACCTTACATTATGCCAAAACGCCCTTTTGTGAAATTCTACAAATTTAATTTCATTGATGACAGGGACTAATGCAATTTATCATCAAGGACAGTGAAAATGAAGAATATGTTGTATAATTAAGATATAATAAGATAAGAAGAACCCAATTGCACAAACTTAGAGGAGTTTAACTTTAGAGATACTCACCAATAGCTTCTATTAGCGTTTGTATTACTTTAGTGCGGTTTACAAAGTATTGCAAAAACGATGCTGTAACATATGTGCAGCCCTGCGTGTTAAAGGGTCAATAAAATAAAATTATGCATTAAAACAAAATTCATCAGACATAGCATAATGATTCTAATGTTGCTTAATTGTTTGAAATTGATTCAATTAACTCAACCATTTTAAGCAATTAAAATATCTTTTTAAGCATATTGTTATTCAATGTTTCATTTCAAATGTACAAACTTTCCTTTATTCTTCCCAACTTTCAATGTCCCCAGCTTATCAAAAAAAAAAACAAAACACTTTCGACGTCCCCTCCTCTTCCACCCATTTTATTTTTCCAGATGCCTTCACCTCCTCACACAGGTCTGAATGGTACAAGGGAAGCACAACTAAATACAAGAGGCTGTTTGTATACGTTTTCAAAATTTAAAAGAAATTTTAGGAAATTGGCAATATTTCCATGCTTTGGATGCTAGAGTCACCCCTCAAAGACGCATAAGATGTATGCAGGGAAAAAGACAACAGTGACCAAGCATTATTTATTAAGGTGAACAAATGAACTAGATGAGCAGCTACCGTCAACTTAGCTTTTAGCTTTAATCTAAATAAAGGTTCAAGGCTAACATGTACTTATGAACAGGCTGAGATACATGCTTTAGTAGGACCATTGGGACATTTCTAATGGTACTGGTCCCAGTGGTTATATTATTAGATTTGATGTCTGAACGAAAACACGAATCAAATATATATAACCATTGCGACCAGCACTTGTTGGTGACTGAAGGATGCCTATAAAATCCTGATATGATTCTGCTTACTATCTATTTCCTTTTCAAACAAATAAGATGGATAACAACATGTCAAATTAAGACCTAAAAATAAAATCCATAGCTACAAGATCAAGGATAATTAAATCTAATTGATCTTTATCAGCATAATCAGAAGAATTTGGATGTCCCATCTGTAACTCAGAGGTAAGAATACTAAACTTTGGTCACTTTGCAGATTTTTGAGGCTTACGTTGAATTGAATATAGTCCATTCCATCATTCACAAGCTCTGATGCAGAGATACTTGAAAATTGATGGCAAATCAATATAAATATCATATATATTAATAAAATAAAGAAATAAAAAAATAAATTAAGAATATATAAGAAATATATAAATATAATTATATTTTAGTTAATATATATTGATGTACTTAGGTATGGTAAAATCATCATATTTAGGTATTGTATTGCCTCATATCCAATACCCATACTTGTAGAACATAGATCACAAAAATCAATATCTAAGTAGTACGCAACAAGCTTTCATAGTCTTCTGTGGATGCTTTAAAAGAAGAACTTCATCTATGAGAGTAGTAAGAGGATTTAGAATTTTTCCTAACTAATTTCCCATTAAAGGCAAACAATAATTTTGGTAAATTTGACCAGATACAAATGACATACACAACCACGAGAAAGTAAATAAGAATGTATAAAAATCATACCTTGATAAAACACAAAAATGATCCAATCAAAGACCCAAATACTCCCAGAATAGCCATGAACCGGCATCTATAAATCGCCTACGGAATCAAATCAATCAGCAAAAAACAGAACAATCAACAACCACATTCAAAACCAACAACCAAATCTCTATTCGTTAAGCACGATTAAGAACAACCCAACCCAAGATTGCGACAAAGAAAAAAAAAACCCTTGAAAACTCAACTCTCACCTTCTCAATGCCTTCCTCTAAGGCTTTCAACTTCCCCGGCAGCTCCTGAGTCGCAGCAGAATCAAAACCGGAATTGGAAGCAACGTGCGGCGGCGAAGAAGGATTCGCCGCCGCAGAAGAAGAAACGGCGGCTCCCGAATTGCTGCACGCGCAGTTCGGGAGCCTGGGGCTTTGGTGCCCCAACACAGAGAACCTTTCTCCATTTGAGGCAAAGATAGAATTTCGGGTGCGGAGTAACGCTGGTGATGTTGTTGAGAAGGGTGTCCGCACCAATGTCTGTGACAGTTTCATGATGGCTAAGACTGTGTAGGGGTTTAGCAGAAGAGAAGAGAAGAGAAGAGGTAAGTTGAGTGTGTTGTGTTGTATGTGTGAGCCACAAAAATATGGAGTTGCACGTACAGTGAATCTGTCTTGTGCCACTGGTCACAATGTGAGAGTAAGAGCGAGACTTTCACCGAACCTATCTGCTCCACCTGGAACCCATGTAAAGCATACCCACCATTTCGTCCAACCGTAAAAATCTGCACGGACCTACAACGTTGGAAACTCGGAATTTACCCCGTACACGTGTTTAGTAACTTTAGTGACTGCCGCCAAACTGTAGATAAAACGCCACAACGCCTTTCTTTTGCACATGCTAATTTAGTAATTTTCCTAATAATTTCGAGAGAAGAGGATATGCATTTATACTGTTACTTAATTACAAAAACTTTTATGTAAGATAAATTTATAATCACTCTAAAAATTAGACTAAAATTGATTTTTAATTAGTTAATAGTATAAAATATTTTACACTAATAATATGTATCCATTAAATTCAATAATTTTTTATCCTTACCTGAAATATTTATATTTTTTCTTATTTGTTACAGATGAAATATTCATGTTGATTCTGAATAAATGATGGGTTTAAATTATTAAATAGTAACTGCATAAATTTTTATCAACAGTGATATCAAAAATTGTAAAAAAAAAAAAATAAATGGAGAGAATTATTTGGTTCATGAATCGGGTCATATATCCTGACTAATTGGACCTTTTAACGTTATTCAGTTATTCTGTCTTCTTCTTTTTTCCATATTATGAGTAAAAAATATAAATGAATTTGGTTCTTTTAAAGTATACTAGATTTTAAACCTGTCTGTTGCATAGGTTTGTTTAAATTATATATTTTTTATGTTTGTATTTAGTATTTTATTTTTTTTAAATATATGTACATGAATAAAAGTATCATTTTTTAAAATATTTAGTATTATATTAAATATAATTACATTAAAATTGAGGAAGATGATTAATTATATTTTTAATTAAGCAAATATTATTTTCAAAAATATTAAGCTTGTTGAAATTTATTATGATTTGTTCTTTCTCCAAGTAATAATAGTGATACAATACTTATATGAAATGTATAAATTCAAAAAGAATGTAAATAAAATAAATATGAATGCATAATATATAATTATTTAAATTTGAGTGTCCATTTTTGTTATTGTGAATATCATGTTAACATGTACTTGATTTTTATGGGTTTATAGTTAATAATTTTCAAATGTTGTAAAAATTAAATTTTATTTTAAATTTGTTGAAATAGTGTGATTTTTATTAAATAGATATAGTTGTTAATTTTCAAAAATTATATTTTTAATCATTTTGAATATATTAATTATAATTATGTGATATTGTTGAAGTTGAGTTGGTTAACCACATCGCGTCATAAATTGAACGTTCAATATAATGAGATTTTTCTTTCATTATTATTATTGTTGTTGTTGTTGTTGTTGTTATTTGTTCTTTGGTTTTAATTTCATTATACTTGCTACTTTTTAAAGTTATTTATCTATAAGAATTATTATATGTTTCAAAATTTATATCTAATAATTTAATTGTTATAAGGATTATTTATCTATAAGAATTATTATTTATATATGTTACTAATTTTTTTAATATTATTACATGCTATTTTTCTTATGTTACTATTGTTATTTCTCATTCAAGAATTCAAAAGACAACCTTATTAATAATAATAACTTCATTACTATGCATACTCTACAACTATTTTATATTTATGATATGTAATGGGTATTTATTATTTTTTAAGGCGTGAATTTATAAGAAATAAAAATCATAATGTCTTATAATTGACTATTATGAAATAACTCTATTATTATTATTATTATTATTATTATTATTAGAGCGTGAACTCGTGCAATGCATGATGAATTGTGGTAAGAGTAATTTTTGTAGGACAAAACTTATATATAATTTCATAGATACTTTTAGTGTTATTCTCCAATCAAAATTGAAGTTTTACCTCAATAATCTATGGTGACCTTTAATGACAACTTTTATGAAGCAAATTACCGAGGTAAAATTCAATTCTATTTTGGAAAATAGTACCCAAAACACCTATGAAACTACATATAAGTTTTGTTTTTTTTTTTAATGTATAAAAAAAAGTATATTAACAATTTTGTTATTATAAAAAAAACTCAAAAATAGAGAACATAGAGAAGAGGGAAAACAAAGGAACAAAGAGAATGAGAGAATTCTTGTCATATTTTCAGAATTGGAGTAGCCTATTTATATATACAAATTATAACTGAACAGTTACAAATAACTTAATAGTATTAAGGAGAAATTAAATAGACATAATGTATAATGAATATGAACAGCCACACAATTAATATTTATAACACTCTCCCTTGGATATCCATTATTCGAGAATATGCCTTGTAAAAACCTTACTAGGAAAAACCTTGTGGGATAAAAACCTAGTGAAGGAAAAAGAGTACATCATTCTTCAATACGTTATCATCTGCCTCATTAAAAACCATGCTAGGAAAACCCAATAAGATAAAACCATGACAAAGGAAAAAAGAGTGCAAAACGTATTTATTTCTCCTCCTCACGCATACAATCATCTTTAAGATGACAAAGTCCAATCTTGTGTACTAGTTGTTCAAAAGCTTTTCTTGGTAGTGACTTTGTAAATAGATCTGCTAGATTCTCACATGAACGAAATTGTTGAATAGTTATATCCCCACTCTTTTGAAGATCATGAGTGAAAAAGAATTTAGGTAAAATATGCTGTGTTCTATCCCCATTAATGTATCCTTCTTTCAACTGAGCAATACATGCAGCATTATCTTCACATATGATTGTCAATGTCATTTTTTCTAAAGATAAACCACAGGTTTCTCGCATATGTTGAATCACAGATCTCAGCCAGACACATTCATAACTTGCCTCGTGTAATTCTAAAATTTTTGCATGATTAGATGATGTGGCTGCTATGGTTTGTTTCACACGTCTCCATGAAATAGTTGTACCACCGCATGTAAACAAATAGCCTGTTTGTGATCTACCATCATGAGGATCAGACAAATAACCTGCATCTGCATAACCAATTAGATCTGATTTGGAAACATTTGAGTAAAACAAGCCCATATCCATTGTACCTCTAGGATAATGAAGTATGTGCTTAACTCCATTCCAATGTCTTCATGTAGGTGGAGAACTATACCTTGCTAATAAATTGACAGCAAATGCTATATCAGGACCTATATAATTAGCAAGATACATTAGTGCTCCTATAGCACTAAGATATGATACTTCAGGACCAAGTAGTTCTTCATCCTTTTCTTGAGGTCCAAAAGGATCTTTGTTCACATTTAAAGACCTTACAACCATTAGAGTGCACAACGAATGTGATTTTTCCATATAGAACATTTTAAGCACCTTTGCTATATAAGCCTCTTGATGCACAAAAATCCCATTATTTAAATATTCAATCCTAAACAGAACTTTGTCTTTCCTAAATCCTTCATCTCAAACTCTTTCTTTAAACAATCTATAGCTTTTGGAAGCTCTTCAGGAGTTCCAATAATATTTATGTCATCTACATAAATAGCAATTATAGCAAATCCATTTCCAAATCTTTTCATAAAAATGCATGGACAAATGGGATCATTTTTATATCCTTCTTTTATCAAATACTCACTGAGACGATTATACCACATTCGTCTAGATTGTTTTAGTCCATAGAGAGAGTTATTCAATTTGATCAAGTAATTTTCTCGAGAACCTGCATTAGTGGGCAAATTAAATCCTTTAGGGAGTTTCACGTAAATGTCATTATCAAGAGAGCCACACAAATAGGCTGTAACGACATCCATTAGATGTAAATCGAGCCTTTCATGTGCAACCAGACCAATTAAGTATCAAAAAGTACTTACATCTACTATAGGTGAATATGTCTCTTCAAAATCAATACCAAGTCTCTGTGAAAATCCTTGAGCAACAAGTTGTGCTTTGTATCTTACAATTTCACCATTTTCATTTCGTTTTTGCTTAAAAACCCATTTGTATCCAACTGGTTTTACACCTTCAGGTGTACGAACTACAGGTCCAAAAACCCTTCGCTTAACAAGCAAGTCTAATTATGCCTCAATTGCACTAACATTGACTTCTCGCATTATTAAATAAGAGAAAAAATTATTATTCTTAAGAATTGTATGAGTTGTTGCACTATTAGCAAGACACATGTCTTCATTATTGATGCTACTCCCAACATTCATTCTTCATTAACAAAATAAATAAATAAATAAAAAGGGGAATAAATAATCAATAAAAGAAATTATTATTTAGAAGTATAAAACTATATTTGAAAGTATAATAATCTTGGTAAAATTCAATAAGATGATTTGGTGCACAACAAGTACATGACCAATAGTCTTTGCAACTACAATGATAGCATTTTCATTTTCATGTAACTTTATTTGCCCCTCTTTTTCCTTTTTACCTTTTTGTATTATTTTTCCACTTCTAGTGAGAAAAATATTCTTAGAATTTTCCTTCATTGATGGTGTCTTCAAGACCCATTGTATCTAGATGAAATGCAACATCTAAAACTCAAGTAATTCTTTCTATAACATCAAGGGTTTCAAATTCGAATTTTAAAAGATTCAATATATTCATATAATAAAATCATATAACATCTAAATTAATAAAATTAATAAAGATGTAAACATTAAACCTTTATATACTATCACAATGATTAGACAATTCACTAAATTGTAAATTACTAAAGCAACTAAATATGCAATGTAAACAATTACTTTGTCGACTCTACTGAATCATAACAACCATGAATATTATCAAAGCGGTAATTTTTTTTTTTAATAATATTGATTACTCATAATGATACATGTCATTTTCCTACATTTATAATGATTAAAATTTTATGTTATCTTTTTAACAATAAAGAGATAAAATACCCAATCTATTGTAACAATAGAGAGTTTCATGAAACAATTATAACAATAATAAATTTATATAAATTGATATTAATTTAATTACTCAATTAATCTGAATGTATAATTGAAAACAATATTTAATATAACATAAAGTGTAACTTTAATATTCATAACAAAGTGGACCCTATTTTTGTTTTAATTGTTCAATGACAATTATAATGCAACTATAGAACTATTTGTTCTAATGTAACTATTAATATTACTAATATAATGCATATAACTCAATTATATTAATTGTAATAAATGACAATAACATAAAACCTGATCTAATAATAAATTAACATAAGCAATTATAACAATTATAATATATTAATATAGCAATATATTGTGATTTTTTAAATTATAACAATTATTATTATAATAACTGGACACAATAATTAATTTATTATCATGCATTATATCTAATCAATATTTATAATAACCATTTTCCATAATTAATATGCTTTATATTCATTAGCAATCAAACATATTATTAACAATGTAAGCGTTTAATTAACTTATATTTAACGTATAAAATAAAAATGAATTACTATTATAAAATAAATTAAATGTTGTATAACACTAAATTATTATATTATGACAACTTAACATATTAATCATATTCAATGTAAACTAAAACATACAAACAATAACAATATAATAAAAGAAATATTTAATATAATGACATGTATTAATATGGGGAAAAAAATTCTTTGAAATTTCTTTCATGATTATGTCCATGACAACTATCACGACTATTGCTATGATCACAAGTTTGCCCATAACTATAATTATTATATGTTGCTACATTCACTTCTGGGAATGAAGCACTACATTCACTTTTGGGAATGGAGTAATACCAGTATGTTTGGCATCATGAATTTTCATCAAAAGCTCTTTATATATATATATATATATTTCTACTATAGAGCATATTGCCAAATGTATTTTAATTCAATGTTTCATTCAAAGCAAACAAATATGTACCCAAAAAAATAGATGATCCACACCAATGTTTAAGGTTCTTAATATTCAGAAACAAAATATAGGCATTGTAAGAGCAAATGTATATACCTCTTTGATGCTTGAATGAAAAAATCAAACCAAACCTTGAGAGATATTTTTAAGGCTTCACAAACACTAATAATCATGCTAATAATGTATTATAAAAAACTCAGAAATAGAGAAGACAGAAAACAAAGGAACAAAGAAAATGAGGGAATTCTTGTCATATTTTCAGAATTGGAGTAGCCTATTTATAGGTACAAATTGTAACTAAACGGTTACAAATAACTTAATAGTATTGAGGAAAAATTAAATAGACACAATATATAATGAATATGGACAGCCACACAATTAATATTTATAACATTTGTTAATTTCTTATATTGTTGAAAAAGGATCTAAAATAAGTAAAAAAATTTCACAATAAGGAACTTAATTTACTATATTCTTATAAAATAATAAAATATCAATTAAATATGAACTTATTCGTTAATAAAAAAAATAGAAGATAATTGAATGTGGTTATTTTCCAATATAGGTATAAAGTTGAATTCCACATTGTATTCTTGAAATGAAGAACATAGAGGAATTAAATTACATAACAAAAATAAGAAAGTTAAATTTAACTAAAAGAACTCAAATTATTCCATTAAAATCATTTTTATGGAGTCCATTAATTTAACATCCTACAAAAATATTGGAAACAAAACAAAGTGATTGAATGAAACAATGTAAATTTAAGAACACATATTTAAATGATTACATGTCAGTACAATTTATATAAGATATCATATTCATTTGTATTAAATTTGATCTAATGTGACTCATGAATAAATTATGTGTGGGAAAGTTATTTTCTATTATTTTGAAAGATAATTTATATTTAAACTTAAAAATAAAAAAATAAAAAATTAATATTTTTGTTACAATAATTGCCTACTTTTTTTGTAAGGTATATAGATATAAAAGACAATTAAGAAACATCTTTGAACTTCTATTGTCAATCCCAACATCATCATGCAAGCCTCAGCCAAGAAAAGTTTACAATAATGTTATACACAGAAAAAACCAAAAGAAGAAAAGAAGAAAAAGAGAAAGAATGAGGGGGAAAAATATCACATACTAAGTTTAGGTTTTAACCTTAAAAGAAATGAAGAAAATGAATATAGGAGCTTTCGTCTCACATCAATTTATTATAAATCTCCTAATATGGCTAACCCCATTCTCAACTTCATTACTTCTGGTAAGAGTTCAAATGTTGTGCAAGATGACATAGGATTAGAAGCACAATGTTATCAAATCCTAAGATAATGAACCTTTAATAAAAAATAAAAAAAAAGGAAGGATATTTGAAGAGATTTGAGCTAATATGAAAAAGAATGAGAGAGAAAATATTGGAATATGAAGTGTATTAGAATTTACTATATACATGTTACCTAAATTTGTAGCTATTATTTAACATCACAAAATTCTTAATGTATGCTTTTCTTTCTTACAAAATTGTCTTGAACTAAGGTCAACGACTACGTATTCGTTAATAAAATTAAGAGTAAATTACACAAACACCCCTTGAACTTTTTTTAGATTGTAAATAATCTCCCTACTTTTTTAATGCTTACAACAACCTTTCTTACAAGGATACACGATATAATGTTTTTCAAACAATCAAAGAGGATTAATATAGTGTATAAGAGATGTTAGTGTAATATTTTTTAAACAATTAAGAGGTTAGTGTAGGGATAGAAAAAGAGGGGGTATCGTGTATAATATGAAAAAATCTTAGGAGGTGTCACTATAATTTACTCTAAAATTAAATTTATTAAATATATATAGGCCATTAAATTTGATTAGAATCAATCAACGGTTATTGTAAAATTCAAGTATCCATCAACGACTCACATTAGTTCTAGTCTATTTTTCATAGATACACAATCATTTTAAATTTAACTACATATTAATAAAATCATTACTTTTAATTATTATTGTTCATGAAATATAAATTAATAACTAAATTAAAAAATAAAATATAATGATATATGGATAATAATTTATTTATTAATTTCTATCCTTATATAATTATTAATTAAATAACATAGTATGAATTGTTTTAAATTTAACTATATATTTATAAAATCATTCCCTTTAATTACTATTGTTCGTGAAATATATTTTAAAGTAACTAATTTAAAAAAGTTAAGCATAAGTAGAAATATAATATGTAAAGTTACTACTTAATATCAAAATTAATATTTAATTATTAAAATTGTATAATAAAAAGTATGTTACTATGCAGTTAATATCAAAATTAATATTTAATTGTCAAAATTGTATAACAAATAGCATTAATGTGAGCAATTTAATTTTTCATTAAATAGAATTAAGTCCATTAAATTTAATTACATCCAATCAACAGTTATTGTAAAGTTGAAATTTCGATCAACAGTTAACTTTTGTTCAAGTTTCCTTTATTATATATAGATAGATACTTTTGAAAAAAAAATATTACTATTGATTGAAAAAGTAATGCTTTATATTATGATGAATTATATTTATATGTAAAATAAATAAATGATAAATTATAGAAAGTTTTTATTTAACAATTATTATTTAATAAATTTTCATTTTTATTTTATGAAATAAATTCTAGAACAATAATTATAATAAAACGTATTATTATTATAAGTTGCATTAAACATGCTTTTAGGCCTGTAACTCATTTATAATCAAAAATGTTCATATTTTAATTTCTTTTAATTTCATAAAAATTTAAAATGTATACTTTCAATAAAAAAATCATTAATTTGGTTCGCGGCCCACGAAGTCCGAACGAATGAGGCCCAATTCGGATCATCTCTCTCAATCTCTCATCGCAGGAAGTCTGCCTCTGATGTGAGATACACAGACATGAGATGCAGGCCACCATTCTTTTTAAGTATTGACACTCTTTAATGAATTTCAATGTATGTAAAACGTTATGGTTTATTAAAATACCAGTATACCGATTCGGACACGAAAATGTACTAATTGATAGACTTCCCCTCGTCCCACTGTAAAGGCATTCACGATTAAAGCTTCAGAGCCAGAAAAGCTGCAGCGGAAAGCGCAAGTAACCCGGTATTTGGCACGCAAGTTTGGTATTTACTTTTTGTACAATACCAATAATATTTACAAACTATTTTTTTATTTTATTATTATTCTGACACAATTCTTCGCTTTAAGTAAATAATAAGTTAAGAAAAACACATCTCTCATCACGCATTCACTTTTTTGTTCTTTTTTCCTAATCAAGGGTAAGAAAAAGCGTAAAAAAACATGTGTAAAAACAATTTTACTCACTTTACAATAAGATTAAAGGGCAAGACACCTTGTTGGAGAGAGCCGTGGCCTATGTAACAAAATCTAAAAAATTAGCATTAGCACAAGGTAATAGGAGACAAATGCTTTAAAGCTAGGAAAGGAAGATACCAAAACCTTCCCACCAATTAGAGATAAAGAACCCAATTTTTGTGCAGTTCCCTACCCGACTAAGCTTTGCCAACCCCAACCCCTCCTTCTCAAGTCTCACATAAAACTCCCAAATAACCCCACATGGGTTGATTTTTGATTTGTCCATCGGTCAATCTCCATGCCGTCCCACCGTGACGATGGCCACGACATGGACCAGCACCAGCACCAGAACCAGGACAAACCCCATGATCATCACCAAACACCCAGACCCACCAGAAGAAGATTGTTCCCGACTCACCACAGTGGCAAAACCAACCCCTTTATCTGGCTAGCCGCCATTCTCTGTACCATCATAGCCACGGCGTTGTGATCGCAGGCATAGTGGTATTCGTGGGTTACATGGTGATCCACCCTAGAATCCCCGTCATCAGCGTCACCAATGCGCACCTGGACCTTCTCAGCAACGACTACGCGGGCCTCCTCCAAACCCAACTCACCATTATTGTTCTGGCCCAGAACGGGAACGCCAAGGCCCACTCGACGTTTTCGGACATAAAGTTCAACCTCAGTTATCAGGGCCAGGGCATTGCGGTGATGATTGCCGAGCCGTTTGAGGTACCTAAGAACAGTTCCAAGACGCTCAGCTACGTCGTTCAGTCTGCCTCCATTCCCTTAACTCCTGAACAGATGGAGGACGTGGACCAGTCCTGGAAGCGTGATGTGATAGGGTTTGACTTGAAGGGAAGCGCGAGGACGCGGTGGAGAGTAGGGCCCTTAGGTTCTGTTAAGTTCTGGTGCAACTTGGAGTGTCGACTCAAGTTTCGCCCCTCCAACGGGAGTTACATTCGCTCGCGCTGCACCTCTGAGTCCAAATGATTCCTAGTTTCTTCCGTTTTGTTTCGTCGTGTAAACACAAAGAATTGGACAAAGTCGAAACATATTTTCGCCTTCATACTCAACTTCTATACCTTTTTTCTTTTTTTTTCCTTCTTCCTTCCTTCCCCACCTAGATTTTTACGGGTAATAAAATTGAGTATCTTTCAGATTCTTTGCTTTTGCAGGAGATATTTCAATCCTGCTAGAGATATGATGGCTCTGAACTCCGAGGACGCTCTCTATAGGAAGCTTATGGCTTTAACGGTAGTGAATAATTAATATGCTTCGTCTTTGTATGGAACAAGTTATCAATTTAGTTATTAAAAGACAAAAGGTTAACTTACCAAATTTTGTCTGCTACAACATTCGTTGTTCTTCCTTTAGTGATTTTATTCATTGGCATTTTGTAGGTAGTTGCCAACAATAAGAAAAGGATACAAATTAATTAAATTTAAAGAAATCAATCAGGTTCAAAGAAAAAAAAAATGATAGTTTTTTTCTTATCATTATTTTTTTGGATAGGATTTAGTTTTTCAATGAACAAATACATAAAGTGAAAAATAAAAAGTGTATTATATGCACATTGAGCATGCGGTTAAGGATTTAATCTACAGGCGTGTATATAAAAAAACATTTGTTAAAAGAAGTTAATTCTTTAAATAGATCTTTATATTTTGAGAAATTAATCTCAGACTCTCGGCCAGAGATATTCTATACACATAAAAAAATAAAGTATATCTATAATTGATTTAAAGTTAGTTAACATTGTATAATAAACTTTAATTTAAATATCCATAAAGACACTCTCTTTTTTCTCATTTTATGCATTTACTCATTTGGTGGAGTTAAATCCCTTACCATATGTAATGAAAATTAGAAGTGGAAATTGCAGATTATAAAATTAATTTGTTGATTGAAGCTTTGGTGTTTGGCTTGTAAGAGGCCATTTCCTCGGAGCTAAGAAAACCCGCAGCAAAAGAGGGAAAATATGGTGAAAATTGATTAGCATTTAGCACCACCAAAAATAGAGATTGAACCGGGTGGAAGACGCTAGAAAATCCAATCATACCTAATGCAACATTAAAAGGGTGTCAATCATTGCACCTTTACTTCTTTTGGTACCTTTCTATATATCGTCGCTTTCGCTCAAGCCTTGTAAGGATTAGGCGTCAATCGCACCCCTACTTTACCTAAGCATTATGTTCCACAAGAGTAACACGTATCTAATACGCCTTTTATTTTGGCCTAAAATATGTGGATAACGCATTAACCAAGTTCATGAGGGTCACTTCCCAGAAAAATCTGATGTGAAGAGTATCGGTTGGAAGCTACCAGAATGTCCAATTGCCGAAAGCTAAAAATAAAGTAATGGATACTTTAATGTTGAATGACCACGTACATAGAATGAAATAAAATAATGTGCTGTTTCAAAATTGATCCAATTCTTAGATGATAAAAGTTTTCCTAAATTGAAAGATTAATCCTTCAACTTGTAGGAAATAAATCACGGGGGAAATATAAGAAACTATATATAAAAAAGAGGTTTAATTATTTTTTTGTCCCTATAATTGCGCAAACTTTACCTTTTGGTCCGTATAATTGAAAACAATCTCTTTTAATTTCTATACATGCACTTTTGATACCGGTTTGGTCCTTGCCATTAAGTGTGTCTTAACTCAGTAAAAGAAAACCATCACAAAATGAAAATTGGCGTTGAAAAACTGCACAAATTAACTTTTTTTTGCGTTTCTTATTCAATTTATGGCGTTTTAAAATGGTAGGGACCAAACCAGTATCAAAAGTGTATGTATAGAGACTAAAAGATATTATTTTCAACTATAGGGATCAAAAGGTAAAATTCGCACAACTATAGAGACTAAAAAGGTAATTAAACCTAAAAAAGAGAATATTAGTTCCGAACAAGAAGATTCACAAGTCAAGTAAAGTGTATGTTTCTCACAATGAAAACAAAAACTTGAGTTTTGAAATTGGGAGTCGCAGGGCTAGCTGCCAAGGCATGTGGATGAGTATATTAGATTTGGTAACACTACATATTTGATAATGATTTAAAAATTGACTTTAGGTTTCGTCATGATAATTAAAGTGTAAATTTTGAAGAATGTATTTTGTTCAATGTTATAAATAAATTTTACCAAAAATATAAAAAATATTAAAATATAAAATTACTTAGAAAGACAATAATAGTTTTTGTTAACTACAATTTATATTTAAAGAGATAATATGATAAATTTATATTTTATTTTTAGTAGAACTCCATAAGATCCAACGTGGAATCAATTTAACCTACTAGAGTCGGCTTAGTGGTGGGGGGTTGGGATAGCTTAATTTATGCATTATATGTTATAGTTAGTTAGATATTTTTACTGTTATTTTTCTTCTGTCACGTGACTAGTATTTCTTCTCTAAACGGTAGTTAGTTTTATTTTGATCACTTATATATATAAACCTCCTATACATGTAAACAGTGAGAAGAATGAAAATTTTAATAACAGTCTCTTTCCTTCTTTTCTATCTGTTCTTCCTATTCTTGTACCCTATGTCACTCTCACACATTCTGGTACACAATCGTGTTGAACTGCCTCATCATAGGTGGTGAGTTCAAGAATGGAAGAAATGGTAAGGGTGAAAGTTTTATGGTTGAGTGCGAGGGCATTATATGAGAGGTATTAATCAATAGGATATTTAGCATGCGAGTGAGGTTTGGAGGATGAAAGTAGAGAACAATGGTAGTCCTGTAGATATGTTGGGGGTCTGCGGATTGCTGTTGAGTGTCGGGGAGGTTCATTTTGAGGATGAGTGGTGTTGGGGACAACAGTTGTTGATGTATCTAGAGGATTAGAACTAAGTGGGAGTTGAGAGGGAGGAAGCCAAGCATCAAAAAAATTATAGTCAGTAGAAGGTGGAAAAGGTAAAGGATTGGAGGTATCAGTGGGTGGTGTAGTGTTTGAAAAAGGGAAACAATGTCTGTAAAAGGAGACATCTCTAGATACAAATATTTCTCTAGTCTTGAGATCAAATAACAAATACCCTTGGTGCCAGGTTTGAAGCCCAAATGAACACATTTTTGAGCTTGAGGATCCAATTTCTTTCTTGTAGCAGTGAGAGTGGTGGCAAAACTGAGGCATCCAAAAACTTTCAATGATTCAATTGCTGGTGGTTGTTGGAACAATGCTTGATATGGCGACCTATTGGATAGATATGTGGTAGGTAATCTGTTAATAAGGAATATAGCATGACTAACAACATAGAACCAAAAGTGTTGTGGTAGACTAGATTGAAAGGAAAAGGCACGAGCCACAGCCATGATATGTTGGTGCTTCCGTTCAACGATCCCGTTCTGTTATGTTGTCTCCACACAAGATGTTTGATGTACAATCCCTTTATTTGTGTAAAATTCATCAAGTAAGAATTCTTTTCCATTGTCTGATTGGATAGTTTTAACTTTGGCGCTAAATTGTGTTTCAATTAGGCATATCAATGATTTGATGTGGCATGAAGTTTCATATTTTAGTTTCATGAAGAAAATCCAGGTATGGCAGGTGGCATGATCTACCACGGTGAGGAAACATCTGTGTCCAAACAAGGAAGGCACAAAAATAGGACCCCAAATATCCATATGTAACAAATCAAAAGGATGAGCACATGTAGATAAGCTATTGGGGAAAGGCAGCCTTTTTGGCTTAGCCAAATGACATATCTCACAAGGTTCAACCGATTTATTACATTCAACAAAAGGAAACAATTTCTGTAACTGAATTAATTTTTCATGTGAGGGATGCCCAAAGCGTAAATGCCAAGTATCACATTTGTAAGAATGGAAATGATTTACATGTAAGGATGGAGAAACTCTTTAATGAGGAATGATGCAGAGTTCATATTTTAATCTAGCTACACCAATCGTCCTTAATGTGTTGTTGTCTTGTATAAGAAAAGTAGCACGGCCAAATGTTAATTTGCAATCAATGGATCTGGTTAGCCTCAATATAGAAATCAGATTGAAGGTAAAATTGGGCATGTAGAGGACATTAGTCAGCATTAAATGATCAAATAGAAATATTGTTCTAGCAATGTTAATTGTAAGTTATGAGCCATCAGGTAACTTCACAGATATGGGTTTAATTCTCTTGTAATACTAAAAAGAGATAATGAACGAAAAACATGGTCTGTAGCACCAGTATCAAGGATCCACTTTTGAGAATTGACAAAATTTACGATATTACATATAGTACCTAAGTGGTCAGGGTGTGAAGTCAAGACATGATTAGCATTGTGTTCATGTGAATTCTGTTGCAGCATAGCTAGTATAGCTTTGTGTTGCTCAAGTGTGAAGCCCAACGTGGAATTATCCTTTGGAGCTCCTTTCTACACCATGGACTCAATATCATCATCTTGAAGATTACCTTCAATGACATAGTTTTTTGTAGAACTGTGTTTTTGAAATTAATTGGGAGGATACCTATGTTTCTTGTAACATGTGTTGATAGTATGCCCGAATTAGCTGTAGAAAGTGCACACCTTAGTATTTCTACCATGACCACGTCCATGATCTCTCCCAGTTGAATTGGAATTGGAGTTTCTGCCCCAATTACCTCTTCAAGGACACCTTTTCCTTTATTGGAAGTGTTAGAATTATTCATCAAAATGCGAAATTCATCAGTTTGTAAGGTTAGTTGTCTTTCTTGCTGGATAAGAAGAGAGAACACCTTATTAATATTTGGAAGGGGTTCCATAAGCATGATTTGGGACTGAATCGCTGAGTATTGATCATTGAGGCCTTTGAGGAACTAAATAACCTAATCATTTTCATGGTAGGATTTGATCGTTGGAATTAGTTCACAGGAACAAGGATCTTTACATGTGTAGGAAGGGATTTGAATGCTAGATCCCAATCTGGTATTAACGTGTGCCAACGTAAATATGCTTTGGACTTACTACAAGACACAGGTTTATTAGTAGCTAAACCTGTATCAACATCTATGGAATCCACTATCTATTTTAGTAAAACTACCGATACACCGTTAACTGATCCAACTTCCTATCGAAGGCTAATTGGGAGGCTCCTCTATCTTATGCATACTCAACCAGATATTAGTTAAGCTGTTAGTCGACTCAGTCAGCACTTAGACACCCCTACTTCCACTCACCTACATGCAGCACATCACGTCCTTCGCTATATCAAAGTTGTACCTAGTCTTGGCCTCTTCCTCCCAAAGGAATTTGACTTGACATTAAAGGGATTTACTGATTCTAACTGGGGTGCCTACCCAGATACTAGAAGATCCATCTCTGGGTTCTATTTTTTTCTTAGCAATGCTTTAGTTTCTTGGAAAAGAAAGAAACAAATTTTGATTGCCCACTCATCTATAGAAGCAAAGTACCATGCTTTAGCCCAAGGTGCCTGTGAAGCACAATGGCTTCTATTCCTTCTGTGTGATCTACACATCAACCATCCAAAGGCAGTGATCTTATACTATGACAACCAATATGCCTTGCACATTGCTAACAATCCTGTTTTTCATGAATGAACGAAGCACATCGAGATGGACTATCACACTGTTCGTGATAACGTCCAAACTAGAGTTCTTCATTTACTACCAATCTCAACTTAAGAGCAAGTGGCTGACATTCTAACCAAGCCCTTCCGTGTTGGTCCCTTCCAAACTCTTCATAATAGGCTTGGCATGATCAACATCCATTCCAGCTTACAGGAGGGTGTTACAATTAGTTAGATATTTTTACTATTATTTTTCTTCTGTCACGTGATAGTATTTCTTCTCTGTACTGTAGTTAGTTTTATTTTGATCACTTGTATACATATACGCTCCTATACATGTAAACTGAGAAGAATGAAAATTTTAATGTCTTTCCTTTCTTTTCTATCCGTTCTTCCTATTCTTGTACCCTGTGTCACTCTCACACATTCCTGTTATAGCTTTAACATTATACACCAAAAAAAAAAAAAAAACAACGTGGAATCAATTTTACTATAAATGGCCTAATTTCTGCAATGAAACAGAGCAAAAATTAAATGAACACAGAATGCATCCTAAACAGGGACACTCATGAGAGCTTCAACAAGACACGTAGCTCCCAATCTGGAAAATGTCGTTGACCATCTGCTTCAATTAAATCAATCTTTTATGTAACATGTTATCATCGTATTAGGTGTGGTTGTTATAACTTTTTTTTTTTAATTCGTTTCTAGAACATATTATTTTAACCATTTAGAAAAGTATTAACATATTTTTTATATGTTTATTCAGAATTTATTTAATTATTATAATTTTTTAAAATACATAGTTTTAATTAAATTTTACAAAAATTACAAAAGAAAAAGTCTTAAATTAAGCAAGGATGACGTTTTAACTTTAAATAAATTTAAAAAATATAAATTAAACAAATAAAAATTATGAAAGTTATATATTAATTTATCTAAAACTTAAAAAATATATAATTAAAAAAATAAAGAATGATATATATTATTCATGAAAAATATGCTAATGATTAAGCAACCTTTACGAAAGAATATTTTAATTCTCATTTGATTTTCTTATTTACGCTTGTATTCAAATACATTACATTGTATTAAAAAAAAAACCAATACATTGTATATATTATTATAGTTATAATTTATAATAAATAAATATTTTTAAATAAAATAATTAAATTTAAATTTATAATAAATAATTTAAATTGTGATATAAAGTTATTTTTAACTTAAAATAAATATGTGGTTAAAAAATTAAGTATATAAATAAAGATAAAAAAGGAGTAATTTAGGATGATTCAGAGAAAAAAAAATATTAGTTACAAGAAAGTTGTGTGAAATTCACCTCTCAATAAAAGAAGGAAAAAAGAGTGTTAAAAATATCTAATAGAGAAAGTGGAAAGATTTAGAATTTCACTCTGAGATTCTAATATATAGAATAAGATTTGATTTTTTTTTCTTTTAAAAACTAATAAATTAACTTCAGTTTTTTTTTATATAAATATATTTCCCCTTATCTAACCACTTATGCTTTTAAATTAATTACTTTACATCAACATTTTATACATTAAAATAAAGTATATTATTTATAGTGCTATTCAATGCCGTAGTACACTTTCCTTAGCAAATAACACATGTCTTTTTTATTTTTTTATTTTTAATTTATTTTTTTAATAAACTGTGCATGTATTTTTAAAAGAAATATTTCTAATTTCTTCTTACACATCTTCTTAATTACTGAATGGAAATAATATTAAATATTTTCATATTTTAAAATATTAAATACATTTAAATTTTTATTTAAAAATTTTCAAAATATTAAAACGATATATTTTAAAGGAATAAATCATTACTTTCTTATAAACTTAATTTTTAATATAAATCTCTAAGATTTCACATGAATTATATATATAATTTTAAATGTCTTTAATTTATAGCTTTAAAAATTCAGTTTAAATGTAAAAATACTCCTACAATAACGGAAATAATTAATGCTTTAATTATTGAGATATATTGTTTTTTTTTTTTTTTGTCTAACCAGGAGGTATTTGAGACTTTGATTTTGACACCCTCCTCCTCCCACTAGGTCGGCCCATTTTAGAGTAAAATAGTATTTCTTACCGCAACTCCATTTCTAAGCTAGAAATTGAACTTCAGACTTTAATTAAGAGATACAAGTGTCAAACCACTGGTGCCATTGAGATATATTGTATTAATGGATAATGGATTGGTGTTTCTTTTTATATGTATTTTTTGGATATATAACGGATTGATGTTACCTCAACATATATATATCTTCACACTTTACGTGGCAGGACGAGAACGCTTTCATTGCCACCTATTCATCATGCACTGCCCTTCAAACTCACACTCTACATTGCCTTTGACCTTTGCACGCTTCCCTCGTTTCCTTTGTCTTTCTCTTTCAGCTTTTCCTTCTGCTGTGCCAGCTCCGCCACTGTTTCTTTCTTTTCCCATTTGCAAGCAGTGTAAGTCGTGGTTACACTCTTCCTGCCAATGATTTTTTTGCTACACTTTGGCTTCAATGCCTCTCATTTTTTTTTTTCCCGGTTCGGAATCACGTTTGAAAGGTTTAATCTTCTCTTTTCTTGAGTTTTCAGTTCAAACCCAAATTTGCTTTCACGTTTTGATTATCTGGGCTTCGTTCATTTCTTTGAAAGTTTATTATTTTTGTGAATTCATGGCCGTGGACGATATTTCAAGTTATGCCTGTGGATGGTTCGTTTTATTATATTAGTTATTAACTTTTTTGCATTTTTCACATTAAGCCCTGTACTATCAATCGTTGTTTGTGGAGGGCTGTTTGTGCAGTTATTTGATGCATAACATTTGGTTTTGCTGAAAGTCCAATGGTAAAGCTGATATACAGTTAAAGAGAAGTTCCTGTTTTTGCCATTGCTATAGGATGATAGGGTAATCTACTTTGGCTTCTCTTTGCTCTTCTTCTCACCGCTATCCCTGCTAGACATGCAGAGGGGTTTGAGGGTTTTTATTATGTTTTCTTGTTCATCTCTTGCTGCTGCTCTGAGTAGATTGCTTAAAAATTATTTTAGACTTATAGTATACTTTTAAATATACTAGATTTATTAAGCTTTTAATAATTTCTGATTCTGGAAGTGGGATCATTCTTTTACTAATTCATGAATCCAATAAGCACATATAGTAGAACACACTCGAAAAAAGGTTTCTGTGATGCCCTTTGCTCAACTGGCATTATTATTGTTTATTGACTATTGGATTCGGAATTTGGGTTCATCCGACATAGAAGAATTCTGCCAATTGTGCAGTCACAGTAAGTTAAGGGTTTTTAAGGGAAATGGTGAGACATTGGTTTGACAATAAGTAGCCATAAAATAAGTATCACAGTTCATCAATTGTAATAGTTTGCATGAATCATTCATCTTCATAAGTTTTTATTTAAATACTAGCAGTCTGCAGGGGTGTCCAGTGCTCTATGGAAGGTTGATTTAAAAATGTTGCCAGTAAACTAACAATTTGAATCTTATTCAAGTGTCATCATTAAAAAATTTCTTTTTGGAACTCGCACCTCTGTATGTTAGTGTGTACATGTGCCTTGGGGACTCGGTCGTTGTAACTTCCATGGAAGCTTGTAAGATTATGAGCTTATATTTGCTGCTCATATTGCCAGCTTGTTTTAGCTGTGGGTTGTGCATTTGAATTAGGGAGAAATGTGTTCTCCATCATGGCAACACTAGGAAAAATTAGTTTCTTTTGCTTCCATGTAACCGATCTCACCTAGTGGGACAAGGAATTTTCAGCATATTTCTTTGGAGTGATAAACTGTCAGGAATTAGGCAAGGGAAAAATTGTTAGAGGGACAATTAGCTAAAGGGATCAATTAGATGAATAGGGGGAGCAAGGGAAAAGGAGGCACTTGCATCATCTGAGAGAATTGAGAAATAGCTCTAGGACTACCAAGAGAACCAAGCACCACATCTCCTGCCAAAACCTTAAACCGTTGAATATATGGGTCACATCTCTTATATATCCTTCATTGAGTCAGTTTCTAGCCTATGTGGGGACTATCCACTCACGCTTGAATTTCCAACAGAAGCCATCAAGTCTTTTTACTGAAAAGCTTTTCAGTTGTAATGTGAGACTGAGATGTATTTCTTATTTCTAATATGAAGTCTTATAGTTGCAACATTGTCACCTAAGGCGTGTGCTTAACTCTATTTAGTCCGGAGCTAAACAATTTTCCACTTGTTTATTTTCACCATAGCTGTTTAGTCCCCAATAATTTTTTCACATGGATTTATTGATATTGCAGGATGCTGTGATAAAATGTGTCAGTGAAACATTATGGAATGGTTCAACATGTAATAATTAAGGAGGAAGAAGAGCGCTCATTTTACTGATTAATGGCGTTGATTTCTGAGCTATTGGCTAACATAATACTCTTGGTGACAAGGCCTTTCTCTCTACTTAAATTGGCATGCTTGTTTGGTATCAGAATAGCATTACTAGTCACATATACTTGGACGGAGTTGATCAGGACTATAATTAGCTTCCATGTAAACATAATATTAAGAATTATCACATGGACATTTGGGCTTATCTCCCTGCCTGCAAGAGCTATGAATATCTTTCAAAAGGAGAGGCAGGTTAGTTTTCATTCTGTAGTTGTATTTATTTTATTATGATATTTGCCCCTTTCATAATGCAATTCATTTTCCATAAATTAAAAGATGTTTAATTTGCAATTACAAGTTTTGGTAGATCAGCATAATACAATTCCTTTTGCTCGAAATAACAGAGATAATAGGATTCCAACACTTTCCCTTTCATAGTGCTGAAGGATGGTATAGCTCTCTAGCCAAAACTGGTGCTTAATGAATAGGGTTTAGGTGTTGATTGAAGTCTGAAGATTTAGCACTAAATATAGTATAGTTTGAGATCAGATTAATTTAACTTACCATTGGAGCAAGAAGAGGAAGGCTGTTAGTATCAAATAAAATGGAAAAGTGAGGTTGCTTTTGGTTTATAAAGAGATGGGAGAAGGAAAGTATAGAGAAAAGAGGCTGCGAGAGGGGCAGGACACTATAGGGAAACTGGAAACATACCTTTGATAGGCTAAAGTACATGTGAATTATTGTTTTATTAGGTTAGCATACGTATTTTCTTGTTGAGCTATTCTGATAAAACTGTCTCACCCCGCTCTCCTCATCTTCTCCTTCTTTTAACTTATTATCTGAGCTTCGTACTTGTTACCAAGAAAGGCGGTAGGAATGGGGGTGGGATAGGTTGGTGCTGCTTGAGTGGCCTCCACCTTTTATTCTTGTCCCTAAGCATGAAGTTTATCTTATTTTTAGATTCAATGGTGGTTTTGTTGCTATGCAGCTAGAACAAAAACTACATGAAATGCAGATAGAGCTGGAGCATCTAGTGTGGGATAAGAAGGAACTTCAAGAACATTTTCAAATGGCTGTGAAAGAGCGCAAAATGTTGGAGATACTACTAGCAGAGCTTGAAGAGGAGCATGATATGGCCATTGCAAAAATTGAAAAGTTAGAGGGAAAGGTAAATAGTTTATATCCATGTGCCCTCCTTATATATTACCTGAATGTGATAAAATTTATCACTTTCCTGATGCTACCTGTTGAAAGTCTTTTATATCAAATCGAGATTCGAACTGTGAATCGTTGAGCTAATTTTTGAATTGTGAAACATAATTTGTATCAAATCTTAAGATTCAAAGACAATGAAAAATTACTTTAAATATATCATATAGATGATATATAGTGGTCAACGTAAAAAAAATTGAATTAGAAATAGATAAAACAACTTAAGCAGAAGTCTTACAAAACAAAATTATTAGTTATATTTGAGTTTGTGTAGCCTTTATTTTAGAAGAATGGAAAGGAAGCAATTAAATAGCTAATTAGAGTACATGCATTAAATGGGTGAGTGACAAATAAAATAGTGGAATAATCAAATAGGATAAGTTCAGAAATGTTCCTTCAATTCCTTTTCATTTAATAATTTAACCTTATATGTCTTTTCAATTTTTTCATGAGAATTGGTGAAAGAAAAGAAAAAAAAATGATGAATCGTTGAATCATGTGAACCGTATCGATGATAGGAAATTGCATAGATTCATTCATGTATCGTAAGATACAAAGTCATTTAAGATTCTTCTTATGATATGAATCGGTAGGTAGTCGAATTGTATTGAATCGTAAGATTCGAGTTGTGAATTGTAAGATTTTGATAGCTACTTGAGCTTATGATAAGGAGAACTTGCTAAATCTTTAATACAATTAGATGCTTGAGAACATTTTCTGTTATGAATTTTACTTCAATGTACATTGCATTTAAAACTCTAATAGATTAACAGAGTAACAGACACGGATGCAACTGTTTTTAATTTATATCCTAGTGGTGGTTTGTTAGTTCTAGATAATTATAATTTAAGTTTTCCCTTCTTGGAAATTTGTAAACTATAAAATCGAAACACATTTTAGAAGAGGCTTCAAAAAATGTATTGAGTGTACCTAGTTGTATAGACTTAGTTTCTGGTTGACACTAAATAACAAGCAAAATGTTAGTATCTGCAATCATCAGAAATTAAAGTCAGTACTATTCTTATGTAAGTATATGATGAAGTCATCAATCAAGATTGACATATATTTACTTATTTAGCCAAAGTGCGATAAAATTTTACTAGTAAATACCACCCACATTTCTGTAAATTAAGATTTTCTGAAAGTTGGCACAAGTTTCATTGCATTAAAAGGTTGTCCTGAAACTTGGTTAAGATGCTATGGGTTCAAGATAAGTCAGGAGATTGTATAAAAATAAATATCCAGTGACATGCTAAAACTATTTGGTTTTGTCGGTTTTCTACCGATTCTAGTGACCCTTACTATCACTGTTCTATCTAATTCTCCACTTGCCTTAATAAATGGGAATTTAAGTTTCTCTAATTATATCAATGTACAGATAGCTTTTACTCATTTGATGCTTTATATGTCACTCATGTCTCCTTGACAGTTGCGGGATCAGAAAAACAAAAATCTTCGGCTGAAAGAGCTTCAAGCAAAGGGATACTGGAGTTCCAATGATCAAAACAACGCTGACAGAGTCCAAAACAATGATGACAGCAACTACAACATTTCCCATCCTATCCTCTCACTAAACTCCAACTACAACGAGAGTGGAATTGCCCTTCAAGATCTTCTAATGCGCAAAGATCTTTGGGAAGATGAGAGCAAAACCAGAAGTGAGTTGCTTAAACTCTTGAAAACCGGTCCAAAGTCTGGGCTAGTTAAGCCTGAAATAATCTCCAAGGATGCAGAAATGAGCGAAGCACTTGACCATCGTCGAGACGTCGCTCTTTCACAGTCACTTTTCAGTGCCATTATGTCACTTGCGGTTGGAGTCACTGCGTGGGAAGCTGAGGACCCTTGCATGCCTCTTGTGGTGGCTCTCTTTGCCGTAGTAGGCATGTCCTTGAAGAGTGTGGTGCAGTTTTTCTCCACCATTAGAAATAAACCTGCATCTGATGCTGTTGCACTTTTAAGCTTCAATTGGTTTATTCTTGGCACTCTAACCTACCCTACCTTACCAAGGGTTGCTCGCATGCTGGCTCCACTAGTGTTGCGTATTATGGACCGAACCATGAGCCGGTTTGGTCTCCTTTCCTTAGCTTGACATTGCTTTTTTCTTTTCTTTTCTGTTGTGTTATATTATGTGCAGTATAATCTGAATTTTGAGTCCTTTTTACCGTGGTGTACGTTTCTTACTGCTTGTACAATGTGAGGAATCTATTGGTTGTCTGTTGAGATTTTCTGTTTTCTCAGTTTGCAGCTCACAAACATGAAAGAGAGATAGTAAATCAGTTTTTGTTTTCTTTACCATTTTTCGGTGTTCAGTAAGAGTTTTTGTTTTTGTTAACTTTGATCAATGTTCTGCAGGATTGTTTAAGGATCATGTAGGTTTTATTTATTTACTTTTATATAAACAGATAAACAGATAGAGAAAGAAAAAGGAAATAGTCATTTAAGTTATTTAACTTTCTCATTGATTTGTTGATAGTGTTAGGACTTAAGAATTCTTTAAATATATGAATTAATTAATGATTGTTTATGTACATAACATGTCATTGTTATGAGTCAGTATATTGTTTATAGAACTTCTTTTATGATATTTTTTACAACATTAATTTTTTTCTCTATCTTTTTTTATTATATCAATCATGTTATTTTACACTTCTTTCTTTTCTTTTTATCGCTTTATTATATATAATACAATTTCTCTTGTTACATCACTTTCTTAAAATGAGAAGATTTAAATCAATCCAAATTCATTATTTAATTTTGTGATACCTCAATTTGTGGCTTTTAGGACGAGTGTTAAAAGTAGTGCATAAGTTAAACTTTACCAAAACCGTCAACATCTCAGAGTTAGGATTTGCTTGTACTTTACAAGCGTTAAAAGTTCAGGGCTCTATCCAAAATTTTGCAACATTGTACATAAAAATGTTTAGTCAGTTATAGATATTTCCAAAAGGCAATGACACATTGACACCTGTTAGGCTGGGACATGACTAATTGGTTTCTGGTTGAGGTTGGGTCCCGTGAAGGATACATTTTTCCTTGATTTGCTCTATTATATGAGGAAATGTAGCAGTTGTACCTTTAAGGCTTTTTATGGTAGGCCTAGATAAAGCAGCAAGAGAATATGTGGCATAAGGTTGGCCTGCCTAGTGTTGAAAGCATATTATATATCTTGCTAGATCATTCCATCCCACTTTGCCACTCCTGTCACCATCTTTCTAAGATTGAATTAAGAAGTGGATGGTCCTCGCGTGACCAAGTTTTTTTGGATTGATTTGTCCTTACAACGTCAACGATCTATTTTGGTAGGGGCTAAAGAAAGCACACATGAAGTCAGAGTTAGTTTTTATTTTTCTCAAGCATATGCCCATATATTCCAATTGAAGCATGTGCTCTGTTTTGGGACGCTTATCCATGAAAGGTGACGATGAAGGGATTTGATTGATCAATAACATTGACGTATGTACCGCACTTTGCAAATAAAATATAACCCTTGTGCTATTAGAATAACTTGAAGGTTTTCTAATTATGTGCAACCTACTCTACTGTTGGCATATATTCTATTTCTATATGCTCCATTTTCTTTGAATCGGAAAGCACTGTCTAGTGGTAGAACTTAGCACCCGCAAGTTTTGCCACGATTTCAGCAACAATAAATTAGCAGAAAGAGGGGGTCGCTTTTTCTTTTCTGCTCTATTTGACATAGACATGTACTTATGCTTGTCTACTAGGAGATTCTTGTATAAATATGGTGTACTGGGTTAATAACTTAATTATAATAAGACATGTTAACCAGTTCTATATATAAGGATAATAAACAAAAGTAAAAAACTTTTTATGAGAAAATTAAAAAGAATTATTTTCTGGGAATGCAAAAATCATTTAACACATACTTTTTTAAGTAATTAAAAACATTAAATAGAGTATATCTAATTCGTTTAGGACACTAGTTAGCAAAAGTTATAATAATTATCTCTGCTAATTAACAATCTAATTGACTTGAGAAATGTTTTATCTTTTTATAATATCCTCTTATTAACTTTTCTAATAATATTTTTTAGGCTTAATTGTACATTTTGTCACTTATTTTTTACAATATCATGAATTTTTTCACTCAACTATTTTAATTACATATTTTGTTACCTAACTTTTAAAATTTTGTACATTTTGTCATCTAATTATTTTATTTGCACATTTGTTATCCAATTTTTAAAATTTTGCACATCTTGCCGCCCATTGTCTAATGTCGTTAGTTGATTGCTTTCATGACATTTTGACTATTGACGTGACAAGTTGGCTACCAATGTGAATTGATGATGTGTCAAACTGATGATGACGTGACAAGTTATCATGTTAGCAATCAACCTGTTAAGTCAGTAGTTTAAATGTCATGTCATCAGTCAACTAATGACATAAACAAGAGTGACAAAATGTTTGAAATTTTAAAAGTTATGTAACAAAATGTGTAAATAAAATAATTAGGTAGCAACATACATGAAGTTTTAAAAGTTGAGTGATAAAATATACAATTAAAATAGTTAAGTACCAAAATTTGTGAAATCGTAAAAGATAAGGTAGTAAAATGTGCAATTAAGCCTATTTTTCTTAAACAAAAAAGTAAATACATTTCAATATCTTGTAAACATAAAAAAGCATTAAATATTTTCTTTTTTTAATAAATAACAGGATTCATAGGAAGAGATTTAGACGTATTCAATTGACTTTTTAGAGTTTGTTTTGGACGATTTTGCAGCAAGAGAATTACGTAAGAGAGAAGTTGGGTGAAATATTCGAAGTATTGTTTGAGAAAGGAAAAAATCTAGAGAGAGAAAAAATAATAGTAGATCCTAGCAAAAAGAAAAAGAAAACTTTTCACCCATCATAGAATTTTGTGGAGAAAAGTTGACAATTTTTTACTTTTGGCTAAATTACTAATTTAGTCCTTTAATTTATTTATTTGTTCAATTGAGTCTCTCTATCATTAAAAGGTTTAATTAGTTTTATAATTTTTAAAAACACTATAATTTTACTATTTTTATTCAAAACGACGTTGTTTTAGACAAAAAAGGTAACATTAAGAATATTTTTAAAATTATGAAACATAATTGAATTTTTTAATAATAAAGAGACTCAATTGAATAAAATAAATAAATTAAGGAAACAAAATAATAATTTAGCCTTTACTTTTCTATATTACCCCCCACCAACCCCCAATAAAAATGGGACAATAATTATGTTTTATTTATTATAAGGATTAAAATATCTTTATAATTGAATATCATTTCTTTCTTTTTTTCTTTTCAACTAAACAAATTAAGAAAAAAATAACTTTTTTCTTTTCATTTTGTTATTTTTCTCAATCTAAACAATCTAAAATTGTACTAATTTTATTTATTTTGTTCATTTCTCCTATTTCTTTATGCCTTACTTCTTTCTTCCTCACTTCTCTCCCAACCATAGCATTAGTATACCCAACTGAAATACATTAGGTTCGTGCAGAGTTCAGTACAGTTATTTTATGCAAGTCTTCCTAATGTTTACATATATTTTAGGTGGTGTCCCACGATAGTGACATTCTAACAATGTTTTGTTAACAAGATGAATAAACCTGGAGCGTCATGTATTGCTAGTACTCTGCTATGGTGTTACCCCATGGGCTGTAGGTAAGGCGATGCCCTATTGCTAGTCCATTATTCACCATCTATGGACATCTTAAGTCCTAACTCCTTTGCTAGAACATGCAAAGAGAAAGGTTCAATGATGCCACCATGTTAGTTAGCACATGTTGTGTGGTGGATCACAATGGGAGAAGTCAGCAGCGTCTCAAATTGACTACAATTGTGTCTCAACTCAAGCCTAACAAGGAAAAGGACAAAAAAATTACCATATATCAGCTGCCTGCTTACAATTAAACACATTAGAGTCCTGTGTGTCAACTTATACTCATCTTTTAGTTGAAAAGTTTTAGCAAATCCCGTGTTTCATAAGATGGATGTTCGAAGATTGAAAAACAAGGTAGTGTTTTTGTCGGGTGACCAAAATCCACTGGATTGAAACTGCACTGATAAGTGGTTTTCTTGCTCAAATACATATTCACATATCGGATCGCGTGCCTTTCGTTTGAAAATTTTTGTCTCGTAGCGGAATCTTGAATTACAGTCCATCGAAATTAGATGATTAATTGTAGGCGTATATATGGGATAATTTGGTTTGAATTTGAATAACAATAAGTCTGAATCAAACTAACTCAACGAGGAATAAATTGCCTCGGTTTAAAACATTAACAACTTATAAATACTTCTAAATCTTAATTCATAAAATATGAAGAAAAAAAATCATAAACATGCTTAGAAGATCGATGCAGCAAATTGAGGGGTAAGAATATGTCTTCGCTTGTCTTTTGTTTTTATTCTTTTTATCTTTTAATTATTTTTTGTTTTTTGTTTCATTCTAAAAAAAATAAATTAAGATAAAGTAATTTATTAAATAAAAAATCAACAATTAAGATTCAATATAAATTAAGAATTAAGTTCTTTAGTATCAATGATTTAATTGTAGAATAATAGAAAGAACTGTTGGAACAATAATTTGTTAGAAATTTTGTGGAGTAACATTATTGAATTATTGAATTAAAATTTAGATTTTTAATATCAATTATAAAAATAAAATCTATGGTATTTTAATTGATGGATATTAGTAATTTAGATTTATGATATGAGTGAGTTTATAATGGATTTGACATTTACTTGATGCTTAAATGAGAGATCATTATTCTCGTCTAGTGTCTATTAAATTATTATTTCATTAGACAGTTTTGTGACACACAATGTTGTGGAAAATCCCAAAGATAAACAGCTTTGTGGAAAATCCTAACTCACAAGATAAACAGCTTTATGAAATTACTAACTCACGTAAGTATTTAAAAAAAATACAAACTTACGTCTAATCCACTTCAACCTACAGGTTAGTGGGTTGATAATAAAATATATTAAAATATTAAAAATAAGAAAATATAAAAAAAAGGAAAAAATATAAAAAAAATAAAAATAACAAATTATATATTTTTTCAAAAGAAAAAACATTTTGGCTCGGAAATTGACCCGTTAACCCATAAACCACCAACCCATTTAATCCACGGTTTGAACTGACCAAATTAAAAAAATTCGCATTTAAACGGTCCTAAATTTTTTCTTGATCTTAACTCATAAATCGCAAGGTATACGAGACATTCTACGGGTAGGTTCATTTATCCAACTCCAGTTTAGATTTTTCTAGTGGGAGTGGGTTATGGGTTGATCTGAAACCCGTTAACACCCATACTGCCCAAATCCGTTTGAAGGCCACAATAGAAAAATCTAGATAGACGAAGGAAAGACTCCATTGCAATGGTTGCAATAAGAAAAGTAAAAAGGGACGACAAAAGAACTACATCGGGAACCTGATTGAATTCTTAGATCCCCTTCAATTCAACTACAAAATATAGGAGAGTAAATTATATTGATACTCGAGTTTTTTTTCAGATTGTCAGCGTATTTCATTTTTTTTTTATCTTTAGACTAAATTTCTTAATTATTTAAAAAATATTATACTGATATTTTTTATATATTATACTAACTTCTTAATTATTTATAAAATATTACATCATCTATTCTCATAAAAGAGGTTGTTATAAATATTAAAAAGACAAAAAATTATGTACAATCTTAAGGAAATGTCAGTGTAATCTACTGAATATAGAAAGCAAAAGCAAGACATAATTATTCTCCCCCTTTAAGACTTAAAAGCATTTAGAAACATAAATTAATAGTTGATTAAAAGAATAACCCTGCACGCCTTTCACGTGAAGTGGATTCAAATCTTTATCTGTCCAAATTGTCAAAAGTTGATCAACAGATTAGGCAATGAAAATATTACAATAACATAAAAGTGAGTTTTACCTCGTGAAGCTGTACTGCTTTTGGCATAAATTTTAACGCACGTTACATTCAACTCTCTAAAAACAAGAGAAAAAAAGCTATGTCGTAATAATATAAAATAGTTTTACACTGTCATTTAATTACAAATTATCATATATGATAAGTCTGTTGAATTTTAGATTAATTACCTTAAAAGTTATACTAGCGGTATTTTCTGATTAGTTGACAGTATAAAACTTTTTACACTAACAGTATATAACAATTAACTCTAAAAATAATTAATTACATCGTTTTTCATTTGCGGATACCATGTGTGTTAAATTAGTTATAAAAAATCATTTCAGTATCATTATAGATACAATAATTTTATAATTGATTATGTGAAATATAAATTTTATGTGTAAAATTGATAAGTGAAAAATGATTTTAAAATAATTTATTTTATTTACATTATTTAAAAATTGTTTTTATAATAAACTTTTAAAAAAGAAGTATATAGATGAAATTATTTATACTAGTTGATTTTGTATTAAAAATAATCAATTATTAAGAATAAAATAGAAAAATTAAACTTTAACTAAAAATTTTTAATCATTATTTTTGTTCCAGATATGACCTAGATTTGACTATACCAATCTAAGTCCAGCTAATCCTGATCTATAACTTAGTTGTCTACCCATCTTGGCACTACCATCCTAGCCTAGATCACAGAATGTCTAACATTTGGTTACACATCATGACCTCAAACACTCAAGTGCATTTCTCACACAAACATGGGAATTGTGTCCTATTGACGCTTGACGTTGAGTGAGCCACTCACCTGGCATTGATTCTTGATATGAATCTCTTGATAAAAGATGAACGACTGGCATAGAAAAACCACCAAACATGCCACCTCCCAAAACATCTATATATACATCACCATTTCTCTAGGTACGTTCTTTCCATATGCTTTTACCGTTACTTTGTTTGTTCCTGTTTCTTTACATATGTTGGAGTCTCTACAAGTGGCCACTACTGTTGCATCTCTTACGATGCTAGGACTACCAAACTATCACCATCCGACGTCGAACCAATATCCATGAGCATGAAAAACAAGTTTCAAAATTTTACTTATCATAAAAAAGTTGTTTCCTTTGATAAGATTATAATTAAAAAAATATAATCTAAATTATCAAACACACTTAAACACTAATAACTTTTTTCTCCATCAATTAGATTATAATATTTGGATATAATCTGTCACAAACACATTATCCTACTTGAAAAATATTAATTTTAAAAATATGTTATCTTGTTTTTTTTTTATTTTACATAATTTCTCTCAATGGATTTTAGCATGCATTTTTGCAAATACGTATATTCGTTTCTGACCGTGACATACCAATATGAGTCTTACTAAGTTTAACATCACTAGACCAATTTATCCTATTGCTCTCCACTTAATATAAAACAATATTGTTCACTTGTAACTAAGAAGGACTATTTCTTAAGCTTGAGTCAAAATCGACCAGATCTAATTCAATCTTAAAACTAAGAACAAGCATGTTTATTGGGTTTGGATACGATATATAATTCACGCTTGATTCTATCTAACTATTTATGAATTGGGTATAAACAAATCAACATATTTTTTATTAAAAAAATAAAATAAATTATTATGCTGCATAAATACTTTTTTGAAATTTGTCTCATTTCAAATGAAAATTAATTGCAATGCTCATTCCTCCTTGATTAGTGCAATTCACTTCCAAGTTACCAAGCTTGTTATATATTGACAACTAAATTGTCAATCATATACATTCTCACTAAAATTCTTCAATACCATTGTCGAATTGTTAAGAGGAGCCATGATGTAAATCAAGAGTTAGAACAAGTTAATTCAAGTGATCCTTGGCATATACCAAGCAAACCAATTACAAGAGTATGTGCTAAGAGCTTCAAGGAAGCTTTAAAAGGACTTGTTCAAGATATTTAAGCCAAAAATAATTCTCTCCAAACCATATTTAAGTTTAATCACATCTATACATTAATTTGCACTAAAAATGAAGTTATAAAGAGGGTTTTGAGCCAAAACCTCTAAAATTAATGAGCTTGAGTCATCAACTATACATGGGCAAATTGTACTTAAGCTCAATCATGTTATTTTGGGTTGAAATTAATGCTTTATGATTGGCTAATGTATCTGGACGAATTCAAGGTTTTTAGTTATGTATTTTTTTTCTTTTTTATTAGGATTAATAAATGTATTCAAATGCCACATAGATTAAACAAGCTAATTAATGTGTTGTTACATAGCTTAAATAAGTTGATTTAATGTCTAGTTAATTACATACATTAACACTTACTATATATATATAGGGTCAAGATCTGTTGACACCAAGTGTCAAAGTTAGTCAAATTACACCTTCAATAATTTTTTGTAGAGTGCAAATTTAACCAATCTAACCGTTGAATTGTATGATATTATCTTCATGATCATGTATGTCAAATTTCACATCATTTAGACATTTCTAAATATGTTATCTAACATTGAATATTTACATATATTTTAATATCATATTATACGATAAAATAAAGCTATATGATGAACTATTAAATAATTTTAGAATTGTATGAAATTTTGTATACTTAATCTAATTAATAAGAACATCAAATTTAACGATTCGATTGGTTAAATTTGCATTCTATAAAAAATTATTAAAGGTGTAATTTGACTAATTTTGACACCTGGTGTCAACAGATCCTGACCCATACATATATATATATATATATATATATATATATATATATATAGAGATATAGATAGAGAGAGAGAGAGAGAGAGAGAGAGAAAGAAAGAGTTTAATGGTCATGCACTGTCAGTGTAAAAAGTTTTACACTGTTAACCAATTGAAATTCACCATTGGTATGACTTTTAAAGTATTTATTATAAAAGTCAACAAACTTACAATAAATGGTAGTTTGTGATTGGATGATAGTGTAAAACTACTTTACATTGTTAGTGCATAGCCTGTTTTCTCATATATATATATATATATATATATATATATATATATATATATATATATATCATTGTATTCAAGCAATCAAGATTAAATGAAAGTTAGTTTATAAAAATTTAGAATTTTGAGAGTTCTCTCTTTGATTTTTTATAGAACTTTCTTGACTTATTAATGCTTGATAACCTTTGTGGTGTTTTCAACACTTCAAGTTCCCGGTTCTTGTGCTCAAGGGTTCAAATGAATCACCAAACTTGATTCTTAGCTTTCTTGGGGTAAGCATAAGTCAAGGGACTGTGAGTTCATAAGTTCTAAACGTTCTTAATTTATATAAAGTCATGAATATCTCCAGTCTCTTAGGTCCTTGACTTCCACCAAATTAGTCCAATCTGGTGTTGAATGTTGTTCTTCATTTGTTGAATGATGAGCTAATGAAATGTTCAACAAGCCATGACAATAAAGGAGATTCAGTGTTCATCGATGAAGTTACACATGATGGATGAGACACAAATTGAATTTATAGCTACATTTGTCACTAACATTTTGTGGCAGTAGAGTGGTGAGTTTTATAGAAGTTTTTTATGTCTCAAAGGTCAATGGCTTAGGGCAATAGTATGGAATATAGTGAAGTAGGAATGGTGGTGATTTGAACTAATATTTAAAACATAGGTTATCAATTGACCTCAACAACTAATTTGAGTATTATATATTTTTTTCAATTTTATCAAATTAGAATTATTAAAATATTTATTTTTTAAAATATTTTAGTATAGAATAATACTTTTTTTAAAAAAAGAACTAAAAAAGGCAAGATCACAAATTCACATTATTACAATGTGTCACCCAAATGGTCAGCAAACTCAAGAGGAGTGAATTGAATTTTAGATCTTTTGCAAAACTTTTATTGAGCACATAGATGACACAATTATTGAATCGATTTTAGGATCAACTTGATAGAAGCAATTATACTAATATTGATAACGAATTTCCTAATTGTTGATTTTAATATAAATATGGCAAGGTATAAAAAATATGCAAAACTCGCAATTAAAATGAAGTGCACAAATTAAAAAAGAGAGAGTTAGATAAGACTGTATCGAGATTTTACCATCATTCAGTCACCAATTACTTATGACCTGCGTCTAATTCCCAAGCAAAGCTTGAGATTTTCTTCCACTAAGTTTCAAAATTTTTACAGTGATTTGGATCTTTACAATTAGAAATGCTTCACCTTGAACAACCTCAATCATCTAAGGATACCTCACCCTAACAATCCTAAAGGATACCTCATCTTTATTAACCCTAAGGGATACCTTAACCTTATCAATCCTACGGGACATCCCACCAATAAAGAAAGCAAAGTAAAAAGCTAACAATAATATTGTAGTGATATGATACAAATTGAAGCATAATAATCAAAGGAATGAATCAAGAAAGGCTCAATGTAATTGGAAATTTTTTATTTTGGTTGCCTTGTGTTTTCAAAATGAACCTTGTTCTTTTATAGAGCTCATTTTTAATAACATTAAGTGGATATTGTAAATCAGAATGTTGAAAACACCTTATACTCGTGATAATCAATGATTATATGTGCTAATCAATTATTGAATTCACAAAACCAATTTTTCGGTTGAAATAAGCAATTATAGATTTTAAATGATTGATTATCTCATTTAGCAACCCCAATAATCAATTATGGCTTCAAGATAATCAATTATTGTGATATGAAAAATTCTGGAATGAGAGTTTAACAAAATAATTGTGTATATGCTCATGATAATTAATTATTCGAGTCTTAAAACTTATTTTCAAAACTTTTGGTCAAGAAATGAGGCTTTAAAACTTCATAAACTAATTTAGACAACTTAGATTGAGTTTTGGGGTATGCAAAAAATATTTTAATGTAGTGAGTCAATCAAGATAAATTTCATAGGCCTTACAAATTTTCCTAGTTGTGATGGGGCTGATACTGTCCATGGTAGAAGACTTAAGCAACTTTATTTTTGTTATTTGATCTTCATCTAATTTTATTGTTTGGTCTTCATTAAAACTCTTTATACAATGATTATGTTCTTTATTCTTCCATTTTTTATGGTGACAAACAATTCCTTTATTGTAATGCTCACTTTGAACTTAAGTCTTTTTTTTTTTTTTTTTATCTCTTTTGATTCTTAAGTTTGTGTTGCTCCCCCTTAATATAGGCATAATTTATTTTGACATTATCTTTTTGCTTCCCCTTAATATATGCCTTTCCTACATTCACCTTTCTCCCTCTTTTGACATTACAAAAAAACATTATAAAGGTAATAATCTCAATAAAATTATAGGTTTTATTCATAATTATTACAATTGATTATTTAGCACAAAAAATGATTTCTCCCCTTTTATTTGAATACATAACATCCATATCAATCAATAAGATTGCCAAATGGCTAACAAAGTGAGTAGGAAAAAAGATCATGTTCATACCACCCAATAACTAGCAGAAATAGCTCATAGAAATATAATATTAGTCAAGTTATATCATACACAATAGTAGCAAATATAAAATAGTAATATAAGATCATTCATTTAAGACGATGCAAACAACACAAAACATAAGTCCTAACCATAAACCATAAAAGACATAAATCCTAAATGGAATAAAAAAAATGGTAATCTTAAGATATTCATATTAAGCTTTCAAGTCAAGTTTAAGAGGTTGTGTTCATATACATTAATTATGCTCCCCCTACATTCTTGTCACTTAGAGCATAAGGTGCTTATTAACTTAATGTGATGGTGTACCTTCTTTTGTGTCTATTACTTAATTAGCAGTGAGCCTAAGTATTCAATATAGTTTTTTTGACTACACTAGTACCCTCACAAGTGACTTATAAAGTATCTCACATTGCTTTAGCAATCTTACAATTTGAAACTTTAAAAAATTCATCACAGCTTAATGCACAAGTTATAATATTTTTAACTTTCAAATTGTATTGGGCTTTTTTCTTATCATCATTACTTCAATCGCTTCTAGGATTTTCCTTTTGTTCACCATATACAATATGATAGGCACGAAAAACATTTTAATGTGTTTGAGTTAATCATGATAAATAACTAAGACTTTACAATTTTTCCTACTCGTGTCGAGGTTGAATGCTACCCATGGTAGGAGACTTAGGCAACTTTGCTTTTGTTGTTTGATCTTAATCTAGTTTTATTATTTTGTCTTCATCAAAACTGTTCATACATTGGTCATGTTCTTCATTCTCTCTTGGCTCTTTATTGTTTGGTCTTCATCAAAGCTCTTCATATAGTGGTTGTGTTCTTGAAAACGAATTCCTCATTGACCTAAAGCAGAGTCATGAAATTGTTGAAGATAATATAAAATGGATATATAAAATATCAATGAATTTAGCAAAATTTTGTATAATCAAACCCACAATCTTATTTGAAAAATATATAGATTAAACAAGTTTAATAAGATATTTTGAAAGAGTTTATGTTTTTTAAACTCAAATTGATAAATCATCAAAGTAATTTTACAAAATTGATCATATTTAGTTATAGTTTCTTATAGTTAACTTTACTTTAAAAGAAAACATGTTTGACTAAAAAAAATAATAATTTTGTAACATATTTTTATTCCTTATTTTTTATTAAAAATTATAAAATTATATTTTGTTATTTTTACTTTATTTTTTATCATTATCATTTTTTTTATTTCATTTCTTATTTTTATCTCTATTTCTAACTAATACTACCTTTGGTCTTTAATATAAGAAATAAATGAGAGTATTTTTTTTGTCCTAATTACAAGAAAGATAAACCTATTTTCAAATGTATTAATTGCTATTTTTTTATATCTTTAATTTTTTGTGAAATCTATTAATGAGACATTATTAATAATTTCTTTTGGGTGTAAAAGAGGTAGATTAATTTTTTTTGAACCCAACCCCATCTCCGTTGGGTTTTATTGGGTTTAGGGAACTCGCTACATTTTTTTACAATATATGTGTGTGTGTTGTAACAAAAAATTGTAAAAAAAAAAATGCAGCGGGGTGGGTATGGGGACAAGGAGTTACATTCGTGAACCTTAACTTGACCTCGCTTTTAGAAATTAGGGAAAACTAGAACCCAAACTCGGTCAAAGTGAGTTTTCTTTGTCAAAGTTGGGTTAGGGTCAGACAAGTACTCATAGGTTTAGATTTACTTGTCATGCCTAATTGTATGACTTTGTGAGAAAAAGAAACCTAAGTTTGTGATGACTTTAAATAGTGCATGGAATAAGAGGATCACTAGTTTTCGAATTGAACGTGATTCCATTGTTGTAGTTCATTTGATCGATCATGGTTGTACTCCCACACACCCTTAGGATCCAACTTCTTTAAAGTGAACAACCCAATTTAAAAGATAAAGTAAGCAAATTTAGTCGTTATTAAAAAAAATCATCTGCCAATATTATATGCATATATATAACAAATTATGAATGCATTAAAATATTTGTTGTTAATTTTTTTGTCAATAATTGATATTATTTATTCTACTATTATTCTCTTTAGAGGATCTCAATTCGCATCGTTAAAGGCTATTAAGTAATTAAAAAAAAAAAGTTGTGAAGGTCCTTCAATACATGCTCTCCAGGAAGATAATAGGATGACTAATAATAGGTTGGCAACTTTGTCTTATAGCTATTTATTATGTCTTACTTTGTTAGATGATCCTCTTGTTGATTTGTGGGAAACTATTGTTTTTGGACCTTTGTGGTGTTTTTTTTTTTTTTTTTTAAGTTTAGTGAGACATTGCCTTCCTACTAAAAAAAGAAAAAAAAATACAAAATTAATAAAGATAATAATTTTTTTAATATAAAAGTTTTCAAATATATAAAGTATTACATTTCAATCTCAATTTTAATCATAATTATTTTTATAAAGTTAAAATCTTCTTAAGTTAAATTTATGAATATTCCTCATCTCCCTCCAACTCTTCAATCGGGTCATGTACCCAATCCATTGTTGTGACTTACCTTCTTAAATTTGATCTCTTAACCAATCCATCATCGCTTTGACTTACGAATAACTTGCAACCACAGTCGATCATAGCTAATGATATATGGAGTAATCTTCCTATCTATCTCACCTCCTATTTATTTTTCTCTTTGATATGCATGTCAACTTTGGCACAGTGGAGCCCAATCAATTCATCACTCAAATCTTGCCTAACTCTTATTGACTATATAACACAGTCTTTAATTTTTTTCCCCTTCAAATAGCACAGATAAAAAAGTCTATGGGATAATTAATTTCTTTCGCATATTTAGTTATTTATTTATTGTCGACCAAACCGTAAGCAAATGCAGCCCATAGCGGCCCAAAACGGCGTCGGCGAACCTCACCTCAGGGTAAATGCAAGTCCAACGGTGAAACACGCCTCAGAAACACGTTGCGGTCGCAGAAACACGCGCACGTGCAGCCACGTACTTCAGCAAATGGCATCACTTCAGTAAATCTTTCCAAATCCATGCCCTAATTCCGCGTCTCTCCTTGCCGCGCTTTCTTCTTCAGAAAAAAAAAGAAAAATAATGACCACTTGCACAGTCTTAATCGCATCAGCGAGAGCGTGTGTCGCCACGTGTCCATATCTCCTTCGTCTGTGCTCTTTATAAATAACCTCTCGCTAACCCAATCTTCACC
Source organism: Spatholobus suberectus (assembly GCA_004329165.1). Classification (NCBI taxonomy): domain Eukaryota; kingdom Viridiplantae; phylum Streptophyta; class Magnoliopsida; order Fabales; family Fabaceae; genus Spatholobus; species Spatholobus suberectus. The sequence continues at coordinate 76,327,384 of CM014730.1, read as the reverse complement.
CGTTCACCACATAGGGTGGGTTGGGGTTAGCTTCGCAATTCTCTCTCAACTCTCTTTCTCTCTCTACCGCTCTCGTCGATGGAGAGAGAGAAAGTAAGAGCGAGAGCGGTGTTGGTGGTTTGGTTTGGTGAAAGACGAGGCGATTACGTTGGGGATTTTGATTCTCTCACTGTGCGGTCTCTAATTCGCTTGGTGCAGGTCGGGAACCGGTTTTCGCGCGAAATGGAGGAGCGGTCGCCGGCGGCGAATTGGATCCCGCCTTGCATCAACTGAATCGGAGGCCGCGGTGAAGGTTTGCGTGGTTTTCCGGCGACTCTCGCTCAGATCTCCGCTCCGAGATTCTACTACCAGTAATTTCTACGATTTTTTGATTTATTTTAATCCCTGCTTATCAGATCCGAAACAACGCTTTTAGATTTATTAGTAGTTTATCGTCTCTATGCGGAGAGCGTGATTTATGTTATAGATCCCGATGCATAGTATCTACATCTAGGAAAATTATTTGTAGTTAAGTTTCTGGCGTGCTTTCCTTGTTTGGATTTTCACTTGACGTGGTTCCTTTCATTGATTAAGAATCGAGTTGAAATTTTATATTAAAACTGAAATAATCATGGATTTATTACAATATTGAATTTATTGTATCGGTATAGGTTAAGCTATTTGAGACGTATGATTACGATTCGCTTGAAAAATAAAACGAAAAAGAAATTGTTTGAGGTTTTCTGATGCTGTTCGGGCCTTGGTTGAATTAGATTGCATGCTACGGTTGCAAGTGTTTATACTTTAATGCGATGCATTCCATTGCGGTGCTTGTGCTTATTCTAGTTCGTGCTATTTTCAGATTGTTTTGATGTTGCTTTACAACGGAGGACTTAAGTTTGTGAAACAATTGTAGGTGAATTGTGTAGGATATTGAGCAGGAATGAAAGGCCTGTGTTGGGGCGTGGTTTGAGTATTTGACTCTCTCAGTGAAACTAGCTTCTAGATCTAGAAAACACATGTTGAGACTTGAGGATGGTTTCAAATTGCATACTAGCTATGTCAAAGCAATTGATCTTGTTTGTTTCCATTTGCCTTGAGATTGATTTGAATGTTTGATGCATAAAGCAATAGGACTTTCATATATAAAAAGTACCAATTTATTTTTAAAATAAAGTGAATTCAAATGACATTTGACTGATTTAGCTTAAGAAATTCTATGCAGATAGTGTACTCTATTACACTACCAGTTTCTAACACTTATCTAAGAAAGATCTGATCTTCGGCTTCTAATATGTTGTCAAATAAAGATTTTGAGAAACCCATTTTTGTAACTGAGAATTCTTATTATTTCTGTGATGGGGCAGTGGCCTCAAGGATGTCTATAACTTATGATATGAGAAATTGAGAATGTAATTGAAAGTTTAGAGATCCATTTAGTCTATGTTTCTTGCCAGTTATGGTGCATTGATTGTTTGTTTCTTTTTTCATGGTTATCTTAAACAGACTGCAAACTTTACAAATTCATTTACTTTGTGTCTAGTAAGTTAGCAGAAATTATGAATGCTAAGTTAACCTATATGTTCTGATCTATGATATTTTTCTGATTTACATTGGAGCTCAGACTAATTAATTCTTCAATGATTGATGCATAATGCTATTACAGATAGTGGGTTGACCGCTATTCTAAAGTTTTGAAATACATATTACATAATTTATGCTCCACATATATAAATGATGAAAAAAAAAAAAAACCATACTTAAAAGACATTTATAATTGATGATTAAAAATCAGAAATTGAAGCTAAACACTTATGTCAATAACAATAAAAGTGAAGTATAGAGAGAACAGAACAGAGCAGGTTGCATAGGTCTTCGGTTCACTGGAAAATGCTGAAAAATACCGGAATACCCGAGAAGAGTGGGTGTTTGTCCAGAGAACTGAACAGAACAGGTTGCAGAGGCGGGTAGGAAAATGCTGGAAATCACCAGAGAAGAGCAGTGTTTGTCTAGAGAGACAACACACAATTAGGTCACTGAAAGCATAGGGTTTCTGTTTAACCTTTTGCATTAATGAAAGGGATGAGAAATTGCGTGTCTGCCCCCTAAACAGCCCTAAATGATGCTGTTTACTACAGTGAAATTGGATTTTTGATGCTATTACCTGTCATGCCACCTGTGACCTTGTTATTCAAACCACTATAGTGGTTGCAACCGCTGCATTGCTACACTGCAATGCAGATTCTTTTCTGTAGCGTCAAATGGTGTGACACAATGCCATGATAATGGCATGATCACGCACTATTGACATCTGTGGATTGGTGTGTCTTTATTTGGTTGTTAGTATAAGAATGCTTTGTGTGTTAGTTATGTATCTGATGGAAAAATGCCTAGATACATGAGTTTCCAAAAGACTAGCTTGTTTCCTTTTTGTATATGGTGTTTTTGTTTTTTAATTACATATTACACTATGCAAATACACATGGTCTGCGGTGAGCCTGAATATCTATGCAAGAATGATGTTGGTCTGATCTTTAAATATTAAAATGGTTGTGGAAACAGTAAATTACCTTTATAGTTCCACCCAGTGATTGTACATTTTTCTTCCCCCAATTTTGTTGGTACATGCATAGAAATGTGATTCTTCCCCCCTAAACACTTGCCTCTTAGTGATTTTTTTTTTTCTAGGATTTCTTCAATAAAATGAGCTATTAATATTTTTTACATATAAGAATCGTGGATTCTTCTTTTTAATAGATGCGTTTTACAGTTTACACAAATTTGAAACAGCTAAAAGTTTTAATAGCATATGAGTATCAAATAACTGTTTTTAGTAGTTCACTATTTGCTTATGTAATAAATACAGAATAGCTTATTTGGGTACGCAATGTGCTGCCTTTCTCTGCTCATCTAAATTTGTGAAAGAACTACGTGTCTATGATTACCAAATAACGGTATGTATAATTCAAGAAAAAAATTTGGCCCCTCTAGTTGTTTGGAAGGGAATAGGGAAAAATCCCAAGTTGCATGATCAATTGAGGCTTGATATCTGCTGTTTGATTTCTTCAGGAATTGGCTAATTTGAGGTATTGATGTAGACTCTATAGTCTATATTTGCTTAATTTATTGATTATTAATCTTTATTTTGATTTATGATAGGGAAAGTTACGCTTGCGCAAACAAAATTGGATTCAGATATTGAGGTTAATAATTTTTTGATATTACTAATCATGTCCTTTAGTTTATGATGAATTAGTTATGTTGTACCACGACTCGTTTTATAAAATTCTCAAAGGCGCACATTAACAGGAGGGATAGGGAGGAAGGGAATCGATACATTTCAGGTTGGACACTTTTTTACTGGATGTCTACGTCAAACCTCCTGATCGCAATGGTATTATAATTTATTGCCGAGTTCCTGTAGCCCTCTGCTTTATAGATTTGTTTGGTATAGAATGTGGAAAAAACAATGTAATGGCAATTTTGAAATTGATTTGCTAGGCATCTTGTACACTATGATTAGTTAGAATCAAATAGGAATTCTTCTACGCTTCTTCCTAAAGGAACAATTCACAAGAATATACAAGAGCAGTAGGCATGTAGTTTTATACGAGTTTCAGATTTCTGCCTGGTACCTTTCCACAGGATGTATGTTGCGTGAATTTTATCAATACGTAGGAATTTGTTGCACCAGCATATTTTGTGAATATCGTGTAAACTCTGATTAAAAGGTCTCTTTTTGACATAAAAAATGGTCTTTTTAGTACGGTGTCTGATTCCTTAGCGAGTAACATTTGATTTCTCGTGTTGCTATCTGGATTGCGGTTGATGTGATTTAAAGAGTTGAAAATAATTCCTTTCGACTATAAGATGCATTCAAGAGATGAATTAATGCAATATATTTCTTGTATCTTGTTTGTTTGCGGGAAAGGTGGGAAGTAGGAAGGGTTTATACAATTGTATTACTTTTAGAATTTTGCTGTCCAATTTTTCATGTTTTTGAAATTATGTGGCACTGAATTTTCACGTCATATATTAACCAAAAAGCTGTGCTATTTGTGGTTCGCTGGGCAATTTTCCATTATGGTTTGAGATCTTCTAAAGTGCAGCATGTATTTTAGACGATAAAATGTACAAATCTTAGCCTTTTATTATAATGTGATGATAGCACAAAAAGTGCCGATATTTTTGGAGGCACTCTGACTAATATTTTCGGTCTTTTATATAAGCAACGATGGGTGTATTTCTTTTAAGTTTAAATATAAGAAAAAAGACTCATGTATGATAAATTAAAATATAAGTAAATTTTAATTAATATTGTTATATTTAATAATATTATTTTCAAAATATTTTTTATTTAATTGAGATTATATTTTTAATGAACCTTAGTTTAGGAAATTTTTTTTTATCTCAAATGAGATTAGGAAAAATAAATGTTAACTATCTTAATTAGTGTGTCAATTAACTTTACTTATTTGTTTTTTTTTTTTTATTTGAGTTGGGAGGGAGTATGTTTTTTGTCTTAATTATAAAAAATACGTCACTTTCAAATATATTAATTATTAATGTTTTTGGCATAAATAATTTTTGTCTCTATAAAATAGTAATTTTTTTGCTTTTAGTCTTTTATTTTATTTTTTTCATTTTTGTCTCCTATATTTTTTTTTGTTTTATTTTGGTCTTTGTCATTAGATATGTTTTGTCAAATTTAATGGAGGGACTAAAAGAGAAAACATAAAATTTATAAGGACAAAAAATTAAGAGGACTAAAACAAAAATAACTAAAATGAGGTTAAAATATACTATTGGTTTCTTTTATTAAAATTGGTTTTGGTCTTTTATCTTTTAACATATTCATTTTGGTCTTTAGCTTTTAAATTTGAGTTAATGTTGTCATTTCAAAATAGCGATTATTTTTTCAATTTTGGGGAATGATTTTGAATTTTTTTTGACCGATTTAAGATGTGGTATTTATCCTGAGATTCACTTACATGAAAACTGTAAAACTAAATTAATGTTTGAATCAAAAAAGGTTATAAACATGGTGAGAGTTGTGTGAAAAGTGAGTCCAATGAGTAATTGAGAAAGAATTTGATATTAAATTTTTTAGTTTTTCGGTTGCTTGTGGAATTAACTTTTCAGGCGATTTTAATTATGTTTATGACTTTTTTTGGTTCAAACATTAGTTGTGTTCCATAGTTTCATGTAGGTGAATCTAATGGAACAAATTTTATGTCTCAAATGGGTTAAAAAATGGTTCACAATTGTATCCTAAAATTGAAAATGATCACTATTTTAGAAGGATAACATCAACTCAAATTTGAAAATTAAAAAACCAAAATGAATCTTTTAAAATATAAAGAACCAAAACAAATTTTAGTAAAAAGATAAGAAACCAAAAGTATATTTTAGCCCTATGTTTAAGAGGATCAAAATGAAAACAATCTTATATTATAGGGACTAAATAGTTATTTAAACCAAATTTATAAAAATTAAATCTTCAAATACTGCAAATGCACTGATGAGGAGTAGAAAAATTAAACCTATTATGAATGTACTAGTGACCAGTCAAAAAAATTAAAAATTACATTGATAACCCTTAATTGTTTGAAAAACATTATAATAACATCTTTTATACATTACACTTATACTTTTATATATTACATTGACATCATGTGTTATCTAAGAAACACATTATATTGTGTACTCCTATAAGAGGTGTTGTTATAAATGTTAAAAAAGAAAGGTGGTCATGTGCAACGTCAAGAAACTTTAGGGGTACAATGTGTTGTTGTAATTGCTCATATATAATAATAACATTGTGCATTCTTCTTTTGCTTTTTTTGTTATTCCACACTCGTTTGCTATCATTTGTTTTGATACCTTTATCTTGTTTTATGTTTTGTTTTTGTTGCTTCTCATTTGCTTTATTTGCTTTATAACTTGAAGGTGATTGCATCATTGCATAGCTTCTACGAAGTTGTATGTTTAAGGTTTAATTTTAATAATTTTTTTGTTAGTCACTATTGTATTCATTGTAAGTTTAATTTTTCTGCTCCCTATCAGTGAATTTGCAATGTTTGAAAGTTTAATTTTTATAAATTTGGTTTAAATAATTGTTTAGTCCCTATAATATAAGATTGTCTTCGTTTTAGTCCTCTTAATTTTGATTGTTTTCAATTTGGTTTTCTTAATTTTTGGTCCCTATAATTTTTGCATTCTCTCTTTTGGTCTCTCTGTTAGTTTTGACAAACAAAGTTAAAGGTGAGGACCAAAATAAAACAAAAAAAAATTACATGTTCGAAAATGAAAAATAAATAAATAAAAGACTAAAAGCAAAAACTCCTTATTTTATAGGGATGAAAAGGTTATTTAAGCCATTTTTTATATGCTTAATTTATTGTAAAGTTTATTAATGAGACACTCATTGTAAGTGGATGTATTTATTAGCCTATTAATAATATAAGTCATACTTATTAGTGAATTTTTTTTTGCATTAAATTACAATTAGTATCATTAAATATAATAACTACTTAAAATATTTAATTTTATGACTAATTTTGAAATAAAATTTAAATTTATAATATTATTAATTAAAATTAACTAATTTAACTATTTTTATTAGTCTTAATGAATTAAATTTTTTTTCTTATATAAAAGAAGAGTTGGCAGAGCTTATTGCTTTCGTAGTTACTCAATCAGTAGCCAGTGTAAACAGTTGAATCAGAAGGAAGATTTGGCAAAGCTTATTCCTTTCGTAGCTACGAATTATTAAAAATAAGTGTAGGAGGCCAAGGCAAAGATTTAAGTATGTCACATTTGGTTTTATTAATGTAATTGTTAATGTATTGGTCCATTTTTTGTTTTTCAAGAAGAAGAAAAAGAAGAAGTCTAGGAGGCCAAGGCAAAATTTAAGTGGTTTTACGGGCCAACTCAATTCGTTTAGTTTGTTCTATTTTGGTCTGATCCATTTTAGTCTGCATTTAAATGAACTGTACCAGGCTGGCCTGCTTATTAAATGGACCATGATTTTGCCTAGTCTGCGGGTTAAATCGACTGGTCCAATGGCCTAATAATTAAAAAATATAAAATATAAAATTATAAAAAATGATAAAAATTGAAAAAAAATGAAAAATTATAAAAAAAATTAGGTAAATACAAAAAATGTATAATATAAGATTAACAAAAATATAAGAAAATATGCATGGACTAATAAAATAGTAAAATTTAAAAGAAAACTTTATCTATATCACTCAAATATCAAATAAAATTAGTAAAACATAAAAAAAAACTCAATCTCTTTAACTTTTTACACCAAAAAATTGTAAATATTCAAATATTAAAAAGATGTCAAAATATACCAATCCAATACCAAGTAATAATTATCCTAATACACCAATAAGTTATAAAATAATAAATAATATTTAAAACATATATTTGGTTCACAGTTGGCCAGTTAACCTGCGGATTAAATAGACCAAGCCAAAATAAGCCCACATTTAAATGGACCAACATTTTGGCTGGCCCTAACTTGCTTAGTACGCGGGTTAAACGGACCATTTGGGGCCCAACCCATATACCCATATCTAAATTTACGTATGTCACGTTTGGTTTTATTAATGTAATTGTTAATATGTTGTTCGATTTTTGTCAATTATTTGTTATTAAAAAGTAGATTTGTTTTTATATATATATATTGTTAAACAAAAGGGCTGGATCCAAGAGGGGGGGTGAATTGGATCTTTCAAAATTTTCAAGAATCTCCAATTTCTTTTCAATTATGAATAACTAGATTTTTCAAAAACTTTGAATCTTATTGATTTGGTTATACAAATGAAATAGAATTGGATCAATTTATCTTGAACTTTTCTATGCAAAGATCTTTATGATTTTAAATGCAAGTGATCAAGATACAATATGCTAGTGAGAGAGTAGAGGAAAGAGAGAGAAAGGAAACAAGATTTATACTGGTTCAATCACTACCACTGTGATCTACATCCAGTTTCCAATCAAACCGATTGGTGTTATCACTAAATAATTCAAATGTTTACAAACACTATGCACAAACACAAGAATTACTACCAAACAAACTACATAATCAAGTTTCTTGAACCCTATCAAGAAAAACTTGAAATCTTTCTTGTGGAACCCTACCACAAGGAAGATAAGAGAGACACCCTCTCAAGAACGAAAATCAATATAGAAGAAGGTTAGATATCACCTTGGTTTGTGATAGATGAAGAACAATGAAGAACTAATCAACTTTACCAAAGAAAAGACTTTTCTTTATCCTCAAGATTGATCCATGATGAGCTCTTTGATCTTTGATCTAAAACTTGTAGTGGAGTAGAAGAATAGTATGAATTCTCTCTAGAAAAGCTCTCTCTCAAATTTAGAAAAGTGAAGTTGTAGAAGTGATGATTGAAAGACTCACAAATATTCACTTTATATAGAGAGCTCACTGGAATAACTAGTTATATTGTCTTGTAATCAGTTATTTTGTTATTAGAAATCTGAAAAATGATGTTTGAATGAGTTTAACTAGTTATTTCCATTTATAACTAGTTAAAACAGATCCCATTCGAATTTCCCTTTACTGGAATAACTGGTTACATAAATTTGTAACTAGTTATTTTCATGTAGGACAAAACAGCTTTATATTATGTAACTAGTTACAGAATTATGTAATTGGTTACTGCTGAAATAACTAATTACATAATGTTGTAACTAGTTAAAACAGAAAACATGTAACTGATTACATATTGATTTAACTAGTTAAAACAGTGTATATTTTCACTGTTTACATGAAATTAAACGATCTTAATCGATTACAAAGCTAACTTAACCAATTAAGTGGTTCTTTAATATAAGATTGAGTAGTTCTAAAGCTTTAGTGTGTAGTTCTTTCTTCCTATCAATTTAAAAACAAGTTTTATCAAATTGTTTCTCTTCAATTTCAATTTTAGACTTATAGAAAATATATTTCCACTTTGTTAACCTTTTAAGTCTTAAATCTTGAGCTCATTACCATCAAACCATCAAGGATAAAGATAAATCATGCAAGACCACAAACACACACACATACATAAACACACATTACAACTTTGCACTCATCAAGAGGCTAAATCATCAAAACTATATTAATTTTCCTTGGGGCAAGAGTAATCTTCTTCTTGCTTCTTCAATCTCCCCCTTTTTGATGATGACAACCACTTGATAACTTGTGTGTCTTGGTGTGTCCAAGTTGTCTTCATGATTTAATTCCTGCATTTTTGCAAAACATACCCTTCTCCCCCTTTGGCCATCATCAAAAATATAAAACCAAAATGAAGTATGGAAAGCCAAAAAGAAATAAGAAGGATAACAATTGCAGCAAATACTATTGTTAAAGTAGATCATAGAAACACATTACAACATGATACCATTTTAAGAAAAAGCAAACAACAAGGATAAGCATAAGAACAAACATAAAATAAGACACATTACAATCCAACACAGATGCAAATTTAATCAAACATAGTTTCAAGCAGAATTATTTTTAATCTTGTTTTGGGAACCCCATGGCAGCAAATCTATCTTCAAAAACGTCCAAGGGCATGTGAAGAGACTCAAATTGTTCCCTGTTATACTCTTGTGTAGCATGATGAAGTTCAAGAAGACCATCCAGTTTTGAGAACACTAAGGTCTCGAACTGAGAAAATGGCTTCAATTCAAGACTTTCAGGTGCTTGTTCTTGATTCTCTTCATGGATCTGGATGGCTGAGGCATCCTTATAGATCCAAAAACCTCCTCTAGATTCAAGTCCCATCTTATGAAGAGCCGAATCATTTAATCTGTTGGAACTTCTCAAAATCTCAGAGGTTTCATTTTCCATATTAACATCATAATAATCAAGAATCCTTGACACAAAAACTGCATAGGGAAGAGGAAAGTCAGCTTTTCTTTTAACCTTCAACATGTGGTCACTAATGATCCCACACCAGTTAAGTGGTATTTGTTGCTTCAAAGCATGCAAGATCATTAGGTCTTCCTTGGTTAGTTGAGCGTGATTACTCCCCCTAGGTGTGAGCACCCATATTATAATAAAAGCTAGCAACCTGTCCTCTATCTTCATGCCACCAGAAGTAAAACGCAGTTTATTTCCAGGAGAATGAGTGAGGGTTTCCAAATATACCTGGGATTTATCAATGTTTTTGAAAGTGTTAGAGGAGAGCCTATTTCCTTCAGATCTCAGTCCAGCTACTGCATACCAAATAGTTGGAGTTAGCGCAATATGCTTCCCTTTTACATGGGAAACAAGAACTCCATTTTCCATCTTAAGTGTGCAGAAGAAAACTTTGACCAAATCCATGTAATAGCTTCCTTCTAACTCAACAAATTTTTGCAATTCTTGAGCTTGAAGGAGAGCTGGAAAATTGAACTTTTCTCCATGAAGCCAATCTAGAGAAAGAACTTTTGGAGGTATGATAAGTCTCCTTTGGTAAAAATGCTTGAAATTGTAAACATCTTCTTCATTGCTAAGCCACTGCTCTGCTCCAAAATTTCTAGGAGCCTCATCAATTTCGTTTTGAGCTTCAACTACTAGGTGTTTAGACCCACTGGTTTGCATTTTTCTTGGACGTTTGGAGGAAGTGCTAGAGGAAGCCATGGTGGTGTAATGGTATTTTGATGAAGAAAGATGCAAATTCTAGTGGTTTTTCAAGTTTCAAGCATGAACATGTTTATAGAACAACCAAGTAGCAAGAAAACAAACAATGCATTCAGATATTGAAGAGCAAAGTTCACGTGAGATTCTAGGTGTGGGTTGTGTGTGAAGGTTAGTCAAAGATATTAAGAATCTTTGTGCAGAACTTTGAGTGATTCCTTGACTCTTGACTGAAGAAACAAACAAAGAAGAATCAAAATAATCAATTACAATGGTGCCATTTTCGTTTTTGGTACAGCAGCTGAAATAATCAGTTAAGAATGCATTTAACCAATTAAAATAATGAGCAAACCATGTGCAGTGATCAAAAACATAATTGGTTACAACTATATGTAAGTAGTTATATATGACAGCTTTTATTTTGGAGCTTATTGTGTTTCAAAAGCTGCACGAAATAACTGGTTACATGTTTATGTAACCTGTTAAAACCAAATACACTGCAATTCGTTTTAGTGAGCTGGGCGAAAATAACCTATTACATAAAGCAGTAATGAGTTATTCCAGAGAGCAATTAAAAATGCAAATGGGGTTGTAAAATAAATAACTAGTTACATAAACTTGTAACAAGTTATTCCAGCAGTAAGACAAAACGTGAATAGGTGCTGGAACTGAAATAATCAATTACATAAACTTGTAACTGGTTATTCCAGCAAGCTGTCCACAAAAATAGGGGCTGTTTTTCGAAAATAATAGGTTACATAGTGCTGTAACAGGTTATTTGTGACAGCATACTGCACTTTTAAACTAAAATACTGCAGCAATTTACTAGTTATTTATGAATTTAACTAGTTACATACAACTTGATATGAGTATTAATCACATAATAACTAATGGCAAGTTCAAGTAACCAATTAAATCTACTCTAAGCCACTTAGTCAAGGATCAAAATGCACAAATCAATCAATTAAAACACACTTTAACTAATTACTTACTTGTTAACTTCAAACTTTAAAATATTTTGCTTAAGAAATCATGCTTCTTTCTCATTCAAAAACCAAGACTCCACATATGCATTCTAACTAATTTATGTATGAAACTTATCTAAGAATCTCTAGTATGCATGTATGTATCCAAGAATCAAACACATAAATTTCTTAAAACATTAGAAACTTTCACAAATACTCAAACAAATCTAGTATTTAAAAACACATACAAATGCACACATAAAAAGTTTTAAACATGAAATTAGAGTGACTAACCAACACTAGACTCATCTAGGATGCCTAGTTCATTTCTTATTAAGAAGAACCTTTCTTTTGGAAGAGTTTAGTGAATATATCTGCAAGTTGCCTATTTGTATCAAGAAATTCGAATACATAATTCCCTTCTATGCCACAACCACACATCATTTTCTTTTCCTAAAAGACACTCAGTATGTAATGTAGATGCACTATCCAAATTTAACATGTAAATGTTTTCTATTCTATTTCCTATCAACTTAACTTCATTTGATGCATTTGCAGTTATCATGCAATATTCTGAATTAAACACTACTTTAAAATCTTTATCACACAGTTGACTAATACTTAGCAAGTTGTGTTTTAAACCTTCAACATACAGCACATTTTCAATCAAAATGTTTGAAGGGTTTCCAATATTACCAACTCCAAGTATCTTTCCTTTGTTGTTATCACCATAAATCACATATCCATCTTGTCTTGAGGAAAGACTTGAGAACTTAGTGATATCTCCACTCGTGTCTTGAACAACCACTATCTAAGTACCACATTGAATTCCAGGCTTTCAAGCACACCTACAAAACAAGATTAAGATGGAATTTTTGGTCCCCAACTTTTATTGGGTCCTTGAATGTTAGTAGGGATCTTAGTTCCTTTAGGAATCCACATGTACTTGCCACTAGGAATGCCAACATTTTTAATGTAACATGAAGATGCTGTATGGCCTTTCCTACTACAATAAAAGCAGGTCACAAATGGATAGCTAGTGGCCTTTCTAAAGCTGAAAAAGTTATTATAAGATTTTTGTTGAGTTTCAAAATTGTAACCAATTCCAGCTTTATCAAAGACACATTTTTGTCTACCAAGCAAGATATCCAAGTTTGCTTTTCCTTTTGTGAACTTTACAAGAGTCTCCTTGAGATACTCATTTTCAGTTTTAAGACCAATGCAATTTTCACAATCTAAGACTTTAAGAGAGGATGAAGATGTACAATTACATGCAGAGTTTTTGTAAATCATTTCCATGGTTTCATGCTCCAATTTGAGATCATTCAATTCTTTTTGTAACTTAGCTAACTGTGATTCATATAGCTTAATTTTGCTTTTTAGTCTATTATTTGAAACTCCTAACTTTTGGGCCTCATCATGCATCTCTAAGAATGCTTCATGTAATTGATCATAGCTAGAGGAGGTTTCAAAATCGGAATCACTTACAGCGCTTTGCTCATCACAACTTGCCATTAGACACAAATTGGCTTCTTCATCCGCTTCGGATTCACTTGAAGAGCTCATGTCATTTTCATCCCATGCTATGTAGGCTCTTCTAGCTTTGCTTGGTTTCTTAGGCTTTTTCTCTCCCCCTTGATGTTTCTTTAAGTAAGTTGGACAGTCCGCTTTGATGTGTCCTTGTCCTCCACATTCAAAGCAAGTATAATTTGAGGGAGTTGCCTCATTCTTCTTGGTGACTTTGTTGAATACAGGGTTTCCTTTTCTGCTCTTCTTTTTCTTCATGAATTTACTGAATTTCTTCACAAGCAAAGTCAAATTCTCATTGTTCGAATCATCCGAGCTTGAGCTATCACCCTTGTCATCTTCTTCTTTTGATGAAGAGACCTTAAGTGCTATCCCTTTCTTCTTCTTGTCAGTTTCTTCTTCATGAGCTAGGCGATGAAGCTCAAGTTCATGCTCCCTAAGCTTTCCAAATAGTGCAGCAAGTGTCATGGTTGTAAGATTTTTGGATTCTGCAATTGCTGTCACCTTTGGTTGCCAAGATTGGTTGAGACATTTGAGTATTTTTACATTCAGCTCTTCCTTGTCAAATTGCTTGCCAAGACCAGTTAAATGATTAACAATATGTGTAAACCTTTTTTGACAATCAGAGATAGATTCACCATTATTCATGTGGAACATCTCATACTCTTGAACTAATGTATGCTTTCTAGCTCTTTTAACATCATTAGTTCCTTCATGAGTAACTTGCAAATCATCCCACATTTCTTTTGCAGTTGAACATTGAGATACTCTAAAGAACTCATCAAGAGTTAATGCAGAGGTTATTATGTTCTTTGCTTTTAAATTGTATTGAGCTTTTCTCTTTTCTTCTTCAGTCCACTCAGTCCAATGCTTTATTACTTGTTCTCCTTTTTCCTCACGTTTAGGAACATATGGTCCATTTTCTACTGCATCCCATATAGCCACATCAATCGATTCAATAAAGATTTTCATGCGAACTTTCCAATAGGTATAGTTTTCACCACTGAAAATAGGGGGTCTATTAACCGAACCACCTTCACCGTAATGCACTTGATTTCCAGCCATTTTAAAAAGAAATCTTGAAGTAACTCTCAAGAACCTTGCTCTTGATACCAATTGTTAAACAAAAGGGCTGGATCCAAGAGGGGGGGTGAATTGGATCTTTCAAAATTTTCAAGAATCTCCAATTTCTTTTCAATTATGAATAACTAGATTTTTCAAAAACTTTGAATCTTATTGATTTGGTTATACAAATGAAATAGAATTGGATCAATTTATCTTGAACTTTTCTATGCAAAGATCTTTATGATTTTAAATGCAAGTGATCAAGATACAATATGCTAGTGAGAGAGTAGAGGAAAGAGAGAGAAAGGAAACAAGATTTATACTGGTTCAATCACTACCACTGTGATCTACATCCAGTTTCCAATCAAACCGATTGGTGTTATCACTAAATAATTCAAATGTTTACAAACACTATGCACAAACACAAGAATTACTACCAAACAAACTACATAATCAAGTTTCTTGAACCCTATCAAGAAAAACTTGAAATCTTTCTTGTGGAACCCTACCACAAGGAAGATAAGAGAGACACCCTCTCAAGAACGAAAATCAATATAGAAGAAGGTTAGATATCACCTTGGTTTGTGATAGATGAAGAACAATGAAGAACTAATCAACTTTACCAAAGAAAAGACTTTTCTTTATCCTCAAGATTGATCCATGATGAGCTCTTTGATCTTTGATCTAAAACTTGTAGTGGAGTAGAAGAATAGTATGAATTCTCTCTAGAAAAGCTCTCTCTCAAATTTAGAAAAGTGAAGTTGTAGAAGTGATGATTGAAAGACTCACAAATATTCACTTTATATAGAGAGCTCACTGGAATAACTAGTTATATTGTCTTGTAATCAGTTATTTTGTTATTAGAAATCTGAAAAATGATGTTTGAATGAGTTTAACTAGTTATTTCCATTTATAACTAGTTAAAACAGATCCCATTCGAATTTCCCTTTACTGGAATAACTGGTTACATAAATTTGTAACTAGTTATTTTCATGTAGGACAAAACAGCTTTATATTATGTAACTAGTTACAGAATTATGTAATTGGTTACTGCTGAAATAACTAATTACATAATGTTGTAACTAGTTAAAACAGAAAACATGTAACTGATTACATATTGATTTAACTAGTTAAAACAGTGTATATTTTCACTGTTTACATGAAATTAAACGATCTTAATCGATTACAAAGCTAACTTAACCAATTAAGTGGTTCTTTAATATAAGATTGAGTAGTTCTAAAGCTTTAGTGTGTAGTTCTTTCTTCCTATCAATTTAAAAACAAGTTTTATCAAATTGTTTCTCTTCAATTTCAATTTTAGACTTATAGAAAATATATTTCCACTTTGTTAACCTTTTAAGTCTTAAATCTTGAGCTCATTACCATCAAACCATCAAGGATAAAGATAAATCATGCAAGACCACAAACACACACACATACATAAACACACATTACAACTTTGCACTCATCAAGAGGCTAAATCATCAAAACTATATTAATTTTCCTTGGGGCAAGAGTAATCTTCTTCTTGCTTCTTCATATATATATATATATATAATTAATTATGTTCTTAACTATCTATTATTTGTTCTTTAAATTAATAGGGATACACCGTAAAAGAAGTAATTGCTAATATATATATATATATATATATATATATATATATATATATATTTATTATTTATTATTATTATTTATAATTCATGTTTTTAACTAACTGTCAATTATTTGTTCTTTAATTAGAGTTTAATAGGCAATTAGGCATGCATTATGTGCATTATCAACCAATGAGAGATCATCTTTTGTATGACTTTTAAGATAATTATCTTAAAAGTTAATAAACTTGTTACATATCACGATTTGTTATTAGATGATAGTATTAAATGCTAATATAAAATATTTTTATATTGTTATAGTGTATGTATTGCTTATTCATTTAATAATTAATTGAAAATTAAGGATCAAATTTGGTCTTTTAAAACTACTAACTTGGTTTATCACACATTCACATAGACATGCAAGTTGAGTGTGGTACAATTTTTTTTTTTTCACATGTATTCTTTTTCGAAAATAATCCTATTCGCAGTATAGTTGGATACAAAATGTGAGCACCTATCCCAATGAAGGTTTGAACTTTGGTTCACCATAGTGTGATACAGTATAACAATTAATTATGAAAAAGGTAACTAATTCTTTCAAGAATAAGCATAATAAATAAATCAAACTGAACAAAGTATCATATCATAATGATAAAAAATACAAAAGTAATAACCAAACATTCATAGGACTGAAATACACATACACACATAGAAGTGTTTCAAATGAAAACTCTTTTTATTATAAGAAATGAGAACTATAAATATTAGAAAAAGAGAAACACTACACACACACACACACACACACATATATGGAGCGTTTCAAATTAGCACACTTTCTATTATGAGAAATGAGAACTATAAATACTAGGGAGAAGAGAAACACTTCATTTTTAAAAAATCAAAAATAAAATAATAGAGAGAAGGTGTGGTGGATAATTTAGAGAATAGTTAAAGTGTAAAATAATGAATAATTTAGAGAATAATTAAATAGTATAGTGGTCCAGTAAAAATAGAGACCAAAACAAAGATATCCTCTTTATTATAGTTATAGACAAATTATTAGATCTTATTTGAATGGTCAAGATTAAAAGGAAAATACATGTGATTTTTTTAAATTGTCATGTTACCACTAAATAACTTTTAATCTTAAACATCTATGTATGATTGTACTGTTGGAAGAAGTCCCACATTGGGTGGGTTATTTTGCTAGCTTCCACACCAAGTCTATATAAGGAACCTTGGTGGACTCTTTGAAAATCATCCCAAAGTTTTCTTCTTCTTTCTGTTATATTTGTTTTGTTTACTAAGAGAAAAAGTCATAGAGAACCAAAAATAGATTCTCTTGTCAGGTTCTCTTAGTAGTGGTATTCTCCTATTTTCTAGAGAGAGTGTTAATGTTCTCTTTTAGTATTTAGAGAGAAGTATTGTAATTTCTTCCACAGTATGAAATTCTTTTTCTTGTCCATTTGTCAGTCCTTTTCTCGTCTCTTATTTTAGCTGCGTGATATTATTTTGTCACTCTGGTACCTAATAGTGGTATCAGAGCCACTAGGTTGCTGATATTATTTTGTTGCGACACGTTGGTATGGTGTCGGATTTATAAGAAAATTCGTAGTATGCTCTATGGTTGCAGCTCAATCTGATCTTCCACATCAGAAAAGAATTTTTTCTTGCTGCTGGTAATATAGTGTGGTAGTGTGGAAATACATGTCTAGGAAAGTTCTAGCTAGGAAAGACTTGGTATTTAAGTATGTCCATTGGTGAGCCACCTCTCTTTCCTGGGAACTTGGTGTACTAATTCATGAACTACAGTCACTATTCCAGTATACGCTACTATTCATAATGGAAATTGTGCAAGTCGGTTCAACTAAAAAAATTATTTGGTGTAAAACCATGGCAGCAAAATACAAGATAGAGAAGTTCAAGGGGAGTAGTTTCTCCTTGTGAAAATTGAAAATAAGGGCAATTTTGAGAAAACACAACTGTCTAGATGCAATTGAAGGCAGCTCTGCATATATCACTGATGAAAAATGGAAAAAGATAGATGACAATGCTGTTGCCAATTTGCACTTAGTAATGGTAGATTCAGTTTTGTCTAGTGTTGCGGAGAAGAAGACTGCGAAGGAGATTTGGGATGCTCTCATCAAATTGTACGAGGTTAAGTTACTTCACACCAGAATATTCTTAAAGAGAAAACTCTACACTCTTCGAATGAGTGAATCCACATCAGTGACGGATCACATCAACAATTTGAATACTCTATTTGCTCAGCTTACCGTATCAAATTTCAACATAGCAGAAAATGAACGTGTAGAACTTCAACTTCAGAGTTTACTAGATTTGTGTGATCAACTCATCATCAACATAACAAATAATAATGTTGTCGGTTGTCTATCCTTTGATGATGTTGCAGGAGCTATTCTTGAAGAATAATCTAGGTGAAGGAATAAGGAAGATAGGTTGGAAAATTCAAAGCAGGTAAAGGCTTTAACAATGACAAGAGGCAAATCAACGGAACATGGCTCCAATGAGAGTCAAAATCATGGTAGATCAAAATCTTGAAGAAGGAAGAATCTCAAATGCTACAATTGTGGCATGAGAAGTTACTTGAAGAAAGATTGTTGGCACAACAAGAAGAATGAAGGAAAGAACTCTGAAGCATCAACCTCTCAAGGTTGTGCTGCAAGCATCTCAAATGATGGAGAACTCCTGTATAGTGAAGCAGTAATCAGTTCTAAGGGTGAAAAACAACTACATGATGTTTGGATAGTTAATTCAGGTGCAACTTGGTACATGACTCCACGCTAAGATTGGTTTTGCACTTATGAGCCAATCTCGGAAGATCCGTGTTCATGGGAAATGATCATGCCTTAGAAATTGCTGGAGTTGGTATTGTCAAATTGAAAATGTATGATGGTACTATTCGCACAATTCAAGGGGTACGACATGTGAAGGGCTTAAAGAAGAACTTATTGTCCATTAGGCAATTGGATGACCTCGGGTGTAAGATTCATACTGAAGGTGGAATCTTAAAAGTAGTGAAAGGCAATCTTGTAGTGCTGAAAGCAGAGAATATCATAGCTAATCTATACATGTTTCTGGGAGATACGTTGCAAGAAGCAGATGCATCAGTTGCAACAGCAAGCCAAGAAGAAGCAACGATGATGTGGCATCGTAAACTCGATCATATGTCAAAACGAGGCTTGAAAGTCCTTGTGGAACTTAATCTTCTACCTGGGCTCAAAACGGTGAATTTACCTTTTTGTGAGCATTGTGTGATAAGCAAGCAACATAGATTGAAGTTTGCTAAAGTAACTACTAGGAGCAAACACATACTTGACTTAATCCATTCTGATGTTTGGGAATCGCCAAAAATATCCATGGGAGGAGCAAAGTATTTTGTATCATTCATCGATGATTACTCCAAGAGATTGTGGGTGTACCCAATCAAGAAGAAGTCATATGTGTTTCCAGTATTCACGGAGTTCAAAGCACAAGTGGAGCTTGAAATTGGAAAAAGAATTAAGCACTTAAGGATAGATAATGGAGGAGAATATGAGATGGTGACTTTCTGACATTTTGCAAGCAAGAGGATATTTTAAGGAAATTCTTTGTTCCACATACACCTTAACAGAATGGTGTGGCAGAGCGGATGAATAGAACTCTCCTAGATAGAACAAGAGCCATGCTGAGAACAGTAGGAGTGGCCAAATCTTTCTGGGCAGAAGTAGTTAAAATTGCTGGTTACGTGATAAATCGATCACCATCAACAGCAATTGGTTTAAACACACCGATGGAGATGTGGAAGGCAAACCAGCTGATTATTCTTCCTTACATGTGTTTGGATGTCCTGTGTACGTAATGTACAACTCTCAAGAATAAACAAAGCTAGATCCAAAAATCCAGGAAGTATATATTCTTGGGTTATGCTGACAATGTTAAGGGGTATCGCCTGTGGGATACCACTGCCCATAAGGTTGTTGTTAGCAGAGATGTAGTTTTTGTAGAAAATGAATTGCAAAGTGAGAAGAAAAATGATAGCACTTCCTCAGAGACTACTTCAGTGCAAATAGAAGGAAAGTCTAAAGAATATGATTCTTCTGAAGTAGAACTAGAGCATAGAGGACAAGAACCAAATAAGGTTAATGATGGAGGAGATGTTCGACAAATAACATGTTAGATAAGGAAACCATCTTGGTACTTAAACTATGTTATGGCAAGCCATGATGCATACTGCCTTCTAACTGAAGAAGGAGAACCATCAACCTTTTAAGAGGCTTTGAGGAGTTCAGATGCTTCTCAATGGATGAAAGCAATGCAGGAAGAAATGGAAGTCTTACATAGAAACAAAACATGGGAGCTTGTTAAACTTCTAGAAGGTCAGAAAGTCATTGGGAGCAAATGGATTTACAAGATCAAACGAGATGGTAATGATCAAGTGGAATAATATCATGCAAGATTGGTGGTCAAAGGATATGCTTAGAAAGAAGGTGTTAACTTTAATAAGATATTATCACCAGTTGTTAGACTGACCGCTATTAGAGTTGTTTTGGCTATGAGTGTTGCATTTGATTTACATCTTGAGCAACTAGATGTAAAGACTACTTTTCTCCATGGAGAATTTGAAGAGGAAATTTATATGCTCCAACCAGAGGGCTTTAAAGAACAAGAAAAAGAAAACTTGGTTTGTAGGTTGACCAAATCTCTGTACGATCTAAAGCAGGCGCCAAGATGTTGGTACAAGAGATTTGATTCCTTCATTATTAGCCTTAGTTACAACAGACTAAGTTCAAACCATTGTACGTACTACAATAGGTTTGATGATAATGACTTCATCATTTTACTGTTGTATGTGGATGACATGTTGGTGGTAAGCCCTATCAAAGATCAAATCTAAGAATTGAAGGCACAGTTGGCTAGGGAGTTTGATATGAAGGACTTGGGACCAGCAAACAAGATTTTAGGGATACAAATTCACTGAGACAAAAGATAGGAAGATTTGGCTTTCTCAAAAGAATTACTTACAAAAGGTCTTGCGGTGCTTTAACCTGCAAGACCGTAAGCCAATTTCAACCCCACTTTTTATCAATTATAAATTATCCTCAAGCACGAGTCCTAGCAATGAAGTGGAGAGGATGGAAATGTCTCGAGTACTGTATGCATCAGCGGTAGGAAGCCTTCGTATTCCATGATGTGTACAAGACCAAACATTGCACAAGCAATAGGAGCGATTAGCAGATTTATGGCAGATCCTGGTAAAGAGCATTGGAATGTTGTTAAGAGGATCCTTAGATACATTAAAGGAACATCAGGTGTTGCATTATGTTTTGGAGGATCAGAATTTATTGTCAGAGGCTATGTCGATTCAGATTTTGCAGGTGATCTTGATAAAAGAAAATCTACTACTTGCTATGTGTTTACACTTGTAGGAGAAGTGGTAAGCTGATTATCCAAATTACAAACCGTTATAGCTTTATCTACTACAAAGCTGAATATATGGCAGTTACTCAAGCATGCAAAGAGGCTACTTAGATTCAAAGGCTGATGGGAGAACTTAGGCACAAGCAGCAAAAGACCATTGTGTATTGTGACAGTCAGAGCGCCTTGCACATTACAAGGAATCCAGCCTTTCATTCTAGGACAAAGCACATAGGTGTTCAATATCACTTTGTTTGAGAAGTAGTAGAGGAAGGAAGTGTGGACATACAGAAAATTCACACTAAAGACAACCTAGCAGATGTTATGACAAAACCAGTTAACACTGAAAAATTTATATGGTGTCGATCCTCCTATGGCCTATCGACAACGTAAGCAACATGGAATGGCGAGGAAGAAAGAGCAGTATGAAGATATGATTTACTCAATCAAATCTTCAAGTGGGAGAATTGTTGGAAGAAGTCCCGCATTGGGTGGGTTATTTTGCTAGCTTCCACACCAAGTCTATATAAGGAACCTTGGTAGACCCTTTGAAAATCATCCCAAAGTTTTCTTCTTCTTCCTGTTATATTTGTTTTGTTTACTAAGAGAAAAAGTCATAGAGAAAAAAAATAAATTCTCTTGTAAGGTTCTCTTAGTAGTAGTATTCTCCTATTTTCTAGAGAGAGTGTTAATGTTCTCTCCTAATGTTTAGA
This sequence comes from Spatholobus suberectus, assembly GCA_004329165.1. Lineage (NCBI taxonomy): Eukaryota > Viridiplantae > Streptophyta > Magnoliopsida > Fabales > Fabaceae > Spatholobus > Spatholobus suberectus. Next base: position 76,305,474 of record CM014730.1, on the reverse strand, counting down.
GAAAAGTATTGTAATTTCTTTCACAGTGTGAAATTTTTTTTTTGCCTATTTGTCAGTCCTTTTCTCGTCTCTTATTTTAACTGCATGATATTATTGTGTCATTCTGGTACCTAACATGTACGACTTTTAAAGTTTTCTCACAAACAAATATATCCCTGTGCACATCATTGTTGCATAATGTTGGGCTAGATACACGCACCCACATTATCACATTTATTCAAAAATTTGGCTCCATTAGATAGAAAATAAGTTACAATGTCCAATTCATCAAGTCTGCAACAAAGCAAGAGGAAAAAAAGTGAAATTCAGAATCAGATACCAACAAATACGATTACCAACAAAAGCGGTCAAAGAAAGAGAGGAGTTGTATTTAATGGAGATGGAGTTAGGAATTGTAATTCACAGTGTAAAAAATGTGGTAAAGTTCTCCCAAAATCCTCTAAAACGTTATATTTATAACACAACATTGCAATCGGGGTTGAGTAAGTATGCATGATTGCATGTTCTCAATGTCAACTTGTGCATAATCTAAGATATCCCAGTGCACATCTTTGTTGGGTCGTGCAAATTGGAGTAGATGTGAATAATGTTGCAGAGTTGGGCTAGAGGCTATGCACGGTGTAGAACATCCAATTCTTATCACAATGATACAAAAAAATTGCTCCTTTTGATAGAAATTAAGTTGCAATGTCCAATTCAGCAAGTCTATAACAAAGCAAGAGAAAAAATGAAATTAAAGATCAAATACCAACAAATACCAATTATTTTAATTTGTAATTTCTTTTATTTTTGTTTGATCTATATGAAATGAAATGGGCTTTTTTTAATGGGCTATTCATTTATTTAACACTCTGGCTTGATATTTCCATGTCTTTTTTTGCTAGGTTCACCACTGCACCCCCTACTTTATTCAAAAAGAGTGAAATGTCTATTTTGTCATCACTCTTTTTTTACTCTCTCTTCTTCTCACCCAAAAATTAACACAACAAAAACATGCTTCTATTGTGTTAATTTTTTTGAAAAAAATTAACACAATAGAAGCATGTTTTTGTTGTGTTAATTTGTTTGGAAAAAAATTAACACAATAAAAATATATTTTCATTGTGTAATAAATTTGCAACCATTTTTAAAAGTTACCATTTAATGTCAAATCAATTATGATATAAATTACCATTTTTAATTGAAATTAAATTAATTACGATATAAGTTACCATTTTTAATAGTAATCAAATTAATTATGATGCAAATTACTCTTTTTAATAGTATCATAAATTGCATCATAATTAATCCGATTACTATTAAAAAGAGTAATTTGTATCCTAATTAATTTGATTATTATTAAAAATGCTAACTTGTATCGTACAAATTGTATCATAATTAATTTGATTATTATTAAAAAGGGTAGTTTGCGTCATAATTAACGATTACTATTAAAAATAACAACTTGTATTGTAATTAATTCAATTTCAATTAAAAAATATAATTTGTATCATAATTAATTTGATTACTATTAAAAAAGATAAATTGTATCATAATTAATTTAATTTTAATTAAAAAGGTTAATTTATATAATTGATTTGATATTAAAAGACAACTTTTTTTAAAAAAGTAACTTATATTCCAAATTAATTACATAACAGAAATATCTTTTCGTTGTATTGAATTGTTTCAAAAAAAATAACACAACGAAAACATATTTTTGTTGTGTTAAACACAACAGAAAACATTTCCTTTGTGTATTGGTTTATGATACACAACGGAAATGTATTTCCATTGTGTTTAGGGGTGTGACTACCCTATGCACAACAGAAACACGTTTTCATTGTATATAATACTCAATGGAATCATATTTTTGTTGTGTATTGAGGCCACACCCCTTTAACACAACGGAAATACGTTTCTGTTGTGTATTTTGTACAATGAAAACATGTTTTCGTCAAAGTATTTTGGTAAAAAATAAATTCAAACAATATAGGAGGTGAACTTCAATAAAAATGGGGTAAGAATAGCAGTTCCCTTAATTCTCATATTATTTTTTTTGTTTTTTCTAGTATGTGTTCAAATGGCCCAAGTCCAAAACTAAAAATAAAAAACCATAAAAAGTCTATGGGCTCTCAGGTGGTCCAATCTGATTTTAAAAAGAGCCACAAACAAATGAGAATAAATAAAAAAAAGAAAAGTGAAAAAAGAATGAAATAAAAAAAAACTGAACCAATGATTAGTGTTATTTGTTAACAAAAGAAGCAAAAAGGACGCTAACGTGATAAAAATGGAATAAAATTTAAAGCCAATGAAAGTTATTTATTGGGATAAACAATTCGCTTTTCACAAAATAATCGGATAGTAAAAATGTTGCTACAAAAACAAAGATGAAATAAAATAAATAAGGAGAGTAGAGAAAGGTTAAAACGGGGCAAAATATGTGTTCCTAATCATGCTTTATCATGATTAATAAGAATGTTTACTTTTGTAATAATTATTTAAAAAATTAAAAATAAAGTAATTTTAAATGAGTTTAATGGATATGTTTTGTTACTGTACAAGATTTTACATTGTCATCTAATTAGAAATTAGTTTTAATATGACTTTTAGGCTGCGTTTGATATAAGAAGTTTTTAGTTTTTCAGAAATCTGAAGTTGGAAATGTTTGTTTTTCGTGTTTGGTTTATTATTTAAAAAATAACATTCATAAGAAACATTATATCCTGGAATCTTTTTGTCCATGTTTTTCACGAAATTGTTCTCATGAGGGAAATGAGAATCTAACTTTTTTAAGTTAGGAGTAAAGTTTTACTACAATAAAAATATTATGTTACCTTTATTAATTCTTTTAATGAGATAAATAATTAAAGTTTCTCGAAAAAGTTCTATTTAAACAAAATGTAAAAATCTTTAATTCTCAAATAACTAGATGTGAAAATAGGCTAGGCCAGACTTGAGCCTACCCTTCTTTAAAAATATAAAGCCTAAATCTGGCCTTTTTCGAAGCCTGAGTCTAGCTTGACCTATATAAAAGCTTGGCCTGACTTGTAAACCTGCTTTACGCTGTGTTTGGTAGTGACAAAGTGGCGAAGAAGGGAAGAGAAGAGCGTGGAAGTGTGCATAATTGGTCGATTTCCATTCGTTTGGTGCAAGCGAAATAGCGTGGAAGTTTTTAAATTTTAGGTGGGTCCTACACTAAAAGTAATCGTCACAAATATGCGCAGAAGTGCGAATAAATGCAGCGTTGGTTGCAAGTTTTCGATAATATCCTCACTCTTTTGCAAATACTGTGAACAATTAAACACATATTTGAATATGTGAACACGATATTCGAATATGTGTTTTACATATTCGAATATATAAAACACATATTCGAATATTGTGTTCACATATTCGAATATGTGAACACAATATTCAAATATGTGTATACATATTCTGTAAAACACATTCGAATGTGTTTTACGTATTAAAATTCAAAATTTGATTTTTAAAATTAAATAAATATATAAACAATTACTAATATATATATATGTATATATATATATATATATATATATATATATATATATGTATACATGTACATATATATATGTATACATGTACATGTATATATACATGTATATACATGTACATGTATACATAGATGTATATATACATGTATACATATATGTATACATGTATACATACATCTATGTATACATGTATATACATGTACATGTATACATAGATGTATATATACATGTATACATATGTATACATGTACATGTATACATATATGTATACATGTATATACATGTACATGTATACATATATGTATATATATATATATATATATACATATATGTATACATGTATACATATATGTATATATATGTATATGTATATACATGTACATGTATACATAGATGTATATATACATGTATACATATATGTATACATGTATACATATATGTATATATATATATGTATATATTCGAATGTCAGTAAACTTTATTCGAATATACATAGTGCTATATATTCGAATATGGTAATCACATATTTGAATATATAGTACTGTTATGGTCATATATTCGATTATGTGAGTAGCATAATCGAATATATATTTTTGTTATTAGACTTTTTCAACAAATATTGCGGTAAAAAAAATAAGAGTATAAGGGTATAAGTGTAATTTATTCTTCCATTTCAAATTCCCAAAAGTCAAAAAAGCAAACTTTCACTCTATTTTTTCTGTACTTCTCTCCAACCAAACAACCTCTATTCCCACTCTATTTCTTATCTACTTCTCCTATCTTCTCTTCTCTTCTACCTATTTCCTCTCCTTCTATTTCTCTCCTCCTTACCATACATAGCATAAAAGTCTATTTTCTTATAAGGCCTATAAAAAGGCTAATAAGCCTATTGACCTAAGTAGGTCTATTGATCTAAAAGGCCTATTAGAAATTACATATTATTTTATAGTATTATATATATATATATATAAAATAACATTTTATTATATATGTATATAAATTAGCTGGCCTATTAGGCTTAATAGGCTTTTTTTTTTAAGGCCTAAGGCTTGACCTTTTTATCTAAATAGGTTTTTTAAAAAGCCTAAGCTTAACCTTTTAAATAAACGAACCAAACCAAGCCAAGCCTTATATAAACCAGGCTATAGGTTCCTGACAGGCGATCTGACCTATTTTCACCTTTACAAGTAATAAATATAAATATTTTCAAGAATATTTATGACAAATCAAACAGATTTTAGTCATTCCTAAGAATCATGATTCTTGGGCATCAAAAAATTTCTCTTTTACCAAACGTACCCTTAGGGTGATTATTATCAAAGTCAACAAGCTTATCATACACAGTGGTTTGTGATTGGATGATAGAGTAAAAAATCTTTACACTATTAATATGTGTGTGTGTATTCTCATTTTAATTATTTGACAACGTAATTTTTTTTATACTAATAATATATGAAAATTAAACTCTTAAAAATAAATAAATTGATGTCAATTATACAAACAATAAGTCAATAAAATATACCAGTATAATTGTTTCAATTAAAATTGACAATAAGTTAATTAATGTCAATTATATAATTGTTTCGGCTATACAATATGGAATCAATGAGTCATAGAAACACATTGGAGAAAATGTTGCAATTAAAATTAGTAATAAGTCAATTAAAGTCAACTATATCATTGTCTCCAGTATATAATTGAAATAGTATCACATAAACACATCAGCATCAATTAAATTAGTAATATATAATTAAAACAAGAATTTAATTAGAATGCAATGATAGTGCAAAGTTTTTTTTTCTTAATAATTATTGAATCATAAATTATTATATGTGATAAGATTGTAGATTTTAGTAATAATTATTTTAAAAGTTATATATAGGATAATTTTAATTGGTTTATAGTGTAAAATTATTTACACTGAAAGTACATGAAAATTAAACTCTTGAAATGAATATCAATTATACAAATAAGTATTATAGGACAAATTTAATCCAAAAAATAAATAAATTTAATCAAAAAAAGTATTATAGGACAATTATATAACATCAACTAATATAATTTAAATATTAATTTTTTTTATGTACAAGGACGACAATAAGATTAGAATCTAAGACCTTCTACATATTACCCAATCCCCTAGTAGCTAACCCTAGTGGGTTAATTTAAATATCAATTACAATTAAAATAAGTAGCGTATGAAAATTATATTATTTTAATATAAAAAATAGATTATTTAAAATGAATAATTAAAGTAATTCTAAATATTTTATGGATTCAATTTATTATACTTTTTAATGATTTTAGTATGACCATGATTTCAATTAGCGATATTTATTATTTGAACATTCAATTATTTCTATTTTAAATAAAGATTTAATTATTTTAAAATATTTTAATTAATGAATATTAGACCTTGCGAGATCTTCTATTGCAAATGTCAATATTTAAAATAATTACAAGTTCTGAAAAAATACTAACATTCTTTTTTGTAAAATTAAAAAACATAGAGAAATTAATGAATTAAAAATCATAACAATATAAAAAAATTGTAGATTATAAATTCAATATTTGTGGAGGACATGGGTTATTACACTACCATATCAGGGTCTCTCTCTCTCTCTCTCTCTATATATATATATATAGATAGATAGATAGATAGATAGATAGATAGATAGATAGATAGAGTTAGTAGATGACTTGATCCCTAGAGTTATTCTTGAAGTAATTTAATCCCTTATAGGGTAACTCTTGATAAAGTTATCCCCTTCAATAACTCTTTGTATATATTAAATTTGATTAATTTAACTATTAAATATTTTGATATTAACTTAATGATCATGCACACTAAATTTTAGATACATCATACATTTGTAATTATATAATCTTATAGTCAATATTTACTTTTATTTTTAAAAAATATATTATAAGTTAAACTAAATTTATTTTATGAAATATCAAATAATTTTAAAATTTTATAAAAATTTGTACACTTAACCTACTCAATAAAAACATTTAATTTAATGGTTAGATTATTGAATTTTATTTATTAAATAAAATAACTCTACCTTAAATTACTCCCCTCTCTCTTTATATATATATATATATATATATATATATATATATATATATAGGGAGAGAGATTAAATTAGAATGATATAACTTACACCAATTATTATATCATCAATATTTTTAGGAATTAAAAGTAATTGATTTTTTTTTATATTTCTTAGCAACTACAAACTAAAAAAGTTAAAGATATTAATTCTAAAAAAGATCATATATTTTTAGATTAAAAATTATTTTCATAATTTTTATATAAAATTTTAAAAATAAAAAGTAAAAAAAGTAAAGTAATATTTTTTTAATTAAAATACAAATAAATACATAAATATATTTTTTTCAAAGTAAATACACCTCTAATCTTCTTTGTTCCTTCATCCTCCCATGTCAAAGATTGGAACTGATACCAAATGGTGATAAGAAATGTAATATACTCCTTTGGTCTAACAATATCGGTTGATTCACATAGCATTATGAAAAAAATAAAAACTTGATTTTAAAAGGTCCCAAAAGAAACGTTTGTCAACTATCAAGTGAAGGTTAAATAATAATAAAAAAAAAACCAGTCATGGTAAAATAGACAAGGCTTTTTTATCAAAGGAAATAAATTAAAATTTGTCAAGTGTCTTCACTTGGTAGGGATGTATAAAACTGGCCCGAGTAAAATAGACCCGTACTAGTCACGGTAAAAAAGTCTTCAGAGTCTTCACTTGATAGGAATGTATAAAATTAATTTGTCAAGTATTCACTAGGGGCGTATCAAATTTGTTAAGTCTTCACTAAGATAGACAAGTACCAACTTTTGTCAATAGCAATAAAAAAAAAATTGTCAAGACTTGGAACCAACGTATAAACTGGGGTATGAATACCGCATCTCTGCTTAAATACGTTTGATTTTAGGTTATTTTGATTTAATAGAAATTAATTTTTAATTAAAAATAAATTTGAAATAAATTAATTTATACTTGATAATTTTTTAAAAATATGTTTGAAATAAAATTTTAATATAAAATAATCGAATTAAATTAAGTTAAACGCATTTTTAGAATATTAGATTTGTGTGTGAAGTCTTGTTTTAGAGCATGGAAGTATGATTATGATCGTTATCATATTTTTATAGTTTGAGTGACTTATTTATCAAAAATTGCGTTAACGTTTTAGGCTCGTAACTTTCTTATTTATATTTGTTTTTAACTTTCTAAAGTAAAACTTATGCCAACACTCCTCACATATTTCACTTACCTTCAATCTCTGACTTGAACTTGTACTTCCCAGAGGTCACATTTTTTACTTTCATTTATTAGAAACAAATAAAATGGAATATTGTTGTAAGAGAATTATGAGTCTAAAGTGTCAAATTATTTTTTGGACATATAGATCAATTTGGTCGCTTAAGCTTAAATCCTCTATTCCACTTTCGCACACTCTTGGATTATAATTTACACAAATTCTAATATAGTACTAGTATTAGGGCGATTTCTACTGTGAACCAATGTAACAAATGGTTCACGGATGAGTCACAAACTTTTACCGTTAGATATAAACTTAAAATAATCAAAGGTATAGATTATACTGGTTTTTTGAATAATTTATTAGTTAAAAGATTATTTTAAAATTATATTAAAAATTGAATGGACCTTTTTAACCCTAGACTGATAAGGAAGTGGCAGCCCCCCAGCCCTTTCTGGCACCAACAATTTCATCGGAAGAGAACCACGAAACATGCCCAGAAAATTCTCGTCACAGTTCAATCCAAGATAGATTCTGAAAAAGAGTCGAAGCGGTTTGCCTGCGAAGTCCATGATGAACCCAGTTTGTGGCCACCCCCTCAATTTCAAAGATGTTGCCGTCGTTCCGTCCAGAGCCCAAAGATAGGAAACACATGCCAATTTCTTCGATTTATCTAACTTGCCGAGAAGATCATTGAAGGCTAATGTGTGAAAATCTTTGATGGAATGGTAATTTGTTTTCTGCAAGCTTTTTTTGTAACGATTTTATAAATAATTGTTTTCCCTTCTAACCTACTAGCCTTACGGTATACTTGGTAACTATGGTCTTGTTTTTCTTTTTCTGCCTTGCTTCCAAACTGTAAAACCGTAGCAAAATGTAATGGTAAAGTGATAGGAGACGTATTTTTCACGTGTGGGACAAATTGAAAATAAATTGGTGTTTGATAAAAATAAATTGGTTTTATAATGCAATCACTAATAAAAATAATTAAAAGGCCTTTCCATTAATGATTTTATCTATATGTTCTTGCTAATGATGAAAGCTTTATGCGTGATTTTGGTAGCAAGATGAGTAATAATTCTGATGGCTCTATTTTGGAAAGTGTTGAATTAGAAAAGGTTTCATCGGAAGCAAACACACCTGGAGAAAGAAGTGCAGTAGTAGGCATGGTCAGAAGGGGACAGTTGGTATGACTTATGCACAAGAAGACATGCCCTGGACTTTGGAAGGCATCACCCTTGATATTATTGTCAATCCACGTTCTATTCCTTCTTGTATGACAATCGGTAAGCTTATTGAGTGTATCATGGGAAAGGTGGCAGCCCACATGGGAAAAGAAGGAGATGCAACTACTTTCACGGATGTTACTATAAGTAGCATTCTTCCATCCAATAAATACTTGCTAGAAATTGGAAATGCTCAATCGGATCTTGGTACCCTCTAGTTACAATAGAATAACTAGCTGACAATATGTGCTTTTGTGGTATGTATTGTGAGTAACAGGGCATATCTTCTTGCAGTATGAATTTTATGCAACCAATTTTTATGCTGGAGCTCGATTAGTAGAGGATGACAGATCATCATTCTCAAATGTTTTTTTTGTAAGTTACTCTCCTAAGTCCTAACTCGTTCACCATGTAAATTCTATCACTTTTCTCTTCTCATTGGCATAATTATTGCCAAGTCACTAATCACTAAAATAGAGTAGTCCTGTGCACAAGGTTTCCACATTTTTGGCATTGCAGATTTTGTCTCCTGGTATGCGGGTCTTTTTTGCTCTCGGTATGGCAGTTATAGGAATCCCTCAATCTGGCTAACTAAAGCAAAAGGTGCTGCTACTTCTATATTTGCTATTCTTGACAGAAAGTCACAAATATGAGGTATGAAATGTTGAAAATAATATATTATATATGCAGGGTTATGACACGATAGCAGGGGAGAGAAGAGTTCAATTATCTGGGGGACAGAAACAGCGGGTGGCGATTGCACGAGCTATAGTGAAGGATCCAAAAATTTACTACTAGATGAAGCCACAAGTGCACTTGATGCTAAGTTTGAAAAAGTGGTTCAGGATGCACTAGACCGTGTTATGGTGGATTGAACTACAATAGTAATGGTTCATAGGTTATCCACTATTGAGGGTGCGAATTTAATCGCAGTAGTTAAAAATGAGATCATAGCAGAGAAAGGAAAGCATGAAGCATTACTCAACAAGGGAGGTGACTGTGCTTCCTTAGTAGCATTGCACACAAGTGCTTCTACATCTTAGTCCCCTTACTGCTTATTATTGATTTTATTCGAGTAAAATTAAGTTGCTCGGAATTTTTGTCCTTCTTAATGATGAATTAAGTTTAAATGTCACACTATCTCTAATAGCTTTATTTATGTGTACAATGTAATATTTTTCTTGAAAGAAATAATTAAGAAAATGTTTATTTTGTTTCTTCTTTTTTTGATTCAGGAAATGTTTCTTGTATTTCATTCTCATTTATATCACTTATTTACATAAAGATCTTTCACAAGAATTGGCTGCTAATTTACTATGCAAAACTCGCGAACCTATGAGCTTGATGTTAAAAAAATGATGTGCAAATATCAAACTCTTTTTAAGTCGTACCTATTTCCCTTTGCCGAGAACTGATTTCTCAATGAGCTTCAAAGTCTACATTTTTCGTGAATGTAGTTCTTAAAGATTGAAACATTCTGACAAATATTGAAATCCTTACATGTGACTTATAAAGGAAGCAATTTAATCTGATTTAAGCATATGATGATTTGACAAACTTTAATATGACAGATTAGGAAATATGAAGGGAGTATTAGTAACTCTAAAACAATATAACTTCATTGATATGATGTTCATTGTGAAACTTTTACATTATGGTGGCCAATTTAACCCATCAACTTTTACAACCATTAAATCAATTTACAAATCTGAAACTTTTATAGGCTGCCCTTTTAGTGTCTTCTTAAGCATTTTTTTTCCCACATAGCCTTTCTCTGAGCTTCAGCTTGGTCTCTCTTTTCCTTCTTTAGCATTTTCGTAGAACTTTGCTTCTCTGACAGAAAGAAAACAACATATGTGAGAAGTGTGTAATGGTATATCCGTAGTCTTCGCATGTTGCATGCACTCATCGTTTTTGTAATGTCAATGATATATACTTGATCGAGAGGTTTAAAAGGTTAGTAATTGTTCTCCACTAAGGCACGCAAGTTTCACAGCATCTTTTTTTTTTTAAAAAAAATTCCTGGTAGAGACTTAACAAATTGTATTCTTCCCTTTCAGTCATCCCTCTGCATTTTTTAGCAGTTGAAATGTTATCAAGCCCAACACATCCAAAATTAGTCCTATTGAGTAGTTAAAGACATGACTCACGAGCCTATGAGCAAAAAGATTAAAGAAGGAAAAGGAACAAAAGCAAGACAAAACCAATTTTTTCAAGATTAATGAACAACATGTATTGCAATTCCCAATTGTCACTACGGTTGTTGCTGTGTAAAAGTTGGGAAAGCCTTCTCCTGAGGCAATAAAAAGTGCATTTGAACCTAGAAGCAGACCTTAGCCTTAACCATACGATTCTCTGCCGAAACCAAAGCACTAGTGAGTAGTGAGCCATTGGAACAGAATCACTATTCTTTACACAGGTAATTTGTTGGGCTTAAGTAAATGATGGAGCTATTGGAAGTTTAGGTGGTTTCAATCAACAATTGCATCATAAATTTGAATTCCAGAAAGATAGGGACGTAATGCAGACAAGATTAGGTTTTCACACAAATTTAGCAAACGTTTCATACTGAATTCAATAAAATATAAAGAAATAAATAAAGAAAAAAACTTTAAACCAACAAGAGCCTAATTGTCGATAAAGTCAAGTAGTTCAAGCTCCACTCCAATGATCATTGTTTATTTATTATTTCACCAATAAAATTCTGAGCAAATCTAACACACATTAGATCCACTAAACTGAAACACAATTTCAGGCTTTTTCCAGACCACCATTTTCTAGCACAGACATTCAACCTTAGAGGAAAGAACTAATAAAAAGGAGGGAAGCAAAGGAAGTTAATTAATTAGTTAAGAAAAGGGAAATTACTGAATTCATTATCAACGATTTAGTCGAAGGTGTGGGTGTTGTAGTTGCTAGTGAACTTGTTGTTGGAGGCAGGGAGCTTCTGAAGGCACTACAAGGCTATGCTTGTGAAGTTGCCATTGCAAGGTTGGAGCAATGACGACGATACTCGGTTGGAGCACAATAGTGGCCTTTGGGAGGTGAGGAATAAGCAAGCCAAGAGAGAAGGAGGGCAAGCACCATTTGGGGGCATACAAGATTTGTCTACTTGTTGGGGTGTTCGGCTTTCTCATTTTTTTTAAAGAGGGATTTATTGTTTTTTTTTCACATTTTTAAATATAATTCAATTTATATTTTTAAATTAATATTTTGATACTGTTCACTTGTCCACCTGTGAACCACTTGCTCCACTACTTCATGCTAGAAAGCGCCATTAGTATTAACGAAGGGCCCAAAGTCCAAATACAAAAAGAAAGACTGCTAAAAAAATTAAAAGGTTCAACGAAAAAAGGGGGACAAAGCTAAACAAAAGAAAAAGAAAAGAGGCAAAAGTAATAAGCAAATAGAAATAAACCAATGACTTTTAAAACTCAAAAAGCAGCATAAGACTAAGCAATAAATGAAAATAAAATATGCGATATCTAAGGCTCAAACGTGTGTTGTGAGCTTAAGTTAAAGATTCAAGACAAGACAATTGGACTTGTAGGGGAGTATTAGAAAACAAGTCTAACATTGGTGAGTAATAGAAAAAAAAAGTTACGAGCAGGGTGAATTTTGAGCAAATATTTAATGGTTAAATAATATACTCAAAATGGATGAGTCTAACATAAAGTACCTAATTATGTGGTACACCGATGAGTCACTGGTTTTTACCGTCAGATATATTAATAAAATAATTAACGGATGAGATATGTGACTTGTAACTGAGATCGCCTTTTGGCCACTTATTGACTTTAATTTGCATATAATATTATTTATTTATTGTGTAAAATATTTTAATTTTGAAACAATACCAAATTTTCTTTCAACACATTTACGACACGTGAAACCTTAGCAGAGGGGCAAACGGAGGCAAAGACAAGTAGCCATTACGATTAATGTTGTTTGGAAGATGCGATGACATTTTGCAATGCAGATCAGCATTGATTGATTGTTGGAAATGGATTACTTTTGTGAGTCCTGAGAAATGAGGCAATTGGTTTGGGAAATGAGATGTTCGTAGCAGAGGTTGATTGTGATAGTGAAGCAAGGTAGAAAGAAAAGTTAACAAAGAAATGGAAGAGCAACACAAGGAGAGTCGATGATGGCTGAGTGACCGAGTCCATTTTGATCTTCATTGGTTACATTGTGTATCCGTGGAATAGTCAACAACGGATGATTCAGACATGCGATGTCGGAGGCAAAAGCAGACATGGAACAACCATTTATAATATGTTTGTTGTTGAAGTTCGTTGAAGAACGTTCATTTCGTCGTGTTGATTGAAGAGAAACAACATGTTCTTCCGAGGTTAGGTTTTTTTAATAATATTTTAATTTGGTACTATGACTGAAATTTGCGAGTGATTAATTTGCAATGTTGTAAACAACATATGCATGTTGGAGGGTGGGAGGGGTTACAAATTAGAAGAGAAATGTGCATGGGTGTGGAAATTGGTTCAAGAGCTTGAGGTTGCATGAGTGGGCTAGCATAGCACTGGGTGTAGTGAAACAACTCTTGGGGTGTCAATTGGGGTAGGCTAACCCATGCTGACAAAATTGGTATTCGATAGTGTAGGTTGGTGATTTTTCTTAATGTCAAGTTGTTATGTAAGTAGCAATGGCAATTATAAAATATGACTGTGTGGATAGATATCATATCAAATATTTATGTTCAAATGTTGTTGAGTGGGAATCTAGTATTGTGGATAAAATAATATTTTGGAGGCATGTAAAATTGTATGTGTATGTTTTGTAGATAGGCTAAAGTGGTGTTTTTGCAGGTTTGCAGGGTTGGCTTTGTCAAGTTGGAATTACTATTGCAAGTCACTACGGCAATGGTCCATTTCATTCATTTAAGGACAAGTCGAGAAAGTCAAGGTTGATAATCTATGGTAAATAAGCATATTTGAAGACTTTTGCAATGTTGTTATAGTTGCAGCTGTAACACCCATTTAATTTTAAATATAATTCATATTAATTTAGTTATTAAGTTTAAGTAAATAAAAATGTGTGTAAAATTTTTCCAGTTTTAAAAGAAATTCCAAACTTAACAGAATTTGGAAATGGTAATAAAATATGAAAGATATATACATATATTTCATAAAACTGTACATCATGGTTTGAGTAATACATAACAGTTAGAAAACAAAAGTACATTGAAATACATATACTACCTAGCTCACTATATACATCAAAAGAGATCCTATACAGAGCAATATTTATCTACCCTATCCCTTAAACAAAAAGAAAATACTATAGGTCTTCAGGTCCTCCCCCGTTGAGATGTTCTCTATCTCGTACTCAGCATCACGGAGCGTTAATGTCGTCTTCAATAATCACGACCAATCATACACAACAGAAAATAATGGAGTGAGGTGTTTTGTTCTAAAATTACTTTTACATGTGCGGTAGGAAATTTACCATAAAACAAAGATAAAACACAACTGACAACACAAGAGATCCTAAGGTTCATTCTAAGTTGTATCCGACTACCCTTGACTAGGTATGGATCCATACTTCCCATTAGTGGGTAATAGTTCTCAACAGAACCTGGAAGTGACTGGGAGTACATATACCTCTCTCAATACCATCACATGGTACAGTCCTCGTCATCATTGAGGAACAAAATAACAATTTAGGATATCCATTTGTAGAGGTATACTCTCAAACCAATCCTGGAATGCTGAGCAGTTGTCGAGGTTATCGAGTTTGGTCAGGCGAATATCCCGGCTCAAGGGCGCTACCCTGGCCATTGGGACCTTCACCACTTGATGCCTACCCCCAAGACCTCCGCATGTGGGTCCCTGCCTTTCATTCCTCAGCGTACCAAACTGTGGCTTCCCTAGCAGGGTGCCATGCCACTACATGTCACTTGCTTTACATTACTCACTAAACTGTTAATTCCTAACTTCTCAAGTAGAGGTTTCCCTGGTCTCATTTAGTTTGAGCACCAGTACAATCAACATTTCTGCCTTATTTTGCAGAAATTGTACTATACCAAAATTTTAATATAAAAACTAGATAAAAAAATATTTTAGAGAGAGAAAACTTTAGAAAGAGAAGCTCTCTAGCTTGGGAGAGGAAAGGATGAGTGAAAATCTAAAAACTTTGAGGCCTATTTATAGAAGGAGGAGGGGGGTTAGGTGTCCAAAGATTTACATCATCCATTATGTCACTATTATGTCATAAATCTAATTTTTATTTATTTTTAATCTAATTTAGGGACACATATCTCAAATAGGTGGTGAATCACCTATTTTAGGGTTGGGGACGTGCTCCACCGACTGTCTCAAGCCTCCATGTGTCAAATTTTATCTATAAGTGAATTAACCGGTATCGATAAAAACGCCTAAACTTGAAAAATCAGCTTTTAATATCAAAATAATGTATTTTAATGCAAAACTGGAAAAATACATTATTTTTCATCAAAAATAAATTTTAATTTTTATTAATTTATTTGAAATTATATGTATTTATTTTGTATTTTTAAGCTAGAAAATTCAAAGAAAATCCATTTTAATTCAATAAATACCAAAATTTTTATCAAAATTATAAAATTAAATATTTTACCCATAATTAAACTAAAATTACCATTTTCACCCTTTTTGAATGTCAAACCAGTACTGGCTGACTTATTAGACACGCAAGGACATTTTGGTTATTATACACAGAAATTCTAGAAAATTCCCAAAATTATATTTTAATATATATGACATAATTCCAAGCTCAAATTGACATTTTAATGTCAATTGAATCTTTTTCTCATGTCAGTTCTTAATGTTGAGGAATAGGGATAAAATTGTCATTTTCTAATTTCTCCGGGCTCCGGCTCGAAAAAATTATTAAAAATCACGATTAAATAACTCTTGAGATTTTGAGTAAAATGGCAGGAGTCAGAATTTCAAAATTCCTTTTCGATTTTTCAGAATTGTATTACCAAATATTAAAAAAAATAGTGGAAGAATTGAAATAGGATTATTATATTTTTCACTACTTTTCTCTCAAAATAAAGTCTTTATTAATATAAAATTTTCAAAATATTTTGAGGTCAAAAAGTCTCCGGTTGGTTCCTACAGTCAACCAGGGGTATTTTTGTCATTTTACAAAAATTATCTCAATAAATTCTAGAAAAATTAATAAAATTATTATTAATTGTTCTAAATACATTGATGACTTAAAAACAATTTTTAAACGTACAGAATAATTTAATATACAAAAGTAAGGGTGTTACAGCAACAAATTGAAAAAGTGGAAGAACACGGACCCAGATTGTCTGTAGTCCATATTTCCCTACAGTCCTTCACCTAATCTCGAGGTGTTATAATTTAGCTCCACCTTATATGGTGATTATGCCATTTTGCTGTTTTGGGTGGCATTTACAAGGTTAGTTTCCTATATGTTAGAGTTATCATTAAGCTGAGAGTAAAAGAGACATCCAAGATTGATGATAACTACATCAAAAAATGAGCAATTCCTTACTTTAATCTTTTCAAAGGCATCCATTTTGAGCCAAGTAAAAAATAAAGGAAGGTCAACTACAACTTGCTTCGATACATGGCACAACTTGAATCTGGTTGGGAACTTGCAAGATGGAGTGGCTTCCTCAAAATCATGCCATATAGAAGGGAACATTCAAGAAGAAAAGTCTACAGATAGCATGAAGCCAGGATAAAGGAAACACAATGAAGAAAGGAGCATTAGTAAACAACTAACGATTTTTCTCTATCAGCAAGAACATTCCCCAAAATATACCAAAGCTTTGTAAATTTCAAGTAATATTTCAACGAAAATGTGACATGTCCCATTTATTAAATTGTCATGAATTTCAAAAGCTTATTAACAACCATAAGTGCTCTTCCAAGTATAGTGTCAACTTTTGTGTATTACGTTGCCCAATCTACAGCTAAATGATTGGAGAAAAGTGCAATACAGTTGACTAAAATAAGACTAGAGAGAGTTTCTGTTGAGCAAAAAAATGTGAAGCAAAAAGGTACTAATTAAAAAAAATCGTTGACTGAAGTTTGGGGTCCTTAATGAAGATTCTCAAAAATAAAATATTAAATAGGTGGTTGTTATTTTTTTCTCAAATAAATGTTAGAGCATTAATTAACTCACACATGCTAACATGAACCTTACATGTAATTTTACTAGCTAAATTAGCTTGCACCCTTGTATTATTGTTTTGTGGGTAAAACCAAATGTAACTATTATATAATGTAGACTAGTGGTTTATAGCCAAAAATTTTTGGAATCCAATCTAAATTATTCGTAAGGTTTGATAGTAATTAATTGTTGGATAAATTAAGGGTGTAAAGAATGCCTAAATAACCAAGAGTCACTACTACTAATAATAACTTAATTATTTTGGCAAAATTTAAAAGAAAACTTAAGAGGTATGGATGTTAATTTAGACAGTAGTTATTTGGTTGATTTAAATTCATAAAAGTGGTATAATTATTAAAGAAGAATAGATTGATTTAATTAGGATAATGGACTTCATTAAGTTTAGGCCATAGCTATGATTGTCTTAAAAAATTGGGAGATCTTTCCTTTTTCACAACGGTGTCATAGAGGAAGAGGTATGAAGGGACCTTGGACTTGTGAAAAGCATAAGTGGCTTGTTGGGTATGTCAAACTACATGGAGAAGGCAGATGGAACTCTGTTGCTAGGCTTGCAAGTGACAACCACCAATTTTTTTTTTTACTATTTTGTTTCTTAATATGAATAGAAATAGATTTCACATTTATAAGTAACAGTCCAACTATAGCAACAAAACAAGTGAATTTGCTTTCAACTTCTACTCATAGTGGCTACATTCATGTGTACCTAAGTTCTTCATTTTGAAAATTATACTATGATATTGAGTGTCACGGTGTCACCCTTTATGGCTTTTTTCTTCCTATATTAATCTTATCCATTTTCCTTAGCTATGTATTATTGTAATTAGTCTTATGGTCAAATGATCATGTATCCAAGTGATTCATTATGTTATTGCTTGTTAACAGGTAAATTTTCAATTCTCCTACTCTTGAACCGCTACAATGCTACTGCAGAGCAAGAAAAAAAAAGATAAAAAAGTTTCATTCTTTTCTTCACACCTTAAACGTGAACTTGTGCCTTATTTATACCAAAAATATGACAAAGAACTAAGGATAACTAGGAAAAACATAAAAATAAAACCAAGATATAGAGTAAACGGATCTATATTTCTCAAGCAGCTAACATATGCAGTTATCTGAATTTATCAGCAAAGAAATGATAGAGAACAAAGGTATGAATAATTAATTGCCAATACACCGGACCCAGAAATAGAACCCCTGAACCACTTAATTGGCAGAGAGCAACGAAACTTAATAGAATTACTTAGCAACATATAAACAAAAGGGAAAATAGCATCATGTAAACAAAAAACTTGTTACAATAACTTCATTGAATGATTCATTCATAATACAGCAAAAAGGTACATTCTAATAAGCCAAATCATTACTATTTGAACACCTTAAACTTAGCAATCACTACATTTCCTACCTTAATAGCCAAATATCATGCTAAAAAAATGCAATGACAACATTTCCTAATTCCTACCCTGAATTTGGCTTGAAAATCACACTTTCAATTTGGGAAAAATCTCAAAAATACAAAAGAACAAAATAAGACTTTCTTGTTTCATCAATTTTGTCCTCACTATGCCTTGAACAATCACCTCCTCAAGTATGCACCCATACACAGCACCATGATTTTGTGAGCCCAGGTAAACCTTTGATGACACCCCATCATAATGAACCAACCCATCGGACCAAAACACAAACATCAGAGTTGTCTTCCCTATCCTTCGTCTCTCTCTCTCCTTTCTCTTCCCCGTTTCCTCTTTCTCGCTTGCACCGCCACCACGATCCTTTCTTTTAGTGCATTTATCTTTCTTTCCCCTTTCTTGCTCACCCTTTCTCTCTCCATGTTATCCCTTTCCTTCTCGCTCACACACACAGGCTTGGTGGCCTCTGAACAGTGACAATGCCGCTCCATGCTAACAATGACGCCTTCCTCCTCTGCTAAGGTTTTCAAACGCAGGATCGATCGCATTCAGGATGTTCATCGGAATCTTCACTGCAAAGTAGCTTCCAACATCAATGACGAATCAGCGATCGTGGTTGGGTCTTGTGACGGCAAGGGACTTACGAGCAAGGTGTTTGAGTCCATTCGAGCGAGTGGAGACACCGTATATCCACTACGACGTCATTTTGCACTGATTTAAATATATGATTAAATTTAGTTTTAAATTTATTATAATTTTTTCCCAAGGTCTATATTATTAAATTGAAGGTGTGATACATTAAAAACAACCTATATCCAATTTGCCTACCTATCATATAGACCTTGGGTTTGATGATAGAGGTGAACGAGAGTATGACTGCTCTAACAACGAGCCTATTTATTGACTGATTGTGACATCTACTATAGACGTGAAGATGGCATAGAGGAAGAACTTTGGATTGATTTATGTATGCTGTTTTTGCTTAACCCCTGCTTGTGTATATAGTTAAATCAGGTAGACTTAACTGTTAGAGTAGATACTTAAATGTGAATTCTCTCTCTACTAATGGAATTTATGTCCTCATATAACTTTTTTGTACAAAGCCAGTAGGCTTGGCACTTTGATTATAATTATGACTATATATATGGATGTTTAGTTTGTTATGTTACTAACCGTAAGAGTTTTGTCTATTGAGAAGTTATTCCTTCAATATTTTTAATTCTACAAAAAATTTCCTCAAAATTTGCAAAGCTTTACTACCATAAGTCTCTGGCTAATAAGAGGACACAATTTTATTGTGACGGTTGCATTTAGAATGTGATGTTACACAATGTATCAAGTTTGCAACAAAGCAAGAGAAAAGAAATGAAATCTTTTAACAAACTGAGGCTATGGTGGACCAACAAAACAAATGGTCTGCGATGGACAAGTTTTTATTAACCGTTAAATTTATTATTATATTATTGAGGGGTCCAGATTAGAATGGTACAACTGGTCATAGCAGTTAAATAGATTTACAATTTTTCTTTAACAACATAAATGTCTTTCCATTTCTATCCCTACTGTGTTTAGTCATCAGCTTTCACGCATATCACCCACGTTGCGCAACCTTTGTCGATGACCACGCCAAGGGGCATTCTTCTTGCATGATGTCTTTTTACGATTCGCTTTGTAAGAACGAGGGCACGAAGACTGAGACGTAGAAGAAGTTGCTAAAGAAGAGGAAAATTGGGAGCACCGAGTTGGAGAGGTTGGGCATGGATTTGAACACTACAATGGGGGATGTCGATGGGCAGGGAATGTTGAAACCAATTTCGGAATTCTGGTGCTACTAGGAACGTTAAGTGTGGTTCCTTGGAGAATTTGTCGAAAATGTTGCCTGAATCGCGCGCCGTGAAGAAATGGGTTGGGTAGTTTGCTTTTGCTCACTATGTGTCTGGTGCATTGGAAGAAAAGTGTTCCTCGTGGGCTTGTTTTTGAATTTTGTCGATTTTGAGAAACATGAAACATGTCCATGTTCTAAAATTTAAAAAAGTTTAATTACTTTTTTGTCCTTATAGTTACGCAAATTTTACCTTTTGCTTTTTATAGTTAAAAACAATATTTTTTAGTCCTATACATACACTTTTGATACAGGTTTGGTCTTTGCCGTTAAGTATGTCTTAACTCTGTAAAAGCAAATCGTCACAAAAATGAAAATTGGGAGTGAAAAACCGCCACAAATTGATATCTGTTGGTGTTTTTATTTAATTTGTGGTAGTTTAAAATGGTAGGGACCAAATCGATATCGAAATTGTATATATAGAGATTAAAATATATTATTTTTAACTATAGAAACTAAAAAATAAAGTTTACATAATTATAAAAACCAAAAAAATAATTAAACCTTAAAAAACAAATAGGCTGACGTGTAAGAAGAAAAAAAGAGGGAAACATCTACTATCAAAGGTCACCAAACGTGATCCATCACACACCATTTGCTTTGTGGGTCCACCGAAGCATTTGCCGTATTAACATTACAAATTTACAATCAAAGGTTTTTGAGAGCACCGTGTGTCACTATTCACTTGGTGACCACTTATTTTGGTTTTTTTTGGGGGTATTTTCGGTGTTTCCACTTTTTAGACAGAAAATTGTTTTCGTAGTCTTCATTTCGAAAGATTTTTCACCGTGCCAACAAAAGAGCGCCGGAAATGTGGGCGAAATCTCGGCTTCAAATCTTCTTTGAGTGAGAATGCTTATAGAAGAAGTATCATTTCAAAATTTGTATGTTATTGAGTGTTCTCTTTTTCTTCTTTAAAGTTCTTTAATCTGTCTCTTTTTACCTTTGTGTTGGGTGGCGGGGTTTTTCATTTAATTGGTGGTACCGAAAGTCCGTAGGGTTTGCGGTGGTAGTTGTTTGGGGTGTGTAGGTCGTTGAAGGTAGTGGCTGGATGTAAGGGTGTTAGAGGTGTAGTGGTCGGTGGGATATTTGAGGGTTAGTTTTGTAAACTTGTCTGTTTCATAATGTTTTTCGCTTTCGGTGGTGGTGCCATGGTGGTGGGTCGTGTGCAGCGTTGAAGGAAGTGGCAGGATAGCTTTTAACAGGCCATTGACGGCACCGACGAGCCTTCTGGTGGTCGGATGGTGAAGCTTGAGGGGATCAGAGGCTACTTGGGGTCGAAATTTCAGGTCACCGGCATCACAACGAAGAAAACCGACATATACACGTTTGGAGTGGTGGTTTTGGAGCTGTTGAGTAGGGTAGAGGCGCTGAGATTTGAATTCAACGACGGTGGCTGATATCGGAGGACAAGCGAGGTGGAGACAGCAAGGGTTGTGGCAGAGGAGAACGAAGGTGTGAGGAAGTTGGTGGGGATAAGAGGCTGAGGGATTCGTTTCCCGTGAAAGTAGTCGAGAGGATGATTCAGGTCGGGTTGGAGTGTGTTGGGGATAACCTAAATGAGAGACCGGATATGGGTAATAAGTAGGAGGTTGTGGTGGGGTTGTGGGTTGAAGTGGTGGTGGGTGAAATCGATAGTGGTTCTGGTAGCGATTGTGACGGCGGGGTGTGTGTGCCCTTGATGGAAGTGGTTGGATATGACGGTGAGTTTGGTTGGAGGCTATGGCCATATTGTCTTCAAACTCGTGAGCTTATCATTGATGGATTCTCGCATTTGTAGTCTAACATCTCCTCAGCGAAAATAAAAAAAGTGCTAGATAAGTGAGTAAGAATACTAAGAAATTTCTTATTCAGTTGGATTTGAGTAATGTTTTGATCTTTCTATTTTTACATTCCCATCATAAGCATCGATCCTTTTACCAATTCATTAATGCATTCGCATCTTTATTTTAAACTGGTTCTTTTTTCTAACAAATATTCGAATTTGATGGATTATTTTGTTGTTCCAAGGAGTACAGTTGGCAATTCAGTCTTAATTGATATTACCCCTTTGACCAGTGGCTTCTTACAGGCATAGGTGTGTTTATATGCTTTTTCTTTCTGTTATTTTGATATGAAGATGGTTATTGAATGAATTGATAAGTATTACATTGTTATTCTAGATATGTTATCATCATGCTTCTTGTACGATGTTCAGTTGGTTTTGTATGTATTTGAGTGTATTATAGCTCCAAATGTTCAAAATTTATTTTTGTCAATATGCTGGTTTTATATAGGCTACTAAAAGATTTGAGGACATATATTCCACTCCAAAAAAGGTGGCTCTTGGAGGTTCTGTTGGAAGTAATGTAATGAAACAAGTTTCACTGCTGATATTTAGCTTTGCTATCAAAACAACTAAAACAAGTTTGCAAACCTGGTTTTATTATTTCATTTGTGCTTCTTTTATTATTTGATAAAATCAATGTTTGAGTAAATTCTGAAACATGTATGTTTCAGACAATCTCGAGTTATCAAAAGAAGCATAGGAGTGTTGGCAAGTTTTTGGAATTTTACGGTAAATACTATTTATGCAAATGCTACAGTAATATATTATTTTTGTAGCACTCTCTGTCAAGTTGACTAATCATTCCTTGGGTAATTTCTTTTTAACTCTCTTATGTAGGGGAAAACATGAGTGAACGACCTTTGGTAGACGTGCCACCGTAATAAACAGAGTATGATGCAACCATAGGCTTCTTTTCTGTGAATCATGTCACTTTGCAATATTTTAAATTGATTGGCAAAAGTGATAAAACTGTAAGTAAATGCTGTTGTCATGGTATTTTACGTTGTCTACATGTGTTTACATGGCTTTCTTATAGATTTGTATTTAAGAACAATAATTGCATTGAAAGTTTGGGATTACTTTGGCTATCTTGTTTTTAACATGATATTTATGTGGGTAATTTTGAATCAGGTACTGAACCTACACTGAGAAAAGAAGGGAGCAGTTATCACTGGATAAACCGCATAAACCTTTGAAATATGCATCATGCATGTTTTATGTCATGTAAATCTTGATTGTTATTTTCGAAATGTATATGCTTTCAAGTGTTCTTTTTTGTTGCTACAGGTAGGGTAATTCTAAAGGTTAAATTTAGAAGTTGAAGGTGTTGAGCTTGACAATTCTTAAGTGATAAAAGTTTCCCTTGAGTGCTTTTAAAACATTTTAAATATTTATAAATTATCAGTAAAATAATTTTTAATCAATTGAATGAATTTTTAAAATTTTTAAAATTGAAAGTTTTTAATGTATAGATTGTTTTAATTTAATTTATATTATTATTAAAAATAATTTCTTTTAATTTGTTCTGGAAACTGACTTGCATGTTACGCCTAAGACGGCCACGCATCCGGCTTTCCACTTTACAACGTGCTGACTATGATATCCACAAGTGCCAACCATGCAACTCGATGGTATATCATAATAACGGTACAAATCTTTAATATATTAAAGATATATTCAAACTCTTTTTCGAACATTGGCATCTTTAATATGTCATCAACAACTCGCCTGTTGGAGTTACTTTTGAACCTGGGCTTCAATGTCGACGTCTACCTATCTCGACTTCACTAAGCGAGTTTGCTAGCAAAGCTGACTTTAACTTGGTACAACTACCCTCCAACACTCTGCGTGCAGTTGATTGGTCCTGTTAAATTCGACACCGAGGTTGGCAAAAGCTTTGAAGCCATAATTGACATTGGGCCCAACGCCATCTGTCACCAAGTTAGTAATTTGCACCACGGTCAAAATTCCATAATCGATAAGAGGTACGAGCCTTGACATATACACACTTGCAAATATTATATTATAGTGTTTGAAATAACAAGACCATGCCATTATCATTTGTCTTCATATGTTATCATGATGTGATGGAAACTCACATATATAATATGCAAACTCTGGATTATGCACCCCATGATAGGCCTTTAGTGCCTTACACAAGGATTTTATGCACCTGACATTATTTTATTACAATGTAATAATGTAATAATATTGTCACAACCGGAGTCACAACGGGACGGCAAAAAAGAAATAAAATCAGAGGAGTCGCCACCAAAATTTATTAAGAAAAACCTTCGAAAAATCCTTTAAAAAGAGAAATAGTCTTTGAAACCAAATATGGGTTTGGGAGTTGTTTACATATTAAAAGAGGTTTTTATCTCTCTCCCCTTCTCCTTTCGTTTTGCTTTGAATTGTTTAAAGCCACAAAAAAAAAAAAAAAACTGCAAGGAAATTAGCCTGAATTTGGGAAAATTCTGATTATATTTCTCTGTTTCATTTTACTTCAGTTTTAAATGTTTCTCACTGATAGCAGGGGGCAGGGTAAAGTAAAGTTAGGTGAGTAGTTACAACTAATGTGACTTTGAATTCAAAATCTGATTACGTGTAGTTGGCTATAAATAAGTGAGGTTTGGGGAGCTGTTTGTTATTGTATTCTCTCTCAGTTGTATAATGTATCTATAAATATTACAATAGAGGGTGTTATCAACCGTTGTGAATATTTTCTCCCTTCTAATTCTCTGAATAATTGTTGATGGGGAGAATGAGATGATTAGTTTTTATTTGTTTTATTTCAGTTAAGATTGATCTTGGAAAGTACTGCTTTGATGACTTTATAAATATTGAATATATGATAGGGGCATGTAAAGAGGGACTTCATGGTTTCTTCTAATGGACTAGCTACTACGCATTTTCTTCTGGATTAATTTCTGATGTGCAATATGCTGACATTCTTGATGGTCAGGAATTAATCTTTCCCAAACATGTATGTAAATACTGTAAATAGTAAATGCTATGAAGGAATACTAAGTTGGGTATACTATGGTTTTGATATTGGTTAATTCTCAGGCATAATCCAGGAAATGCTTAAAATATCATCATATAACTTTCACTTCACTATAATGTTCTTTACTATTATGAAATGTTATTATGTATGATGAATCATTTAATTAAATTGAAATTGACATGGAATATTTGTTCTTAGTTTGTGTTGGAGATCCCACATTGACTAGTGATATGACCAAACAAGTGTATATAAGTGGGGGACAACTCTCATCTTACAAACTGGTTTTGTAAGGATGAGTTAAGCCCAAATCCACATTCTAAGAGTTTGTCTGACACAGAAATATTTGAAATGTGATTATGCAGGCGTGGTTTTCTGACATTTAAAACTCCAAATAATATAAAGTATCCATCCATATGAACCTTGCTTGTGTTGTTGGCTATGCTGGCACAATGACAGGAGTTCTTATTGTAACAAATGAGAAAGTTGTAGAAATGGGAAATGTATTCAAAGCCTAAGATGTCTCGAGCTTTAGTCCCAAAAAAAAGGCTCTCCCAACTATAGGGACACGATAAAAAGAACTAAATTAAATCCCCCATCATCATGTATGATCAACAAAGCAGCAAACAGACTAGACAAGAAAATGAGTATAAATCATTAAAAGATGAAGACAAGGTCTATTGTTGGTTTTATAATTTATAATATAAAGTTCTATCCATTTAAAGGTTTGGAACTCACCCTTGTGACATACCTTTTATGTTGTTTGCAGCTTCTAAAGGGCACTTCCTTCAACAGGCATTTACCAAGTATTATAGAGGGATGCAAGGGGAGAGGTGGTGGCTGGCAAGAGGCAGAAGCTATGGAACTTGATCATTCTCTCTACAGGACTTCGAAGTAGGGATGGAGTAAGAACCTGTATTTTGTTCTTACAGAGTGCCTATTGCTGTTTTATTTAGCACATAATGTGGAACAGGAAGATTGTCATGTGTATGAGAGTGTTCTTTGTGTATTGATCGGGTCAGAGGTGAATGCACACAATATCAATCTAGATCTTAAAGGACACACGGATTTGCTAGCAGCTCACTGTGGCATTATGCTGAAGCAAAGGAAAACTTATTGCACAATGATTATGTTGAATTCTACATTTGCACCTGGTGGTTATCTGTAAAGCAACGCTTCTGTTCGTCTTAAGACGTATCTTTGGAGGCTACCACATGGCAAGATTATTGAATGCACGAGATTGGACTTGATGCAAAGTATTATACAATATGGGTGGCAGGTCCTTGTAGGGTAATATGGCTTAGCTGATTTCTTTTTGTTGTGGCGTGCTCATAGGAACACTATGGCAGTAACGTTTTTGTATTTTGATACAAGTCGTGCTTTGGGCACTGCTTGTGCTAGAAGTTCTAACTTTTCTTAATAAATTTATTTTCATTTGCCTTGCAAAAAAAGATATTATAGAGGGATAATGTGAAATTAAAGAAGTCCAGGGAGAAGTAACTCAAACAGACAGGTCTTTTAATGCAACTGAGAAGGAAGAAATTCTTCCAGAATCTAAAAAGCAAGCTGCAATTATATAATGATGCATCGTTTAAGAATTCCATTGGCAAACTAAGATCTACCTTATCATTAATGTCAAAATTCATTCAATTATGAAAAAGTGTTGTATTTTCTCATGATATTGGTGGAGGTGAGCTAGAGAAAGAGAGTCGAAGATGGATAGAAATGGAAAGCAAGTGAATTTGTTTTACAGATGAACCAAGAGATGATCTCTCTGCAGGTGGAACGGAGTTTATAGAGGGTAGAGGTGTAACCAAGTTCAGAGAACAAGTGCATTGAAGAGTTGAACGATGCAGTAAAAATAGAGGTGCTTGGACATGCTAGAATGATGGAACACTATGTTGACCTCCAAGAAAAATATAATGATTTGGTTGCAAAGCACAATGCTAAAATGATTTGGTTCACAAAGACGCTACTTCCCTTGACGATCAAGCATGGAGAGTAGTGTTTCGAGCAGTCCATCAAGAGCATTATTAATTCGACAGTTGTTGGATTGATTAACAATTGATGGATTTAACAATCGAACTTCCAACAGTTAGTTTAGCATAGCATCAGATCCTTCTCGGATCAATAAGGATTCAAACATCCATTTATATTCTTTGTATTGTTTTAAAATTTATTGTATTTTTTTAAGCAATGTGGAACACTTGTTTTGTGGAACTCCAATTCTTTTGTCTGTTTGTACGGACAGTAGTTAACAGTAATAACCTTGAATTATTTATTCTTGATCGCTTGAAGTGTAATGTCGTTAAAAGTATAGATGAAAGATATTTGTTTTGGTGTACATAAACGAACAATATGGCTACAATATAAGTTAGACCGTACATTAGATGCTACCATAACATTAATATTAACCTGATTAATACTTAATTTTTATTTAATTAAGCACGGGCCTATATTAAGTAGGCAGGGGTCAAATGATATATCACACAATATTGCCGAAGCTACTTTTGCAAAGTAAGCAAAAAGAATGGATAGATAAGTAATCAGCGCTTATACCTTTTTATGTATGCACATAATTTCAGTTTTTTTAAAATAAAAATTAGTTGTCTCAGTTTAATTTTAAAATTTTATTTTTTAACGTTGAAATTTATTCCATTTGCTCCAAATGTTATGCTGCCTGCTACTTTTGAAAATGATTATATATTTTTAATGTACTTTGAAAGAATGATATGTGTTATTATTAATTTTAAAAAATTTAATTTATAATTGCTAATTTTATTATGACTATATTTACATAATTTTAATAATTTTCTATATTTTTAGTTTTTACTTGTACTAATAATGTATAATTTTCATAGATTTAAATGTTATTTAATTTATATTTTTAAAATATATTTAAATTTATAGTATTAGCATAATATGCAAAATATTTATTAAGATCACAAATATAATTTCTCGGGTTAACATGAGTAACAAATAAAGAAAGAGTGTGGTTCATTGAAGACGCTTAGAAATGAAAGTTTAGTTGTGTTAGAAACTATTTAAAGATTTATTTACATTTAAAAATAATCTCGAACATTAATTTAACATTGTTTTGACTCATAGAAAAATAAACATTTTTTTTTCTTTTACATTCAGAAAAAATTCATTTGTAATTTTTTCTACTAAACTATCCTTATAATTTAACATTATATTAGCTTTTTTTTTTCGTGACCTTATTTGATTACGAAAAGTATTAATTAGTTTTTAATATGCTATGGTTTTGTATTTTTGGAAAACGTTTCTTTCTTGCTCTATTCATGAATCCAAAATTATAACAAAATATTCCGTGCATTTATAACACAATAAATAAACATTTTTGATAATAACTTCTTAAATAAATTTATATTTGTGAAAAATTAAGTTTTTGCTCCAAAAATATATGTTAATATTTTAAGCAACTTAGTATAGTAAATTGGGTGAAAGCTCAAAAAAAATGAAAAATGAAAAGTGCAAAGTGCATATTTTTATTAGATTTAAACATTTAGCAGGAGCTTTGACATGAATATGAAAGTATTCTAATGTTACGTTTGATTCAACTTTTTTTTTTTGGCTTAAAAGCTACTTTAAAGTTAAAGTTCAAAACAATAACTTTACAAATAAAGTAGAAATTGTTTGATAATTTTTATTTTTTTAATTTTAAAGCTCCTTTTAAGCTAAAAGTTGTTTGGTAAAATATTTTAAAATTTTAAATTTACTTAAAACTAATTGTCATACTCAATAGAATAATATATATATTGATCAAATAAAAAATATAAAGTAAAGTTAATTTTTAGTTACAAATATGTAAATTAATTTAATCAACATAAATTTATTTTATTGATAACAAAAGTACATAAAAGTATTAAATATATAAATTTAAAATTTTTAATTTTAAAAATGTTAAAACTATTTTAATTAATAAAATTTAATTTTAAATATGATTTATAAATATTTTATTATATATAATACTAATTACAAAAGATAAAATATTTTAAAAATATTGTATTATTGTTCAATAATATTAGTAGAAGATAAAAAAATAATTTATTTAAACAGAATTCAATAATGTCAATATATATTAAATAGTATTTAATAAATAATTCAAAAAGTAATTAACAAATATATTTTGTAATTAAAATGAAAAACTTAACTACAAATAAAATTTAAAAAAAAGCTGAAATCTAAATTAAATTTAAAGAATTAACATTATAAATATTTTCAAATATAAAAGTTTTATTAAACTATATTATTTATTCTTTTTAGTAATGTTTTTTTATTTCATGTAACAAATACATTTAAATTTTTTAATTTTAATAATGTAAAAAATTAACTTAATTAACAAAAATTAACTTTAAAGATTATTTAAAAATATTTTACTATATACAATATTAATTAAATAAATTTAAGTATTAATTACAAAAATTAAAATATTTAAAAACTTTTTATACTATTGTTTAATAATATTTTAGAAGACAGATATAATTTATTTAAACAAAATTCAATAATGTTAATATATATTCTGAAGTATTTAATAAATAATCTAAAAATTATTTAATAAATATATTATTGTAATTAAAAATTCAAAAACTTAACTATAAATTAAAAATTTTAAAAAATATGGCACCTAAATTAAATTTACAGAATAAACATTATAAATATTTTAAAATATAAAAATTTTGTTTAACTATATTATTTGCTCATGTCATTAATGTTCTTTTATTTTATGTAATGAATATTTAAAAAATTTTAAAAAATAAATATTATTTTTTAATTTTTGAAAATAAATAATTCAAAAACAAATTAAAACTTTAAAATAAATAAACATAATTTTAAAAAAATAATATATGTAAGTATTATTTAACGGAAAAGTCGGTGAAGCACTCAAATTTAAAAAATATTAAAAAATTAAAAAGATGGTATTTTTAGTCCCATTGAGATTCGAAAAGGGAATTGCGTGAATAAACTCTTTATAAGCTGGAAGAAAGCTCTCCCTACTAGCTTAATTATAAGCTTTTTTTTTCAAATTTTGTTCTATGAAAATAAGTAACTTATTTTTTTAAGAGATTTTTGTGAAATGTGTTTGGGCCAGCTTTTCTTTTAAGGAGAAAATAAGCTAAAAAAAAGCTAGGTCAAACACACTCTGACAATATTATTACATTTTACTTTTCTTTAGATGGAGGGATAACACAATGCATAAAATTAACATCTTAACCAAATTTATAATGATACAAATAAATATATTTAAAATAACATTAAAATATATATTTATGAATATATATTAATTTACTTATTTAGTTTCAATTTATTCATTTTGTTTAAATTGATAAAAAATATTTAGAAAAATTAGAAAAAAAGAAAAGAAAAGAAAAGTCATATGTATCATAGTTTCCTCTATGAAAGCTAAGCGGCTATTGTCATTGATTGGCAATTATTTTTAAACCCCGTGCATAGCGCAGGTGCAAAATCTTTGTATGTTTAGAGGAATGTTAGAGAAAAATAGATACCAGCCTAAACTATATGATGCAAAGAATGAATTAGTTACATTGGTTATTGAATTAAGTTATTTAAGAAATATATATATATATATATATATATATATATATATATATATATATATATATATGAGATTTGCTAATGTACACCTACTTGTTTTTTAGTTAGAGTATGTTAACAAGCTACACCATTAGTGTATTTTAAGATAATTCTTAGTTAAAACTTGCTAACGTACTCCAACTAAAAATAAGTTGGTGTAAGTTAGCAAACCCCACAAGCATTTGTTAATATACACTCATTTATTTTTTAGTTAGAATATGTTAACAAGCTACACTGTTAGTGTATTTTAAGATAATCTTTAGTTATAACTTGCTAACCTACTCCAATTAAAAATTAAGTGGATGTACGTTAGCAAATCCATAAATCCATACATACATACATACATATACATATATATATATATATATATATATATATATATATATATGTATATATGTATGTATATATATATATATATATATATATATATGTATATATATATATATGTATATATATATGTATATATATATGTATATATATATAATATTGAGATTAAATTATGCATTTCAGTATATTATTATTTTATTTATATATGAAATTTTTTAGATTTTAAGTGGGTTTTTGTATTACTAAAATCATTTCTAAGCATTAAAAGATATTATGCCTTAATCCTAGAGGGTTTCTTAACATCTCTTCAAAATTTTATGGTTATTCTTGATGTTAAATCTCATAATATAGGCTTATGTTATTATGTTTTAGTATCATTTGCTATAAATTTGTTTTTGGAGGAAGAAGCTATTAAGAAAAAGAATGAAGGGATGTTGCCAAAGAAACCTCCACTAATATCTAAGGTTACTTCCTTATCTTATTTGATCTTGTGTCTTCAATCTTTCTCTTCTTCTATGTTTGTGTGAAATATTCTTTGAAACTAATTTTTCTTTATGAACAATAATATGTATTTTTTGCAAGATCATGAACATTCTTATTTTGGACATGCTAATTAAGCTTTTGGGAATATATTTTCTGACTTCATAAGCAACAATTTATCATTATAATATGAACACTTTCAATTTATTTTATTTGGATGCCTGACATTCCTAGCTTTTCTCTTTGATTTTTCAAATAGCAAGAAGCACAAAACCCTTACTTGTGTTACCTATGTTAATGGAGATAAGGGTGGAAATAGGCTAGGCAGGCTAGGCTTTGTTGGACCTGAGCTTGACCTTGGTT
The DNA here is from genome assembly GCA_004329165.1 of Spatholobus suberectus. Lineage (NCBI taxonomy): Eukaryota > Viridiplantae > Streptophyta > Magnoliopsida > Fabales > Fabaceae > Spatholobus > Spatholobus suberectus. Next base: position 76,273,389 of record CM014730.1, on the reverse strand, counting down.
AAAAATCTATGACTCGAGCTTGACCTGTTTACCTGTCATAGACTTTTCTTAAAGGCCTGGCCTAGCCTACATAAAAGCCTAGCCTGGCCTACAAGCCTGTTTAAGGGCCTACTTTGTAATAATTTAACACAATGATAGATGTATGATAATTTATTTAAAAACATATTTTGCAATAAGACCTCTAAATAGGATATAAATTATTTCTCAATAAACTTATAAGCTTGAGTCTTTATGTAGTTCAACATGCTTATCATTTAAAAGGATAAATAAATGTATAATATTAATACATTATAACAAATTTAATACAATAATAATAATATTAACAATAAATATTTATTTTTGTTTATTTAAATCGACTGGCCTGTTAGGCCTAAAAGGTTTTCTGAATGGCCTAAGCTTAGCCTTTTTAACTAAATAGGCTTTAATAAAAGCCTTTGCATGGTCTATTTTCTAAAAAAGTCTGACCTGGCCTGGGCCTGATGTAGGTTACGCTATAAGTTCCTGTTCAGCAACCTGACCTATTTCCATCCCTAAATGGAGATTCACTTGGTCAACCTCAATTGAGGATGGCATTTATTGGAGATGCCCTATTAATACATGGATGTGCAACGACAGATTTAACTATATATTGTTTTCCCATTTTTTTTTTATGCTTCCCCATGGTGTTCAAAATTGTATATGAACAAAGGATATGTTACCTCAGTTTTATATAACTAGGTTTTTGGGCATGTAACACATGAGCTCTAAATTTATATTTTTAAATTTTCTTTATAAATTTTCTTGATCACTTCAAGCTGTGAGCCACCTAAATGTGTGAACATTAATAAATAATGCTCTTTTATAATATTACACTATTAATATCTTTAGGAATTAAAAATAATATATTTTTTATATTTCTTAGCAACTACAAACCAGAAAAGGTAATGATATTAATTCTAAAAACAATCATATGTTTTTAGATTAAAAATTATTTTACTATTTTTTATATAATTAAAAATAAAAAATAAATACAGAAATATATTTTCAAAGTAAATACACCTTTAATCTTCCTTATTCCTTCTTCCTCTCATGTCAGATTGGAACTTATACCAAATGGTGATAAGATATGTAATATACTTTGAGCCCATATTCTTTGACATACACAAATGACTCCACGGTGTAACAATATCGGTGGCTTTTTTATCCCAAAGGGGTAATTTCTTTTTTAAAATTACTGAAATGGGTATTTTTTTTTAAAATTTCTAAATTGGGGGGCAAGTCGTCTTTTGTGAACACGACTTCTAAAACTGAAGTTGTGCTTGTGAAACAAAACTTAATTTTTTTTTTTTACAACTTCTTAAAGAAGTTGTGTTTCCAAAACAAGACTTCAATATTTATTTTTTTTAAAGTAGAAAAGGAAGTTGTACTTCCCAAATACGATTTTTGTTTTTTTATATTTTTTAAATTTTTTTTGTTGAAGTCGTGTTTTTGAGGTAAGACTTTACTCTTTTTTTTTTTTTTATAAAGTCATATTTCACAGACAAGACTTCATTTTTTTTAATTACATATTGAAGTTGTGTTTCAAGAACAAGATTTCAATATGTAATTTAATTGATAAATAGGGAATCCCATTTATGCCATGCCTGTAATTTATTTTGTTTATTCTCTGACTAGAAATCTTGCTTTTATATAGAAAAACAAATTGAGAATCTGGTTTATTAAACATAAACTATATATTCATAAAGCAAAAGAAAATAATAACAAAATTTAATTGAAAAGATTCATTTGAATGAGAACAGAGCAAAATGCTTGCATAATTTGCTTTGATTGAAACTCATTTCCCATAAATTGTTTCTAAAGTCTAAATAGTAAACTCAACTGCATTCATGCTTAAATATTTTTTGGTTGTTTAAATCAAAACAATGATGAAAAACATTATAGATAAATTACATATTGAAGTCTTGTTCTTGAAACATGACTTCAATGTGTAATTAAAGAAGAATAAAAAATGAAGTCTTGCCTGTGAAATACGACTTCATAAAAAAAAGTGAAGTCTTGCCTCGAAAACACGACTTCAATAAAAAAATTAAAAAACAAAAATCGTATTTGGGAAGTACGACTTCCTTTTCTACTTTAAAAAAAAATATTGAAGTCTTGTTTCGGAAACATGACTTCTTTAAGAAGTCGTAAAAAATAATAATAAATGAAGTATTCTTTTGCAAGCACGACTTTGGTTTCAGAAGTCGTATTTATGAAACACGACTTGCCCCAATTTGAATTTTTTTTTTTTAAAAATACCCATTCTTCTGGAGTAAAAAAGCCCAATATCGATTGATTCACATAGCATTATGAATAAAAAAAAGGCCCGATTTTTCCATGTCCCGATAGAAACGTTTGTTAACTATCAAGTCAAGGTAAAATGAAAAAAATACTAGTCATGGTAAAATAGACGAGAGATTTATTAGAGGCAATACATTAAAATTTGTCAAGTCTTCACAATTGGTAGGGACGTATAAAACTGGCCCGACTAAAATAGACCCGTACTAGTAACGGTGAAAAAGTCTTCACTTGATAGGAATGTATAAATTTTGGCAAGTCTCCACTAGGGACATATCAAATTTGTCAAGTCTTCACTAAAATAGACAAGTACCAACTTTCATCAATAGCAATAAAATAAAATTTGTCAAGACTTGGAACGAACGTATAAATTGGGGCATGTCTATCGCATCTGTGTTTAAATAAGTTTGATTTTAGGTGGTTTTTGATTTTATAGAAATTCATTTTTAATTAAAAATGAATTGAAAATAAATTAATTTATACTTGATACTTTTTATTTTAAAATATGTTTGAAGTGAAAATATAATATAAACTATCAATTTAAATTTAGTTAAACACACTTTTAGATATTAAATTTGTGTGTGGAGTCTTGTTTAAGAGAATGGGAGTATGAGTGTGAGTTAGTATATTTTTAGTTTGAGTGACTTATTTATCAAAATTGCCTTAATATTTTAGGCTCGTAACTTTCTTATTTATATTTGTTTTTAACTCTCTAAAGTGAAACTTATTCTCCAACACTCCTCTGACATATATCACTTGTTTCTCTAGCTTGAACTTGTATTTCAAATTAAGCTTAGGTTTCAGAGGTCACATGTTTTACTTTCATTTATTAGAAACAAATAAAATGGAATATTTATGTAAGAGAATTATGAGTTTAAAGTGTCAAATTATTTTTGGACATATAAGTCGCTTAAGCTTAAATTCTCTAATCTACTTTATCACACTATTGAATTATAGTTCACACAAATTCTAACATAGTATTAGAACTCATATTTAAGGAAAGACCAAAAGTACAAATAAAAAAAAAAAACTAATAAAAGAATTAAAAGTAGTAGCGGGTACTTTGGAGTTCTACTCTTCTCTTATGCGCAACCTAAAGAAGCTAGAAATTTTTGCTGTTAAGTTTTTTGAGAGAAGCCCCAGAAGGTCTGCTTCAGCTTATTCATCCTTTCAATTTCAGTTTCATTTTTTTTTTCTCTTTGTTGGTAATTATTCATCCACGTTCTGTAATGTTTTGTTTGTGGTTCACTGTGGAATGCAGATTGATAAGCATGTCTAGAGGGAAATCATGAACCATAGATCATTGAAGCATCCCAATATTATTAGATTCAAAGAGGTTAGTAAACTCATGCTCCTAATAATGAGTAACGTAGCAGGTGGCCAGCAGATTTAATCAAATTGAAGATATATAATTAAGCCAAAACTTCTCTTTGCGGATTTTAATGTTTTATGAAAACAAAAATAGTTAATCCAAACGTGCACTAAATGTAATTATTATAATAATTATATAATAGTAGCTGTCGATATAATTTTAGTATTTTGAAAAAATAAAAGAAAACAAGAAAGAAAGAAAGAAAAGAGAAAGAGAATGAGAAAGGCATCTTATCCCTTAATAGTTAATTATACAATTAAAGTATATCTGAGAAAGAATATATTAATAATACAAAAATATGTTTGTTCAAATAAAGTGTGTATAAACATACCTCTCATCGGTCATCAGCATGAAGACAAATGTGATCCTTTAGCAAGTGACATTAGACCTCTTACTCGAAAACATGCTTAAATTGATGGTAATAATAATTCGCAAGCTTTATTGTTTTGTTTTGGTTTTTTTTCTTTTCTTTCGAACAAGAAGCTGCAACATATATGTTCTTTCTGATTCAGGGTATATTTTGTCTCGAGTGATCCTTTTGGATCATTAATTACTTCCTTTGACCTGTGTGTTTCTGGTGGATCAAACAAATAATAAACAAAGATATCTTATTTTAAAATTTTTTTAATAGCTAAGTTCTAGAGTCATGTTCTTGGGTTTGATCCTGTTCCTAAAAAAGAAAAGGAAAATTATTTAATGTTTTTAATGTACTGATGAACAGGGTTAGTGTATCTGGTATGAATATGCAAGTTTTTTGTGTAAAAAAATAATATTGATGAGCATTTGTTGTTGATTCTTTAGTGCTCAGTATTCAATGTTAGGGACTTCTACATTTTGTATTGTCGTTTATTGAAAATAATCAACATGTCTATTTCTAATTTTTTTTTTAAAGGTAAGCTGTTGCAACAAAGAAAGTCATTGTATCCATTTTCCTGCTTTGTTATTAGCTAAATGGACTCAATTAAAGCCACACATGCATGTGCAAGGAATAGGATGATTATCTCACACAAACTTGAAAGCACGTAGTATGACAGTATGAAATTAGAATATTCACTTATCAAGTAATGAATAAAATAATCACCATCAAGTTAATGATATGATTATGAAATGATAAATAAATGTTTATTCTTTAGGAAAAATTGATTTAATTATATAATATTTTTAATAAAAATATAACTAAAGTATGTCTCAATATCAGTGGTAGTGATCAAGTGTGACTTGATAAGGTTATCAATGAAAGGAGGATTAGGAATAAGAAATGAAATGTCTCACTTTTAGTGTGAATTGTTTAATACAGGTACTGGAGAGTAGTGCAAGAAGGTGATGAAGGTTTGGTGTTTGATATGCTTATTACTGTACAGAGTTGTTGAGATTGGTTAGTCCTATTTATGCCTTTAATCTGTCCATCGATATCTAATTTGTTTCTTTCCATTCTTTAAAATTATGTAGAAATGTACTTAGGCCTATAATTTGTACTTGGTAATCATCGAGTGACTTCACAAGGTTTATCATTGTGCTCTTTGACAGATACCTCATTGTAGCCATCTTTACATTTGTTGAAACCAATTGAAAGACACTCCTTCCTCTTATGACCTTTTTCTTTCTATTTTCGTTTCCTTTGTACATGTTCTCTTATTAATTTGGTTTTGAGTAGGATGGATAGGGGTGATATGGAATATGCAAGTTTTATATGGAAAAAAAATATATTAGTGAGCATTTGTCGTTGATTCTTTAGTGTTTAGTATTCATTGTTAAGGACCTCTACATTATGTATTATCATTTATTGAAAATAATCAACAAGTCTATCTCTAATGACTTTTTGAAAAAGAAAAAAAAAGGTAAGTTATTGCAACAAAGAAGGTCATTGTATCCATTTTCCTGCTTTGTTATTGGTTGAATGGATTCAATTAAAGTCGCACATGCACATGCAAGGAGGAAGATGATTATCTCACACACAAATATGGAAGCAGGTGCATAGGACTACTAAGTAAGTTAATTCTCTTCTAGTGCATTGTTCATGGAAATTTGTTACTATTGTATTATCATTGAATATCTTTACCTATCAAATGGGTTTAACAGATTGAAACTCCAGTGCTAGAACTGAGTTATCCAACATGCAATAGACACCATATGCCAGTAGTCATAGGAATCCTTTATCACAATTGACTATAGGTGCAAGATTTTCTTATTCATTATAATGTGTTATCTATTATCTATAGGTATAATATTTATATATTTACATATATACAATCAACCATGTCTTTTAAGGGCTCGTTTGGTGGTCAGGATAGAATAAGATATGAGAGCAGGATAAGAACATGATAGGATAAGTGTAGGATAAACTATAATCTTATCTAATGTTTGGTGTACACCAGATAACAAATTAGATAATGATAAGGTAAAATATAAATTATGTTCAAATGACAATTATTGTTTCATAAAATTCAATATAATTTTCTGAAAGTAACTTTTAATTAAATTTTTTATTTTTTTACAAAAAATTTACAATTTAAACTAAATTATACAATATTTTTTTATTTATGTAGTTACTTTTCTTAAAATTATATAAGATTTTTAAAATTATAATTATTATTCAAATAATTTTATTTAAAAATTATTTAAATAGTAATTATTTTATTTTTAATATTTTAATTAATAATATACTTTAAATTTACATGTCAAAATTATTATATATATATATATATATATATATATAAAGAGTTTATCCTATCCTATTACTTTCTAACCTAGCTCCCCCTTTAGGATAAGAAATACACTAGAGCAACTTGATAGGATAAGGATTAGGATAGCATTAGCATATCCTATTGGCGTAGCAAACAATGGATTACAACATGATAGGATAGTTATCCTATCCAATCGTATCATATCTTGGTTACCAAACGGACCCTAAATGTCAACTTATATTTCACTATCGCCTCACATATACATTTGTTTTTGACAAATAAGGCAATATTCCTATGTCTAATGCATTTAACGTGGTCGGTGGCATAGAATGTCACTCTGCAAATTTGATCGTTCGTTCTAGAGAATATGCAAATTCTCAAGCAAGGAGGAGGAACATTATAAATAAATAAAAATACAAGAAAGAGGGTTGTAATAGGTATTTTTCATGTATTGTCTATTTTATGTATGTTATTGTTTGCAATCTATTTATATTTTACTTATATACGAAGGTTCAATGTTTTAATATAGATGAAAACTTAAGTCCAAAAAGTTAGATTATCTTCTACTGTGTTGTTCATAAAGGTGTTTCACTAATGTATCATCATTGATTCTCATAGCATGTTTAATCAGTTTGACAGATGAAAACTCTAGTGCTAGAAGTGACCCATCCAACCTGCAACATACATCATATGGCAATAGTCATAGGACTCCTTTATCATATTTGCCTATAGGTATGTGATTTCCTTTTTCAGTATATATAATGTGTAATTTAATATCAATAGGTATAATATTTTTATATATACATATATATAGTTAATCATGTCTTTTTAAATTTCAACTCCTATTTTGTTACCGCATCATATATACATTTGTTCTTTTTAATAAGGTAATATCCCTATGTCTGGAACATTAAATGAGGTTGGTGGAATAGGACGTCATTTAGCAAATTTTAACATTCATTTTGGACAATGTGTTAATTCTCGAGCAAGGAGGAGGGACATTATAACTCAAAAAGCAAAGGAAAAATGAGGGTTGTCATAGGTATTTTTCATATTGTTTTTACTTTATGTGTACATATTGTTTCGAATCTGTGTATGTTTTACTTATATTTGTAGCCTTCATGTTTTAATACAAATGAATACTTCATTCCAGATAGCCAGATTGTCATTGAGGACACAAATGACAGTAATTTTACTCTACACACTTACTATGAATCTTCCATGCTAGTGGATTGTATAGGTGTCTGGCTGTCAATGAGATAAAAATGTCATTATGCATTTCATGCAAATACAGGGACATCCTATCAAGCAATAATAGAGTCTTTTGAAATATTTGTCGCTAGCTCACCATTATTTGATGTTATCAATCCCACATCTAGCAGGGTCTGCAACAAGCGTAGGATATAGTCAAGACATGTAATGTAATCAATTGGTTCTACAAGTTTGTCCTTTATAAATGACATGGAGCAGTAGGTTCATTCCCGAAACGTGTGTGAACATGGTACGTATATGTTCCAATATATAACAATTATTGTCATTTGTGAAGGGACTCTTGATGTATTCCTTAACTTTGTCTACATGTTCTTCACCTAAAATCTTCCTTTATAATTTCAAGTGTCTCTATGGGTGAGAGGATGTTGTAGTTTGAGTCAAAACTATATGAGAGAGCTGAAAGCTAGTATATGCTATTAAGTTAATTTAATTTGTTTATGAATTAACAACTACTTTGTCAAATAGTTATTTGATTTGAAATCTAGATTCATAATATTGTGTTTCTTGCAGGTGAATTTGGATCTATGCAATCCATCATTCATTTGTGGTAAATGTTGAGCAACCTTTGGATCTTTTGTTTAATTTACATAATGGTATCGATCATAGGAGTAACCACTTCAAGGACAATTTTAGAGCATATAACAGTATGTTCTCATTCAATTCTATTGGAGGGAAGATAGAGGGTTCAGTCAATGACGGGGGTGGACCATTACAGTTCATTCCTAGTGAGCAAAATTACCATCGTATTGGTAGTTTGTTGCCAGAAAGGCGATCTGAGCCAAAATTTGCATAGTTGTACATACATGATACTACTAATGAAGTTGTTAATAGAGTGGATCATTTCAGGTATTTTAGTTAGCCTTATTTTTCATATGAAACTTTTGTTAATTACTCCTTTCTCATGTCTAATTAATACATTTTTTTGTTGTATCAAATAGACAATCCAACTGCTTTGATAGTTCTTTGTTGGTTCAAGACCTAACTAAAATAGTTGATGAGTATAAGCCTTTAGCTAAATCATTTCACAAAGTAAGGGACTTGCTTCCACAAGAACAAGCATCTAATTATTGTTTGAGACTAATAAGAAATAGCTCTAAGGACATGCGATTGTATAATAAGCCCAATTGTGATGAAATTGCAGCATTGATAGTGGATGATTACAATGGTATGGAAAGGGGCAAAGATATAGTTGTTGAGAAATTTGGTGAGGGTTTGACTAGACTCCATGAGACTCACACCTCATTTATGCCACTACAATATCCCTTGTTGTTTCCTTATAGAGAAGACAGTTTTCAAGAAAACATTCCTTATAGGGAACCCAATGATGACAACTAAGATCGTAAGAGACAACAGGTCTCAATAACAAAGTTAACCACATTTAGGATAAAAGAAGGAAGTGTTAAGTTTGGTAATATTGTCAACATAAGGAGGTTATTCCAACAATTCGTGGTGGACTACTATACCATGATTAAATCCCAGTGGCTAGACTACATAAGAAATAATCAAAAGGAGATTAGATGTGGCATTCTAAATGGTTTGCAGTATGCGATTACTAGAGGAGAAACAAATCCATATTTGGTTGGAAGGCGTGTTATATTGCCACCATCAATCACATGTGGTATGAGATACATGTTCAACAAATGTTAAGACGCAATGGCAGTGTGCAAGAGATTTGGATACCTAGATCTATTTATAATGATTACATGCAATCCTAATTGGAAAGAAATATAGGACTTTGTTTCGAGTAGAGGACTTTAACCATCAGATAGACCCGATATTGTTTGTCGATTTTTCAAGATGAAACTAGACCAAATGATGACAGATTTCAAGAAAGATCAGATATTCAAAGCAGTTGATGTAGGCAAGTTATTCTAACAATGTGATTTTAATATTGCTTTTAGTTTTCATAAGTTTCAAGGTTGCTTCATAATTCTTTTTTATTTTGTTTTATGATTTTAGGAATGTACACTATGGAGTTTCAGAAGAGAGGTCTTCCCCATGCCCATATCCTTTTGTGGCTAAGTGGTGTAAGCAAGTTGACAACTGGGAAAGATATTGATAGTGTAATATCTGTAGAGTTGCCTGATGCGACAATATATCCAAGATTGGCAAATGTAGTAACCAAATACATGATCCATGACCCATGTGGAGTGGCTAATCCTAAGTCCCTATGCATGAAAGGTACGAGATGTTAGAAGTATTTCCCAAAGAGTTTTGAACCATTTACCACAATTGATGACAAAGGTTATCCAAAGTATAGATGTCAAGATTCTAGCCTCTCTGTTTAGAAAATAGGAGTAAAAATGGACAATAGGAGTGTTGTTCTGCATGATCATCATATTCTAATGAGGTATGAAGGACGTGTGAATGTTGAATATTGTAATTAAGTCCCAACTCTATAAAGTATTTATTTAAGTACATGAATAAAGGTCCTGACTGAGCCACACTACAAATATGCAAAGATTTTGAAAATAACAATACTAATCAACTTGTTGATGAGATCAAACTAGTATTATGATTGTAGGTACGTTTTAGCATGTGAGGGAGCTTGGAGAATTTTCAAGTTTGACCTACATTACAAGTAGCCACCGATGCAAAGATTAGTTTTTTCCCTTCCAAATTAGTAGGCTATTTATTTAAATGACGATGAAGAAATTGAGTTAGTTATTGAAAGACATGAGCAAGTTTAAACAATGTTTCTTACATGGTTTGAGGCAAATAAGAATTTTGTTGCTAGTATAGATCTAACATATTTAGAATACCCAACTAAGTTTGTCTACTGCAAAAAAATAAGAGGTGGTAGCCAAGGAAGAAAGGACAAAGTATTGGGAGGCTTCAGTACATTCCTCCTGGCATTGGAGAACTATAATACATGAGAATTTTACTTGCTATGTAGAGGGGTTGCACTAGCTATGATTGCCTAAAGATAGTTAGTTGTGTAAAAGTACAATACTTTTCAGGAGGCATGTTATGAGTTGGGGTTATTAGCAGAGGATAGAGAGTTCATAGATGTAATCACTAAAGTAAGTGATTTGGCTTATGATAATCAGTTGCGAAGGCTGTTATTACACTGTTAGCTATGAATACAATGACAAAACCATTTGTCATTTGGAACAACACATGGAAATTATTGTGTGATGGAATATTGTATGACAAGAGGAGGGATCTAACTATTTGAGGTGCAATTTTCTTTATCCATTTCTTTGTCAGTTTGTTTGCAAATAGTTAAATAGATGGCTAACACATTCATTTGTTGTGTAGATCTTCGAATTTCTGACGATGAGTTGAAGAATCTTTGTCTTATTAAACTGGAGAAGTTGCTTCAATCAAATGGGAGATCCTATACTGACTATCTTCCATGCCATTACCTGTGATGTTAGATATACTTGAATTCCATAATAAGTTGATCGTAGATGAAATGAGTTATGATCAAGACAAGATGACAAAAATTCATTATTTTCTCATGGAGTTGTTAACGACTGAGCAAAAAGATGTATACCAAGAAATCATTGACTTTGTTGTGTTTGGATCAGGTGAATTTTTTTCCTATATGGATATGAGGGTATTGGCAAAACATTTTTATGGAAGACTTTATTTGTAGGCCTACGATCAAAGGGATTAATTGTCCTCAATGTTGTTTCTAGTGGCATTGCCTCTCTACTTTTGCCTTAAGGACGAATTGCCCACTTAACTATCTTCATTCCATTAGTTACCAGAGATAACTCAAGTTGCAATATTAACCAAGGGAGTGCTAAATCAAAACTTCTACTTCACACCAAACTAATCTTATGGGATGAGGCACCAATGATGAATAGGTTTTGCTTTGAAGCACTAAACCGAACATTATGAGATAAGGACAACACAACAAAACTGTTCGGAGGAAAGATGGTTGTTTTGGGTAGTGATTTCACACAAATTTTGCCTGTGATTAGGAAGTGGTTGAGGCATGATATTGTTGGTTCTGCCATAAATGCTTCTAACATTTGTAATAGTTGCTAGGTATTGAGGCTTACAACAAACATGAGGCTTAGTGCTACAACTAATAATGCAGACCGAGATGATATAAGAGAGTTTGCAGATTGGAGACGACAATCACAATGAAGACAAAAATGGTGAGAGTGAAATAGAGATTCTGAAGACCTACTAATTTAGGAATGTGCAAATCGGTTACTATCTTTGGTTGACTTTGCCTATCCTAACCTCTTACAAAACATTAACATGTCAAACTATTTTCAAGAGCAGGGAATTCTAGCACCAACTCTAGATTTTGTTTAATAAGTTAATAAATTTTTCATTTCATTGTTTCCTGGGAATGAAACTGAATATTTAAGTTCTGACGTAGTTTGCCGATTTGATGAAAACAACGAGGTAAATGGTGAATGGTTCCCCACTGAGTTCCTAAATGAAATCAAATATTCTAGAATTCTAAATCATAAATTGAGGCTAAAGGTGGGAGTCCCTATCATGCTAATGAGGAACATTGATTAGGCAGTTGGTCTGTGTAATGGAACTAGGCTAATGGTCAACGAGCTGGGGAAGAATGTTATAGGTGCAACAGTCTTAATATGAACTAATGTAAGGTACAAAGTTTTTGTCCCCAGGATGAACCTGATTCCAATTGATTCTGACTTAGTTTTTAAATTCCAAAGGAGACAATTCCCACTGGCTCTGTGTTTTGCTATGACAATAAAAAAAAGCTAGGGACAATCGCTCTCCCATGTGGGGATTTATCTTCCAAGACCTGTTTTCAGTCATGGCTAGTTGTATGTTGCAGTATCTAGAGTCACTTCAAGAAATGGTATAGAGTTTTTGATTTTGGATGAAGAGAAATGATTGTGCACATCAACAACTAATACGCTATATCGTGAAGTATTTGACAATGTTTAGGTATTACCTACTTGATTTTTTATTCTAATTTACTACTTATGATACTCCATCTAGTTGACTTTCAAAAGTTGACTGTTTATTATGAACGAACTACCTATAGGTTTCTCCCTTTATGGATATGGAGAACTTAGTGCACAACTTCAAACGATGGGCTAAAGAGTAGACCAACCTTATGATATTTTGAGTTTCAACAACATTTTCTTATTAGCCATGTCTTAAACGATTATATTTTCTTTTCAGGTTTTTACATGGAATGCATACGCATTTAAAGTTTTCCTATTGGTGTATACTGTTAGAAATTTTATCTCCTTTAAAATATTGAATATTTTGATGTATTGATGGTGTAGTGAACCATATAATTCAATTTCAGTAACTAAACTATTGAAACAGGTCATTTGATGTTCAAAAAGATGAGGCTAACTCATAGATAAATCTAACTAAATTTCAGCTAATTGTTTTGCAAGGTTTTAAGTAAAGATTAAGATTTTTTTTTGAAGGGTTTGGTTTTATACCCATCCTCTTTTACAGAGCTAGTAGTTCGTTTAATTTATTGTAAATTTAGGAGGTAAGAATAGATAACAAATTGAATAAAGGACTGAATTGTAACATAACATATATCCTACACAAGGTACGAGTTATTACACTAGTTAAATAAAATAACTTTACCTTAAATCCTAAACCATAAAATTAAAATAGAGGTTGAGATTAAAAGACCCACTTAAAAATTCATTATTGTAGCCATCGCTACTACCACTGCCTACAACCATCATCGTTGCTGTAGGTAGTGGCGTCAACGGTGGCAATGGTGTTATTGTTATACCAATAACACAGTGGTGGTGGCAATAAGCGTGGTGGTAGTGGTGGTGACTGTAAATACTCAATTTTGTCCGGATAAATAAAATAATGTAATTTTTTTTTAAAAAAAAAAAGAAAGAAAATTTCAAAATAAAGAAAACTTCTTCATCAAAGTCTAATTAGTGCATATCTTTTACCTCGATCTTTTTACCAATTAAAATCAATTCAAAAATAAATTAAAAAAACAAAATAAATATAAAAAGAAGTAAACAGAACTTTCTCCAGCAGCATTAATACAGCTCTTCTTCCCGTATTTTCTTTTTTCCATCTACAAAATATAGGCAGGCAATTACATTTGTGGAAGCAAGTTAGATAGCAGGCTTTTCAGCCAAAAAAAACCGGATCTATTCCCCCCGTTTTTCCCGCACACAGACACCATTTTTTCTTTCTTCCTTTTCCAATGATAAAACCGTATTCACACACACATCACCAAGGGGGGAGGGGACTCTTTCTTTTTTTGGATCCGTGAACACACAACACACACAACATTTAATTTCTCTTTCACCCATTCTTCCGCTACACATTCACGCACACTCACAAATTCACACACACATGGAACGTCTATCTTTTTTGTTCACTCTTTGCACTCGCACTCATTCATAATCTAACCATCACTCATATCCCACTCTATCTTGTTTTCACATAGCCATGAAATCACTATCAACAACCTTTGAGCCACCGTGAACACTTAAATCATCACCCCTACCTGCACCATTACAAATTCACGGTCACTCAAAAACACAACACAATCACACTCCTTGCCAAGCACACACTTACTCACTCTCTCAAGTATACTGAACATGCTCACACACTATGCCCAAGCACTGCACACGCAGAAAATATCTCATCTGCACATTTTTCCAATCAACACAGGCACCCTTTCTCTGGAAGACATCACTCTCACATTTTTCACGCACCGCTCAGCACTCATTATTTTCACACACAATCAACTCGTACAGCAGTCTCTTTTTTATTTCTTCTCTCCCTCACATCACACAACTACAAAACTTACACCCATGTGCAGATTCCACCGACCATGAAGCACCCAGACCCATAAACAAACCCACACTTCCTCCATGCGGGACAACGCAACATCAGTATGCCAAGCATGAAGCGTACAACATCAAGCCACACCACAGCAAGAGTCATCTGAACCAGTCTCACCACCGAGGGTCTTCCTTGTATATGCAGCTGAGTCATTATTATTATTATTATTATGTTACATTTGTGTATATATGTTTCGCCTTTATCTTTGTTCATTTTATGTCATGAGCCCATGAATTTAGCTGGGTTTTACATTATGCTTTGCTTCATTATTGTTAATGTTTGGTCACTGTTGGATCTTGCACTCCATGCTTTTTCTCTTTTTCTTGATTTACTGCTCGTGTGAGTTCCAGCCTCCTGAGTTCTGTGTGTATGGAAAGTCTTCGGATCGCGTCTCTAAGGCAATGAATATTGTTTAGTGGGTTTGTGCGTGTACGTTTGCCTTTTCTTTTCATATTTAAAAAAAGAAGAAAGGAACACCCCCCTGTAACACGTTCAAATCTTAACCACATGGGGGGCTTTTGGCCTTGCCATTCTTTATTTCTATTCCCCATCTTTTTATCTTGCTATATCCAGTACATTTAAAAAAATGATTAATATGTTAAAGAATAAAAGAAATGAGACTCTAATTAGTGTGTTTTTTTTCTTACTTAAATATAAGTTTGATTAGCATTTAATTGTTATATTATATATTGACGTATCAGCTTGTTAAAAATAGATTTATTTTATTTAAATTATAAAATAATTAACAATTTATTTTATTAAAAAAGAGTTGATTGAATGTGACATTTTCTTAACTTTTAAGTTCTTGGGACACAAGTTGTGACAGGTTGATAGTTTTAGGACTCTTTTAAATAAAATATTTCACAAAGATTAAATTACTTTTTGGTCCCTATAGTTTCATCAACTTTACCCTTTAGTTTCTATAGTTAGAAATCATCCCTTTTGATCCTTATACATGACATTTTAATCCTGTTTGGTCCCTACATGTTAGTTATTTAGTGACGATGTTTAAGGTGGTCTGATGTGGCTTTGAATTATTGACCTTATGCCACGTGGCGTTATACAGACGGTTAGATTGGCGGTGAGATGTAGGATGGTCAGATTTGTAGATGACATTGGTTCACATTGATTGGGAGGGAAAGCATTCAACAAAAGGCTTTTGAGTTTCGTAGTTCTTCTTCATTGTTCTCCGCAAATGTGGAGGAGAAGGCAACTTACGAAAATTAGGAAAGGCGGTGGCTTTCAACACTTTCATTTTCGTTTGCGGGTATAGGCAAAAGTGGCTGTGTGATAATCTCGTTTCATTCTAGTTTGCAGTGGAATGTGCGGGTGTTTGCGGAGTTTGGGACAAAGCTCTCATCGGGTCGTAGTAGAAGGCAAGACAAGTATACTCTTTTGAGGAATTTCAATTTCTGTGATAGTAGTCATGTATCCATATACCTTTACGGTGGATGTTTTTCAAGGTGGACATTTGCTCAAGACACCAACAAAGTCGTGCGGTGATTGGTTAATGTACCTGGGAGGGAGAAAGAATACGATGAGTGAATGTGATCAAGATAAGTGGTCACTCTAAGAGGAAACTAGTTTCGTAAAGGATTTGGGTTATAAAGGTTGTGTTCAAATTTTTTATTGTATACCTGGAATTAGGTTGGAAAAAGGGCTTGTTAGAGTGTGGACTGATGAGGGTGCAATGGAAATTGCTAGGACCGCAATGAGCATTATTTAGAAACATGTTGAGGTATATATTACTCATTCTTCACATGTGATAGAGGGAGTCATGCTGACAACTGAAAGTGATGAGATAAGTGTTTTTGATGATGGTATTGTGATAGAGGACAATTCGAAAGATGAGGAAGAACCCATGATATAGCAACGTGATAGTGAAAATGACATGTCAATTAAGGAGGATGATGTGGTTGAAGGGTTTAAGGGGGATGAGGTGGCCGAGGGGTTTGAGGAGGAGAAGGTGGCTGACGGGTTAGATGGGAATGAAGGGGAAGACTTGACTTACACAATTGAAGATAATGGTGAGATGTTAGCTGATTAAGATAGTGAAAACTTGGATTCAGAAATAGAAGTTGATTTGGATGATGACTTGGATGTATCAAGCAAGCATGTTGACCAAAGGTTTCATCCTTCACAGATGGGAAGAGACTTTAAATTTGAGCTTGAGATGGAATTTGACTCAATTGGATAGTTCAAGGAAGCTGTAAGGGAATATGCATTGGTTAACAGGATGGGGCTTAAAATTCAAGAAGAATGACGCTGTTAGATGTAGGGTGGCTTGTCAAGAAGGTTGTTAGTGGACTACATTTGTGAGTAAGGTTGGAGGATCATCCACATACAAGTTGAAGACCTTAATAAATAAGCACACATGTACTAGGACTAACACCAGAAAAATGGCCTCAAGGAAGCGGATTTCTCAAAAATTGACTAAGCCTTTGAAGTATAACAACAACATGTCCGTTAATGCAGTGATTCAAAAAGTTAGTAAAGAATACTGTGCAAATATATTTGGTAGAAAAGCATATTGGGGAAGAAGGTTGGCAAAGGAAATGGTGCAAGGAAATTATGCTGACCAATATAGCAAGCTGTGGGACTACGCTAATGAAGTTAGAAGGTCTAATATGGGCTCCACTCCTTTAATACTAACTGAGCCAAGTACAGATGGAAGTGCAGAGTTGTTTGTGCGATTTTATATGTGTCTTAAGGTTGTAAAGTAGGGATTTTTGGCTAAATGTAGGCCCATTATTGGTCTTGATGGGTGTTTCTTAAGTCACCCTTTGGTGGTATCTTACTGGTGGTAATTGGTAGAGATCCCAACAATCAGTACTATCCTCTTGCGGTTGTGGTTGTCGAGAGTGAAAACAAAGATTTGTGGAAGTGGTTTCTTCAAAATTTGTTGGATGACATAGGTCATGATCATAAATGGGTCTTCATTTCAGACCAACAAAAGGTATGATTCGATATATGTGCTAATTGTTTATGTTAATGTATATCTGTCTTTTACTTGTCTAATGACTTTTAAATACATAGGGTCTAGTGCTAGCTTTGCAGGAGATGTTGGAGGTATTTGAACATAGAGTATGTGTGAGGCATGTATATGCTAACATGAAGAAATACTATGGAGGTGGTGCTATTCTTAGAAATAGGATGTTAGCAGCATGTAAAGCCACGTATGAGGGAGATTGGGAGAAAAAAATGGTTATGTTAAAATAGGTGCCTATTATGTTGAAATGATTAGTATTTTGTCTTATATGCTATTCTGAACTGTGTGTTGATTGGTTCATGCAGGTATCTAAAGAAGCACATGATGGGTTGATGTAGTTAGACCCAAAATTATGGTTGAAGGCCCACATGACAGAGTATACAAAGTGTCACATGATAATGAACAACATATCAGAGGCTTTTAATGGGAGAATTTTGGAAGCTAGGGAGCAACCAATAGTGTCTATGCTTGAATGGATAAAAGTTTACACAATGAGCAAATTTGCAAAGAATATACGAGTGGCAGAGAAACAAAAGGCAAATGGTGATAAAGTATGTTTAAGGCCAATGAGAAGATTAAACCAAGAGGTCATAGAGTCCCTAAAGTGGGCTGTGGTTCGGGGTGGAGGTAACAAGTTTGAGGTGCAAAACTACCCATTTGCATTTAAGGTTGATTTGGATGAAAATAGTTGCTCATGCAGGTTCTGGGGTTTGACTGGAATTCCTTATAGGTATGTGTTTTGTAATTGGTTTCTGTCATAACTTATTCAAGTTTCTTGGTGACTGTTTTGTATGTAGTTGTATGTCAGTTAAGATAAACACGTGTATCTTTTGGTTGGGGGGGAATGCAATAACATGAAATTATTGCTTCTGTGGTGTCAAACAAGACTTCTGCCTGTAAACACTGTTTTGCATCTTCAACAATAATTTGATGATGTATTTGAGGGTCTTAACTACCTTGCTGTATACTATTCTCTATATACTTGATTGCTACAATAATAATGGTATTTAATTAAGGGTCTTAACTACCATG
This sequence comes from Spatholobus suberectus, assembly GCA_004329165.1. Classification (NCBI taxonomy): domain Eukaryota; kingdom Viridiplantae; phylum Streptophyta; class Magnoliopsida; order Fabales; family Fabaceae; genus Spatholobus; species Spatholobus suberectus. The sequence continues at coordinate 76,254,935 of CM014730.1, read as the reverse complement.
TCAAAAACATGAAGATCTTATGGTAGTGATTGATAGTCACTATAAATGTATTTGACTTTAAGAGTTAACAGAGGCTAACATATGCATTATCAAGCTGTCAAGGAAGGAATCGTTTCTGTGGTTTGTTGTAGGAAGTGCATTGATTGATATGTATACTAATTGTGGGTCAATGAAGGAAGTAGAGTCAATTTTTGAGTGCATGTCAGATAAGGATATCATGGTATGGAATTCAATGATAGTAGGGTATAATTTAGTTGGTGACTTTGAGTCAGCCTTTTTTACCTTTACAAGAATTTGGGAAGCTGAACATCAGCCAAATTCCATTACTTTAGTAAGTGTCCTTCCTATATGCACCCAATTGAGAGCTCTTAGACATGTATAGCAAATGTAGATTTCTAGAACTCGGAGTGAAGGTCTTTAACCAAATGATGGTAGGGAATGTCATAACATATAACACTATGATCTCTACTTGTGGAGCTCATGGCCTAGGTGAAAGGGGTTTGACATTTTATGAGCAAATGGAAGAGGTAGGAATTAGACCAAACAAAGTCATTTTATTTCACTGTTATCAGCATGTAGTCATGCAAGTCTCCTTGATAGACACACACACACACACACACACACATACACACACTATATAACACAGGCACACAATTACTTACTCACAAACATTGTATAACACACACACACACACACACACACACACACACATATACACACACTGTATAACACAGGCACACAATTACTTACTCACAAACATTGTATAACACATACACACACACACACACATATACACACACTGTATAACACAGGCACACAATTACTTACTCACAAACATTGTATAACACACACACACACACAATGACTTACTCACATACATTGTATAACAGCACTTGGAATGCACTCATAAAAAAACTCACACAACAACAATGTAACCAAATCATATAAACCTGGAATGCACTGATGAAAATGTTTTAATTTTTTGTAGGCGTGCTGTCGTAGTAATCCTCCATTGTAGATTGCTACCCTCCGATTTTGTTCATCATTATTATCATTTGGATACATACCTGACTTGCTATGCACCTATTATGGAACTAGTTAATGGTCAAGATTTATGGCAACAAACTGGACTTCTAAGTGACTTGCCTCTATAGATCAAAATCCCAATAGGAAGACCAAAGAAGGTGAAAAGAAGAGAGAAGGATGAAGCCCCTAAACCATATAAATGGAAGAGAACAAACACATCTTTAAAATGCAATAGGTGTAGTGCATATGGGCACAGCAAAAAGGTGTATCAAAATATGACAATGCCTAAAGCAGACCCTCCTCCAAAAAAGTGAGAAAACCTTCATCAAAGAAGAAGAAGACTATAACCAAATCAGACAAAGGAAAAGAACCTAGCCTACACATTAGTTGCACAGAGCACTCAAACAACTCAACCATCTTAGCCACTTAATTTTCCACAGAGTAGTCAAGGAACTCAACCAAAGACCACTCAGCAATCTCAAACCCAGCCAAAGACCACATCAATTGCAAAACCCAACCTTAGGCCCAAATTACAGACCAAGAAAGGTAGCCTCCAATGGAGGGGAAAGCATGCCATCACCCCACAACAATTGCATGATGCTGCCTCCAAGTGTACCGAGAATACAACTAGCTAGAACAAAAAAAGCCTTTGAAGTTTTAGTTTTAGTCCCTTTTAGTTTTAGTTTTAGTCCTTTTGTTTTTTGGAAAGGCAGCTATGGGTTTTTTGTGAATGTAACTTTTTTGCTTTATGTTGTTTGCTGCCCCACACAGATAGCTTTTTGTTTGGGACCAGTGTGTTTAATTAGTGACATGTGACTATGTTAACAATGTATTTGGCACTGTGTGCTCTTCTCATTAATCTAGTGAATGATATTAGTTTACTATTATATCAATAGATCAGTTTTATTCCATTATATCAATTTATTTTTCCTTTTCATAATAAAACACATCACAACATTAATGAAGAAGACAAATTTGAACAACAATGTTCTACATAAATTAACAATCATTCATTAATTGTAACTTGTACTTACAGGACTACATAACAACTTGAACTCCCTAACAGCAAAATACATTGATTGCATCAAACTTAACAACTCCCTAACACCAAAATAAATTCACTGCAAAACAACTCCTAAACACCTTATAAAACAACATCACCAGCATCTTCTAAAACCCAAAACTTTTCTTCAGCTATTAAGCATCCTACTTAACAAATTTAGCATTAAACAGGGAAACAAGAACACCTACACATACTACAAAAATAAAAACGATCCCTATGAACAACACAATAACATCTTCAAAACCCCAACCCTTTTCCTTAAATCCACAGTAAGTTCTCTGTATTCTTCAAATAGATGTTCCACATGTTCAAATGTTGCCTCGTCCATCCATCGGATATACCCACAGCTCCATGCCTCCTACATCAACAACCCAGGAAAAAAAAATCAATAATGAAAATTGAAATGCACCCAAAAAAGAACTTCAAATTAGAATCACAATACCCTATAATTAGGACACCTCAGGAATTTACGTCGAAATTTCTTTGTGTTCTTGATATAAGAGCCTCATCCTCCTCTATAGGCATAGTATGTCACCCTTGATGACCTTTTATTGTTACTCATTGAACTTCCTTCCTCCTTCCTAGAAGAAAAATGACTCATGCTTACTTTGACAATACCCGAATGCTCGTCGTAGATTGATAAGCACAGCTCACCAATGGTGGTTGCAGTTCGAAGAAAAAGAGTAGAGCCACCAAGAATAACGCGTTTAGGGTTGCTTTAATGGAGAAGAAGAGTGACCACGTCATAAACAACCACATAAATATGCAGAACCCACGTCACCTGCACACAAACGGCGTCAATCGAATTTTGACGACAGGACCAAAGGGGATTAAAATGTCATGTATCCAAAAGGGATGATTTCTAACTACAAGGATTAAAAGGTAAAGTTGGGGAAACTATAGGGACCAAAAAGGTAATTTAACCTTTCTCAAATTATAAGCTTTAATTAAAATCAAATTTTATAATTCATTAAAAGAATAATTTAATAATAAATAACAAAATCTTTAATAAAGAAAGGATTAATTGGATGTGACATTATCTTAATCCTAGGATTTAAGGACGTAGGTTGTGATAGCTTGTTGGCTTAAAGCTCTTTTTTCAGTTAAAAAACACAAATTATTACTTATAATAAAAAGAAGAAAAATAAATTAATAAAGTCAAGTTTTATAATTTAGCTAAAAAATGAATAATTAAATCTTTATTAGAGAAAGGATTAATTGGATGGACATCTTAATTATGAGATTTTAATGCACAAGTTGTGATAGCTTGGTGTCTTAAAACTCTTCTCTAAACAAAAAAAAAAAAACATTTTAAACAAATTAAAATATTCTAAAGGATTAATTGGGGAATACACCTCTATCAATTTTATTTTAGGGCGTATGAGCTGTGATAGTTTAGAAATCTTAAAATTTAATAAACAAAATTAAAAATGACAACACACAAATATTTTCTACAAAAGAACTACGTGAGTCTGATTCTCCATTGCATCGGGAGATACATAGGAGCAGGAGCCCACTCCCGTTGATTTCAAAAATAATAAAATCTAATCGCTTTCAAGATAAAAACATTTTTTTAATAAGTAAAATCCTTTTTCTGTTGTAATTATTTTTGGGTGAGACAAATATTTTAAAAATTATTAATAATTTGTTTAATTAATTAGAGGTAACTGTCTTTATGATAGACGTTGTAAGGCGTTAATACCTTTCCTCTGCATTATTGACTCCTGAACCTAAAATCAGATTTTGTAGACCATTTTCTTTTTAGGTTTTTTCAATGTTTTTCCTAAATAAATGTTGGTGGCGACTCCTCTGTTTTTAAATATATTTTTCGTTGTCCCACTGGGACCCCAGTTGCGACAATGACGATGATGATGGTGGTAGCGGTAGTGGTGTTAGTCCACCACTACTACCACTTAAGTGAATTTTTTAAGTGGGTCTTTCAAACTCATTCTTTTATTTTAGCATTGATTATTCTTGTTCTTACACCTTCAATCTTCATTGTTCATTCTTCTCTCATATTAGATCAAAATTGATACCAAATAGTAATAAGATGGGGTTAATTATGTTTTTAGTCTCTTATTTTTTCTTGATTTCTATTTTTAGTCCCTTAAAAAAAGTTTGATTGGTCATAGTTCCTTAAAAAATTTTTGTTTGTGTTTTAGTCCCTCCTATTAACTTGAACTATTAAGTGATGATGTGGTCACCAACGTGATTGTCACGTTACTTGCCACGTGGACACAACTTAGCTGATGTGGTAGCCACATGGCAAAGAGCATGTGTAAAGTTTTTTTTTTTTAAATTTGTGATGGTTAAAAACCACTACAAATTTTTGGTGGTTTAAAACTGCCAAAAAATATTACTAGTAATCCAACACTTATTCTTGTATTTTTGACTAATTTCTTTATAATAATTTTTGTATAATTTAAAAAAAATAATAATACTATTTTTTATAATAGGGTGGAGTTATCAGTTCAACTCAATCAGACCTAGATCAAATCCTGAAAGAAAGTTTCAAACTTTCCACAACCCAGTTCATAGAAAAACCATAAAATCATAATCCAACCCCCCAAAAGTAAATTTTTCTAACCAATTTATGTTCTCTGCAAATATTATCCCCAACGGAATACGCATCTCCCTCAGCCTCGATGATTTAACACACCGTCGCGGAGGGCGTGGGCGAAACCCCCAAGGGTGAGAGAAGAAACGAGAATGTCCAACCTAGCGGGTCGCTTCCTCTCCAAAACAGTGGCGTTTGGGGAGGTGGATGAAGAAGGGTCAGAGAACATAGTGGGATGTTTAGGAAGGCGAAGCCAGAAGGGAGAGAAAGGAGAGGAAGAAGCAATGGAAGGTGAAGAAGAAGAGAAGGAAGAGCAAGACAATGCCATATAAGAGTTCGAGGTTTGAGGTGAAACAGAGGAAGCGAAAGGGCTCTGACAAAGAGATGATGGAGGGCTTCGTTTTGTTCTCCTTTTTGTTGTTGTTCTTCTTCTACTTTTGCTCTCTCTTTGTCTCTTTTTCTCTATTATGGTAATTTGTATTTTTTTTTGAACAATTTTTTGTGCCTTCTGTTTCCACTACAGGTTTCGATTTTAAGCCAATGGAGTCTTTATTTAATTATTACTATTTCGGTGGATGTGTATGGTGAATACCTATAAAAATTCCATGTTTGTTGTGATGGGGTGTTTCCTTGTTGGTAATGGTATTGATCTAAGAACAACTTGTGGGGTTTGGGTTTTTTTTGGTTTGAAACTTTTGGAGTTTTAGTGGGGTTTTTGGTGATTGTTATGTGAAAATTGTGTGTATCAGAAGGCAACAGTGGCAACTCAAAGGGTGGGGTTGGGTGGATTGGGGTTTTGATTTGGATATAGGATAATGATTTGTATTTTGGTCTTCTGTTGCTGAGGCTTGGATTTGTTTTTTGTTTAGACACACATTGTTGGTGGCAGATGATCATGAATCAAATTTATAGCATTTTCTGGCGGTTTTACACCGCTAGAAATTTGAACCAATTTTAACCGCATTCGAAAATGAAAGGTGCACATCCAACCATTTGTTTTTTAAATTTGAAACAAAGTTGCAAATTTTTGGCCGTTTTGGACCGCCAGATAATTAGTAGCAGTTAAAAAACTGCCAAAAAGTTAAAAATAAAAATTCTACAAATAACCAATGGCACGTGGTTGTCACATCAACCAAGTTGTTTACGTGACTGTCAACGTAATGCCACATCATCACTTAAATGTTTAACTTAATGATAGGACTAAAAATGAAACAGAAAAATTTACAAGAAATTAAGACCAATCAAAGATTTTATGAGCGACTAAAAATAAAAATTAACAAAAAATGAGAGACTAAAAATATAATTAACTCTAAGATATATCATATACTTTGAGCCGATATCCTTTGACATATATGAATAAGTCCTCGGTGTAACAATATTGGTTAATTCGCATAGCATTATGAAAAAAGAAAACAAAACCCTCATTTTTCCATTTCCAAATAGAAACGTTTGTCAACTAAATACTAGTTATGGTACAATAGAAAAGACTTAATTTATCAGAGGCAATAAATTAAAATTTGTCAAAGTTTTCACTTAATAGGGACGTATAAAACTGGCCGAGTAAAGTAGACTAGTACTAGTCACGGTGAAAAAGTCTTCGCTCAGTCTTCACTTGATAGGAATGTATAAAATTTGTCTTCACTTGGTAGGGACGTATCAAATTTGTCAGTCCTCACTAAAATACACAAGTAACAACTTCTTGTCAATAGCAATAAAATAAAATTTGTCAAGACTTGGAATGAACGTATAAACTGGGGCATGACGTCTCTGTTTAAATAAGTTTGATTTTAGGTGGTTTTGATTTTATAGAAATTCATTTTTAATTAAAAATGAATTGAAAATAAATTAATTTATACTTGATACTTTTTAGTTTAAAATACGTTTGAAATAAAAATTTAATATAAAATTATCAATTTAAATTTAGTTAAACACATTTTTAGAATATTAAATTTGTGTGTGGAGTCTTGTTTAAGAGCATGGGAGTATGAGTGTGAGTTAGTATATTTTTAGTTTGAGTGACTTATTTATCAAAATTTGCCTTAATATTTTAGACTTGTAATATTTATATATTTTTTTAACTCTCTAAAGTGAAACTTATTCTTCAACACTCCTCTAACATATATTTTTTTTCTACAATCTCTAACTTGAAATTTTATTCCAAAGCTTAACTTTTCAGAGGTCACATGTTTTACTTTCATTTATTAGAAACAAATAAAATGGAATATTTATATATGTAAGAGAATTGCGAGTCTAAAGCGTCAAATTATTTTTGGACATATAAGTCCGTTAAGCTTAAATCCTCTTCTTATCCACTTTCTCACACTCTTGAATTATAGTTCACACAAATTCTAATATGGTATTAGAAACATATTAAAGGAAAGACCTAAAATCCAAATAAAAAAGACTAATAGAAAAAAGGTTAAAACATGTTTTAAATCTTTGCAAATATGACTTTGTTTGGTTTTAGTCCTTGTAATTTTTTTTTTAGATCTTTGACATTTTCTTAGTATTCTTTTTTAGTCATTCTAGTTAATTTATTACTGACATGATTAACAAAATAAAAAATACTAATTAAGATAATGGATAATATTTTAAATTAAAATAATATGATTAGTTTTAGGTGCATAATTCAATTAAGTAATGTATTTATTATTATATAAATCAGGTAATTATATATAATTTACTTTTATAATTTATCTTTAATTTTTAATATTTTATGAACATTAATTTTTATTACTTTTAATATTATTCTTTCTTTTCAGCTCACTAAATTATTTTTAACATTATATATATATATATATATATATATATATATATATATATATATATATATATATATATAATTTACTTCGATGCTTATAATTTACTTTTAATATATTACTTTTGATGTTAATTTTACATTTTAAGTCATTAATTTTGACTGATTGTAATATAATTTATTTTTTTAATATATCACAAACAGTGATTTTGTCTCCAAAGGTAAAAGTAATATATCAAAAGTAAATTGTAAGCATTTAAGTAAATTATAATTTTTAAAAAAAGTAAAATGCTAAAATTAAATTAATAAATTAAAACGTAAGAACAATAATAAAAGTAATAAAAATGACTGTTCATAATATATTAAAAATTAAAAATAAATTATAAAATTAAATTATATGTAATTACCTTATTTATATAAAATAATAAATACATTACTTAATTGAATTACACACCTAAAAATAATCTGATTATCTTAATTTAAAATATTCTTTATTACTTTAATTATCTTAATTAATATTCTTTATTTTGTTGGTCATGTCAACATAAAATTAACTAGAATTAATAGTAAGAACTAAAAAGGAATACTAAAAAAAGTCAGGGATCTAAAAATAATAAAAACTTTTGCAATGACTAAAATCAGATAAAACCATATTTATAGGGACTTAAAACATATTTAAGCCTAAAAAAAATTAAAAGGGTCAACAAAAAAGGAGGACAAAGCTTTAAAAAGGAGAAAGAGAGAGAGAGAGACAAAAGTAATAAGTAAATGAAGAAAAACCAACTGCATCTAAAACTAAAAAAAAAAGGCAACATAAGTCTAAGCAATAAATGACAATAACTCAAAAATAACTTACACTGGTGAGTTAGAAACAACTAATTAAAAGGTTAAAAGTTATTGGCAATCCATTTCAAAGAAGTGGGTGGGGACGAGGGGAGGCTCTTCTAAATAGCTTTGCCGCTGGTCACAAATCTAAAGTATCTTTTGAATAAATAGGTCATTTAAGTTTAAATCTATTATCTTGTTCTTTCATACTCCGCTTCTAAATAGCTTTGCCACTTGTCACAAATCTAAAGTATTGAGATATTTTTTAATAAGCAGGTCATTTAAGTTTAAATTTACTAGGCTTAAATAACTTTTTCGTCTTTATAAAATAGGAAGTTTTTACTTTTACTTTTTTGTATTTTTTTTTTCATTTTCGTTCATATTATATTTTTTTGTTTCATTTAAGTCTTTGTCATCAAGTTTGACTGCCGAATCTAATGGAGGGACCAAAAGAGAAAATGCAAAAATTTATAAGGACCAAAAATTAAGAGGAATAAAACAAAAATAACTAAAATTAAGAGGACCACAACAAAAACAATCTTATATTATAGGGACTAAACAATTATTTAAGTTGAATTTATAAAAATTAAATATTCAAACACCACAAATGCAAAGCAAAGAAATTAAATCTACAATGAATGCATCCAGGATATTTATTTACATGTGGTGGTACAACAATTTCATGGCAATATGTGAAACAAACCAAAATAGCCACATCATCTAATTATGTAGAAATTTTAACATTGCACGAGGCAAGTTGAGAATACTTTTGGTTGAGATTTATGATTTAACAAGTTCGTTCATGTGAGAAATTAGAAGATCTTTTTACAAAGTCACTCAAGTAAAACTTTTGAGCAACTAGTACACAAGACTAGCCTTTGTCATCTTAAATATGATTGTCTGCATGAGGGGGAGAAATAATACATTTCACACTCTTTTTTTTTTTTCCTTTGCCATGGTTTTGTTCCATTGGTTTTTCCTAACAAGGTTTTTAATGAAGCAGTATATGATGATGCATTAAAGAATGATGTACTTTTTTTTTTCTTTACTAGGTTTTTGTCTCACAGAATTTTTTCCTAGTAAGGTTTTAACTAGGCACATTCTCGAATAATGGACATTGAATGGGGAATGTTATGAATATTTAATACGTGTCTGTCCATATTCATTGTATATAATGACTATTTATATTTCATCTTAATATTATTAAATTATTTGTAATCGTTCAGTTACAATTTGTACTTATAAATAGACTATTCCATTTCTAGAAATGATACAAGAGAACTCTCCATTTTTTCCATTCTATTATTCTTTCTATTCTCTATCTCCCTCGCTTCTAAATTATAATTTATAGTTTTGTGTTGAATTTCATGACAAAAGTACATTAATATGATAATAAGATTTGTGTTGAAGTTATTTTTGTAGTTATTGTAACTAGTCATACACGTAAATACTGTACTCATACCAGATTAATTGCCCCATAGCGGCAATTGATTACCAGTAATCCCAGTCATCACATATAATATGCATCAACAATTAGTCAATTACTAGCATGCTAATAACCAATGTAAAAATAGCTAGTGCAAAAATATATTTAAGAAAAAAATTCTTTCATACAAACAAAAGTCTATAACTTTTATTAGTCTCAAGACTCCATAACATTGCTTTTAAGTCTCCAAAGAATTTCTTAGTAATAATACAAGTCAGTGTTCTCAATGGACCAATTCGGCGGTTAGCGGCGCCTGAGTTTCTATTGATCGAACTTCATCTACTTTGTATCATATTGTTGCCCTTTTTTCTTCTCTTCACATGAAAGTACGTAATCTAAATCTTTGTGATATCAAATAACTTCTCTAAATTAAAAGTATATAAAATAAACCTTAATTTGATTATAGTAACTTGATAAAATGACTGTTTTGATATTAATTGTTTGAAGGACTTATTATTTGATACAATAAATTTTTAAACAACCAAACTTAATAGAGGAAAGTAAACAAGTAGTTTAGTATTTTCTAAGTAAATTATAATACTCTATTTTATTAAAATGCATACTAATTTAAATAACAAATTATTATTATTCTTATAAATAATAATAATAATATACGTAGTGAGTTCATTGTTTTTTTTTTTTTTCATTTTAAACCAGGAACTACATATAATTTTTAAACTATAAAACGTAATTGAAATCGTCTGCAGCTTAATTTAAACAATCTTATATCGTCCTCTCTATTAATGGGCCGATTGTTAGTGTTTTGTAAGTTCCTTGTATTTATTCATATTCGACTAAAGCTGTTTTGGGGCCAATTCTTAATGTGAGTAAGAAGTCTCTTTCGTTATACAATGATTTTATAAATTTCTCCAAAACTAGGTCCCATATTTTTTGGATTTATTTTATTGCCGTATGAATGATATGCAATTGCCAATTGGTTATTGACTTGACCTTTAACGTGTATTATTGGTTACTGACTTGACTTGAACAACATGCGCTCCTTCTCCAATTTACCAAACTCTATATCTAAGAATAGAAATATCATCATCCACAATAGCTTCCAATTCCTTATCCAAATGAAGCATTTTTCTCCCATGTTGCTTGCATTTTGGTCTATATATGTCCACCTGTTTTCTCTCTTTACATTAAACCCATTATGGTTTAACCCAAACATAACTGCCTTTGCATCAGGAAATGAGACTGATCATGTGGCACTGCTCAAATTTAGGGAATCCATATATACTGACCCATATGGAATCTTGCTCTCTTGGAACACTTCTACTCACTTTTGTAACTGGCATGGAATCACATGCAATCCCATGCATCAAAGAGTTACAGACTTAAACTTGCCAGGATACAAGTTGAAGGGGTCCATATCTCCTCACGTAGGCAATCTCTCTTATATGAGAATCTTCAACCTCGGAGACAATAGCTTCTACGGGAAGATCCCACAAGAATTGGGACGGCTATCACAGCTGCAATACCTCTTTGTCGAAAATAACACATTGGTAGGGGAAATTCCTACAAACTTGACAGGTTGCACTCATCTTAAACGCTTACTCTTATATGGGAACAATCTGATTGGCAAAATACCAATCGAAATTGGCTCATTTCGGAAGCTTCAATATTTGGGCATTTTCAAGAACCAGTTAACGGGAGGAATCCCGTCATCCATAGGGAATCTCTCATCCCTAACTCATCTCGGTGTGGATAGTAACAAGTTAGAGGGAGATATTCCACAAGAAATTTGCCATCTCAATTTTTTGACATTTGTAGCAATGGATGAAAACAAACTGAGTGGTACATTTCCTTCTTGTCTTTATAATATGTCATCTCTTACTGTAATCTCAGCTCCATTAAATGAATTTAATGGCTCTCTTCCACCCAACATGTTCCACACCCTCCCCAATCTCCAGGTATTTTATATTGGTGGCAATCAAATCTCAGGTCCAATCCCACCTTCCATCACAAATGCATCTCTTTCTCTGCTTGATATCAGTAGAAACCATTTCGTGGGTCAAGTTCCTAGTCTAGGGATGCTACAAGATCTTGTTGACCTAATTTTGTCTGCAAACAATCTAGGTGACAATTCAACTAATGATCTGGAGTTTTTAAAATCAATGAGAAACTGTAGTAAGTTGCAACAGTTAGATATCGCCTACAATAATTTTGGAGGTCATTTGCCAAATTCCTTGGGCAATTTATCCACCCAACTCAATCAACTATATCTCGGATATAATCAGATATCAGGAGAAATCCCTGTGGCAATAGGAAATCTAATTGGCTTGAGTCTCTTAACCATGGATTATACCCACATTGATGGGGTTATCCCAACAACTTTTGGGAAGTTACAGAAGATGCAAGTCTTAACCTTAAGTGGAAACAAGCTGTCAGGAGAGATAGGAGCCTTCATAGGCAACCTCAGTCAAATGTTTTATTTGGAAATGAGAGTAAATATGTTAGAAGGGAATGTTCCTCAAAGTATAGGAAACTGCCAAAATTTACAACATCTAGATCTTTCGCAAAACAACCTTACAGGAACCATACCCTTAAAGGTTTTTAATCTTTCCTCTCTAACAACCATGTTGGATTTGTCTCAAAACTCATTGAGTGGGAGTATGCCAGCCGAAGCGGGCAACCTAAAAAATCTCGATTTGCTAGATGTGTCTGAGAATCATCTGTCTGGTGACATTCCTAGAACTATAGGAGAATGCATAATGTTGGAGTACCTCTATTTGCAAGGGAATTCTTTACAAGGAATCATACCATCCTCTTTGGCATCACTCAAAGGTCTTCGACGATTAGACCTGTCACGAAACCGCTTGTCTGGATCAATTCCGAATGTTTTGCAGAACATTTCTTTCTTAGAATATTTCAATGTATCTTTTAACATGTTGGATGGTGAGGTACCAACTGAAGGTGTCTTTCAAAATGCAAGTGCGCTAACGGTGACCGGAAATAGTAAACTTTGTGGAGGTATTTCAGAACTACATCTACCACCATGCCCAGTCAAAGGTAACAAACTTGCAAAACACCACAAATTCAGGTTGATAGCAGTGATAGTAAGTGTGGTTGCTTGTCTTTTCATACTGTCATTTATTCTAACTATCTACTGGTTGAGGAAAAGGAGCAAGAAACCATCTCTAGATTCACCAACAATTGACCAGCTGGCTAAAGTTTCGTACCAAAGCCTACACAACGGAACCGATGGGTTTTCAACTACAAACTTGATAGGGTCTGGAAATTTTAGCTCTGTCTACAAAGGAACTCTTGAGTTAGAAGACAAAGTTGTTGCCATAAAGGTCCTAAACCTTCAAAGAAAAGGAGCTCACAAGAGTTTCATAGCAGAATGCAATGCACTTAAGAATATTAAACATCGAAATCTGGTTCAGATTTTGACATGTTGTTCGAGCACAGACTACAAAGGTCAAGAATTTAAAGCTCTAATTTTTGAGTACATGAAAAATGGAAGCTTGGAGCAATGGCTGCATCCTATGACACTAAGTGCAGAGCACCCAAGAACATTGAGCCTTGATCAAAGATTAAATATCATGATTGATGTTGCTTTTGCACTGCATTATCTCCATCATGAATGTGAGCAATCAATCATTCATTGTGATTTAAAGCCAAGCAATGTCCTTCTTGATGATGACATGACTGCTCATGTGAGTGATTTTGGCATAGCAAGACTTCTCTCAACCATCAATGGTTCCACTTCTAAGCAAACAAGTACAATTGGAATAAAGGGGACTGTTGGCTATGTTCCTCCAGGTATGTTCTTAAGTTTTGAACCATTCGTGTTTCTTCGAATTCTCATTTTTCTTTTTTTGGTGTCAACTTGTTATTTATTAGTATTGTGTATTAACAGTTTTTGTATATATTTTAGAGTATGGAGTGGATTCTGAGGTGTCAACTTATGGTGACATGTACAGCTTTGGGATTCTTATGTTGGAAATGCTTACCGGAAGAAGACCCACAGATGAAATGTTTGAAGATTGTCAAAATCTTCATAACTTTGTTGCAATTTCATTTCCTGATAATCTTGTGCAGATTTTGGACCCACGACTTATTCCAGCAGATGAAGCAACAGCATTGGAAGGAAACAACTGGAATCTTAATCCAAATGTTGAGCAGTGCTTAGTTTCACTTTTTAGGATTGGACTTGCTTGTTCTATGGAATCGCCAAAAGAAAGAATGGATGTGGTTGAGGTCACCAGGGAGCTTCATCGAATCAGAAAGGCCTTCATTGTTGGTGAGTTTATTCTTTTGTCCTCTGTTTTTTATGAATTATTTCACAAGTACATGAAGTTTTCCTCTTCAAGATTAATAATATAGTAAAATTGAGGAAATTAGATGCTTTATGTGTGTTTAGATGTTCATTAGAAGATAACTTGCGAATGCTTAGGTCAATGTAAGAAAATTTTCATTTCACAATTTTTCTTGTGACATTTACAAGCGTCTTTTAATAGATAAGTAAACACACCCTCAATTACCTGTCACTTGCTCCGGCTATTACCTGATTTTGTTTATGTAGATATAATTTGATTTTTCGGTCATCTTGCTATGTTTTTCAAAATTCGAAAACTACAAATGTAATGGAATTCTTGAATTTCAGGTGTTGACACTTGAGAAGAACTAAAGCTGAAGTCTAAAGCCACAGTCTTTTTGGAAACAGGTGTATGCAGTATAATTTGTTGCCAATATAGTTAAACCCGGTACAAAATTGTCTACTAACTTACCCCAGTTTTCTAGTCATCTAAATAAATCAATCCATCCTTCATGTAACATATATCATGTACCTAACGGATGTAATACTCCATCCAATTAGTAGACTTATTGTACTTTCATATTTTTATTTCCTACGTGATTCGTGATTTTCCAAATTTTGCTGCAAAAACATCAAAATGCTCTCAAACTATGATCTATATATTTACCACACCAATTTGTTTATTTTTCTTTTGGGTTTGACGGAGTCCATAAACTCTATAATAGTAAGTGCAGAAATAACTAGCTGAGAATTTTTTTTGTCTGGCTTCAGTTTACAAGGCAATAAATTCATAAAGGGCAAAAACCAAAAACTTCCGTATGAATATACACATTAATGATTACATCTTAAAAACTTTCACTGATGTAATTACTCTTAATCCAATCTAAGTACTCCCTGTTCTTAATATAATCCATGTTTGTCATAGCTAGCACTTTTATTTTGTGACTCGTTTGAACATTAGTTTCGGCAGGTCATGACAATGTAAATGGCAAATATTATGCACTCAGTTTTAGTGATTTACATATTGATTAGCAAGGTTTAGCATACTAGTGGTTTGAGTGTGACCATATCATTGCCATTCTGGCTAAATGCACATTTTGACCATAGCATATTAGTGGTGGGAACATCACTGTCCAACTTTTGTGTAGTTGTTGAAATTTGATAAACTGTTTTTCAAAGTCAGTCAAGGAGTATGTTAGTTGGCACTAGTTAGTGTTTGTGGTCAAGCTATGGATCATCCCAAGAAGTATTGATTCTCAATATAAATAAAATGCAGAGCAGATCTTTCTTTTAGTAATGAAAATGAATTTATTCAAAAGTTGATACAATAAGAAGTGAGGCATCCTATAACCATGCCATCATCAAAACAGAATTACAATTGAAACAATCATAAATTTGGAACCACATAAAGACTAGCCATAAACCCCCTAACAAAGCTAGACCACATACCAGACTAGAATTACGATTCAAACAATCAAAACAATATATAACCAAGGCAAAAATTTCTGGCTATGACAGCAAAATCAGAACTGCAGAAAAAAATGACTTATATAATTCAGAATTTCCCCCTTTTTCTGCTATTCTAATTTCTTTGGAGATCCATTTCCACCTTGGTCTCTTGAGGCGTCACATTGTTAATCACCACCACGTTTTCCTTGCTTGAATACGTTTTCAGTGGTTTGTTTTCACCTACTTCAGGATCAGACCTGGATGTCACAACAATATTAGAGTCACAATTTTGGTATCCTACTCAGAGTCATCTCGAGTTCCTCTTACCTTGATGTCTGTCTCGGTGTCATGTTTGGTTCTCATAGTTGTCTTGTTATCATGATGAACAGCTGCTCGTGTTGATTGACTTTTCATCTTATCATCTCCATTGATCTTGTAAGGTGGTTCATAATTGTTTATAGAAACTGCACACAGCAAACATTCAGCTGAATACATATTAGAGTTGAAAAATGTTTAGAAGGATTTAAATTTTTTTAAACAAAAATGAATAAAAGAGGTGAACATGAAATTCCTTGAAAATAGTGTTTCTTTATCTGCCAATTCAATAAAACTCAATTAAAAGAAAAAACGAAAATAATATTTCCGTAAGATCTGCTAGAATTCTTTCATGAACATATCTTTCAAAGTTTCATAAGATCTACTAGTAAAACAACTAACGTGCAGGGAGTATCCGAGTTCAAAATAACTTTTCATGATTCTTTGGGAAGTCAGAAGCGAAATGCAGAAAGCATTATGTAAATAATTAATGACTTGGTGGAAATTCTATATGTTTTCAAGCAAGATCATCACAGACACCAGGGAAACAATTATTTTGTTCTCTTTTTTCATGCAGTACTTCTCTTTTTGAAGACAATAAATGCTAACCACTTTCAAGCCCTGTCCGTAAGCCATTGAATGAGGCATTTTTTATTTTCTTTAAAAGGATGTTTTACTCCTCTTATTTTTATTGTTGGCCAACTCATTGAATGAAATCCTTTTATCTAAACACCCTTAGGAATTTGATGATAAATTTATTGTTGGACTGAATTTTAAAAATTTAATTTGAACAATTGAAACTAACAAGGACTGAAATTACCTATTTGATAGACTACATGCAACAAAAACACAATTAGGCTTAACATCTTTCAATTTTTGTAATTGACAGTATTTTTTCCACCGCATATTTTAAAGTTATAATAAAAATAAAATCTTACCTTAAAGGATAGTAACTAATAGCAACTATTCTTAAAGAAAAGAAAAAAAAAAAACCATTAAGGGGCTGTTTACTTTGGATGTTTTCTATTTCCATTTTTACTGAAAACCGAGTTAAAAATATGTTTACTTAAACAATAGAAAACGTTTTCTTAGAAAACATTTCCTAAAACAAGTCAAAAACTGGAAAAAAGAAAAAAAAAAAAAAAAGTCATTTCCACTGTTTTCTTTTCTAGTGAAAACGCTGGGGCATCATCGTAATTTCCCCTTTTTTTGTTTTGTTCGGTGTTCGATGTGGAACTCCTGATTTATTTTGGAAATCATGCTAGCCTTTTAGGGAGGTGGACTTCACGTGCTTCACAATGACGGATACGCCGACGAGGACGCCAAAGAAGTCGGTCGAACATGTTGTGGTCGAGCTGAGGCGGGTGGAGGTTAGTATTTTGGTTGGAGAGGTGGTTCCATGAAACGCTACATGAGGTTGCAGTGTAGAACTGTTTTGGGTATTGCAGACCAGAACTTTCTCGCCATCGTCATCTCTCTTTCTTTGCTGCTTCAGATCCACTAATGCAGTTCATTTGAGGAAAAAAACAAAAAATGAACTCGTATGACACAGATTTAAGATAATTACATAAACAGTATAGAATTAAGGATGCAAATGCAATAGAAATGTGGTGTCTTATGCATCAAGTTTTTATGCACATATACTCTTTACAGATCCACTCCGACTGTTAGTTTAGCATAATCCTCTTGGTTTTGATAAATTGTCATTTACCATGGTTTGTGGGTTTTTTTTTTTTAATATCTTTTTCTTCCCAGAGCATTAATTTAAAGCCAAAGAAAATATGTTACATAATTCTGTACATGCTTATTTTTTTTTTTCTTGAGAATAGTTAGATTTACTTCATTAGAGATAAGAATAAATTTGTATAAGTCTATTTAGTGAATAAAATTTCAAAAATATCGTTTTATTCCTCAAAATTATTAAATGTCAACTGCTATATTTTTATTGTTATAATTTAAAATTTTAAATGGGTATCATTTTATAATGTTAAAAATTAAAATTAAAATGGCATTTATTTAATAATTTTAAAAATTAAAATGATATTTTATAATTTTAAGAATTAAATTAAAATTTTAATTAGAATGCACTCATGTTATAAATGTTTTTTACTTTGTTATTCAATTGTCATGTATGGTGAGATTGTTGAATTTTATAAAAATTACTTTAAAAATAATATATAAAAATATATTCTTATTATTTAAAATTTGTTTTTAAACTTCATATACAAATGTTTTGAAAAATTTTAAATTGTTGAAAATAGATGAACCAACACCTTTTCATTGTTTTCATTTCTTTTAAAAACAAAGAATGGAGCATAAAAACAAACATGTTTTATAAATCTTAAAAATATGAAAATGAAAATTGTTTTTAAAAATGAATACAGAAAAGAAAATAAAAAACATTTTCTCAAACCAAATGGACCCTAATAGCAACTCAATGGCCCTACTTGCCTTATGTCACTGCTTATGGTGAATGAGGATAATAGAGGAGGGTAAATAGTCAATTTAGTCTTCAAATAAGAAGATGCTGCCACATTAGTCTCTGAATTGAAGAAAATTAAAAAAAAAAAGTCCCCTTAGGGACTAAAAACTTATTTGACATTTTTTTAGTTTCAAGAACTAATGTGACAGTGCTCACCACTTTCAGGAACCAAAGTGACTGTTTACTTCAATAGAAACTATTTCATTGTGTGAATATCAAAACATTGTACAGTACTAATATTTTAGCTTGTGTAATGCACAAGATAAATGGCTATTTTTATATAACTATAATTTATAATAAATACTTTTGAATATATAAATTATATTAAAATTAAATTCTTATAAATTATTTTTAACTATTTGATAATTTTTTTTAAAATAATGTTAAAATTCAATTTAGAAATAAAGAAAGAAAAGGATCAATACCAATTCCTAAAAACGTTCCCATTTAAGAAAAACTTCTAAAAAACACTCCCACTGAAAAACCATTCCTAAAAACATTTTCATTAAAAAAACTATTCTAATTTATATATAGAGAAAGAATGTGTATTAACAAGATATTTTTTTTTTTGATGAAACTAATAGGATGTTTGGTGCACTAATAGGATATTATATAGTATGTGTGGATATATTATCTATAATTTAACTGTAATAAAGTGAATATCTCCTTTTAGTTTCTATTTTTTTATTAGACTACTTTACCCTTTAATCACTTTCTAAAGTACCATTACTTTGTCCTTTAACTATTTGTTAAATTACCCACTACACACTCTCATATCAAATTAACCATATTACATTATTAAAAATAAAAATTATTAAAAAAAATAAATTTAATACCTTTTAAAAAATAAAAATTGTGGGCAGGGAGGCATGTAGCTGTCTTTCCACTAGTAATCTATGTCTATACACTTTATTAATAATAAAGAGGATAACCTCATTTGATTTCCACATTCTTTTTCCATTTTACCCCTAACAAATGAATTTATACTCAACTAAATATAATTATTATAAAATAACTCCTCAATCATGGTGATTATTTATACCCCTTAACCATATTTTATTTTTAATTAAAAAAATGTAACTACATATACAACTAAATCTATCTCTAATATATACTATATACTAATAATATAGGAGACAATGTTATTTGCTTTTTACATTCTTTTTTGCATTTTACCCCTAATAACTACGCACACACTATACTTCAAAAAAAAAAAAAAAAAAAAAACTACGCACACACCCAACTTCAAAAAAACCTACACACACTCAACCTCAAAAAAAACTACGCTCACACTCAACTAAATGCAATTATTATAAAAAATAACTCTTCAATTAGGATAGTTATTTACATTCCTTAATCATCTTTTATTTTTAATTAAAAAATATAATTACATATACAACTAAATCTAACTATAAAAATAAAAAAAATGTAAATAGACAAGGCAATCCATTTTTCACTAGTTATATAAAGAGAGAGAGAGAGAGAAACATAGACTATTTACTTAAGATAAAAAAAAAATACACCACACTAACAGGTTAGGATAGGCAGTAGGCAATGATAGATATGGAAATTTTAAGTTGTGGGGATGATATTCATATATATAAAATTAATATTTTAGTTTGTACATGATAAATTTTTATTTTTATATAATTATAGGTTATAAATAAATAAATAAATTTTAATATATAAATTATATTATAATTAAAATTCATAACAAATAATTATATTTAAATATGTAAATTAGATTTTAGATTTATAATGGACATTTTAAATTCTGATATAAGATTGTTTTTATCAGTTGATAATTTCTTAAAAAAAATATTGAAATTAAATTTAAGGATAAACAATTAAAAAAAATTTAAGTATATAGATAAAGATAAAATAAATGTATTGTCAAATAGTTGAGAGAGAAATTTTTTGACTAGCTACAAAGATAATATATCGGAATAATGAGAATGCTTAATTGAGAGAATTAGATTGATAGACTAAGAGTATATTTGTAGGGTCAATATATATATTATGAATAGATTTTTTTTTTAACTACATTTCAAATCATAAAGGTAATTTATAACTATACATATATATTTTAGGGTTAAACATGTTTTTAGTCCTCCAAAAATTGACCTATTTTGGTTTTAGTCCTCGAAAATTTTTCCTTAAATAAGGTCTCCCAAATATTAAAAATACTCTAATTAGATCCTTGTGCTAAACTTTGCTAAAATTTTCTGTTAAATGATGGCCATATTAGCTTTCAAGTAAAGTATTTTATTACATGAAGTGCCTAGTGATAATTTTTAATAAAAATTGGGTAATTACTTTTGCTTTAGGGTTAAAAAAACTGTGATTTAGTGTTAATCATGCATTAATTTTATTTAAAAAATATGTTATTAATCTGACCTGGATATAACAGTTAACATAGACGACTACATCAACAAATTAATGGTAACTATGATGTTAATGTAACTATCATTTAATAGAAAAGTTAAACTGAATTTAGTACAAGGATCAAATTAGGATATTTTTAATATTTGAGAAACTTTATTCAAGAAATTTTTTTTCTGAAAACTAAAATCAAAACAGATCAATTTTCAGAGGACCAAAAACATATTTGATCCTATGTTTTATTTAGAAATGTTAAGAAGTTAGTGGGAGCAGCTGCCTCCACAGGTTAACCAAACTAGAAATGACACTTACCAGAAGCAATAAATTAACTTAAATCACATATTTATGGAAAAAAATAAGAAATTCTTTTCAAAGTAATAATATGTAGACCAATTTATGACCATCATTTGGACCATTATCCACAGACTTTTCATAGCATTGATATTTCATTACAGTTAAGAGACCAATAGTAGACTAAAATAGGTGTTAATAATTTACGAAAGATTTCCAATTTTCATGATTATGTTTGACTTCCTCTACTGCATTAGTCGCACTTCACTACAGATAAAATGATGGAAATTGAGAATTTAGTAACCACTAACCCCTTGAAACAGTCTAAGTAAATCCCATGGAAATTGATCAAGTTATATACAGTGGTTTTTAAATTTTACTTTCCATGATTATACATATAGTCAAATTGACCAAGTTTCGTAAACCAATTTCATTTAGGCAATATGCGATTGTTCAGCTTTTATCTACCCATTTGCTGTTAGGCAAATTTTTCTCCTAGGCAGGTATTGATCAAGTCATTAAAAATGTGTCTATTTAAAACTTAAGAAGCCAGGCTCCTCGCCTCCTCTTATACAATAATTGGAGGAGTACGAAGGGAAAGGAAGAGATTTTTATATTCATTTTGTAATTAAGTAATGTTATATTAATTAATGTAATTATGAATTTAATTTAACACAATTAGATGTCTTGTAAAAGAATTTTGATGGTGAGCCGCGAGTCAATTGAATTTATTTATTATATTAAATTCTTTTTACTTTAACTATTAGGAATATTATTCAATTTTTTTTATTTATGTGATGTTAATTTAATTTATTGATGGCAATTTAATTTAATGTTTTATATGATATGCATTTGACCAAATTATTATCCAAACTCAAAACCAATCATGCTCGTTATTTCTTTAATTTGTGTATCATTTTCGAAAAATTAGTCTGTTTAGTAACTAGGAGTGAAAATGGGTCAGACCGGGGCAGGCCAGGCTTTGCCTTAGCTTGGCCCTGACCTGGCCTACTTAATAATTTAATAGCCTAAGCCTAGACTTGTTAGATATTACAAGCCTTTTTTTAGGCCTAACCTGGCCTTCATATAAGTATGGTCTTACCTGTTAGCTTATTTAAATGTCTATTTCATATTATTGGTATGTGATTGTGTAATGGATGGTCATTCTGTAATGCATAGGAATGCTAGAATAAAAGTCCTTTTTGTAATATTAAAATAATTCCACAAGTTTTTTTTAAGAAGCAAACGAGATACAAATACAATTAAAAGAGTCAAACAAAGGAATTATTTTTAGCATAACAGCACGTCTCGTCAGGGCAGTGGTATCATACAAGTATTTCTCCGTAAAAAATGCATCATGCGTAAGTACTGATGCACCAGAAGCTTAAATTTCTACACTACACCACTCAACCATTGATATTTCTTCATAACATAATTATAATATTATATATTATATCTATATTAATATTTTTTATTAAAAATAATATTAATAATAAAAAAGTCGGTCCATTAAGCTTAATAGTTTTTTAAAAGTCTATGATGTAACACTCCTTTAATTTTAGATAATACTCATATTAATTTAATTATTAAGTCAAGTTGATAAAAATGTAAGTAATTTTTTTTTAATTTTATAATAATTTTTTAAAAATTTAATAGAATTTAAAAATAGAAGTAAAATGATAAAAACTGCTTATGTATATATATCTAACTATATATCCTAGTTTGAAAAATACATAATAGTAAAAAAGAAAACAAAAGTACATCAAAAGACATATATTACCTAGCCCAATAAATACAACAAAAAGATCTTATACAAAGTACTATTTATCTACCTTATCCCTCAAGGAAAATATTATAAACTATGTATACAAATCAGGAAGAGTATCCTCTGACTCGTCTTTAGCATCATCAGACATTACCGTCATCTTCAATAATTACGATCAATCATACAAGAGAAAAAAAAATAGAGTGAGGTGATTTGTTCTAAAATCACTTTCACATGTATGGTAGGCATTAAAACACAATCAACGAAGAGAACCTAGGTTTATTCTAAGTTATACTACACTACCCTTGACTTGGTGTGAATCCATACTTCCCATTAGTGAGTAATAGTTTTCAACAGAACCTGAGAAGTGACTGAGAGTACATATACCTCATCAACATCATCACGTGATATAGTTCTCATCATCAATGAGGAATAAATATCAGTCAGGACATCCATTTATAGATGTATACTCTCAAACCAATCCCAAAATGGTGAGCAGTTGTCGAGATTATTGAGCTTGGTTAGACAAATATCCCAGCTCGAAGACACTACCCTAACCATTGAAACTTTCACCACTTGATACCTACCCACAAGACCTCCACAAATGGCCCCTTGCCTTTCATTTCTTAGCATACCAAACTGTAGCTTTCCTAATAGGGTGTTATGCCACTGCATGACCCTTGCTTTATATTACTCGCTTATCTATTAATTTCTAAAGGTTCACTCTAGTCTTAAAAATTTGAGCACCAGTATAATTTCTACTAATGTTTCTGCCTTATATTATAGAGATTTGATCCATACATATCATTCACATAATTCATAATTCAAACTAAAACACATAATCGATAATTCAATAAAAAATAAAGGCATAAAAATTAAAATAAAGACTGATAATTAATAAATAAATCATAGAATAGTCAAAAAAATT
Source organism: Spatholobus suberectus (assembly GCA_004329165.1). Lineage (NCBI taxonomy): Eukaryota > Viridiplantae > Streptophyta > Magnoliopsida > Fabales > Fabaceae > Spatholobus > Spatholobus suberectus. The sequence goes on along the minus strand of CM014730.1, from coordinate 76,231,341 downwards.
TCATAAAAATAGTTTTTAAGTTTAGAAAAATTATTAGAATTTTTTTATAAATTTTTAGAATTTTTTTGAAATTTAGTGTTTTTAAGTAAAATGTGTCTACAGGCACTTATAGAACATAATTAGAAGTATTAAATAAACTTTAAAATTTATAAAATTTTTATAGATGGTCTATTAGTGTGTCTAGACCTTACATAAAATTTTGTTATGAGAACATAAACTAAAATTTCTATAGTAGTTTTTTAAAAATAAATTCATAAATTACTCATAAAATAATTTTCATGCTTAGTTTCATATCATGAGATTTATAGTTTATTTCTTCTACTATTTTTACTAAACTAATTGAGTATTACTAAAATTTGACAATATAACAATTTAATTATCTATTATAACAGCTAAAAATATTTTATCTAAATTTGGACAGTATAACAACTTAGTAATTCTATTATAGTTGTTTGAATTTGAGTAGTGTAACAACTTAATAATTATACTATAGTTGTCTAAATTTGAGCAACATAGCTACTGAATCAGTGTATTTTAATTATCAAAAATTGAGTAGTATAACAATTTAGTAAGATTTTAAATCCAATAATAAACAATATAACATTTGTAAAACTTGATAAACTTAACTATTGAAAGGAACGTTTAGGGAAAAACCTTTCCTACCAACATGCAAAGTAATTGAAATTTAGAATCAACTCCACTCCCCCCATTACCTCAAAAAGTTGGTGAAGTTACTGATGCAGAGCTCTTAGGAAGAGAATTTTTACTTGTTAATGAAAACTAGTAGAATTTTGGTGTAAAAAAATTTATGGAGGAGGGTGACTATGGAGGAGATTTTGGCTATCTCAATGGAGGAAGAGGATGAAGAATTCAGCTTCCTTGGAGGGGTATTTATAGGAAATGGAAGGTGCATATATGTCTCCAAATGACATAATCCATGATGCATTAATTCTAATTTTAATTTATTTGTAAATTCAATTTAGGGACACATCTCCAAATTAGGTGATGAATCACCTATTTTCTAGAGCTCAACGTAGTATACCAGCTGTCCTAAGTTTGCTCAGTGTAAATTTTATCTGTAATTAAATTAGCCAATACCGATAAAATCGCCTAAACTTAATTAAATTAAATTTTAATATTAAAATAATTAAATTAAATATAAATATGTACAAATGTATTATTTTTAATCAAAAATAATTTTTTATTTTTTTTTGAATTATATATGTATATTTTGGATATTTTTAGCTTAGAAAGTTCATATTAAATTCACTTTAATTCAATAAATGCTCAAATTTTATGAAAATTTTAAAATTATATATTTTACCTAGAAATGTACTAAAATTATTAATTTTACCATTTCTGAATGTCAAACCAATACTGGTTTGGTTTATTTGACAACTAGAAGTATTTTGCGCACTTTACACAAGAATTTCAGAAAATTCACAAAAAATTTCTAAAATTATATTTTAATACATATGACATGATTTTAAACTCAAATTGACATTTTAATTTCAATTGATTTTTTTTCAAGTCAGCCCTTAATATTGACAAATAAGGACAAAATCGATATTTTCTAATTTCTTTAGGTTTCGACTCAGAAAAGTTATTAAAATCACGATTAGATAGTTTTTGATATTCTAAGTTTAATTGTAAGGGTCAAAATTTTTAGATTTCTTCTCAATTTGTCAGAATTAAATATAGAATAAATAGATAAAAAAACAATTAATTAAGTAAAAGTGAGGGTGTTACATATAACCTGGCCTATTTACCTAAAAAGACTTTTTAAAAAGCTTAGGCCTAGCCCTTTTGCTAAACAAGCCAGGCCAAGCCATAGGGTCTTGATGGGTAGCCTGGCCCACATCCACCCCCATTAGTAACCTTTGCACATGATTACAATATATATATATATGTATATATATATATATATATATATATATATATATATATATATATATTGTGTGTGTGTGTGTGTGTGTGTGTGTGTGTGTGTGTGTGTAATAATAAAAGCAATAAAAAAAATAAAATAATGTTTATTTGGGGCAACTTCTATGAGGCATATGAAGACAAAAGTAATACTGAACCTACTTTAGTTGGCCTACATCTGTTATTAGGCAACAAGTAAAAAATAAATAAAAAATTTCTTGGCACTCATGTGAAGACAAAAGTTCCCTTTTTTATGATTGTTAGGCATGTGATGCTAAGACAACAAAAGGTGAGGTTTCACAAAGAGAGTAACAAACCTCAATCAGGAGCTCTTTTGCAAAGTAGAGGATCCAGGAAGGGAAACGTCAAAAGGGAAAAGTAAGAGGAAAAGGGTTTCAGGTGTAATGAAACAAATTTGGTGAGAGAGGGAAAGTTGTAACTTGTGAACATGGTAGACTTGCATGTTGGGTGCGGAAGAGAGAAAGGGCCCTAGGCCTTTGATTAGGGTTAAATCATTCATGGAAATGGGTGATGTGAGGAAAAAGTTGAGAAAATGGGTCTGTGACATTACCCAAATGTCATTTGAAGAAAAAAGAAATAAGTCTGTCACCTTCCACACACATCAACAACAAAGGTAATAGTTGAAATATTTTATATTATGAAATTTGAATTTTGAAATTGAAATTGAATTTCTTTGAAAGTCATCTTACGAAGTGAAAGTATGTGAAACCCCTATATATATAAATATATTTTTTTTGGCTTAACTCGATTATGAGAAAGTAGAGTTTGTTTCTTTGTTTAACCTGGGTTGCACCATGTCTAACAAATTGAACTCTACTTCTGAGATATGTCCCAAGAAGGAGAGATGGAAGATAATGGTAAAGGTTATTCAGTTGTGGCTAGTATTTGACATGTCAAGGCAAAAAATATCCTTCTCCATGGAGTTTGTGCTAATGGATTCTAAGGTATATAGTATTTATTATTATTATTATTATATACATATATTGTCTATGTGAAAGAGTATTTTTTTTTCTGTTGTTTATGAAGTTTTTCTTTGTTGGAGGGAAATAGGATTCATTGGTTCTGTGAGGAGGACTCTAATTTACAAGTTTTAGAAAAATCTACAAGAAGGTGTTGTATACTCTATATAGTATTTTGGTGTTGCTTCAAATAGGGGTACTTACAAAACTTGCCAACATAAGTGCAAAGTTAATTTCCAATATTTGACTAAGGTTGCATTGCTAGATAATGGTTCTATACCTGAAACAATTTATGATTTTGTCCCGATTTGTAAGATTATTGATGGTGGTTTAGATACTAATAACTTAGTGGGTAAGTGTTGATTTCATTCTTCATTGGTTATTGTGACGGTGGTAATGTGTTTAAAATCTAAATACTTAGATATTATCATTTAGAACAGATGTGATAGGTGTGCTTACTAGTGTGGGAACTGAGAGAGAGTATGATAAAAATGGTAGTAAGATAAAATGAATGTGATTTGTCTAGAGGTAGATGGATAAATATGCATTTCATTTTTTTTTCATGGCTGTTTTTTATTTGACTTTCAGTATTTCTCTATTTGATTATTTTGGATTTGGATACTGTTTGCAATAGTTAAAAGATAGAGTGTACTTTATTCAGGTCATATGTAGATGAGCTTAATGTATTCCTCACATCTAGAGAAGTGGAAAATGATGTTATAATTGTGCATTTAGCCAAAGTCAAGTGCTTCCAAGGTACTGCTGTCATGGTTTATTTTGACATTACAAAGTTTATGTCGTATGTTGTTTTGTGATTTGAAGTAAATGGAATAATGGAGTTCTAGAATTTTGTGTGAGAATGTAGACAAAATGCATATTTTAAATTGTATCAATTGTACAAAGTTGATATTCAATGTAGAGTGTGAAGAAGCTGCAAAGCTTGCGAAGAGGTAGTGCACTATTTATTATATTCATCTCATTTTTGTTAATATGTAATAATGTAGACTTTATCCAAGTTTAATTAGTTTATTTTAATTTCATGTAGGATGCTTGAGAGTATAGAGTCACCAACTTAAGGATTAAGTTAATTGATCGAGTTTAGTAAAATTAGCATGTTAGAGGAGTTTCTTAAACTAACATAAAGAAAGACCATCAAGGATCTTAAAGATTGCAAAGAGGTCAACTTTGTTTCTTTATTTCTGTTTTAAAATTTGTTATATGTTTTCACATTATATATAATTATATATAATGTGCTATTTCTTATATTTTATATATAATGTGTTTATTAGATTAGATATTGAGCATGTGAGTTTGTTTTTGAAACACAGGAGTCTTCTTATGCAGTCCTTGGTATTTTCAAACACATTATTGATGATGATGATTGGTGGTACACTACTTGCATATGCAACAAGACAATATACCTAGACTCTAAAATGTTCTTTTGTGAGAAATGCAATAAGCATGTTATAAAGGTTGTTTTAAGGTAAAAATGGTGTTGTGTTCAGAGGTTTAACCTTAACTGATTTGTGTAGTTGTATATCACACTATTTCTAAATTTTATTTTATCCAAACTGCAGGTATCATATCAAGGTACGAGTGATAGATGAGACTGATTCTACAACATTTGTGATCTTTGATCACAATGCTACTATTCTCTTCAACAAATCATGTAGTGAGATGTTTGAAACACATGAAAAGGTAAGTCTATTTCGTATACTTTATATTTATATATGTTTGTTGAGCATTTCCTTTATTTTCTGATTTGTTTATTGTGGCGTAGAGAGGTGGTAGTGGAGCTTTTCCAAAGGAAATTTCTGATTTGGTGGATAAGAGTTTTTTGTTTAAAGTAGATTTTAAAAGTGTATGTAATTCAAGATTTGAACAATCTTTTAGAGTTAAGAAAATTTGTACTAATATCTTAATTCTGAATAAGTTCCAAAAAGGTATGGATGAAAGAAAGGAAGGTTTGGTTGTGGATTCATCCATTAATTTTGCACAGGTTTGTAACACAATTTTGTTGATGTTGTTCATTGAATTATTTGTTATTTATCATAGCTAATTATAGCTAAATATATTTATCTATGTTTGTAATAGGATTTGGTGCCTAAGTTCTCAGGTGTGGTTATGGAGCATGAGTCTCAAATGGATGAAAAAGAAGCAACAGATCTATCCAAAGATTCAGAGGATTCAACTCCTCTTAAAAAGTACTTTGCAACTCCAGCAAAGGAAAGAGTTGATGCAAGAAATGATGTTGAGATTTTAACTCCTATTGAAAGTGGTTTTGTAGCTTAGCAAAGGGAAGGAATTGAGGAAGAAAAGGATGTAGAGGAGTTGATTCCTATTGGTAGTACATGTACAACTAAACAGAAGGAAGCAATTGCTATCTCCAACACTTCAGAAAAATTAGCTAATGTGAGTATGGATTCTAGAATTGGAAACAGCCAAGTAGAGCTTCATGTTCCACTTAATGTCTTCAAGAAAAAATCAAGGTTGAAAAGAATTAATGTCTTAAGAGATGATGTATTTTGTTTGAATTTAGATGCATTTTGTTGGTGATTTTAAATCACCACTTATATGTTACTTTATCGGTTTGTATTTTGGGGATCACCTTATAGTTGGTGGCAATTGGAGTGTTTTGTGAACTATTGCAACTAAATAATTGTGTTGTTATTTTGATTAAGTTTGGATGCAAAATTCTAATAGAAGGAATATCATGACTTGCCTGTTGTTGGTTAGTATTTAGCTTGAGATTCCATATTATTGGTTTATAGTAGTGTTGAATGCAATTTTCACGTGATTTTCCTTTTTCATCCATCATCATGAGGTATTCATTCTTAGAGTGGTGATGAAAAATATTGATAATTAGTGATTTATTTTTATGTTCTTTGTATTTTTAAAAATGGGCACCTTAGTAATTCATTCTATTTGGCCTGTGTACAATGGTGAATGCTTGAAAATTATTGTATTTTTTATGTAACTTTTTAAATTAGATTTAATATTTAAAACTTGAAAGATATGTAAGTTCTTTATGTATATTTTTTTATGACTATACAGATATAATTCTAGGTATGGAGAAGTCTAGAAAGTAAATAAAAAAACTAAGCGTTGATAGTAGTGAAAAGTGAATAGCAAATTCTAAGAAAGAACAGAACACAAGGATCAAGTGCACAAAGCTCTTTCAGTAGTTTTCAATCATGAATTTCTAATTGTATCATAGTATTAAAGAGTGAGTCTCAAATTTTGTATTAAGGTCTAGCAACCATTTTGTGGGCCTAACAAGCAGCAATAAAGTAAATAATGGAGACTTCGGAGAACCCTTCACGTGTTTATGTAAAATTTATATTTAGTCGTGTGTTTAGAAGGAATAAAAAAAATATGAAAAATATTAGTTTTTAATTTTTTTTATGACAAGTTATCAATACACGAAGAATAAAAGCTTGATATATCTATTTAGCCCAGAATAGGAAAAACCTTTAAACTTTGATATATCTATTAATTATGACAAGTTATAATTAAAAGTTATTGTGTTCCAATCTTTTAATTTTTTTAAAATTAGATTTAATATTTGAAACTTTAAAGATGTGTAAGTTCTTTATGTATATTTTTTTCAAGAACTGAATCCATTATTTCATTATACATGGTTAAGTTTATTTTTTTTATCAACAATTTTATAATTATATCAGACTTTTATTTTTTATCACAATTTTTCAATACAAGAGGAGTAAAATAAAGTGGTATGGCCTCAAACTGTGGTCTTTAGGTATGGCTTCAAAATATAGTGGCCCAAAACTGGCCCAAAACGAGATCATACTTAAATTTAATTTGCTGATTAGAAATTTTATGACATTTTGATCCCAAGTCCAATTCGAATGTTTTAAGAAAAACCTAGCCCACGAAAAGGTTTTTAATTATGTAATTTTATTGGATAGTATTTCGATTGGTGATAATGAAGATCAAGGACTTGGATTGGTAGATTGAATGGTGGTAATCCTTTTAGAATATACGTTAACATCATTGAAAGGTAATATGTGTTCATTTCATGTCTCAAAAAAGGGATTCGTTAGTTTTAGGGTGAAAATCTCTTTTCTTCTCACCAACCCTGTACATGTATTCTTTCACCAAAATGGAAGAGGCAAAGAAACTTCTCCAGAGAAAAAAGAAAGGGGAATTTGTCACTGTACACAGGAAAGATCAAGTATAGAGTGATGTATGTTATCCTTCATTTTTTTTTTCTGTTGTTGTCTTTCTTACTTTTACTGAAACAGCTTCATGGTAGGGTCGGCAGCGAGTTCTGGAGGGAGTTCAGGCGGGAACTTGGGAATACCTAGACATTAATCAACGAGAAGGGAAATAGACACACTGTGGGCTACAAGAGAATCATGCACAAGCCACTAATGACAAAGGGTTGGTTGCAACTGCGGAGTTTTTATGGATTGACGGGTGATCACTCCATGTATTTCTGGTATTTTGGTGACAATATATTTCAGATAACCGTGTGGAAGAACCCATGCACTCCAGCAGTAGCCCGTTTTTATGATTGTGCATATGCTAACGATAATAGCAAAGGCAAGAAGGGGCTTCATTCTGCTAAAGTCAGCAACCAGGATAAGAGGGCTTACCATTATGCTCCTGTGAAAAATAAGGGCAAGAGGCTATTCATTCTCCTAATGTGAAGGACCAACAAAAAATTCTTTCAAAGTTAAATTGAGTCATTACCAAGCCAGTGGGAGTCAGTTGGTGGGTGTACTCTATGACCTTTAACATTTTTTGTCTAAAAGTTGCTTATGTACTTATCTAAATATGTTTTATTGATTTAGTTATCTTATATTTATTTTAGTAGAATTTGCCATTGGAGCTTGCTAATTATGTATGGAGATGTCAGTTCAAGACCTTGAAGCTTCAATACTTTACTGGGACGGTGACAAAAATGTGCTATGCTAATTCGAAAATCTCCCTGCAAGTCTGTTAAAATTGGCAGAGGATGAAAGCTCTTCTGTGCTGAGAATAAACTTCAGGAAGGGGTTGAAATTGTGTTTGAAATACAAGAGAAAAAAGTTAATATAATGGATGTTAAGAAAAGAAATATTTAGTTTTTGTAGATTTTGTCTCTGTTTTGAAAAATTAGGATGAATATGTTAATGATTCGAAAGAAGCATTAGTTGGAATATTTTTCTTTTATTAGCATGTTTCCAAAGACAAGTATGTATAGAGCATTAGCTCTTTTGAATTAAGTTTATGGTTTACCATCTGATGCTAATTGCTTGTCAATATATTTGCTTAGCCAAATGCATTTGCAACCCAAAAAACTGAACATAAAGTTGGATACAAGTTTTAGATGTAACAAAAAGAAAATGTCAAGTGCAAAGAATCACGAAGTAGTGAATTTATAGGGCAAGTCCAAATATTTATCTATGCAAGTACCAAAAGATAAAAAGGGAAAGTATTATAATGTGTACCCTGTATCCTTTACTAGTGATTCTAAGCCAAAGTAACATGGCTTGGATAAAAAAATAAAATAAAAGGTCAACTCTTCAAAGTTTGTCACAATACAAGAAGGCCCAATCATAGATAGATTCAGCTTAGAATTAGTTAATGACTGTAACCACTTTTTGTTACATACTCATAGTATATATCTTCGTTTTTTTTTTTGGTACCAGTACTCAATAATAATGAAATCACTTTTCTTGATCCATTCTTTGTTTGTTAAGATGGTATCAGAGCTCAAGTAGCTCTAGTCCATCCATCTTCCCTTTCGCGCGTTCCCTTTCCTGTTTTTTTTCTCTCTCCTTCTTTTCCTCGATTCGCTTTGTCGAGGTGTTCACATGGAGAATCTACGTGCAGATTATCTCACCAATCCTTCAAACCCTTTTTTTCTTTCCTCCAATGAAAATCCATCATTGGAAATGGTATCTCTTCCTCTTGATGAGAAAAATTATCACGCTTGGGCAAGATCCATGGAAATGGTGCTACACTCGAAAGGCAAATCGAAATTCATCAAAGGAACGATTCCGATGCCTTCTGTAATAGATCCTTTATGTGAAGTGTGGGAGAGATGTAAGACGATGGTGATTTCTTGGTTATTGTTGTCCATGAAACCTACAATCGCACAATCTGTCATGTGGATGAATAAAGCATCAAATATTTGGAAAGATCTACAGAATCGTTATTCTCAGGGAGATCAATTTCGCATCGTAGATTTGGAAGAAGAAATTTATAGCAACAAGCAAGGAGATCTCACGATATCTGAATATTATACAAAGCTTAGATCACTTTGGGAAGAACTTGAAATCTTCGAACCATTGCCATCATGCACATGCAGTACTCCATGTGCTTGTGGTGCTGTCAAAGTAATGAAGAATTACAAAGAAAAGAAGCATGTTATTCGTTTCTTGAGAGGATTGAATGAGCAGTACTCTCGAGTTCGTTCCTAAATAATGTTGATGGATCCTATACCAAATATTACTAGAACTTTTTCTCTTGTTATTCAACAAGAACGAGAGTTCTCTAGGTCCACTTCTCAATGAACGAGTAGATGACAGCACAGCTTTCACAAGTAATTCAAGCTCTATGAATTACACGAAGACCAAGAATGATGTGCAAACAAATAAAGGAGGTACCGCTCAAGGTAATAATTTCAATAATTCCAAAGGCAAAGGTTTTAAGAGGCTTTGCACACACTGCGGGAAAGCTAATCAGACAATAGATACATGCTACTTTAAGCATGGATTTCCACCCGGATATAGGAGCAAAGGGCGTATTGCCAATGCTGCACTAAATGAGAATGATACAGCTGCAACCCAATGTGATACTGATTCTGATGAGGATACTCAACCTAAAGGGAAGTACTCATTAACTCAAGAATATTATGTAAGCATTCTGGCTCTTATGCAACAATCCAAGATAAGTCCAACACAATCCCATTCCTCTAACAACCATGTCAGTACTTCCCTTGTGAACACAGCTCATAGTTCAACAGGTAATTTTCATGACTCTTGGATCCTAGATACAGGAGCAACCGATCACATTTGTTTCAATAAATCTGTTTTTTCCCACATCACCAAAATAAGCCCAATTTGAGCCACATTACCCAACAACAACTATCTAATTGTAAGTCTTGCCGGTATTGTCAAACTATCACCCACCTTGGTCTTATCAAATGTTCTATATGTTCCTGAATTTAATGTTAATCTCATATCAGTAACCAAACTAACCAAGTATGTTGATTGTATTGTTCTGTTTTATGCTTCTCATCGTACCATTTTACAGACAAGGTCATGGAAGATGATTGGTACAGCTAGGAAACATGAAGGACTATACAAACTGGTTTTGACGGATTCTCAGGGTTCTTTGCAAGTTGCAGGTCTTGCCTTCATACCTTCACTTTGTAATAGTAATATCACCAATAAAGTTTCTGATCTATAGCACCTTAGATTAGGACACCTTTCTAATGAAAAGCTGAAACAAGTTTCCATTCAACATCCCTTTATTACTTTTAATGCTTGTGAGTCATGTGACATATGTCAATATGCTAGGCAACGAAAATTGCCATTTCCTTCAAGTGTTTCAAAAACAACAAAGGCCTTTGAACTTGTTCATGTGGATATTTGCGGTCTTCTTGGGACGCCCTCTATGCAAGGATATAGATATTTTTTGACAATAGTTGATGATTTACACGTTTTACTTGGGTTTGTTTACTAAGGCACAAATCTGACACACGAGAACAATTACAAACCTTTATAAATACTGCTGAAACATAATTTAACACCAGAATCAAAATTATAAGGAGTGATAATGGGAAAGAGTTTCTTATGCATGATTTCTATAATAAAAAGGGAATTCTTCATCATACTAGCTGCATTGAGACTCCCCAGCAAAATGGGGTTGTTGAGCGCAAACATCAACACATACTAAATGTTGCACGTTCACTATATTTTCAAGCTTTACTGCCACAAACTTTCTGGACTTTTGCTGCCAAACACGCAATACATTTAATCAATAGACTGCCTACTCTTGTTTTGGATAATAAATCACCATATGAATTACTCTTTGGAATTTACCTGATTTATCGCCTTTAAGAGTCTTTGGGTGCTTAGCTTTTGCAAGCACCACAAAAGCTGGTCGCGGGAAATTCTCCCCACGTGCCACCAAATGCATTTTCTTAGGCTACAAATTTGGCACTAAAGGTTTTCTATTATATAATATTGAACACAAAAATTTCCTAATATCCCGAAATGTCCATTTCAATGAGACAATTTTTCCTTTTGATAAATCAAGCACAATGCCACATGACTCACAAACTTCCACTTCCACACCACCCAACATAATTCCTTTTCCCACAACACTTCTTGATTTCCCTCCAAATTATATGGTACATCCTACAGCAGAGAATACTCCAACCTTTACAGCAGATAACAACCCAATCTCTACAACAAACTCGCAATCACCATTACAAATCCCATTTGAAAGAAGGACATCTCAAAGAACCAGGAGAACCCCTACATACTTAAAGGATTTTCATCGAAGCTTTCATGTTTCCTTCGCTACCAACAAGTCCTCCAATTCAGGTAACACTCCTTATCCTTTGTCACATTATCTTTCTTACACTAAATGTTTCCAATCCCATTCCTCCTTTTGTGCCTCTATTTCCTCACAAATTGAACCTATTACGTATCAAAAGGCCTCACAATATAAATGTTGGAACCGAACCATAGACGCTGAATTACTGGCTCTTGAGGAGAATGAGACTTGGTCTTTAGTTGAACTACCTCCTAACAAACATCCAATTGGCTGTAAGTGGGTGTATAAAATCAAATATCGAGCAGATGGTTCGATTGAACGTTACAAAGCTCACTTGGTAGCCAAAGGCTACACACAGACTGAAGGAGTGGATTATTTTGAGACCTTTAGTCCTGTTGCTAAGCTCACTACAGTAAGGTTTCTCCTTGCGTTAGCTGCTACAAAGGGTTGGTACTTGTATCAACTTGACGTAAACAATGCCTTCTTTCATGGCAATCTCCATAAAGAGGTGTATATGACTCTCCCACTAAGCATTTCAGCTGACAAAAACCTTGTGTGCAAAGTGCAAAAGTCCCTTTACAGACTTAAGCAAGCAAGCCAGGAGTGGAATGCAAAGCTAACTTCCTCCCTTTTATCCCTTGGTTACTCACAAAGCAATGTTGATCATTCACTCTTTGTGAAACATACTGGGACTTCCTTTATTGCTTTACCTATTTATGTTGACGACATTATTCTTGCAGGAAATAACTTGATTGAAATCACTACAATCAAACAACATCTTGACAATGCCTTTCGGATAAAGGACCTTGGTGTTCTTAAATTCTTTTTGGGTCTTGAAATCACTAGATCTCACTCAGGGATCATCCTTAATCAACGCAAGTATTGCCTTGAATTGGTTGATGACTCTGGTCTTTTAGATTCAAGACCTGTTTTTACTCCCATGGATGCATCATGCAAACTCTTTGATAATGACATAGCTGGTGACTTAATTTCAGATTCTTCCTCTTATAGATGGCTTATTGGAAGGCTGCTATATTTAACCACAACTCGCCCAGACATTGATTTTGCAACTCAACAGTTAAGCCAATTTGTTGCTCAACGTCGCACTGCTCACCAACAGGCAGCTTCACAAGTTATTCGTTACCTTAAGGGTACTTCAGGTCTTGGACTTTTCTTCCCAGCCACAAATGAACTCAAGATTCACAATTTTTCAAACTAAGATTGGGCAGGATGTCCCAATACTTGTCGTTCTATCACAGGTTTTTGCATTTTCCTTGGTGGTTCTTTAATCTCTTGGAGTTCTAAAAGCAGGCTACTATATCTCGTTCTTCATCAGAAGCAAAATATAGGGCTCTTGCTTCCTTAACATGTGAGCTTCAATGGCTCTAATTTCTTTCCATTGATTTACATGTTCCTCTCATAGCATCGTTCAATGTTTATTGCGACAATTAGTCTGCAATCTACATTGCACGAAATCCCACTTTTCATGAGAGAACTAAGCATATTGAAGCTGATTGTCAGTTCGTTCAAAGCAAGTTACAGACAGGACTCATCCACCTTCTTCCGGTTCCTTCAGCTGGTCAAATTGCCGATGTTCTTACTAAACCTTTACTTTTGCACCTGTTTCAGACCAACATTTCCAAGTTGGGCCTCCTGAACATTTACGCCCCAACTTGTGAGGGGCTATCACAATACAAGAAGGCCCAATCCTAGGCCCAACAATAGATAGATTCAGTTTAGGATTAGTTAATGACTGTAACCACTTTTTGTTACATACTCATAGTATATATCTTCGTTTTTTTCTATACCAGTACTCAATAATAATGAAATCACTTTTCTTGATCCATTCTTTGTTTGTTAAGAAAGTCAATAATTCCAAGTCAATGATTCTAAACTTCCAAATCAATAATTCCAAGATAAAGAACCTTGACAAACCTAAGAAGAATAAAAGACCAATAACTTTATTTTGGCCACTGTGAGTTACAACTTCTCAATACAAGAAGAAAAGAAATTATAGAACCCAACACAAATAACCTTAACAAGCCCAAGAATAATAAAAGCCCAATCAACCTTATTTGGCCAAAATACCAATAACAATCAAACAAGAAGATTCTATTAAGAACAAAACCCCGCATTAGGGATTTAAGATACTGTATTAACCATTATCTATATAATTATGCATTTTTCTTTCATTGTAAGGGTCAAACCCAACACTGCACAACTTCTAATATCATATTTTAATTCATTGTAAGAATGATAAAATGCAATTACTCTCTTTTATGTGGACTCATAAACCAAATTAACTTTTTTAATATTCTTACTTAGTAGAACCAAGTTTATTTTATTTAGTATCAAATTAACAAACTCAATTCTAATATCATATTTTAATTCTTGATAGCTTCTTTAGAAGTTAAAATGTAAAAAAAATGTAGGCTTATAATTATTGTAAGTCTTATAGTAGTTGGTGTTCTAAAATAATTATAATAGGTGAATGAAGGATAAATTTGTTTCAAGTTTTCTTATTGTTCTAACATGAAACCGTTGTTGTAATTAGGGTAATTAGAGTATGTAAATGAAGGAAAAGATCTTAAAGTATCTTTCTCTTAAAAAGTCAGATGGTATAAGTTAACTATGTTATATTTAAAATATCTCACTTTCTATTTTGGAGATAAAAAAAGACCTACTTTTGACTCTGCTAAACTGACGAGATACGGTTAGATGTTAAGAAAGAGAAACTTTTAAACAGACCAAAAACATGCAGCAAAAGGTTGCTGACACGAGAGCTTGGTTTTGCACCTACAAATGGTAGCTAAGAAAAAAGTCCATTTCTCAAGCCTTAGTCTGGTCCCTGCAACTAGGGGGGCATCGGTCAAATTTGGGTGGATTCGGGCCCAAAATCCTCCATCCGATGAAAACCAATCTTAACAAAATTAGGCCCATAACCGATTGTGACTTCGGATAAGTCGGGTGACAGATCTGAAAGGTGGGTAATTTCAGTTTTGGGCCATTTCATTTTTTCACCAGTTGACTTTTTTTTACCAATTTTTTTTTATTCAATTTTTAAGCCTAAGAATGAATCAATGGCCACTTTATTACATTGGGCGATTCGAATTTAATCGACAACAGGCCCAAAATTCTAAACTTCAATTAAATTTTATTTACAATCAAATCTTTTATTAGCGCACTAGGCCAATAAATTCTTCAACCAATTTTTTTACTTTGATTTTTTAAGACCAAAGCACAATTATATCCCTTTATTTTTACATTGGGGCGTTAAAAATTTTAAATTGCAAGAGGCCCTAAATTTTAAATTTCAATGAACTTTAGTTTCTCGTCAAATCTATAAAAATAGAGTACGCTTCTATACTCGCTTTAGGCCATCTCAAGGTTTAATTGTAGTAGATTAAAAACTTAAAATAATACACGCGTGAAATGAAAACTGATACTGTTGAAATTTACACTGAAATATAAATAATGAATGCAACCTGAAATAGTTATTTACACCAAAACAAATAAGCTTAAGATGCGATTAGTTAGCACCTCCCAAAAAAAATATTGAGCTTCCAACCTGAAATAATGAGCAAAACCAAAATCAATGTCTGCCAAATAAATTTGAATTGAACTTGTTGTAGCTAAAAGAAATCTATTAACTCAGCCATATAAGCTCCGAAGTGATCATAAGTTCAAATGAACTTCATTCCAAAAGACATTGCTAAAGAAATAATTTAGCTAGAAAATAAGACGTGTTGCAAGTTTGAAACCAATTCAGACGTTTACTACTAGAAAAGGGGAGTAAATATCTTTTGAGTCTACATCCCAGTTTGAGAAAACTTCGGAGCAAACTCATCAATCTCTACATTGGACACTTGAAAATTTAGACAAGTCAGAAATATAGCCAAACTCGGAAAATCTCGATGCATCTTATGATGAGAATGGGAACGCTATTGATGAAATAATTTGAGAACCTATAATAAGGAGGATCATTACTAGCCTCAGGAAATCTATCTCCATGCTTCTTATCTTCTGATTCAATAGCTCTATTTGGGATCCCCCTTGATGTAGCACTACTGAAAAGTGGGAAAAAAATAGAAGCCAGTTCAATTTACAATTCATTTCATATAAATATGACTAAGAAGATGAAAAAAAATCAATTGATTAGTTAAAAGAAAAAAAATAAAACGAAGAAAAAAAATACAAAACAAAGGGAAATTGAATATTCATAACATCCTTAACTAGACAAGCCATAACTTTTCGATAGTTGGCATGCGGGTTCTATGAAGCATCTTGACAAAAAAATAACAAATAGAAAACTTGACAAGTAAATAACAAAAAGTTAACAAAGCAAGAACCTTGAGTATTGCAAGAGTTTGTACTACATATAGCATCCTGAACTAGACAAGCTGAAAAAATAGAAACTTGACAAATAAATAACAAAAAAATTAGAAAAGCAAGAACCTTCAAGGAAACTTTTTAGTAGTCATGCATGCGGGTTCCATGAAGCGGCGTCGGTGTCAAAAGGCTTATAGATTTGAACCACACTTTCAGACAAGTTCTTCATCTTCAGATTTGTGATGTGGATAATGTCTTCACGACGATGACAAGTGTGGCAGATTTTGAAGGCTGCATGTCCATTGCCGGGCAGAGGAGAGGCTGTGTTCAGCTGCAAGCAGTGGTGGCTTTGGTTCAAAGGTGGGTAAAGGAGAGGGTTTGGGAACAAGAAATTGTTGCTGTGTTTGTCTGGGGCGATGAACGAACGACATGACTCAGGTGAGATTAAAGGAAAAAGATGGAATGATTAGATCTAGCCAAAGATTTGGGATGGGAGACATTGAGAGGGGGTAGGGATGCGAGCCGCTCTAGGGTGAGGTTCAGAAGGAACGAGAGAGAGGGACAGAAAGAAGCTATGCGGCGCTAGGTTCAAATGAAAGCGACACAGTTAAGGAATCATTTTATATGTAGGGTTTTGTAACATATGTCTACTCGGTCGGTTCGGGTACTGATGGTTTACAAAATTCAAAACCGAACCCAACCAAAGGAAACCGAACGAAACCTTTTTTTTAACCCGATGAACCGTCGACCTGCTTAAAACCGTCCGCTTCAATGAATTTTGACTTGGGTTCTTCGGAATTCGGGCGGGTCGAAGATTCTTGCTCACCCCTACCTGCAACACCACCATCTTCCTTTCTCCACCATGGATTTAAGCTCCTCTAAAAATGCTTAGAATCAGACCAAAAATGCTTATGAGGAACAAGTCAAGCAAGCAAGATGCTAACATGAAAGGTAACACCATAAGCTGTAGCATCAACTGAATGTACCTTATACTTAAGGACTTATTTACAGACTTTTTACAAATTTTAAACCTATGTCTACCTTATACTTAATACTCAAATTCAGATGAGAACACGATGGCAATGGGCATATTTCAATCTGCTCACAATGTAAGAATGATAAATGGCAGTAGAACACCATTATTACCAGGGTCTAATGGCACAGACTCATTTTATAATGCTTTCGGGTCTTGGATTAGTTTTAGGATTTTCATTGAAATCTTACTAACAATGTGTTGATGGTAATGTGGAAGTGGAAATATTTAAGGATTAATCTTGTAAAAAATTTGGCAACTATTGACAAACACAAAATACTGACTTTGTATCCCACACACTAAGTAATTTATTTTTTGTTACATGATAAGAATATAATGTTTTTTTAAATATCAAATTGTGTGGCAAATACTTCAGATTCAAAGGAAAATATGATGCCAATGTGAGAAAATCTATCTCGTTAGATGCAAGAATGAAAGATGGCAATAAAACACCATTATCTAATGGTAAGTTTTTTGTTTTCATCTTTTGCTTGTCTTGAAAAGGATTTTAGTGCATTGTTATTATTAATGTGTTGTTTAAATATTTATATAATCTCTTTGTCTTGCATGTTAGCAAGTGGAAATATTTTACAAAATGATGCTATAAGGAGCAACATATCTAAAAAAAGGAGAAGCTTTGATGTGGATAACTCAGATCTTATTACTTCAGGAGGTGCCTGTTCAAACATTGATGGTGTGACCACGTTGCATACAACATTGTCTTCTAATGCTATGAATAGTTAGTAAATCAAACTACAAAATATTAAGAAGTGGATCAACCTATATGTTTTAGAACATGTCACTGTCTTGTCTGTTCCTATTTTTTGTCTCCGTTTCTTAAATGCAGGTTCTTCTACTTGTAACACCCTAAATTTTAGGTACTAGAAAGAAACCACGAGGTAGCTCTTAGTATCATGTGTTATTGGATAAAAGACACTTTAAGAGTTATTGTTATTATTATATTTATTATTGTTGTTATAGCAGTTATTATTATTATTATTATTATTATTGTTGTTGTTGTTGTTGTTGTTGTTATTATTGTTATTGTTGTTGGTATTATTATTATTATTATTAACACTTTAGTGTTAAAAATTTGTTAGAATGTTATCATAGAACCCAAAAGAGCATCTAGGGCCTAATAGGATAGTAAAGCCCACTAAGCTACATACCCCCTCATATGTTATAAGAAGGGAATAGGAAATGAGAGTTAGGTTTAGCCATCACAAAATGGAAGAAAAAATAGGCTAGAAAGAATGAGGAAAAAAGGAAGAAGAAGAAAAAGAAGAGGAAGAGAAAGAAGAGGAATGGGAATTGGAGAACCCAAACCTTAGAACTCAGCTTTGCATGTCCCCAAAAGGTGAAGGCTCTTCCCTGTGTCCTTCCTTACCCTTTACGTTGTGCCTTGTTTATCTATTTAGCTTTCCCCTTCTGTATGCCTAAGTTAGTGTTTTGATGGGTTTTAAGGGAAGAGTGAGTGAGTGAAGAGTTTATAAATCAGGTTGACCAATTATCAAGGTAGAAAAAGTGATTAAGAATTTAATTATTTGTTTTGGAAGGTTTAGAAGCCAAAGACAATAGGAAAAATAAATTAGAATATGGACCTCGCAGCTTTTTCCTGAAAACTAGACTCCGCGTTGGTATCGAGTGACTGTGTTGTCCACGGGCACGTGGACCAGCCAGGCATGTTGGGTCCTAGCGTGAATTAGTTGAGTGGGATGTACAACCCACTAGGCAGGTTCAATCTTGGCGTGATCGTTGAGCGAACATCCTGTACCGTCGAGTGGATGCGACCTTGGCTATTTTGTTTTTGTGTTTGTGAACTTTTTTTTTGCAGTTTTGTTGCTTCTTTTTATGCCTTGTTGAGTTTATATTGTGTGATTGTTATTTATCTTGAGAAAATTGAGTGTGATATAAAATTATGCCAATGTTCCATGATAAAAGCCTATGAAAAGCTGTAAGCGTTGTATATGACCATGCATCATAACATTTAAGTTAAGTGATAAGGGAAGTATGTAAGAATTTGGTTGGTAGAGGTCGTGATGGGTTGTCTAACCCTAACCTTCGGGGTTATCTGGTTGGGAAAAATCCAATGGTTCATGCTGATCCTATAGAGCTAGGGCGTACTAACAAAACTAGGTAACCCTAATTAGTCACCGAGCGATAGCATACTAGTTAATGGTGCGAAAGCCGAAGGTATCGGTACTAATGACGCTTCTTATGGCCGTGCATTTACTCCTAGTCTACTTTTCAAAAAGTTTAAGTTGGTACCACACGTGCATGATTAGTAATTTAGGAACATAGCATGCATGTGCATCCCATTGTAGTGTGATATGTTGAGGTGTGTTACGTTGTAATTACAAGAAGTTTGTGTAACCTTGTTCATGA
The DNA here is from genome assembly GCA_004329165.1 of Spatholobus suberectus. Lineage (NCBI taxonomy): Eukaryota > Viridiplantae > Streptophyta > Magnoliopsida > Fabales > Fabaceae > Spatholobus > Spatholobus suberectus. Next base: position 76,212,174 of record CM014730.1, on the reverse strand, counting down.
GCAATTGATGTAATGTGTACATATGTGAAATCATAATTGTGTCTTGTGATGAAGTGTCAAGATTATGCATATGTGATCATATTATGCATGTGTGTTATTCTTGTTTGGTGAAACAAAATGAGTTGTATGTCTAGTTACTAAGCGAAGGATTGAAATAAACGTATGTTGTAACACCCTAATGTTTTTCTTTAATTCTTATTATTATTGTTGTTGTTGTTGTTGTTATTGTTATTATTTGTTTGTCTTGTTTTTAATAAAATGGTATTTTAAGAAAAAGAAATATTAGGCTTTTAAAATGGGGCTTTATAATTAGAATTTTATATAAAAAAAAAGTTTTAAGACCCTTGTGTTGGGCTTAGTTTTTGTAAGCCTAAAGTTAGCTTTAAGAATCCCTTAGGTTTTGAAAACCTAACCCTTTTTCCTCATTCTCTCTCGTGCCTTTTTGGAGATACTGTGCTATCAGAGTTGTTGCAATTAAGAAGTGAGGAACCTTAGGAAGACGTTGCTTCACCGTTCACATCCTCTTGCTAGAGATCGCCTCTTTCAAGGTAAAAGGGAATGAGTTATCTTGCTCATGGGTATGACTTTGGTCGTGGGTAGAGGGGTTAGCCTTAGACTCTAATTTTTGTGAATTATATGATTGTGTGTGTAAAGGGGAATGCGATTTTTTCCAAATCATTAATATGCTTTATAGAAATTTTATGTTTAATTTATATCAACCGTCATGGATTGCCTTTTTGCTTTTTCCTTATACCTAAGTTAGAGATTTAGCAAGTTTTGAGGGGATTGTGAGTGAGAGGAATTTATAAATTAAATTAACCAATTATTAAGGTAAAAGAAATGATTGAAAATTTAATTAATTGTTTTGGAGTGTTTAAAAGCTAAAGATATTAGGAAGAAAAAAATTAAAATTTGTACTTTGGATCTGCTTAGCGGGGTAAGATAACCGTTGGGCGACTTTTTTTTACAAAAAATTGGACTTCATGGTTGCATTGGGTAGTTGCATTTTTTCGCCAAGCGCACGGACCTGTCGGTCGGGGTGCACAACCCGCTAGGCGTTGCGGGTCCTGACGCAAAACCTCCAGGTAGGACGCACAACTTGCTGGGGGGTTCAGTCTTAGAGTGATTGCTAGGTGGACCTCCTGTTCTGCCAGGTAGATACGACCTTGACTATTCCATTTTTGTGCCTGTGAACTCATTTTTAACTCATTGTTGCTTCTTTTTTTATGTCTATTTGAGTTTATGTTGTGTGACTATTATTTACTTTGAGAAAATTGAGTGTGATATGAAATTGTGTTAATGTTTCATGATAAAAACCTATGAAAAGCTATAAGCATTGTATGTGACCATGCATCATAACATTTGAGTTACGTGATGAGGAAAGTAAGTAAGAATTTGGCTAGTGGAAGCTGTGATGGGTTGCCCAATCTTAGCCTTGGGGTTATCTGGTTAGGAAAACTCCAATAGTCCATGCTGATCCAATGAAGCGGGGGCATACTAGCAAAATTAGGTAATCTTGACTAGTTATCGGGACATATCATACTAGTTAAGGGTGCGAAAGTCGAAGGCATTAGTACTAATGATGCTTCTTATGGCCATGCATTTATTCCTAATCTACTTTCTGACAAGTTTAAGTTGGTAACACATGTGTATGAGAAGTAAGCTAGATATTGAATTACATATGTTTGTGTGTTTTGATTCTTGCAAATTGATGTTATTTGATTATGTATGTGATGTGTATTCTACTTGTCTCCATTATCATATTTTGAGCATGATGTGAGATGTATCTCACTCCTTTGTTTTCTGGTTTTTTCTATGTGTGTTTGTGATACATAAGTGATGTTTAGGAGGACTTTGAGGAGGAGACTTAGAGTAGGGGCATTGGCCTTATTGCAGTTTATTTATAGCATCTTTTGGGTTTTGTCAGCTCTAATAATAATGTGACATCTGGGTCTTAGTTATTGATTATTTAAGCTTTTGAACTTTAGACTAATAGTTTTACTTTTTAAATTGGTTTATTTTTTTAAGGGCTTGTATGGCTAATTGTGGGCTACCATCCTTCGGTTAATCAATAAAGTATCTTATGGAGTTTTAGTAAATGTGAGTTGTGCATGTGATGTCCTTTACCGTGTGAAAAAAAAGATTATAAATTATCGTTTTATTTCGCAAATGAAAAGTATGTTATATTTTCATAATATTTATTTAATAATTAGCTTTAGGGTAAAAGGTGTCACGTACGCTTGTAATTAGAATTGTCTTGCTACCTTGTGGATATGTGAGAGGCTAGACCCTAGAATGGTGTTATGAGGGTTATAGTTGGATAATAATAATTGTGACAGAGATAGAGAAAAGGTGAATTCTCATATGGTATAATAGAAAGGTATGAGACTAGTAATAGAGAACAAAATGAGAGTATCAAGGTAAGTGTTAAGGGTAAGACAAGGGTATTTTAAAATGACTGTAACCTTAGACTTGACCCCTAGAGACAACTTTGAATATAAAAAAAAAGAAGAGAGTAAAAATCTAAACATGAAGGATTTAATTTCTAGAGAGGGTTTTAGGTAAGAAAATATAAGTAATGAGGATGAGTACTTAGGTTGAGAATGAGATAGTAAGCTTATACAACAGTTGTGAGAATGAGAGAAGAGTTAACAGGAAGTATTGATGGTTAAAAGGTGTAGACTCATCCATAGGTATGGAGAATTACGAGAAACCTAGTGAGCCATGAGAGATAAGTGATGGAGGTTGTTCGAGTAGAAGAGTCTAACCCAGCCGTCGAGTCCTTAGAGCACTCACTGAAACATTATGTCTCACTCTTTTAAGTTTTTCCTTTTTCAAGATACAAGTGAAGACGTGTAGATGGAGCTTGGAGTCACGTGTAAGAAGATGTAGTCTAGTTTACATTGTTTCATCGTATTCCTCTTTATGTTTTGTATGACATCTTTAGATGATAGATGGGGTGTATTAGGCATATATGGTATTTTATTATATTATTCTTATATAAATATAATTATATTTATGAGTAGCTTCCACATGTTGTTTCTATATTTTTAAGTCTTTCTTTTTTGGTTTTTAGAAATATAGGCTTACTTACAATAATACTCTTTAGGGTGTTATACTACTCAAAAGTCAGAAGTTATTAATCCTTTCAATAGTGATAATCATAGGAAGTGCATTAGACAACCTCTCCATGTACTGCAATCTCTATGAACAATAATGGATTTTGACCAAGAAGCACAAAACAAACATGTCAATAAAGGTAGTTGTATCAAATTAATATAATGAATAGCATTTAATAAATGAAATTCAAGATAGTATACTAATATTCATATACTTAATCAATGTATGTGTGTGTGTGTGTTTTTTTTAATCTAATTTTGATTTCAAGTTCCCAAAGATAGAATAACACAACATTAGACTCTGTATCTAACTTGAACTTAAAAGCTGAATGTGAAGGTTTAATGTCAAATCAATTCATTGTGTAATTCTAACTAAGTTGTTATCATTAATAATAAGTGACTTTGTTATTTTTGTTGCATAGAATCTATCAATTATGGACAACCGTCCATAGAGTGTCTATACTATAAGGCTAAGTTATGGTTTGAAGAAAGGGCTGACAAATCAAAGAGAATGACTAAAGTGAAGTTTATATTATGTCGTCAAAATGGCAGGGTACAATTACCATTCTTGGAAAGACCTCCACAATTGTTGATTTCATTAATTCTATACATGATCAAAGAAACACCCATTTTAAGGAAAATATTAGAACATACAATAGCATGTTCTCATTTACGTCAATTGGAGGTAAGGCATAATCTATAATCAATGATGTTGGTGGTCCTCCCCAATTTATGCTTAGAGGTCAGAATTACCATTAAATTGGGAGTTTGTTGCTGGAGGATGTATGTAAACCAAAGTTTGCACAATTATATATTTATGATAACAAAATGAGCTACAGAATAGAATTAGCCATTTTGGGTATGTGTCTTGAACCTATTATTTATGAACCACTTAAATATTGAAGATCTATATTTTATTGACTGTATATTTTTGTAGGAGTAAATCAAATGTAGAAATCTTTGATCTATCTTTGCTTTGAGATCTAACAAATATGATTGATGGGTTCAATAGTCTTACTAAAAGATTTGGATTGGGTAGGGATTTTGTATCACGCAATTCTACAACCAATTGTTGTTTGAGGTTGTTTGACATTGAAGTAAAGATCCAAGGGTGTACAATATACCTAATGCAGATGAGGTTGCAGCTTTGATAATAGGTGATTTGGACATTATGGATGTTGGAAGGGATATTGTTGTAAAGAAAATTTTTGGCGAGTTACAAAGGCTTCATGAAATACATACTTCTTTCATCCCATTGCAACATCCATTACTTTTTCCATATGGAGAAGACAATTTTAAAGAGGATATTCTAATAAGTGATTTGAAAATTAGTTCTCAAAGTCGAACCAGAGTTCGTGTTACTTTGAGGGAGTAGATTGAATTTAGAATTCAAGAAAGACATGTTGAATTTGGTAACATCCTCAATGCACGAAGTAAAGAGGAGAAACCAATCCTTCTTCAATCGAAAAATGTGTAATATTACCACCATCTTTTATTGGTGGGATGAGATACATGTTTAATGATTGCTAAGACGCAATGGCAATATGTATGAGATTCGGATATCCTGATCTATTTTTAACCATTACATGTAATTCAAATTGGAGTGAAATACATTTTTTTGTTGTTGAAAGGGGCCTAATGGCATCTGATAGACCAAATATTGTATGTAGAGCTTTTAAGTTAAAGCTAGATGAATTGATCATGGTGTTGAAAAATAAGAGATATTTGGGAAGGTTAATGCGGGTAAGTTATCATATTAATAAGTTTTTATATAGTTATGCATTTTATGTGTGTTTATTTGATTTTTTTATTTTGTCAGATTAGGGATGTATACTATAGAGTTCCAAAAGAGAAGACTTCCACATGCTCATATATTATTGTGGCTAGATGGTAAGAATAGATTGAGAAATGGAAGAGATTGATAAAGTGATATCTATTTAGCTACCTCATCCTACATTGTATCCTAAATTAGCTAAGGCAGTTGCAACCTACATGATACATGGCCCATGTGGAGCTACTAATTTCAAATCACCATGCATGAAAGAAGGAAGATGTTCCAAGTATTATCCCAAAAAATTTCAAGATTCAACCACCATTGATGACAACAAGTATCCATGTTATCGACGTCGAGATGCAGGTATTGTTGTGCCAAAAAATGGTGTTAAGGTGGATAATAAAAGTGTTGTTCCTTATAATCCACTTCTTTTGATGAGGTATCAAGGACATATCAATATAGTGTATTGCAACAAATCTAACTCAATCAAGTATTTGTTCAAGTATGTAAATAAGGGTCTTGATCAAGCAACTATCGAGATTAGCAATACTTCAAGTAATTTAGAAGAATTGATCATTGTTGATGAAATTAAACGATATTATGATTGTAGATATCTATCACCATGTGAAGCAATTGGAGAATTTTTTCCTTTGATATTCATGAAAGGTGGCTAGTCGTTCAAAGGTTAACTTTTCATCTTCCAAATGAGCAATTGGTGTTTTTTAAAGATGAGGACAAGATTGACATAGTTGTAAAAATAATGAGCATCTTCATACAATGTTTTTTGGCTTGGTTTGAGACAAATAAAACATTTCTTGAGGGTTAAGCAAAGAAAAAAGGTGGCAGCTAAGAAAACAAGGACATTTCATTGGTAGACTTACCTATATTCTAGTTAGGATAGATGAATTATACTACATAAGAATATTGTTGACAATTCGAAGGGGATATGTTGATTATGACAATATCAAGATAGCCAATGGCAAAACCTATGACAGTTTCCAAGATGCATATATGCTTTGGGGTTGTAAGTGGATGATAGGGAGTACACTAATGCAATGAACGAAGCCAACCAAATGGCTTTGGGAAAACAGTTGAGAAGGTTGTTTGTTATATTGTTATTCATGAACACAATGTCAAAACTAGATGTTTTTGGAAAGCTACTTGGAAGCTATTGGCTGATGGTATTGTGTACTAAAAGAGGAAGGATTTGAATGTTCCAGGTAAAAAATATGTAAGTTATCTTTATATGTATATACTCATAGCTTACAAAATTAGAATTTATCACAGGTGACTAAAGTACTATTTATTTGACACAGGTTTTTAGATTAGTGATGATGAGTTGCAAAATCTTTACCTCACAGAGTTAGAAAAGTTACTAATGTCAAATGAAAGATCTTTAAAAGATTACAATTGTTTCCCCTTTCCCAAACCCTTCATATATGTCTGTGTTTCAAAATAAGTTCATTGTGGATCAACCTAACTATGATAAAGATGAGTTAGCTTAGCTACATCCTTCTCTTCTGAAAAAGTTGACAAATGAACAACTAACCTTGTACAATGAAATAATGGAATCAGTATTCTCTGAAAGCAAATGGTTTTTCTTTTTATATGGCTATGGTGGAACTGAAAAAGCATATCTTTGGAACACATTGTTTTCCTATCTTAGGTCACAAGGAAAGATTGTCCTCAATCTTGCTTCAAGTGGTATTGCTTCATTGTTGCTTCCTATTGGAAGGACCACGCATTCAACTTTTTGCATTCCATTAATAATCCATGACGATTCAACTTGCAACATAGCTTAGGTTTGTGCAAAGCTTCTTATAGAAACGAGCTTAATCATATGGGATGAAGCTCTAATGATGAATAGATATTGTTTTGAGGCTTTGGATCGCACCTTGAGGGATCTTATGGGAATTAAGTGTGAACAAAACAAAGACAAACCATTTGGTGGAAAGGTTGTTATCTTGGGGGGTGGTTTTAGGCAAATTTTGCTTGTTGGTTGGAAAGGATCAAGAGAAGACATTGTTAGAGTAGCAATCTACTCATTTGAACTATGGAAAACTTGCAAAGTTTTGAAGTTGATTAAAAACATAAGGCTGGATACAATAAGAACAAATCAGATAGCTTATGGTATAAAACAATTTGCTTATTAGATACTTCAACTTGGAGATGGTGATATGGACTCAAATGAAAATGGTGAAGGTGAAATTGATATACTAGAAGACCTCTTGATTCAACATAATGAAAAGCCTTTACTTTCATTGGTTGATTTTGTGTATCTAAATATATTGGAGAATATAAAGGTTGCTGTTTTTTTTGAACATAGAACAATTCTAGCATCAACAATAAAGTCTTTTGAAAAAGTTAATGACTTCATTTTGTCTTTAATTCTAGGAGACGAAAAAGTGTATTTGAGTTTAGACACACCTTGCCAATCATATGAAGATCATGAGATTCAAAGGGATTGATTTATAATAGAAATTTTGAATGATAGCAAATGTTCTAGCATTCCAAATCATTGATTAAGACTCAAAGTTGGGGCACTTGTAATGTTGCTAAGGAATTTGGACCAATCAAATGGTTTGTGTAATGGAACAAGGGTGCAAGTGAAGGATTTGGGAACGAATGTTATAATAGCTACAGTCATCACTGGCACAAACTTTGGTGTTACAATCTTTATTGTAAGGATGGATTTAATGCCATCTGATCCTGGGTTCCAATTCAAATTCTAGCATCGACAATTACCCCTTTATCTTTGTTTTGCGATGACCATCAACAAAAGTCAAGGACAATCACTTTCTAAAGTGGGACTGTATCTTCTAAGACCAGACTCATGTTCAACTGTATGTGGCTATATCTAGAGTAAAATCAAAGAAAGATTTGAAAATTCTAATATTAGATGATGATGGAAGGGTCCGCAGCTCAATAAACAATGTCGTGTACAAAGAAGTGTTTGAAAAGTTGTAGAAGTTTTGCCAAATCAAGTTACAAACCAGTTTCTTTCTTATTGTTGCACATGTTGTTCTATTCTTTAATGTAATATGTTATCTTTTAATTGCATTTTCAATGTTAAAATAGTAAATAACACTGATCCAACATATAAAGATACTTATTAATTAAGAAACCTCTTTTTTTTTTTTTATGCAACAGTTTTAAGGGTTTGTGGCTGGAGAATCATAGCACATATAATATATAGAAGCTACAACACAGAAGCAATTATGCTTCACATATTTTTTCCAGTACTTTTGTTGTTTCTGATAACAAAATCAAAACACTTTTGCCAATTTTATAAGCAATATGATATATAATTGACCTACTGAACAATGCAGCATTTTTGAAAATAAAAAATTCCCGTATTTTGGGAGCATATTAAGTTTACTTACATTGTCTAAAAAAATGCAATTTTAACCCCTTTTATATTTTCTACAATCCTACTCTAGCATGCTTACTTCATTGGTAGTCTTTTTCAGCCCAGGCAAGATAACTGAACCTTTTTAACATGGCTTAAGATTTGATTTTGATTATTTGCTGATATATCAATGAGGTAGTTAATTATATGATAGGATATTATTAAGGATATTATTACACGTTCTGATAAAATAGCTTATTATCAAGCATTATGATATATTGATCTATACAGCTAACCACATAAGATGCACTCATAGGATATTACCATCCTCCTTGTAACTTTTTACAAGATGTAGTCTAGCATATACCATAGTCATGTTGCTATTGCTTTAGATAAATGTATGAATGACAGTCAACAAAGTTGATATACCATATCGTACATATATGATAGTAATTATTTAAAATATGTACTGTCATGGTATATAGATATACCATAGTCATTTTATTTTATTGGCCTCTAAATAATACCCCCCAGGTATATTAAATATGTAGAGCTTCAATGCACTTAATTGCATCTCACATCTTGGATACTACTTGTAGGGGATGCATATCATTACTCAAAATAATTTCCAAAGCTTCGCAAATTTGAAACATTTTGAGATTAATATCAATGTTGACCATTTTTTTTATTGTGGTTGTTTCAATGATTTATTGTGGCTGCATATGATTCAATCATGGTGGTACAAGTTTTTCATAAACTGATGTATGATGCATCAAAGTTTAAATTAGAGTAAACAAGGCATTTCAGTGCCTGATATATGAATGATAGTACATAAAGCATTCCAATGCTTTTGTGTGAAACTAAACATGAAGTAGAGGCTTTTCATGCACATGGCTGGCTGATTGTGTATTTATTTTTGCAATAAAGTTCTACATTACCTATTGCAAATAGAGACTAAGCTTAATTTAGGGCTTTTGTAATTAAGATTTTTGCAATATTGTTGGTGCATCTATAAAACATAAACCCAATGCAAGGGTTTGGATGGTTTAGTGCTGGATCAGAAATTGAATTTTGTCTGCTATATGACAACTTATAGGTAGCTAAGTTTTCATTAAAGCTTGTATCAATCTTTTTTATTTTAGGAGATAGTATGAGGTTGTTATTATGGTGTGTTCAGTTGCAACTTCCTTCAGCTTGAAAGCAATTTCCCAGCTCAGGTAACCTACTCTATGCCCAATATAAACAGGCATGCTTTAAGGAAATAGTTTACAATCTTATTTTCAATTTTTGATTATAAAGGAAATTGCAGCATCAAGTTTTAGACAGTAAACACAAGGAGTTATTAGACTGTTAAGAGTATTTACTTTTGATTGTTAGGTGGCAGCAAATGGATGTGTAGGCTATCTTTTAGCATTACCTTTTATTGACGATAACAAGTCATTCATATAGCATAGTGATTTTTTTTTAAATTTGCCATTGTCATTTATTTGACGACCAATATTACCTTCTATCAAATCTTATATTATGAGAACATGGATACTTAAATATATTTAATTTCTTCTCACATAAGCATGTCATGTCCTTGGATACTGCTGGCAGGGGATGCATATAATTAGTCAAATTTGAAGCTTTTCAGGACTAATATCAATCTTGACCTTATTGCTTCAATGATTTATCCTATCAGAGCTTTGTATCTACTATTCAATTAGAGTGTTATAAGCTTTTGGTAGATTGATCTATGATGCAGCAATTTTTTAATATAACGAATATATAAGAATATATTTATATGATTATAACTGTGATACTTTATTAACATGCTAATTCAAAGATAACCTACAATACTCCTTACTCTATAACCTATGATATTCAACAATAAAACCTTTACTTGCCCGTGTGTTGCATAGGTATAAAATCTAGTTAGTCTTACATTAGTGAGTTGGAAACAACTAATTAAAGGTTAAAAGTCAGGAACAGTGGTGGATCATTACCAAATATTTTGAGAAGACCAAATAGTTCGTTAAATAATATACTCAAAATTATTATAGGTTCTATACATTAAAAGCTACCTATATCTATTTAAAAAAAAATCTGCTTCTAAATGGTTCCGCCGTTGGTCCCAAATCTAAAGTATCAAGATATTTTGAAATAAACAATTTGTTTAAATTTAATCTACTATCTCATTTTTCACACTCTTGGACAAAGGATTTACACACAAATTAACTGTAACATAAAATCAAGATTATTTTTATTTTTTTTAAGAGAATTACTTTTCGTTGAAAACAATCAAACATGAATATTTTTTCTTTTGGCACAAAATCACATTAATTTAACATGTATTTGGCTTGCAAATCCAAACACACCACTACTAGTATGTAAAACTAAAGAAAAACTAGAGTGACGAAGGTTGACAAGTGAGACAAGGCCAAGTTTTTTTTTTTTTTTTTTGGAAAACTTGATTGGCCACCTTTAGTGAGATTTTCCCTTCCAATCACGTTTTTTCCAACCATAAGGTTCAAACCTAAAACCTTATTTAAGGAATCTGAGCCCAATACCATTTGAACCAACGACATGTTGGTGGCCAAGTTTTATTCATTAAAAACAAAGAACAATTCTTATGTATTTTTTGATTTATTGATTCAGCTATTTAAATTTTATGATAAATTATCGTTAATTTAGCTTCTGTGTGACATGCTATGTTTTCAACAAATAGATTGATATATTATTTGATTAGAATTTAACATTTTTACTTTTGTGACAACTCAAACTAGAAGCTGTTACAAAATGAATCCTCTCCTACTCTTGCCTCTCCAGTAGCCAAAAAATAAAGGAAAGAGAAGAGAGAGAATATGAAAGAGTGAGGTTAAAGTTGAGAGAAAGAGAGGAAAGAAGAGAGAAATAGAGAAGATGAAGAGGGATGGAGAGAAAGGCTGCTAGGGAGGCACAATTATTTTGAAATTGGACTTTATATGTAATCAATGGGGTGACTTTTTTGTATGCAATTAAAGCATAATAGGAATGTAGTTTATAATGTTAGTTAAGGGATAAAATAGTCTAAAAAATGTGGAGATGAAAAGTGGATATCACTATTATAATAGTTATACAGTTATAAATAACTAACAAGAAATTAAAAGTATATTAATATGATAATAAAATTTATGTTGAAGTTATTTTTATAGATATTAAATTTGTATGAATCACTAAGGTTGGGATAGTTTGCATGAGGACCTAGATTCTATCCTCATTGCCATCATGTATACCAAAAAAAATTGTACGTTAGCATTCAAGATCTTCTGTCCATGGAATGAAGAGTTACTTTATCTCATTCCTTCAGAGAGGGAAATCAATGTGTGGACTACCTTGCGAAGATGGGTTCTTCTTCTACTGGTGAGTTCTAGGATTTTGAGCACTCCTCCTCGGGGAATGTTGGGTTGTGAATGGCTGATGCAGTGACGCTATTATGGGTGTTTCGTTCTTGAGTTTGTAATTGTTCTTTGTTTTATTTGTTGTTCTCTCCATCTACCAAAAACAAACAAACAAACAAACTAGTATGCATGTTAACACTGTACTCATACCAGATATTAGCCCATAGCGGTAACTGATTACCATTAATCCCAGCCATAACATATAATACACATCAACAGTTACTCGCACGCTAATAACCTTTAAAAATAGCTAGGTGCAAAAATATATTTATGCAAAATTTTCTTTCACACAACAGAAATCTTTGTTTTTTTATTAGTCTCAAGACTCCATAACATTGCTTTTAAATCTCCAAAGGAATTTCTTAGTGATGATACAAGTCGGTGTTCTCAATGTGCCAATTCGGGGTAGTGGCTCCTCAATTCCATTGATGGAGCTCTATCTACTTTGTATCATTGTTGCCCTTTTTCCTTCTCTTCACATGTAAGTACGTACTCTAAATATTTGCGATATCAAATATAGGAACTGTAACCTGTTTATAGTAACTTAATAAAATGACTGTTTTGATATTAATTATTTGAAGGACTTATTATTTGATACAACGCGTGAGTTTATATCTATTGCAAAATCAAATCTTATCATCATCCTTCCTTAAATGTTATATTTGTGTGTTGAAAGTGTAACTTTAGATGACATTTACGAATTAAAATATGAAAGAATTTTCAGATCAATTAGCTTGAGACAATATAAATAGATAAAGTTAGCTAAAATGTTATATTTCTTAATTACTTTTTAATACATAATTAAATAATAATATAAGAGAATTATATAAAAAATAAAATACTAAAATCAAAGTATTGTGCATTTCTTTAATCTTCATTAAAGATATTCTTTTTATTTTTTTAACCACACTTCCTCTATCCCAGTTCATTCCTCTATTTTGTCTAATTCAAACTATGTAGGACCGATCTCCTGATGCGACTAAGAATCTAATTTGGTTTTATTCTACATAAAATATCCATCGATAGCAAGTAGCAATATCAACTTTGTGCAGTGGTCCACCGAGAAAAAGGAATTCTCAATTTCTCACCCTCCATCATCGGAGAAACAATTGCCAATGAAATACGGTAGTACTGTAGTGGACTAGCAAAGACGTATTTTGTGGGATGCTTGACTTGTAATGACGGTTTTTTTGGGATGCTTGACTTGCAATGACGTTTTTTTTTTTTCTAGGATGCTTGACTTGCAAAGGTTTTTATAAACACAGCAACTTATTATACAAAATTCATTTTAAAGTAATAAAATAGTAGACTTTTTTTTTTTTAAATAGAAACCACATGTATCCTCTAGGGAGGCAATTCTACCTGAGCCATGTAGAACTACTGTAGCTGGCAAACTCCTTTCTCTGAGTATTTAATGTAGCTATATATTAAGGCTTGAATTTGAGACCACTTACTGTGAAATTATTATTATTATTATTATTATTATTATTATTATAAATGCATGTGTAATTTAAATTTAGCGAGTTCATTGATTTTTTATTTTGTTTTAAGTTTAAAGCAGGACCTGCATATAATTTTTAAGCTATAAAACGTAATTGAGAATTTCAAAAATACACTCATCCATAGGTTAGTTTAAACAATCTTAAATCGTCCTCTCTATTAGTGGCCCTATTGTTAATATTTTGTAAGTTCATCTGTTTGATTTAAGGGTAATTCTCAATGTGAATAATAAGTTGCTTTTGTTATACAGTAATTTTATAAATTTCTCCGAAACTAGGTCCCATATTTCTTGGATTTATTTTCTTGCCGTGTGAATGACATGCAATTGCCAATTGGTTATTGACTTGACCTTCATATTAATGTGTACTAGATATTGACCAGTGCGTTGGGCGGGTTTATAAATAATTATATATGATATAATTTAGAAATATTAAAAATATTTTAAAAAAGAAATATTATATTAAATTATAAAAATAAATAATTGTAAAGTATTTGTTAATATTTATTTGTTAAAATTATATTAATTATAAAAATCATTTGTAAACTAGTATTTGTCAAAATTTATTTTACAAATTAAAATATTTGTAAATTATACGTAGAAAACATATATTTGTCAAAATTTATGAAGAGATAGTGAAGTATCTTTTAAGAAGAGAATGATTAGAAGCTGAAACTCCACAACCTCAATCAACATGGCTCCAACTCCATCAACCTTACAAAACCCAAGAAACCTATGTGGAGAACAAGGAAAATTGCATCAAAGAAGACCTCTTTTCTCCAACTTATGGGTCAAGAAAAAAACTTATGAAGAGTGAAATTGGAGAAATAAGAGAAATAGGAGTGAAATTATAAAGTGAAATAAGAAAAAGAAGGAATATTGCTTGAAGTTTATGACAAGAATTGCGTCATTTGAGAATTGCGGTTTAGAGCATTTAAGAGAGGTAAGAATGAAATTTTCAAGACATCCTCACAAAACCCAAGAAACCTGTGTGGAGAACCAATAGAACTGTGACAAAGAAGACCTCTTTTTGCAAAAGAGTTTCCAAATTATGGGTGAGGAAAAAACTTATGAAGAGTGGAATTGGAGAAATAAGAGTGAAATTATAGAGTGAAATAAGAGAAAGAAGGAATACCACCTGGAAAAAACTTATTATGAGGAGTGGAATTGGAGAAATAAGAAAAATATATAGTGAGATTATATATTGAAATAAGAGAAAGAAGGAAATATCACTTATGATTTTTGATGAGAATTGTGGTTTTTAATGATAATTTCAACATCTAGAATTCATGAGACATTGGCACACGAACAAATAGGCTGAGGTGGCAAATAATAGTATGTTGATGTGGCAACACATGACTTCTTAGCTCAGGATCTATATATTATAAATAGATAGATTGGTTAAATTTTAATACTTTAGTTTTTTTTTCAAAATTAAACAACTAGTTTAAGTTTTTAAAAATATACTTAACATTAATTTCTTCGTACAAATATTTGTGAAGTTAAGTAAGTAGTCTAAATATTAAAATATATAAAATAGACCTTATTTGATTATTATAACTTAACAAAATGACTATTTCGATATTATTTGAAGGACTTTTTGTAAAAATAATTTTTTTAAGGATTAAGTGATATGAAATAAAATTTTAGGACGGTAAATAAGTAATTTCATATTTTCTAAGTAAATTATAATACTCCGTTTATTAAAATTTATACTAACTTAATTAATAAACAATATTTTAATTTAATTATAATAAAATTTAAATTATTAAAACATAATTATTAAATATTTTAAAAACCTATGCGTTATATCTATACAATTTCTATTTTATTAATTAAAATATAAAGGATTTTTATTTCAATTATCTGATAGCAATAAATAAATAAATATTTTTCTGGTACAGAAATAAATATATAAATAAAGTTAACCAAAATGTTAAATTTTTTAATGACTTATCAATACGTAATTAAATAATAATCTTCAATATATATGAACAAAATTATTAAAATTAAAATTCTAAAATGGAAACTGTCAAGTGCATGCCTAGCCTACGATAAAAGAGAAATTATTTTATTATTATATTGAACATTAAGTTATTATAAAATGGATATATTATTATTATTATTATTATTATTATTATTATTATTATTATTATTATTAAAAATGTACGTGTAAGTCAAATTCAGGGACTTCGTTGATTTTTTTTTTTTTGTTTTATATTAAACTAGGACATACATATATAATTTTTAAGCTACAAAACGTAATTGTGAATTGCAAAAAAATACAATCATCCGCAGGTTAGCTTAAACAATTTTATATTGTCTTGTCTATAAATTGGCCGATTGTTAATGTTTTGTAAGTTCGTTGTATGCATTGTCAATGTAAAATTTTTTACACTGTCAACCAATTAAAAATTATTATTGGTATGACTTTTAAGGTAATTATTGTAAAAGTCAACAAATTTACCATATATGATAATTTGTGATTGGTTAATTGTTAGTACATAGTCTATTTTCTCTTATTCATATTTGACAAAAGCTGTTTGATTTAGGGGTAATTCTTAATGTGAATAGGAAGTCTCTTTTATTCTACAGCAATTTCATAAAATTCTCCGAAACTAGGTCTGGTATCCAATCCTTGCTTGTTTCTTTTTTTGGTGTAGTAAATTTTAGATTATGAGAAGGCACACCCCTTGCAAGGTCACAAAATACCACTAACCTCAATGAGAAGTTACAGTAGAATTTACATATCACCTACCAACAGGAGAAATTTGAGAATCAAATCCATATGAATTAGGAGAAGGCACGCCCCTCAACCCTTGCTTGTTTCTTAAGTAGAAGTCATTATTTCTTGGATTTATTTTCTTGCCATATGAATGATCTGTAATTGCCAATTGGTTATTGACTCCACCTGAACAACGAGCGCTTTTTCTCTGTTCCCATTTAAGTTACCAAACTCTATATAAACTATAAAGCTATAATAGAAACGCCACCATCTACAAGCCTCCCATTCCTCATCAAAATGAAGCAGTTTTCTCCCATGTTACTTGCCTTTTGGTCTATATATGTCCACCTGTTTTCTCTCTTTACATTAAACTCTCTATATTTTACCGCAAGCACGACAGCCTTTGCATCAGGAAATGAGACTGATCATTTGGCGCTCCTCAAATTCAAGGAATCCATATCCACTGACCCATATGGAATCTTGCTCTCTTGGAATACCTCTACTCACTTTTGTAACTGGCATGAAATCACATGCAATCTTATGCTTCAAAGAGTTACACAGTTGAACTTGCAAGGATACAAGTTGAAGGGATCCATATCTCCCCACGTAGGCAATCTCTCTTATATGAGAGCCTTCAACCTTGCAAACAACAGTTTGTATGGCAAAATCCCACAAGAATTGGGACGGTTGTCTCAATTGCAGGACTTCTCTGTTGGAAATAACTCATTGGTAGGGGAAATTCCTACAAACTTGACAGGTTGCACTCATCTCAAAAGCTTAATCTTATGTTGGAACAATCTGATTGGCAAAATACCCATCCAGATTGGCTCATTTCGGCAGCTTCAATCTTGGAACATCGCTGTTAACCAGTTAACTGGAGGAATCCCATCATTCATAGGGAATCTTTCATCCCTAACTCATCTCTCGGTGGCTGCTAACAACTTCGAGGGAGATATTCCACAAGAAATATGCCATCTCAAAAGCTTGATATTCATAGCATTTACTACGAACAAACTGACTGGAACATTGCCTTCTTGTCTTTATAATATCTCATCTCTTACTCTAATCTCAGCTACAGACAATCAATTTAATGGCTCTCTTCCACCCAACATGTTCAACACTCTCCCCAATCTTCAAGTATTTTATATTGCTGGCAATCAAATCTCAGGTCCAATCCCACCTTCCATCACAAATGCATCAATCCTTTCAGTATTTGAGATCAACCAAAATTATTTCACGGGACAAGTTCTAAGTATGGGGAAGCTACGAGATCTTTATTTCCTAACTTTGGGTCATAACAATCTAGGTGATAATTCAACTAAAGATTTGGAGTTTTTACACTCATTGACAAATTGTAGTAAGTTGCAAATGTTATCTATAGCTTACAATAATTTTGGAGGTCATTTGCCAAATTCCCTGGGCAATTTATCCACCCAACTTAGTCAACTATATCTTGGAGGTAATCAGATAACAGGAGAAATCCCAGAGTCAGTAGGAAATCTAATTGGCTTAACACTCTTGACGATATATGATAACCACATTGATGGGAATATCCCTACAACTTTTGGGAAGTTCCAGAAGATGCAATTGTTAGGCCTACGTGGAAACAAGCTGTCAGGAGAGATAGGAGCCTTCATAGGCAACCTTAGTCAATTGTACTATTTGGGTTTAGGAGAAAATATGTTAGAAGGAAATATTCCTCCAAGTATAGGAAACTGCCAAAAGTTACAATATCTAAATCTTTCACAAAACAATCTTACAGGAACCATACCTTTAGAGATTTTTAATCTTTCCTCTCTAACAAGAAGGTTGGATTTGTCAGAAAATTCATTGACTGGTAGTATACCGGAAGAATTGGGCAACCTAATAAATCTCGATTTGCTAGTTCTGTCTGAGAATCATCTGTCTGGTCACATTCCTGGAACCATCGGAAAATGCATAATGTTGGAGTACCTCTTTTTGGAAGGAAATTCTTTACAAGGAATCATACCATCCTCTTTGGCATCACTCAAAGGTCTTCAACATTTAGACTTGTCACGAAACCACTTGTCTGGATCAATTCCTAATGTTCTGCAAAACATTTCTTTCTTGGAACACTTGAATGTGTCTTTTAACATGTTGGATGGTGAGGTACCAACTGAAGGTGTCTTTCGAAATGCAAGTGCATTAATGGTGACTGGAAATAGTAAGCTTTGCAGAGGTATTCCAGAACTGCATCTACCACCATGCCCTGTCAAAGGTAAGAAACTTGCAAGTCACCACAGCTTCAGATTGATAGCAGTGATAGTAAGTGTGGTTGCTTGTCTTGTCATACTGTCATTTATTCTAACTATCTATTGGTTGAGAAAAAGGAGTAAGAAACCATCTCTGGATTCACTAACAATTGACCAGCTGGCTAAAGTTTCATACCAAAGCCTACACAACGGAACTGATGGCTTCTCAACTACGAACTTGATAGGGTCTGGAAATTTTAGCTCTGTCTACAAAGGAACTCTTGAGTTAGAAGACAAAATTGTTGCCATAAAGGTCTTAAACCTTCAAAGAAAAGGAGCTCATAAGAGTTTCATAGCAGAATGCAATGCACTTAAGAATATTAAACATCGAAATCTGGTTCAGATTTTGACATGCTGTTCCAGCACAGATTATAAAGGTCAAGAATTTAAAGCTCTAATTTTTGAGTACATGAGAAATGGAAGCTTAGAGCAATGGTTGCATCCTCACACACTAAGTGCAGAGCATTCGAGAACACTGAGCCTCGATCAAAGATTAAATATCATGATTGATGTTGCTTCTGCATTGCATTATCTTCATCATGAATGTGAGCAATCGATCATTCACTGTGATTTAAAGCCAAGCAATGTCCTTCTTGATGATGACATGATTGCTCATGTGAGTGATTTTGGCATAGCAAGACTTCTCTCAACCATTAATGGTACCGCTTCTGAGCAAACAAGTACAATTGGAATAAAGGGGACTGTTGGCTATGCTCCTCCAGGTATGTTCTTAAGTTTTGAACCATTAGCGTTTCTTAAAAGTCTGATATCTTTTAATGTCAAGTTGTTATTGATTATTATTGTGTATTGACAGTTTTTGTTTGGTATATATATTAGAGTATGGGGTGGGTTTTGAGGTGTCAACTTATGGCGACATGTACAGTTTTGGCATTCTTATGTTGGAAATGCTTATCGGAAGAAGACCCACAGATGAAACGTTTGAAGATGGCCAAAATCTTCGTAACTTTGTTGCAGTTTCATTTCCCAATAATCTTTGGCAGATTTTGGACCCACGACTCATTCCAACAGATGAAGCAACAACATTGGATGAAAATGATTGGAATCTTAATCCAAATGTTGAGAAGTGCTTAGTTTCACTTTTTAGGATTGGACTTGCTTGTTCTATGGAATCGCCAAAAGAAAGAATGGATGTGGTTGAGGTCACCAGGGAGCTTAATCGAATCAGAAAGGCCTTTCTTGTTGGTGAGTGAATATGGATCTACTTAATTCTCCATGTATAACTATAGGACATAAAATGGTTATTGTTCTGAAAAATAGCTTTATGTTTCAAAAAAAAATTCCATATAAAATGTATTCTTTTGTCCTCTGTTTTTTTCACGAAGGTTTCCTCTTCAAAATTAATAATTAATAATATAGTAAAATTGAGGATTTTACATGCTTTATGTTTAGGTTAATGTAAAAAAATTCATTTCACAATTTTCTCGTGACATGTACAGCAGTCTTTTAACAGATAATTAAACACACCCTTAATTACTTGTCACTAGCTTCTGCTATTACCTGATTTTGTTTATGTAGATATAATTTGATTTTCTGTCTTCTTGCTATGTTTTTCAAAATTCCAAAACTACAAATGTAATTGAATTCTTGATATTCAGGTGTTGACAGTTGAGAAGCATTAAAGTAGAAATCAAATGCCAGTCATTTTGGAAACAGGTGTATGCAGTATGATGTGTTGCCAACAAAGTAAAACCAGGTGCAAAATTGTCTACTAATTTGCCCCAGTTTTCTAGCTATCTAAATAAATCAATCCATCCTTCATGTAATATAATATCATGTACTTAACGGATGTTGTACTCCATCCAATTAGTAGACTTATTGTACTTCAATATTTTTATTTCCTGTATGACTCGTGATTTTTCAAATTTTGCTGCAAAAACATCAAAATGCTCTATTATCCATATTCACCACACCAATTTGTTTATTTTTCTTTTGGTTCAGGGGAGTCCATAAACCCTTTAATAGTAAGTGCAGAAATAACTAGCTAAGTTTTTTTTTTTTTTTCCCCTTGCTTTGGTTTATGACTTACTAGGTGTTAGATGGCATTAGTTAGTGTTTGTGGTTAAGCAAGGGATGATCCCAAGAAGCATTGATTCTAAGTATAAAAAAATTTCAGAGCAGATCTTTCTTTTAGTAATAAAGAATGAATTTATTCAAAAGTTGATACAATAAAAAGTGAGGCATCCTATAACATGCCATCATCAAAACAGAATTAAAATTGAAATAATCATAAATATAGAACGACATAAAGGCTAATGATAAAGCCGTTAACAAAGATAAACCACTTACCAGACTAGAATCACAATTGAAACAATCAAAACAATATAGAACCAAGGCAAAATTTTCTGGCCATGACAGCAAAACTAGAACTACAGAAAAAAAAAATAGTTTGAAATTTCCCCCCTTTTCTGCTATTAGAATTTCTTTGGAGATCCATTTCCACCTTGGCATGCAGCCATTTACTTTTCCTCTTGAGGTGTCACATTGTCAATCACCACCACGTTTTCCTTGTTTGAATATGATTTCAGTGGTTTGTTTTCACCAACTTCAGGATCAGACCTGGACTACAACAATCTTAGAGTTTCCATTTACATCAGAGTTCGATGTCACAATTTTGGTATCCTCCTCAGCGTCATCTCGAGTTCCTCTAACCTTGATGTCTGTCTTGATGTCCAGTTTGGTTCACATAGTTGTCTTGATATCTTCATGAACGGCTGCTCGTGTTGATTGACTTTTCATATTATCATCTCCATTGATCTTGTAAGGCAGTTCATAATTTATAGAAACTGCACACAGCAAACATTCAGCTGAATACATATGAGTTGAAAAAAGTTTAGAAGGATTAATTTAAAAAAAAAAAAAAGAACAAAAGAGTTGAACATGAAATTCCCTGAAAATAGTGCTTCTTTATCTGCCAATTCAATAAAAGTCAATTAAAAGATAAAAAGAAAATAATATTTCCACAAGATGTGCTAGAATTCCTTCTTTAACTTATCTTTCAAAAATTCATTTATTCTACTAATAAAACAACTAGCATGCAGGGAGTATCGGAGTACGAAATAACTTTTCATGTTGCTCTGGGAAGTCAGAAGTGAAATGCAGAGAGTATTATGTAAGTATTTAATAACTTGGTGGAAATTCTATACGTTTTCAAACTAGATCATCACAGACACCAGGGAAACAATTATCTTGTTCTCTTTTTTCATGCAATCCTTCTCTTTTTAAGACTACAAATGCTGTGATTCAGCAAGGCACATCCACTGTATAGGAATTCTCTCAAGCTTCTCAAATAAAAGTTAATTTTGAGAAATTTAAGGCTTTGTTCTCACCTACTGTCTCAAGGAGAAGGACAGATAATTTCACCAATATTTCTTCGATCAGAATTGTGAATATTCTTGGAAAATATTTCACATTCCCTCTACTGTGAGGGAGAGTTTCAAAGACAGTCTTGGAATAAGATATTTCTATGTTGCATCTATTACTGTTAGAGATATAAACCATTCTTGGGGTTCCACCCAACAGCATAACCTTTCGGTGGAATTATTCTTCAGCATGTTGAAAAATTAGAGAAAATAAAGGGTCTGGATTATCTGGAGGAAAGGTAGAGATGGCGACAATCTAGAAAAGCCAAAGGTTGAAGCACACATTGCTGCTATAGCTTGCAGCACACATTGCCTCTAGTCAAAAACTATATTTACACTGAAAGAAAGAGTATATGCAATTAATCACTACTGATTTCAGGGTCAACGGTTTCTTATTTCATAATAATTTCCCAAATACTTTATAAGAAATTCGTAGCTTTGTCATATAGAATGTATCTAAGCTATACGGGCCATCACTTTCTCCTAATTTAACTACATGTTTAAGTTATAATTGAGGTAGTACACTCTCAATGGCACATAGCAAGGGGTTTTCAAGCTTTGGGAGCACCAAAGAATTTCTCATATTTACTATATTTATACTCCTAAACAAGATCACCACTACTTTGTAATTATCACTGATATACGAAAATTGTACCAAAGCTAAAGTTTTTATTTGCAAATCTCTGGTACCATAGCCTAGTTACTTGCCTTGAAACTAATATAACATGCATACACTAACCTCTCAAATGCATACTTGTTGACGATCAAATCAAGGGTAATGAGCAACAAGTTAATTGAAGATTTCTTTCAAATGATGATTGGTGGGGGATTTTACTTGGATTCGTTATGCAAGTATATAAGCCCAAAGATTTCTGCAGCTCGAATGCTTGTCCACATAGCATTATGAAAAGAAGAAAAAAAAGTAATCTACCAGTTCTCCATATCCCAAAAGAAACGTTTGTCAAGAGTCAAGTGAGGGCAAAATAGACAAGTACTAACTTTTATCAAAGGCAATAAATTAAAATTTGTCAAGACATCACTTAATAGGGGCGTCTAAAGCTGAGCATGAGTACTGAGTCATATATAGTAGTGATGGTAAAATAGACAAGTACCAACTTTTATCAAAGGCAATAAATTATATACTGAATCACCAATTTAATCCCTGAAATTATAATGGTTGGTTAAATTAGTTTTTAAAATTAATAAACAGTAAAATATTCTTAAAATTGTATATTATTAATCAATTTAGTTCTTAAAATTGTAACAGACCATTAAATTAGTCCCTGCAATAAATAAATGGCAAAATGGTTTCTAAAATTTTAACGGCCGATCAAATTAGTCCCTAATATTGTTTTTAATTAATTTTATCTAATTTAAAATTTATTAAATATTATATAACTTAACACATTTTTCAAATATTCTTCCTTTTTTTATATTTGTCTATACTTCTTCAAAATTGTGTTATAATAAAATAAGGTATAGTTAATAACTTGAATATTATTAAAATTTTAGTTGTTTGATTTCATCTTCTAATTATATATAGCCCTAATTATATATAGCACAATTGCTTAAGTTGCTAACTATTAATTTCTGTTAGTTGTTTGATTTTATCCTTATAATTTTAGCTTTTAATTGGTTGACTATAAAAACTTTACAACGACAATGTATAAAAGAGAAACCCATACTTTATAATTGTAGGCATACAATATTTATTTTATTTACTAATTAATTTGCATAATGCGTGAGTTAATTTATATCTATTGCAAGAATAAATCTCATCATCATCCTTCCTTAATAATGTAATGTTTGTATGTTGACAGGTGTATCTTTAGATGATATTTACTAATTAAAATATAAAAGAATTTTCAGATCAATTAACTTGAGACAATATAAATAAATAAATTTAACTAAACTGTTACATTTTTCAATTACTTAGTTAATACATAATTAAATAATAATAATAATAATAATATAGGAGAATTATATGAAAAATTAAATCAAAATTAAACTCTAAAATGAAAGAAATGTGCATTTCTTTAATGTTCATTAAAAAAACTTCTTTTATCCACAGTATCCACCGTTCATTCCTCTCCTTTGTCTAATTAAAACTATGTAGTAGTCTAGGACCATCCCTGATGTGACTAGGAATCTAATTTGGTTTTAGTCCACACAAACGATCCGTCGGTGTAGCAAGTAGCAATATCAACTTTCTTTACGCAGTGGTCCACACATTAAAAGGAATTGAATTCTCAATTTCTCACCCTCCATCACCGAAGAAACAATTTGCCAATGAAATATAGTAGTACTGTTGTCTGTCGTAGACTATCAATGACGTATTTTTTGGGATGCTTGACTTGCAATGACTTTCACCGGTAACAATTAAGCAACTTATTATACCAATTCTTTTTAAAGCAATAAAATAGTAGACTAACTAAAATATTTCTTTTTTGGTGATGAAGACAGAAATATTACTTTTGTGGATCATTTTCTAGAGACTTTTCATAATATTAACATTTTATTTTATAACTGTTAAAGAGAGGTTAGTAATTAGTAATTACTAAAAATTCTCAATTTTCAAGATTATATTTGACTTGTTCAAACTGCACTAGTCATGCTTCATTATATAAATAACTAGACATCTTTAATCTTTTATTTAAAGATATAATTACTTTTTAATTTAAATATTATCTATTTATATTATAAACTCGGCATGATTATATAAATAAGGGCATAGTCAAGGAGTTTTATGCCAATGCCGTTCCAAAAGAGGTTGGCCAGACGGGGAGGAAATATTTTGTCAAATGCAAGAACATAAGTTATAGTGCCAAGACACTTAATCAGCTGCTTAAAACTGAAAGAAGCCATGATGTTAGCCCCTGTGAGTTCAACAAATGGGTGAACAATGAGCAACCCATAGATGATGAGGCAATGGCCTTTCTGCTCTGTATTCCAGGTAGAGGGTGGGAGAGAAACCAAAGGGAGGAACCCTTAAGGATCAGTAGGAAGCACATGAGGACCATAGCCCAAATTTGGACTGCCTTCCTATACTCTAACATTGACCCATGCTCACACACTTCTGACCTCATAGTGGGTCATGCCCATTTTATTTATGGCATTCTTGCAGGGGTGGACATTGATATAGGAGTTGTCATCTCTCTCCACATTGGACTGGCTATAGATTTAGGTGGTTCTACTAAGCTGGGATTTCCTGCCTTTCTTACCATGCTCTGTCAGCACAAGGGAGTGAATGTCTCAGAGTAGCCTATCACCCACCTCCGCTTGGCCATCACTGCCAAATACATCAACAAGAGCTGCATCAATAAGGCAGAGGAAGCTGATTCTCCCCCTAGGGTGTAGCCCTAATTTCAGAGCTCTCAGGTCTCACAACAGATACTTCTCTACAGGCAGGAGAATGTTGCTCTTCATCGTGGGCAACTAGCACTTTTGGAAGCATTCCGTGGACTAGCGCTGCATATCTCATCTAAAGCCCTAGGACCTGCACCCTGCCCTACAGAGGAAGAGTTTCTTGCTCGAGTCCAGTTGCCTGTAGAGGCTGGGGACCAGCCTGTTGATCAGGAGGGAGGTGGAGCAGCAATAGTTGGAGATGGCCTAGCACATATTCTAGGAGGATGATTTTGACTTCCCTATCTAGAAGCACCATTCAAGACTCCTTTTTTATTTTTTTGCACTTTTACTTTTTGCTTGAGTAATAGTAGTTTCACTTCTATAACTACATTTTAGCACTTGATATAGCTTTCTTTTTGGTATTACATGGCATACTTTGCATGACTGTTTGGATTGGTTTAGATTTCTTTTCACTTGACGTGATTCCTGCTCATTTTGTTGCGTATAACTGTTTTGAATGCTTTAGTGCAAATGTTATATGCATTGTGGTTGTACGCCTAGTTATGATAGCTTTATCGCACTACGTGTTTCATGTGGTTAATGTTTGTGGCATGATATCTTGAAAAGCTTGAGTATGCTTTTGCTTTTTAACCATGTGAGTGTTTAAGCCTTTATTGAAAATTCTTGTGAGAGTCGCCATTGCAGTGATACATTGATTTTGCTTGATTCTTAATGCTATTGACATACATGTCTGTAACAAAATGATCAAGGTGAAATTGTTGTTTGTGAGCCACTTAAGCCAAAAAGCCAACCTGACAAATTTTTCCTATTTTTAATTAACCCCATTGAACCTTAAAGTAAATTCTTCATTTATAAACCCTTAAGCCTAATTGAAAAACACTCTACCTTCCACATCTTAAGGATAGGAGAGCAAATAATTTGGGATGGATTTTCATTTAAGTTTGGGGAGGGGGGAAAGAAAATGTTGTTTTGGGGAATTTGGAAAAGTATGCCCTATAATGCATCATACTATTAAAAAAAATAAAATTGAGGAGCAAACCTTTGCTCACCATGATGTTACTTGAGCTCAAAAGGGTTAATCTGAAAGGTTTAGGAAAAAGGGGATAAAAGAAAGAGAATTCAGTGAACTTAGTACTAATTATTTGCTCTCTTCTTCCCCCAAATGTAAATTTGATTATCTTGAAAAAACCAATCTTACTTGTAGCCCAACCAAGTTACAACTGGAATAAAATCCTTGTGCTTTATGCATGTGTGTATTATGACTGCTTCTGAGATGAAAATCAAAGTTGAATTGTATGCTCTTAATGGTGTGATGGAGTGATACACTTACCTTTATACACTTGTGTGCTTAAGTGAAATACATATCCTGTGAGGGCATTAGTGTCTCTTATTTTTTAGTGAGTATAGTGCCACTTCCATTAATCCCTTGTTGATCTAGTTGCTTTGCAATTTATCTATCATTTCTATTATGGGTACCATTGTGTATGATTGGCATGTTGCACGTTTTGTATATAGTTCAGTTAGGAGTCATTTAAAAGTTGACTTTTTTTGTTAGAAACCAATTTCAATCCATGCTTGTTATGATGGGGTACATATTCCTGGGTTTACTTTTGCTTGGGGTCAAGCAAAGTTGCAAGTTTAGGGGAGTGATAAATGGCATTTTTACATACTTTTTAGGTGTATATTTATGCACTTGAAGCTCTTTTTTCCTTACTTAAGACTTTAATTGACCCCAGTATTGAGCAATGTAAGTAAATTGGATCAGTAGTTAGATGCATTGAATTTGAACATTTTACTATTGATCTCCTATCATTTTTTGTAGGATTTGAAGAAATAGGATTGGAGCTATTGGAAAGAGTTTTACTTATAAGAATTTGCTGAGTGAGCATGACCTTCACTCAGCGAATCTGTGAGCTCCAAAGAAAAGGGAATTTTGTAGTCAAAGGATTCGCTTAGCGAAAGTAATTTTCGTTGAGCGAAATTGGTGTCTTGAAGCTATAAAATTTGGGATTTGTTGAGCGGAAGTTACCCTCGCTCAGTGAAAGAAGCCAACTCATTTAATGAGATCGCAAAGTGGCATTAGGGTATTGGGGCAGAAATAGATACAAAGAGCAGAAAGAAAAAGTTCTCTCTTTCGTTTTGGTTTTATTCTTTACTCTTGACACTTGGAGTCTTAGATCCAGCTGGGAGGCACTCCATGGACCTCTGATCTACTTTGTTCACCTCTTTTTGGCTACTCCTCTACATCATGAGTAGCTAGATTTACCCTAGTTGGGGTGTGATGTAATTGAACCTACTTTCATGTATACCTCTTAAGTTATTTATTGAATTTTTATGTTTTATTCATATGTGTTTCACTTCTATTCTTACTGCTTATTATGGACTGATCTCCCATAACCTGATCTTAGCATTTAGATTTGTTGGAAAACATATTTATTTCATAGATCTGAAGTAAACACCTAATGAATTGTGTAGCTAGATGTGTTTTGGACCAACCATAATCAAAGTTGTTTTGGCTATATGTGTTGCATTTGACTTACATTTTGAGCAGCTAGATGTACAGACTACTTTTCTCCATGGAGAACTTGAAGAAGAAATATTTATACTCCAACCAGAAAGCTTCAAAGAACAAGGAAAAGAAAACTTAGTTTATAAGTTGACCAAATCTCTGTACTATCAAAAGCAGGCGCCAAGATGTTGGTACAAGAGATTTGGTTTCTTCATTATTAACCTTAATTACAATAAACTGAGTTCAAAACACTGTACATACTACAATAGGTTTGATGATAATGATTTTACCATTTTGCTGTTGTATGCGGATGACAAGTTAGTGATAGGCCCTAACAAAGATCGAATTCAAGAATTGAAAGCACAGTTGGCTAGGGAGTTTGATATAAAGGACTTAGGACTAGCAAACAAAATTTTTAGGATATAAATTCAGCGAGATAGAATAGATAGGAAGATTTGGCTTTCTGAAAAGAATTACTTACAAAAGATCTTGCAGCGCTTCAACATGCAAGACTGTAAGCCAATTTCTACCCCACTTCTTATCAATTATAAATTATCCTCAAGTATGAGTCCTAACAATGAAGCGGAAAGGATGGAAATGTCTCGAGTTTTGTATGCATTAGCAGTGGGAAGCCTTATGTATGCAATGATTTGTATAAGACCATATATTACACAAGTAGTGGGAGCGGTTAGCAAATTTATGGCAGATCCTGATAGAGAGCATTGGAATGCTGTTAAGAGGATCCTTAGATACATTAAAGGAACCTTGGGTGTTGTATTATGTTTTGGAAGATTAGAATTTATTTTCAGAGGCTATGTTGATTTAGATTTTGTAGGTGATCTTGATAAAAGAAAATCTACTACTGGCTATGTGTTTACACTTGTAGGAGGAGTGGTAAGTTAGTTATCCAAATTACAAACTATTGTAGCTTTATCTACTACGAAAGCTGAGTACATGCCAGTTACAGGCATGCAAAGAAGCTATTTGGATACAAAGGCTAATGGAAGAACTTAGGCACAAGTAGTAGAAGACTATTGTGTATTGTGATAGTCAGAGTGCCTAGCACATTGCAAGGAATCCAGCCTTTCATTCTAGGACAAAGCACTAGGTGTTCAATACCACTTTGTTTGAGAAGTAGTAGAGGAAGAGAGTGTGGATATGCAGAAGATTCAGACTAAAGGCAACCTAGTAGATGTTATGACAAAGCCGGTCAACACTAACAAGTTTATATAGTGTTGATCCTCTTACGACCTGTCAAAAACATAAGCAACAGGGAATTAGCAAGAAGAGAATTTTAAAGCTCACAAAAGTAGCTTTAAGGGGGAGATTATGAAACCGTGTAAAGCCATTTTTGTGGTTTGAAAGTCTAAATGTTTACGGTGCATTTATGTTGTAGTAAATTTTATCTTCTTTTGTGTAATTGGTGGTTAGAAGTTGGATGCAATTTTGTTCCTATAAATAGCACCCTCCTTCCATGAGTTTTTTTGCATCCCATCCTAAAGAGAAAAAATATAAGTGTTATGTGTTTTTCCTATTTTATAGAGAGAGGTGTATTGTCCTATTATAAGAGAAAGTATGAGTAATTGTTCTCTCTTTATATTTAAAGAGAGGTTGTAATTTTCTTGTACTTAGTAAAATTATTTCTTTGGTTTTGCCTGTGGTTTTTTCCTTATCAGTTGAGGGTTTTTCACATTAAAAATATTGAGTGTCAATTCCTATTTTTTCATCTCTTATTTTAGCTGCATAAAATTATTCTATTACTTTGGTCCCCAACAAAATGGGCCAAGCCATAGGCTCCCAATGGGTGGCCTAGCCTACTTCCACCCCTATTAGTAACCTTCGTACATGATTTCAATATATATATATATGTATATATGTATGTACATATATATATATACATATATGTATATATGTATATATATATATATAATATGTATATGCATGCATATGTATATGTATATATGTATATATGTATATATGTATATATATATATATATATATATATATATATATATATATATATATATATAAAATATGTATATGCATGTACATGTATATGTATATATGTATACATATTTATATGTGTGTGTGTTTGTGTGTATATATACAGGGAACATTTCTAGTGAGAGGTTCTTTTTTATATAAGAGTGAGAGGAATAAAACTGGACCATTAGATCTTACAATAAATGGTCAAGATTAAAACACACAAGTCATGTGAGATTTTAAAAAGTCATATGACTTTTTTAAGTGGTCGCATGACATTAAATCTTGACCATCCATGTATGGTTATATGGCCTAGATTTACTCCTTTCACTCTCATATAAAAATAGTCCTCTTACTAGATATGCCCCCTATATATGTATGTGTGTGTGTGTGATATTAATGATAATTACATATTAATAATTTTCAAAACATTATCAAACTTGTACATTACAGATAATTACGCATGATAAATGAAGTAATTATTATATATTAATACCTTTAGTGTCTTATTTTATTTTTTACATCTAATATTGTTTTTTTTAAATTAAAATTAATAAATATAATAAATAAATACATAATAACCAATAAATTAATGAACAAATTCAAATACTCAATAATGATATTATTAAACTCCATTATCCTTCCCCAATATCTAATAATAAAAAAAATGAAAAATAAATTAATTTATAAAGTGTGCAATAAAAACCCACTCTCTAATAAATTCCATACTAATATATGATTTATTAAATAAATGAAAAGTAAAATAACAAAAACGAAATGTCTAAGAGCCCCTAATTTTGGGTAGGAAAAAGTGCGCCAAAATTTCATTTCTTTATTATATAAAATATGTGTATATGTATTATCTATAGCTTAAATATAATAAAGTGAATATCTCCTTTTAGTTTCTATTTTTTATTAGACTACTTTACCCTAACTATTCTACAAAGTACTATTTTTTGATCATTTAACTACTCTTTAAATTACCCACTACACACTCTTTCTCTTTTATTTTTTTTATTTTTTAGAAAATGAACCCCTAGTAAGAATAATGAGAATGTCTAATTGAGAATGTCCCTGAAGTTTCTTCCTTCCATAAACAAGTATCAATTGCATACTGATTAAGGAAAATAGAACTTAGAATGTTGGAGAGTTGCTAGCTGTATTAGTTCTTCTTCCCAAGCAAAAGAGATTTCTCCTCCACTTCCAGGCCCAAGTCCACACCCCATCCTCCTATGTCCCCATTTGGGAAATAGTGGCTTTTTTCTGCATAAATACCTGAAATAGTCTCGGAAACAAGTCTTTAAAAGAGTCAATGTTAACCCACACATCCTCCCAAAGCTTACTTTATCCCTTTTACCAACTTTTCTTGTCACTCCAAGAGAGAACCAAAAAGGAACTATTGAGGAAGCATCATCTATAGACCACATATCCCTCCACCAAGTAGATTGTTTTTTCCCACCACTTGCATAACTAAGGCAAATTTTATCAATGACATCGTTTTTTTGTACTAATAATTGAGACCAAATTGTAGAATCATCAGAGAGAAGCCTCCACCTCCATTTTGCCAACAGATTAAGATTAAATAACTCCATGTTTTTAACACCAAGACCTCCACAATGCTTAGGACTACAAACCCTTTTCCAGCTGACCCAAGTTGTTTTTTCCTTGTTATCCCCACCGAATCATAAAAATGTTCTTTGTAATCTAGTAAGAATCTTCAGGACCTTCTTTGGCACCTTAAAAAAGAGAAATAATATAGGGGCAAGCTAGATAATACTAAATTTACTAATGCAATTCATCCACCCATGGATACTGTCTTGGCTTTCCAAATTGCAAGCCTTTTCCTCACAAATTCAATAACCAGAGTCTAAGTAGCCTGAATTCTGGGGTTAGCTCCAATTGGGAGTCTAAGGAACTTAAAAGGTAAGTTGCCTGCTCTACAATGTAGAAAGTTGGAAGTTGCCTGTATCATGTTTTCCTTCACATTAATATAGTATAAATTACTCTTGAAAAGTTGACCTTCAAACTAGAGACTAATTCGAATCCTCTTAGCACGACTTTAATCACCCATAGGTTCTCCCAAGTAGCTTTACCAATTATCACTGTATCATCAACATATTGAAGTATAGGTGGACAGATTTCTTCTCCTATTCTAAAGCCGTTAAACTTACCAAGCTCTATTGCCCTTACCATAACGCCACTTATACCTTCTACTACGATCAAGAAGAGGAAGGGAGCGAGGGGATCACCCTATTTTCGACCCTTGAACATACTAATTTCTTTGGCAGGGCTACCATTGACAAGGATAGAAATAGATCTTGAAAAGATTACAGCTCTAATCCAACTTCTCCATTTAATACAGAAACCTATTATGCCCAACATGTAGTCCAAAAACACCCAGTTCATTGAGTCGAATGCTTTTTCAAAGTGTACTTTTAGAATGCAACAATCTAGGGTGGACTTCTTAGCCGAATCAACCAACTCATTTAGGACCAGCACATCGTCTATAATTTGTCTTTTAGGTAGAAAAGTTGTTTGACTATTAGAAATAACACTGCCTAGTACAATTCTAAGCTAACAGCCAACAATTTTGAAATTATCTTATAGATACTACCAATTAATGAAATTGGTCTAAATTCATACAAAGATTGAGCATTGTTAATTTTAGGCACTAGGGCTAAAAATGAAGATGTGATACCTTTGGGAAGCTTAGTTGTATAGTAGAACTCCTCCATGAATCCACATACCTCCTCTTTTAGAGTACTGATAAATGGTGTTTTTACACAATTTTTAGGTGTGTATTTATGTTCTGGAAACTCTTTTACCCTTACTTAAGACTAGTTTTAGCTAAATGTAAATAGAGTAGGTCAGTGGAATGATGCCTTGAATTTTGAAAACTTGACTTTTGATCTCCGCTTATTTTTGCAAGATTTGAAGGACTGGGATTGGAGCTACCAAAAGAGTGTACATCAAGAAGGGGTCACTGAGCGAGCATGATCTTTACTTAGCAAATTTATGAGTTCCAGAGGGGAGGAGAATCTGTAGGTGACAGATTTGCTCAGCGATAGTATATCTCGCTGAGCGAAATAAATGCCCTAGAATCACAAAATTTGGGTATTCTTTGAGTAAGAGTGGCCTTCGCTCAATGAATTGAGCCAGCTCATTTAATGACTTGCGAAGTGGCATTAAGGCATTGGGGGGTTCTTTGGAGAGAAAAAAAAAAGAAGAAAATTCTCTCTCTACGAACAAAGAGTGTCATCTTCTGCCACTTGGAAGCATTGGATTCAGCTAGAAAGCACTCCATAGAGTTTTGATCTACTTTCCTCATCTCCTTTTGGCTGCTCCTTAACACCATAAGTAGCTAAATTTACCCTAGCTGGGGTTTGATGTACTGAACCTACTTTCATGTATACTTCTTAAGTCATTTATTAAAAGTTTATGTTTCATTCATTTGTGTTTTGCTTCTGCTCTTAAAGCTTGTTATGGCCTGATCTCCCATAATATGATTTTTAGTGTTTGGATTTGTTAGAAAACAATTTTATTTCACAAATCTGGAGTAAAAACCTAATGAACCATATATCTAGGAATGGAACACGAGTCATTAACCATTTCGTAACCTTTGTTCTTAAAACAAGTTAGTTAGTTAAGCTAATCAAGGAATTGGTAAGTTTAACTAATTGATTTAGATCTATTCTTCTAAGGGATTAGGGAGTAGATATTTGAATGGTTTTGGTAATGAATGAATCATTAACTCAGTAATTGACCCTTGTATGCATGAAAGGATGGTTCAGTAAAGTCAAACCCTAACATTTTTTAATTGTTGTTATTAAATTCTATTTCTGCATTCCACATGTTCGATAAAATTCTCTAAGGAAACAAAATCTTTAATTTTCTCTCGAATACCTTTCTTGGTACAACAAATAGCATAAACACCTAGTATTAATCAAGTCCTTTGGGAATCGATACTTATATTCATTATTGTCTACTTGTACGATTGGTACACTTGCTAATAAGTACTCCAATAGTTCTTGAAGAAGTTGAAATTGAAACCATATTAGGACTAGGGCTTTTGTTACCGTCACAGTTCCACACCACTTCTTTTATTTCCTCGGCAAAGAAACGGGAGGAGAAAAAGGTGTTATCTTTTGCTGTCACCTGTTTGAAATGAATCCCATCTAATGAGGGTCTATCAACTTGTGATTCTTAATATATGCTTCTGAAGCGGTTCATAGCCAAGTCTTTGACCTCGTCTATCCCCTCAAACCATCTTTCACCTGATTTGATAGCCACTATCTGATTTCGCCTTCTGTGGTGCCTCATGCAGTCATGGAAGAATCTAGAGTTGGCAACTCCTTCTTTAAGCCAGAGCACCCTAGCCTTTTGTAGAAGAAGGCTTTCTTTAAGGTTCAGTTGAAGCCACATGTCAACTATTTTTTGCTTTCTGAGACTGATCTCTTTAGGTATTAGAGAACTTTTAGTTGCCTTATCGTTCAATTGATTCAGTTCTTCTATGTTAGACTCCACCTTTAGATCCAAGAATCCGAACACCTCCTTGTTCCACACTTTAAGTTTCTCCTTCAGAGCTTTCAGTTTTTCCTTAAAGGTATAAATCTTCCATCCTTCTACTGTATAATGATTCCCGCTTGTAGATATGAACTCTTGAAATTGATTGGGCTTTAATCAGAAATTGTTGAACCTAAAAGGCTTAGGACCCCAATTTCGAAAACCATACTTCAGAAACACAGGGTAGTGGTTAGATATATCTCTCTTGTCAACTCACTGTGCTGAAACTTGCCAAAAGTCAATTAATCCCTCAGAAATTAGAAACCGGTCAAGTCTGCTCATAGTCGAGCCCTCAACTCTATACCATGTAAATTTTTTACCTGTGAGAGGAACATCTACTAATTCAGCCTCCTCAATAAATTTTTTTTACCTGCGGGGTCAATACATATAAATATATATATTTTGTACTATATTTCAAATTATATGTGTAATAGTATACCAAACAATTAATTACAAGTTAAAATAATTATCTTATCATATCCTGTCATTGCCGACAAACACACCCTTAGTTTTCTTTCCTTTCTTTTCGGTTGGTCACTTCTCTTATTCCAAACTACAGAGACTGACACCCTGAGATGATCAGGATCGATTCAGCAACCAACTGCTTCGAATGATTCCCGTAACATGACAAGAAATTCTCACCTTCCACTCCCCATAGAAACAACAGCCAGGCCACAAAAAAATTGTAGTCAAGGTCAACCAGACTAGAAGTGACTCTAACCAGAAGCAACAAATTAACTTAAATCACATATTTATGCACAAATAAGAAATACTTTTCAAAGTAATAATATGTAGACCAATATATCACCATCATATAGACCATTATCCACAGACTTTTCATAGCATTAATATTTCATTACAATTAAGAGACCAATAATAGACTAAAATAGGCGTTAATAATTTACAAAAGATTTCCAATTTTCATGATTATGTTTGATTTCTTCTACTGCATTAGTTGCACTTCACTACAGATATAATGATGGAAATTGAGAATTTAGTAACCACTAACCCCTTGAAACGGTCTAAGTAAATCCCATGGAAATTGATCGAGTTATATATAGTGGTTTTTAAATTTTACTTTCCATGATTATATGTGTAATGAAGTGCAACTAATGCAGTAGAAGAAGTCAAACATAATCATGAAAATTGGAAATCTTTTGTAAATTATTAACGCCTATTTTAGTCTATTATTGGTACGTATGTTTAGTAACCTTCGCACATTTTTTTAATGAAGCAATATGTAAGTCCATCTGACATTCTCCATACCCTTATGCCTACAAATTCTAGCTACTCTGTATTAAACTTACAATTACGAAAATAGCCAGATTCTTCTTGATAATTGTGTTGAAACATGTCAAATACTGAAGCTCAAGTCAATTACTAAGTTGTAATTTTCGAAACTTAAAGTATGAAAAACGTTGGGTATGAGTTAGTTTTCTCGTTTGTCCTACAGCTTCCTATTGTTGCTTCTCAGTTTGAGCATCTTAAAACGTGTGCTAACATCAAACTAAATACAATGTTGATTGTTAACTCCGTCATACAAAACCTCTCCGATAAAAACCCACAATATTATGACCAAGGATTGTATATAGTTATTTATAAAACCAACCAAAATTTATGGTTAGGCAAACCTATCAATTTGCTTTTATTCTTACTGAGCATGCCATGTATTAACAACAATGACATTTACAAAAGCTGTTAAACAAAAGCCACTATGGAGAATTTTAAGGAGACATAATTGTACAAGCGTCTCTACTAATACACTACTCCGGTTTGGTGTAACTATTACAGAGCTGGATTTGGCATCACTAGATGAAATTTCAAAATCAGAAATACTGTAACAGCTAGAATCACAACATTGTCCATCTGCCTTGTTCATCCTATCACGTAAGGACTGCGTGGTATGTGAACCAACCACCCAAGTTTGAGAGAAATTTATTGCCACAGGTGAATTAATTAGGATTGCTTAAAGAATCATCCTACAGTATATCTCCTATTCTGGACAGTATGCTGAAGGCTAAATTTCCTCGAACTCTGGAATATGCTTCCAAACTGGAATGTCCAATATCCTGTAGAAACAGAAAGAAACCGCATTACCACTGAATGTATGCCAGAAACCACGTTTCCTGTTCTTGCCATAAGAATGACCAGCAATTGCCAATTGGTTATTGACTTAACCTTAGTGTGATTGGATATTGACTTGACCTTTACTGTGTATTGCTTATTGACTTGACCTGAACAACATGCGATCTTCTCCGATCACCCCAATTATCGAACTCTATATAAAGCTATCTTAGAATAGAAATACCACTCATCTAGCAGCCTCCAATTCCTTATCCAAATGAAATATTTTTCTCCCATGTTACTTGCATTTTGGTCTATATATGTCCACCTGTTTTCTCTCTTTACATTAAACTCACTATGTTTTACCCCAAACACGACTGCCTATGCATCAGGAAATGAGACTGATCATTTGACATTGCTCAAATTCAGAGAATCCATATCCAATGACCCATATGGAATCTTGCTCTCTTGGAATACTTCTACTCACTTCTGTAACTGGCACGGAATCACATGCAATCCCATGCTTCAAAGAGTTACGGAGTTAGACTTGTCAGGATACAAGTTGAAGGAGTCCCCATGTAGGCAATCTCTCTTATATGAGAATTGGGACGGTTGTCACAACTGCAGAACCTCTCCGTCGTAAATAACTCATTGGTGGGGGGAATTCCTACAAACTTGACAGGTTTTACTCATCTCAAAAGCTTATATTTATATGGGAACAATCTGATTGGCAAAATACCGATAGAAATTGGCTCACTTCGAAAACTTCAACTTTTGAGCGTGGCTAGGAACCAGTTAACCAGAGGAATCCCATTATTTATAGTGAATCTTTCATCCCTAACTCATCTCTCGGTGGCTATTAACAACTTAGAGGGAGATATTCCACAAGAAATATGCCGTCTCAAAAGCTTGACACTTCTATCATTTGCTGGCAACAAACTGAGTGGAACATTTCCTTCTTGTCTTTATAACATTTCATCTCTTGCTGTAATCTCAGCAACAAAAAATCAATTTAGTGGCTCTCTTCCACCCAACATGTTCCACACACACCCCAATCTCCAAATACTTGAAATTAGTAACAATCGAATCTCAGGTCCAATCTCACCTATCACAAACTCATCTTTCCTTTCAATACTTAATATTGGTGATAACCATTTCACGGGACAAGTTCCAAGTCTGGGGAAGCTACAGGATCTTCAACGTCTAAATTTGTTTTTGAACAATCTAGGTGACAATTCAACAAATGATTTGGGGTTTTTAAAATCATTGACAAACTGTAGTAAGTTGTACCTTTTAGATATATTCGACAATAATTTTGGAGGTCATTTGTCAAATTCCATGGGCAATTTATCCACCCAATTCAGTGAAATAGTTCTCGGGGATAATCAAATAGTAGGAGAAATCCTTGCAGATTAGGAAATCTAGTTGGCTTAATTCTCTTGACAATGGAAAATAACCGCATTGGTTGGATTATCCCGACAACTTTTGGGAAGTTTCAGAAGATGCAAGTGTTAGATTTAAGTGGAAACAAGTTGTCGGGAGAGATAGGAGCCTTCATAGGAAACCTTAGTCAATTGTTTCACTTGGTTATGGCAGAAAATATGTTAAAAGGAAATATTCCTCCAAGTATAGGAAACTACCAAAAGTTACAATATCTTGGTCTTTGGAAAAACAACCTTAGAGGAACCATACCCATAGATATTTTTAATCTTTCCTCTCTAACGAACTTGTTGGATTTGTCACAAAACTCATTGAGTGGTAGTTTACCGGAAGAAGTGAGCAACCTAAAAAATATCAATTATCTAGCTATGTCTGAGAATCATCTGTCTGGTCACCTTCCTGGAACCATGGGAGAATGCATAATGTTGGAGTACCTTTATTTGCAAGGAAATTAACTACAAGGAATCATCCCATCCTCTTTGGCATCACTCGAAGGTCTTCAACATTTAGACCTCTCACGAAACCACTTGTCTCGATCAATTCCTAATGTTCTGCAGAACATTTCTTTGTTACAATATTTCAATGTATCATTTAACATGTTGGATGGTGAGGTGCCAACTGAAGGTGTCTTTCAAAATGCAAGTGAGTTTGTGCTGACTGGAAATAGCAAGCTTTGTAAAGGTATTTCAGAACTGCATTTACCACCATACCCTGTCAAAGGTAAAAAACTTGCAAAACACCACAAGTTCAGGTTGATAGCAGTGATAGTTAGTGTGATTACTTTTCTTCTTATACTGTCAATTATTCTAACTGTCTATTGGATGAGGAAAAGGAGTAAGAAACCATCTTTGGATTCACCAACAATTGACCAGTTGGCTAAAGTTTCATACCAGAGCCTACACAACGGAACTGATGGCTTCTCAACTATGAACTTGATAGGATCTGGAAATTTTAGCTCTGTCTACAAAGGAACTCTTGAGTTAGAAGACAAAATTGTTATCATCAAGGTCTTAAACCTTCAAAGAAAAGGAGCTCACAAGAGTTTCATTGCTGAATGCAATGCACTTAAAAATATTAAACACTGAAATCTGGTTCAGATTTTGACATGCTGTTCCATCACAGATTACAAAGGTTAAGAATTTGAAGCTCTAATTTTTGAGTACATGAGAAATGGAAGCTTAGAGCAATGTCTGCATCCCAGCACACTAAGTGCAGAGCATCCAAGAACACTGAGCCTCGATCACAGATTAAATATCACAATTGATGTTGCTTCTGCATTGCATTATCTTCATCATGAATGTGAGCAATCGATTATTCATTGTGATTTAAAGCCAAGCAATGTCCTTCTTGATGATGACATGATTGCTCATGTGAGTGATTTTGGCATAGCAAGACTTCTCTCAACCATTAATGGTACCACTTCTAAGCAAACAAGTACACTTGGAATAAAGGGGATTGTTGGCTATGCTCCTCCAGGTATGTTCTCAAGTTTTGAATCATTATTGTTTCTTAAAATTCTCATATCTTTTAATGTGAAGATGTTATTTATTAGTATTGTGTATTGACAATTTTTGGTATATATTTTAGAGTATGGAGTGGGTTTTGAGGTGTCAACTTATGGCGATGGCCAAAATCTTTGTAACTTTGTTGCAATTTCATTTCCTGATAATATTTTGCAGATTTTGGACCCATGACTTATTCCAGCAGATGAAGCAACAACATTGGAAGGAAATAATTGGATTCTTAATCCAAATGTTGAGAAGTGCTTAGTTTCACTTTTTAGGATTAGACTTGCTTGTTCTATGGAATCACCAAAAGAAAGAATGGATGTGGTTGATGTCACCAGGGAGCTTCATCGAATCAGAAAGGCCTTCCTTGTTGGTGACTTTATTCTTTTGTCCTCTGTTTTTTGTGAATTATATCACAAGTACATGAAGTTTTCCTCTTTAAAATTAATAAGATAGTAAAATTGAGGATTTTACATGCTTTATGTGTATTTAGATTTTCATTAGAAGATAACTTAACAAATGTTTAGGTTAATGTAAGAAAATTTTCATTTCACAATTTTTCTTGCAACATTTACAAGTGTCTTTTAAGAGATAATTAAACACACCCTTAATTACCTGTCACTTGCTTCAGCTATTACCTGATTCTGTTTATGCAGATATAATTTGATTTTTCGGTCATCTTGCTATGTTTTTCAAAATTCGAAAACTGCAAATGTAATGGAATTCTTGAATTTCACGTGTTGACACTTGAGAAGAATTAAAGCTGAAATCTAAAGCAGAGTCATTCTAGAGACAGGTGGATGCAGTATAATGTGTTGCCAATAAAGTAAAACCATGTGCAAAATTGTCTACTAACTTGGCCCAGTTTTCTAGCCATCTAAATAAATCAATCTATCCTTCATGTAACATATATCATGTAGTTAATGGATGTGATACTCGATCCAATTAGTAGATTGTACTTCCATATTTTTATTTCCTAAATAATTTGAGATTTTCCAAATTTTGCTGCAAAAACATCAAAATGCTCTCAAACTATGATCCATACATTCACCACACCAATTTGTTTATTTTTCTTTTGGGATTGAGGGAGTCCATAAACTCTATAATAGTAAGTGCTGAAATAACTAGCTGAGAAAATTTTTTCTTGCTTTAGTTTACGAAGCAATAAATTCGTAAAGGCCAAAAAACAAAAACTTCCTATGAAACATACACATTAATGATTACATCTAAAATACTTTCATTGATGTAATTACTCTTAATCCAATCTAAGTACTCCTTGTTTTTAATATAATCCATTTTTTTTCACCAAAAAAAATAATCCATGTTTGTTCATAGCTAGCACTTTGTTTTGTGACTTGTTTAAACATTAGTTTCAGTAGGTGATGACAAAGTAAATGGTAAACATTATGCACTCAATTTTAGTGGTTTGCAAGTTTAGCATATTAGTGGTGTGAGTGTGACCATAACATTGCCATTCTAGTTAAATGCACATTTTGACCATAGCATATTAGTCGTGGGACCTGTTGGCATAGAAGAGTTTTTGGCAATCAAAAACGTGAAATGCTTTCATTCATTCTGCAACTTTTGTTTCTGATACATATATTTAGTTGCAAAATAGAACATCAAGTCTTACTACCTAATAGGTATAGGCTACCTGCCCAACATGATTACAAAGACTTAAAACACTCCAAAAAAAGTATGGATCATTGTATTTTTGTCTGAAAGTACACCAACTACTACATAAAAAACATAAAATAAATCACATATCACAAAATACTGGTATACATCAGAAATTTCAGCAGTATTAACAATCCTCCTTGAAATTTTTGATGGACACTCCAAGCAGTACTCTAAATCTTTCAAATCTTACTCTTGGAAGAGCTTTAGTTAGTATATCAACAACTTGAATATTAGAACAACAATGAATTAGCTTGATCTCATTATTCTTGATAGCCTCATGAACAATATGAAATTTCACTTGAATGTGTTTGGTCTTTCCATGTTGAACTGGATTTTCTGCAATGGCAATTGCTGATTTGCTATCATAAAAGATCTTCATGGCTTCCAGTCGCTCTTCTCCCAAATCATATAGAATTTTCTTCAACCAAATGGCTTGGTTTGTTGCTACAGCTGCTGCTACATATTCTGCCTCAGTAGTGGATTGAGCTACAATTTCTTGCTTCCTTGAGTTCTAAGAGAACATGCCAAAACTTAAAGAAAAAACATAACCAGTAGTGCTCCTTATGTCATCAAGGTTTCTAGCCCAATCACTGTCAACATAGTCTATCAAACTTCCATTTTCACTTAGCTTGTACCATATTCCAAAGTGAGTAATGCCTTTTAAGTATCTAAGCACCCTTTTTGTTGTTGCAAAATGTGTCTCCCTTGGACTTTGCATAAATCTTGAAAGTAAGCTAGCTGCATACATAAGATTTG
Source organism: Spatholobus suberectus (assembly GCA_004329165.1). Lineage (NCBI taxonomy): Eukaryota > Viridiplantae > Streptophyta > Magnoliopsida > Fabales > Fabaceae > Spatholobus > Spatholobus suberectus. The sequence continues at coordinate 76,170,765 of CM014730.1, read as the reverse complement.
GTCTGGCTGAAGTGGGATAAAGTAGACTTCCAATAAAACTTCTATAAAGAGAAGCATCAATTCAGCTCCATCTTCCTTGGAGAGTTTCAAATTCTGCACCAAAAGAGTAGGGACAGATTTGCAGCTTTCCATTATGAATTTCTTCAAAACTTCATGAGCATACTTTTATTGATTCAGAAAAATTCCATCTTCAAATTGATGCACTTCCAAGCCTAGAAAGTAATTTATTTCTCCTAAGCTTGACATTTGAAATTGATTTTGCATCTCCTCCATAAGTTGTTGCACTTCTTGTTGATTATTGTTTGTCACTAGCAAATCATCAACATAAAAAGAAACAATTAAAGAGCCACCATCCAACAACCTTTTCACATAAAGAGTTGCATCATTTTCACTCCTCCTGAAGCCTTGACTGCAAAAGTAGCTATCAATTTTGCTATACCAAGCTCTAGGAGCTTGTTTTAGCCCATACAAAGCTTTATGAAGCTTATACATCTTGTCTTCACTCCCCTTCACAACAAAACCTTCAGGTTGAGCTACATAAATTTCTTTAGCAAGGTTGCCATTTAAGAAAGAAGATTTGACATCTAAATGCCATATTTTCCATTTCATTTGAGCTACCAAAGCTACGAGAATGCGAATAGTGTCCATTCTTGCTATCAAAGCAAAAAATTTTGTGTAGTCAATCCCAAGTTGTTGAACATAGCCTTTAACAACAAGTCGGGCCTTGTATTTGTTAATGGATACATTGGGATTCAATTTTACCTTATAGACCCATTTAACTCCAATAACATTCTTATCTTTTGGTTTGTCTGCCAACTGCTATGTCTTGTTATCTTCAACGGTGATCATCTCTTCCTTCATAGCTTAGTTCCACTATTCAACCTTACGAGCTTCTTCAAAGTTGGTAGGTTCAAGTACAACAGCATTACATCTATGATAAATTTCTGAAAGAGGTCTAGTACCTCTTACAGCAAAATCATCATCAACCTCTTCTTCTTGGACTTCAGTTGTGCTCTCTAAAGAAGGCAAAATTGAATGCCTTTCCATTTGAGAAGTCTCCCAATTCCAATAAGCATCTTTGTCCACCTTAACATCTCTACTAACAAATGTTTCCTGCATCAATTCCATAAACCTTATAGCCCTTAGATTTTGAGCTATAGTTTATTAAAATTCCTTTTTTAGCCTTTTCATCCAATTTGCTTCCTTTCACATCTGGTACATAAGTGTAGCAAGGTGAACCAAACACCTTCAGATGTCTAATAAATGGTTTGATGCCTCCCCAGCCTCAATAGGAATCATTCCTTTTACTACCTTCGTAGGAAGTCTATTTTGGAGGTACACAGTAGTGTTTATAGCCTCTGCCTAAAAGGACTTTGGCAATTTCTTTTAAAAAATCATGCATCTAGCCATCTCAAGGACTGATCTATTTTTTCTCTCTGCAACTCCATTTTGTTGGGGTGAATAACTCATTGTAAATTGGTGCTCCACTCCCAAATCATCATAAAACACATTAAATTTGCATAAGTATATTCTTTCCCATTGTTGGTTCTAAGTTTCTTCAAAAAACAACCACTTTGAGCTTCAACTAGGGCTTTAAATTTCTTAAAAACAGAAAAAACTTTAGATTTTTGCTTAAAGAAGTAAACCCGAGTCATTCTTGTAAAATCATCTATAAAGAGAATAAAATACTTGCTGCCATTTGGTGAAGTAGTTTTCGTAGGTCCACAAACATCAGAGTGAACTAACTCAAGCTTTTCACTTGCTCTCCATATGGCTGAATTTGGAAAAGGCAATCTATGTTGCTTACCAAGTTGACAACTTTTACATATTTCTGAACATACTTGAATGTTAGGCAAATCTTTGACGAACTCTTGTTTTTGAGCAAATTGAATGGATTTCAAATTATAGTGACCAAACCTCTTGTGCTATAGCTTAAAATCAAGTCCAGTATTGCTAATTTTGCACTTATGTTCAGAAATTAAATTCCAGTTAATATGAAAAACTTCTGTTTCTCATCTCTATTTCAAATAATTCATGACCATTAACATTAGTGACTATACAACTTCCTTCTTTAAATAACAAGCAATAACCATTTTGCATCTTTGACCCACACTCAATAGGTTTTGATCAAGTTCAGGCACTAAAAGAACACCAGAAATACATTTGATACTTATTGCAATATGAATTCCCACAGCTCCTTTACTAATAATGGCAATTTTGTCTCCATTTCCAATCTTTACTAATCCTCCAACAGGTTTCAACTCTAAAAAAAAATTTTGGTTTGCTTGTCATGTGTTGAGTGTAGCCACTATCAACAAACCAAGTGTTTTTGTCCTTCGAACTCCTTATAATCTTGGCCATGAACGATAACTCTTCATCATCTTCAGTTTCAATGACATTTGCCTTTTGAGGGGTTTGATTTTGTTGGTTTTGTTGTTGCTATTCTAGCCTACAAAACCTCTCTATGTGACCAATTTGATTACAGTATCTGCATTGGATCGGTGGTGGTGTCTTCCCTTTGTACCAACAATCATTCTCCTTATGATTGGTTCTTTCACAAATTCCACACTTTGCAAATTTTTCCATCTTCTTTGAATCTTTTCTAGAATGCTCTCCAACAAACTTCTTTTCACCTTTCACTGTTGGACCCTTTCCTTTATGCCTCACTTGTAAGGATGATTTTGTTGCTTCCTCTTGTCTAAAGAGTCTTCTTTATTTTTGAGCTTGTAGAGCATTTATAAGCTCTGTAAAGCTTATCTTCAAGAGATCCTTAGACTCTTCAAGTAAAGAAATCTTGGATTCAAACCTTTCAGGTAGGACCACCAGGACTTTTTCAATGATTCTGCTATCTGGAAGTTTTCCCCCCATCAATCTAATCTGATTTACAACTTTCATCAACCTAGTCATGAAGTCCTTTATATTTTCAGCTTTATTCATCTTCAAGGCTTCAAACTCTCTATTGAGGTTAAGAACCTGCATTTGCTTGGTCCTTTCATTTCCAAAGAACTCCTCCTCAAGCCTCTCCCAAACTTCCTTTGCTGTATCTAAATTTGAGATTCTCATAAAAACATCATCATCCACAGCTGAATGCAAGATGGTAAGAGCCTTGGCTCTTTTGGCAACTTGCTCGCTATAAAATTTCATCTAAGCAATAGTGGGATTTTCTTGCAAGGGAGGTGGTTCAACACCAGTTTTCACTACTTCTCAAAGATCATAAGCTCTCAATCGAGCCCTCATCTTCACAACCAAGATTTTGTAGTTCTTTCCTATAAATATAGGAGGTGCTGGTAGTGAAATATTGTTGGAAGCCATTAAGAAGGTTAGGTATTAATAAAACAAGTTGAGTTTTCTTAGTTTTCTTCTACTCTGTTTTTGGTTTTCTCTATTTTCTTGGGTTCTCTCACAGGTCCCACAAAATTAGAAAAGCTCTGATACCAATTGTTGGCACAAAAGAGTTTTTGGAAGTCAGAAACGTGAAATGCTTTCAGGACCGTCACTGTCCAACTTTTGTGTAGTTGTCCAAATTTGATAAACTACTTTTCAAAGTCAGTCAAGGAGTATGTTAGATGGCATTAGTTAGTGTTTGTGGCCAAGCAATGGATGATCCCAAGAAGTATTGATTCTCAATATAAATAAAATGTAGAGCAGATCTTTTTTTTAGTAATCAAAATGCATTTATTCAAAAGTTGATACAATAAAAAGTGAGGCATCCTATAACATGCCATCAGCAAAATAGAATTACAATTGGAACAATCATAAATATAGAAGTGAACCACATAAAGGCTAGCCCTAAAGCCCTTAACAACGTTAGTCCACATACCAAACTAGCCTTATGATTGACACAATCAAAATAATATAGAACCAAGGCAAAATTTTCGGGCCATGACAGCAAAACCAGAACTGCCGACAAAAATGACTTCTATAATTCAAAATTTTCCCCCTTTTCTACTATTTGAATTACTCTAGAGATCCATTTCCACCTTGGCCTCTTGAGGTATCACATTGTCAATCACCACCACATTTTCCTTGTTTGAATATGATTTCAGTGGTTTGTTTTCACCCACTTCAGGATCAGACCTAGATATCACAACAATCTTAGAGTCACAATTTTGGTATCCTACTCAGTCATCTCGAGTTCCTCTAACCTTGATGTCTGTCTTGGTGTCAAGTTTGGTTCGTATAGTTGCTTGTTATCTTGATGAACAGCTGCTCGTGTTGATTGACTTTTCATTTTATCATCTCCATTGATCCTGTAAGGTGATTCATAATTGTTTATAGAAACTGCACAGCAAACTTTCAGCTGAATACATATTAGAGTTGAAAAATGTTTAGAAGGATTTAAAATTTTTTTAAACAAAAATGAATAAAAGAGGTGAACATGAAATTCCCTAAAAATAGTGCTTCTTTATCTGCCAATTCAATAAAACTCAATTAAAAGAAAAAATGAAAATAAAATTTCCATAAGATCTGCTAGAGTTCTTTCATTAACCTATCTTTCAAAGTTTCATAAGATCTACTAGTAAAACAACTAACGTGCAGGGAGTATCCAAGTTCAAAATAACTTTTCATGATTCTTTGGGAAGTCAAAAGTGAAATGCAGAGAGCATTATGTAAATATTTAATGACTTGGTGGAAATTCTATATGCTTTCAAACTAGATCATCACAGACACCAGGGAAACAATTATCTTGTTCTCTTTTTTCATGCAGTCCTTCTCTTTTTTAAGACTATAAATGCTAACAACTTTCAAGCCCTGTCCGTGAGCCACCGAATGAGGCATTTTTTTTTCATAAGGATGTTTTATTCCTCTTACTTTTGTTGTTGGCCACCTCATTGAATGAAATTCCGTCGTCTAAATACCCTTAGGAATTTGATGATAAATAAATTGTTGGACTAACTTTTAAAAATTTAATTTGAACAATTGAAACTACAAGGACTGAAATTACCTATTTGATAGACTATATGCAACAAAAACACAATTAAGCTTAACATCTTTCAATTTTGGTAATTGACAGTATTTTTTTTCGCTGCATATTTTAAAGTTATAGTAAAAATAAAATCTTACTTTAAAGGATGGTAACTAATAGCAACTCTTCTTCTTCTTCTCAGAAAAAAAAAAAAACTAATAGCAACACAATGGCCCCACTTGTATTATATCACTGCTTATGGTGAATGAGAATAATATAAACGAGTAAACAGACACTTTAGTCCCTAAAATTAGAAGGCTCTGTCACATCAATTCCTAAATTGAAGAAAATTAAAAAAAAAGTCCCTGAAATTAAAAAGTGACAATTGCATTAGTTCAAAATTCAACAAAATGTGTGACTTAAGTAATAATATTAACATATGTTTAGGAACTAAAATTACGATCGATAAGTAGTTAAGTCTAGGGATTGATTTGACATTTCAATGACTGATTTGATATTTTCTTAGTTTTAGGGACTAATGTAATAGTGTCCACCACTTTCAGGAACTAAAGTGATTGTTTACTTTAATAGAAATAGTTTCATTGCGTGAATATCAAAACATTGCATAGTACTAATATTTTAGCATATGTAATGCACAAGATAAATGTTTATTTTTATATAACTGTAATTTATAATAAATAAATATTTTTGAATATATAAAGTATATTATAATTAAAATTCTTAATAAATAAATATTTTTGAACATATAAATTATATTTTAGATTTATGATAAATAATTTATATTTAATACAAGGTTATTTTTAACTATTTGATAATTTTTTTAAAATAATATTAAAATTCAATTTAGAAATAGAGATAAAAAAGGATAAATACCAATTCCAAAAAATGTTCCCATTTAAGAAAAACTTTTAAAAACGCTTCCATTCAAGAACAATTCCTAAAAACGTTCTTATTCAAAAAACTATTCTAATTTATATATAGAGAGATGATGTGTATTAATAGGATTTTTTTTATTTTTTTTATGAAACCAATAGGATGTTTGATTTACTAATATGTGTATATATATTTTCTATAACTTAACTGTAATAAAGTGAATATCTCCTTTTAGTTTCTATTTTTTTATTAGACTATTTTACCCTTTAACTATTCTCTAAACTACCACTATTTTATGCTTTAACTGTTTTTTAAATTACCCACTACACACTCTCATATCAAATTAACCATATTACATTATTAAAAATAAAAATGATTAAAAAATCAAATTTAATACGTGTGACATCTGGAGAATGGCAACAGTGCAACCTGATAGCCAGCCAGAATTCACATGACTAAAGTAAACTCTGATCAGTGAGTCTGTATGATAAATCAAGTGTGTCTGTAAAAGTTGTAAAGATTCCGCGTGCTTAAAACAGTATCACTTTAGTTTGTCGTATTAAGCAATCTTATCTTATTAGATAATAAACTTTATAACTTAAAATACATGCTATGTTTCATTTATCTCATTATATGCAGTTCTGCAATTGCTAATTGGTTATTGACTGACCTTAATGTGATTGGATATTGACTTGACCCTTAATGTGTATTGGTTATTGACTTGACCTGAACAACATGCACTATTCTCTGATCACTTCCAGTTATCAAACTCACTTTATATAAAGTTATCTTAGAACAGAAATACCACCATCTAGCACCCTCCAATTCCTTATCAAAATGAAGCATTTTTTTCTCATGTTACATGCATTTTGGTCTATATATGTCCATCTGTTTTCTCTCTTTACATTAAACTCACTATGCTTTACCAAAAGCATGACTGTCTATGCGTCAGGAAATGAGACTGATCATTTGGCACTGCTCAAATTCAGAGAATCCATATCAACCGACCCATATGGAATCTTGCTCTCTTGGAATTCTTCTACTCACTTTTCATGCAATCCCATGCTTCAAAGAGTTACAAAGTTAAAATTGCAAGGATACAAGTTGAAGGGATCCATATCTCCTCACATAGGCAATCTCTCTTATATGATAAACTTCAACCTGGGAGACAACAGCTTCTACGGAAACATCCCACAAGAATTGGGACGATTGTCAGAACTACAGAACCTCTCTCTTGTAAATAACTCATTGGTAGGGGAAATTCCTAAAAACTTGACAGGTTGTGCTGATCTCAAAATTTTACACTTGAATGGGAACAATCTGATTGGCAAAATATTGATCGAAATTGGCTCACTTCGGAAGGTTCAAATATTGAGTGTTTGGAACAACAAGTTAATTGGAGGAATCCCATCATTGATAGGGAATCTTTCATCACTAACTGTTCTCTCGGTCAGTGATAACAACTTAGAAGGAGATATTCCCCAAGAAATATGCCGTCTCAAAAGCTTGACATTTCTATCATTGCATGTCAACAAACTGAGTCGAACATTTCCTTCTTATCTTTATAATATGTCATCTCTTGCTGTAATCTTAGCTACAACAAATCAATTTAATGGCTTTCTTCCACCCAACATGTTCCACACCCTCCCCAATCTCCAAGTACTTGCAATTGATAGAAATCAAATATCAGGTCCAATCCCACCTTCCATCACAAATGCATCTAGCCTCTCAATACTTAGTATCCTGCAAAACCATTTCACCGAACAAGTTCCAAGTTTGGGGAAGCTACAAGATCTTCAACATCTATCTTTGCCTATGAACAATCTAGGTGACAGTTCAACTACTGATTTGGGGTTTTTAAAATCATTGATAAACTGTAGTAAGTTGCAATGGTTATCTATAGCCTACAATAATTTTGGAGGTCATTTGCCAAATTCCCTGGGCAATTTATCCACCCAAGTTAGTAACCTAGCTCTTGGGGGTAACCAGATATCAGGAAAAATTCCTGCTAAATTAGGAAATCTAATTAACTTAGTTGAATTGGGCTTGGAACAAAATAATTTTGAAAGGATTATCCCAAGTGCTTTTGTGAAGTATCAGAAGATGCAACAGTTAGAATTGAGTGCAAACAAGCTGTCAGGAGATATAGGAGCCTTCATGGGAAACCTTAGTCAATTGTATTATCTGGGTATGGGAGAAAATATATTAGAAGGAAATATTCCTCCAAGTATAGGAAACTGCCAAAAGTTACAATTCTTAATCCTTTCACAAAACAACCTTAGAGGAACCATTCCCGTGGGGATTTTTAATCTTTCCTCTCTAACGAACTTGTTGGATTTGTCACAAAACTCATTGAGTGGTAGTATACTGGAAGAAGTGGGTAACCTAAAAAATCTCGATTCTCTAGATATGTCTGAGAACCATCTGTCTGGTCACATTCCTGGAACTATCGGGGAATGCATAATATTGGAGTACCTTTATTTGCAAGGGAATTCTTTACAAGAAATCATACCATCCTCTTTGGCATCACTCAAAAGTCTTTGACGTTTAGACCTGTCACAAAACCGCTTGTCTGGATTGATTCCTAATGTTCTGCAGAACATTTCTTTCTTAGAATATTTCAATGTGTCTTTTAACATGTTGGATGGTGAAGTGCCAACTGAAGGTGTCTTTCAAAATGCAACTGGGTTAGTGGTTACTAGAAACAGTAAGCTTTGTGGAGGTATTTCAAAACTGCATCTACCACCATGCCTTGTCAAAGGTAAGAAACTTGCAAAACACCACAAGTTCAGGTTGATAGTAGTGATAGTTAGTGTGGTTGCTTTTCTTTTCATACTATCCATTATTCTAACTATCTACTGGATGAGGAAAAGGAGTAAGAAACCATCTTTGGATTCACCAAAAATTGACCTGCTGGCTAAAGTTTCATACTAAAGCCTACACAACGGAACTGACAAGTTCTCAACTACAAACTTAATAGGGTCTGGAAATTTTAGCTCTGTCTATAAAGGAACTCTTGAGTTAGAAGACAAAGTTGTAGTTGTAGCCATAAAGGTCCTAAACCTTCAAAGAAAAGGAGCTCACAAGAGTTTCATTGCAAAATGTAATGCACTTAAAAATATTAAACATCGAAATCTGGTTCAGATTTTGACATGTTGTTCGAGCACAGACTACAAAGGTCAAGAATTTAAAGCTCTAATTTTTGAGTACATGAAAAATGGAAGCTTGGAGCAATGGCTGCATCCTATGACACTAAGTGCAGAGCACCCAAGAACATTGAGCCTTGATCAAAGATTAAATATCATGATTGATGTTGCTTCTGCATTGCATTATCTTCATCATGAATGTGAGCAATCGATCATTCACTGTGATTTAAAGCCAAGCAATGTCCTTCTTGATGATGACATGATTGCTCATGTGAGTGATTTTGGCATAGCAAGACTTCTCTCAACCATCAATGGTACCACTTCTATGCAATCAAGTACAATTGGAATAAAGGGTACAGTTGGTTATGCTCCTCCGGGTATGTTCTCATGTTTTAAACCATTAGTGTTTCCTAAAAGTCTGATATCTTTTAGTCTCAAGTTGTTATTGTTTAGTATTGTGTATTGACAGTTTTTGTTTGGTATATGTTTTAGAGTATGGAGTGGGTTCTGAGGTGTCAACTTTTGGCGATGTGTACAGCTTTGGCATTCTTATGTTGGAAATGCTCACTGGAAGAAGACCCACAGAAGAAATGTTTGAAGATGGTCAAAACTTCGTAACTTTGTTGCAATTTCATTTCTTGATAATCTTTTGCAGATTTTGGACCCACGACTTATTCCAACAGATGAAGCGACAACATTGGATGGAAATGAATGGAATCTTAATCCAAATGTTGAGAGGTGTTTAGTTTCTCCTTTTAGGATTGGACTTGCTTGTTCTATGGAATCACCAAAAGAAAGAATGGATGTGGTTGATGTCACCAAGGAGCTTAATCGAATCAGAAAGACCTTTCTTGATGGTAAGTGAATGTGGATCTACTTAATTCTCCACATTTAACTATAGGACATAAAATGGTTATTGCTCTGAAAAATAGTTTTATGTTTCAAAAAAAATTCCATATATAATGTATTCTTTTGTCCTATGTTTTTTATGAATTATTTCACAAGTACGTGAAGTTTTCCTCTTCAAAATTAATATTATAGTAAAATTGAGGATTTTAAATGCTTTATGTTTAGGTTAATGTAAAAAATTTCAGTTCACAATTTTCTCGTGACATGTACAGCAGTCTTTTAACAGATAATTAAACACACCCTTAATTACTTGTCACGGGCTTCTGCTATTACCTGATTTTGTTTATGTAGATATAATTTGATTTTTCTGTCTTCTTGCTATGTTTTTTAAATTTCCAAAAGTAGAAATGTAATTGAATTCTTGATATTCAGGTGTTGACACTTGAAAAGAATTAAAGCTGAAATCAAATGCCAGTCATTTTGGAAACAGGTGCACGCAGAATGATGTGTTGCTGTTAGTTTTAGAAAAATATGTGTGAAGATGTTGAATGGTACAATAGTAGTTGATAGAGAATGATAGTAAGGCTTTATTTGATGTTTGGAAGTGCTTGTTACAATGCAAAGACTTATTGCCTATTTATAGGCTTGTATGAATAGTTCTAAAAATATCTAGACCTTATTGTTTTAGAGTTTTCTTCACTTTTCTCTTATCTTTTCTAGTTTTTTCTAAAGCTAGATTTCTATAAGTTTTTAGATTTTTCTAAATACATGTGAATACTTTACAAGAGTATTCTAGAATATTCTTCACTTTTTCATATACATATGTTATTGGAATCTTCTAGAAATTTGTAGCAATTTCATCAGTTGCCAATAAAGTAAAACCGGGTGCAAAATTGTCTACTAATTTGCCCCAGTTTTCTAGCCATCTAAATAAATCAATCCATCCTTCATGTAACATATATCATGTACTTAACGGATGTAATACTGCATCCAATTAGTAGACTTATTGTACTTCCACATTTTAGTTCCTATATGACTCGTGATTTTTCAAATTTGCTGCAAAAACATCAAAATGGTCTCAAACTATTGTCCATATTCACCACACTAATTTGTTTATTTTTCTTTTGGGTTCAGGAGAGTCCATAAACTCTTTAATAGTAAGTGCAGAAATAACTAGCTGAGAATATTATTTTTTTCTGGCTTTAGTTTACAACTTACAAGGCATTAAATTTGTAAAAGGACAAAAAACATAAACTTCCGTATGAAATATATACATTAATGATTACATCTAAAAAACTTTCATATTCATTGATATAATTACTTATTTAATCCTATGTAAGTAGTCCTTGTTTTTAATATAATCCATGTTTGTTCATAGCTAGCACTTTTATTTTGTTACTCGTTTGAACATTAGTTTCAGTAGGTGATGACAATGTAAATGGTAAATAATATGCACTCAGTTTTAGTGGTTTAGCATATTGGTTTGCAAGGCCTAGTTCAGCATATTAGTGGTGTGACCATATCATTGCCATTCTTGTTAAATGCACATTTTGACCATAGCATATTAGAGGTGGGACCATGACTGTCCAACTTTAGTGTAATTGTTCAAATTTGATAATTTTTCTTCAAAGTCAGTCAAGGAGTATGTTAGATGGTATTAGTTAGTGCTTGTGGTTAAGCAAGGGATGATCCCAAGAAGTATTGATTCTAAGTATAAATAAATTGCAGAGCAGATCTTTCCTTTAGTAATAAAAATGAATTTATTCAAAAGTTGATACAATAAAAAGTGAGGCATCCTATAACTTGCCATCATCAAAACAGAATTACAATCAAAATAATCATAAATATAGAACGACATAAAGGCTAACGATAAAGCCCTTAACAAAGATATATAGACCACTTACCAGACTAGAATTACAATTGAAACAATCAAAAAAATATAGAACCAAGGCAAAATTTTCAGGCCGTGACAGCAAAACCAGAACTGCACCAAAAAACGAGTTATATAATTCAAAATTTCCCCACCTTGGCATGCAGCCATTTACTTTGCCTCTTGAGGTGTCACATTGTCAATCACCACCACGTTTTCTTTGTTTCAATATGATTTCAGTGGTTTGTTTTCACCCACTTCAGCCATTTAGAGTTTCCATTTGCATCAGAGTTAGATGTCACAATTTTGGTATCCTCCTCAGCGTCATCTCGAGTTCCTCTAATCTTGATGTCCAGTTTGGTTCAAATAGTTGTCTTGATATCATGATGAATGGCTGCTCGTGTTGATTGACTTTTCATCTTATCATCTCCATTGATCTTGTAAGGCGGTTCATAATTGTTTATAGAAACTGCACACAGCAAACATTCAGCTGAATACATATGGGTTGACAAAAGTTTAGAAGGATTAATTTTTTTTAAAAAAAAAAGAACAAAAGAGGTTAACATGAAATTCCCTGAAAATAGTGCTTCTTTATCTGCCAATTCAGTAAAAGTCAATTAAAAGAAAAAAAGAATATAATATTTCCCCAAGATGTGCTAGAATTCTTTCATTAACATATCTTTCAAAAATTCATGTATTCTACTAATAAAACAACTAGCATGCGGGGAGTATCGGAGTACGAAATAACTTTTCATGTTTCTTTGGGAAGTCAGAAGTGAAATGCTGAGAGTATTATGTAAGTATTTAATGACTTGGTGGAATTCTATACGTTTTCAAACTAGATCATCACAGACACCAGGGAAACAATTATCTTGTTCTTTTTTTTCGTGCAATCCTTCTCTTTTTTAAGACTATAAATGCTGTGATTCAGCTAGCCACATCCACTACATAAGAATTCTGTCAAGTTTCTCAATTAAAAGTTAATTTTGAGAAATTTAAGGCTTTGTTCTCACCTACTGTTTCAAGGAGAAGGTCACATAATTTCGCCAATATTTCTTCAATCAGAATTGTTAATATTCTTGGAAAATATCTCACATTCCCTTTACTGCGAGGGAGAGTTTCAAAGACAGTCTTGGAATAAGATATTTCTATCTTGCATATGTTACTGTTAGAGATATAAACCATTCTTGGGGTTCCACCTAACAGCATAACCTTTCGGTGGAATTATTCTTCAGCATGTTGAAAAATTAGAGAAAATAAAGGGTCTGGATTATCTGAAGGAAAGGTAGAGATGGAGGACAATCTAGAAAGGCCAAAGGTTGAAGCACACATTGCTGCTATAGCTTGCAGCACACGTTGCCTCTGGTCAACAACTATATTTACACTAAAAGAAAGAGTATACGCAATTAATCACTCCTGATATCAGGGTCAACGGTTTCTTATTTCATAATAATTGAGGTAGTACACTCTCAATGACACATAGCAAGAGGTTTTCAAGCTTTGGGAGCACCAAAGAATTTCTCATATTTACTATATTTATACTCGTAAACAAGATCACCACTACTTTATAATTATCACTGATATCAGAAAATTTTACCAAAGCTAAAGTTTTTATTGGCAAATCTCTGGTACCATTGCCTAGTTACTTGCCTTCAAACTAATATAACATGCATACACTAACCTCTCAAATGCATACTTGTTGACGATCAAATCAAAGGTAATGAGCAACAAGTTAATTGAAGATTTCTTTCAAATGATGATTGCTAGGGGATTTTACTTGGATTCGTTGTGCAAGTACATAAGCCCATAGATTTCTGCAGCTCGAATGCTTGTCCACATAGCATTATGAAAAGAAGAAAAAAACTAATCTACCAGTTCTTCATATCCCAAAAGAAACGTTTGTCAAGAGTCAAGTGAAGGTAAAAATAGACAAGTACCAACTTTTATCAAAGGCAATAAATTAAAATTTGTCAAGACATCACTTAATAGGGGCGTCCAAAGCTGGGCATGAGTACTGAGTCATACATAGTAGTGATGGTAAAATAGACAAGTATCAACTTTTATCAAAGGCAATAGATTAAAGTTTATCATGACATCGCTTAGTATGGGCCTGGGCATGAGTACTGAGTCATATATAGTAGTGATGGTAAAATAGACAAGTACCAACTTTCATCAAAGGCAATAAATGAAATTTTATCAAGACATCTCTTAATGGGGGCGTCTAAAGCTGGGCATGAATACTAAGTCATATGTAGTAGTGATGGTAAAATAGACAAGTACCAACTTTTATCAAAGACAATAAATTAAAGAGTGAATCACCAATTTAATTCCTGAAATTATAATGGTCGGTTAAATTAGTCTTTAAAATTAAGAAACAGTAAAATGTTCCTAAAATTGTATATTATCAATCAATTTAGTTCCTAAAACTATAATAAATGATCAAATTGGTCCCTGCAATAAATAAACAGCAAAATGATCTCTAAAATTTTAACGGACAATAAAATCAGTCCCTAATATTGTTTTTAGTTAGTTTTATCTAATTTAAAACTTTATTAAATATTATATAACTTAACACTTTTGTCAGATTTTCTTCCTTTTTTTTATATATGTCTATACTTCTTCAAAATTGTGTTATAAAAAAATAAGGTATAGTTAATAACTTGAATATTATTAAAATTTTAGTTGTTTGATTTCATCTTCTAATTATATATAGCACTAATTATATATATCACAATTGCTTAAGTTGCTAACTATTAATTTCTGTTAGTTGTTTGATTTTATCTTTATAATTTTAGCTTTTAATTGGTTGACTATAAAAACTTTACAATGACAATGTATAAAAGTGAAACTCATACTTTATAACTGTAGGCATAAAATATTTATTTTATTTACTAATTAATTTGCACAATGCGTGAGTTAATTTATATCTATTGCCAGAATAAATCTCATCACCATCCTTCCTTAATAATGTAATGTTTGTATATTGACAGGTGTATCTTTAGATGATATTTACTAATTAAAATATAAAAGAATTTTCAGATCAATTAACTTGAGACAATATAAATAAATAAATTTAACTAAAATGTTATATTTTTCAATTACTTCTTAATACATAATTAAATAATAATATTATATGAGAATTGCATGAAAAATTAAATCAAAATTAAATTCTAAAATCAAACAAATATGCATTTCTTTAATCTTCATTAAACAAACTTCTTTTATCCACCCTATCCAACGTTCATTCCTCTACTTTGTCCAATTCAAACTTTGTAGTAGGACCATCCCCTGATGTGACTAGGAACCTAATTTGGTTTTAGTCCACATAAACGATCCATCGTTGTAGCAAGTAGCAATATCAACTTTCTTTACGCAGTGGTCCACACATTAAAAGGAATTGAATTCTCAATTTCTCACCCTCCATCGCCAAAGAAACAATTGCCAATGAAATATAGTAGTACTGTAGTCTGTCGTAGACTATCAATGACGTATGTTTTTGGGATGCTTGACTTGCAATGACTTTCACCGCTAACACTTTAGCAACTTATTATACCAATTGCCAATGAAATATAGTAGTACTTTTGTGGATCATTTTCTAGAGGCTTTTCATAATATTAACATTTTATTTTATAACCGTTAAAGAGAGATTAGTAATTAGTAATTACTAAAAATTCTCAATTTTCAAGATTATATTTGACTTGTTCAAACTGCACTAGTCATGCTTCGTTATATAAATGACTAGACACCTTTAATCTTTTATTTAAAGATATAATTACTTTTTAATTTAAATATTATCTATTTATATTATAAACTCGGCATGATTATATAAATGTTTTTTTTAATTAATTTTATCTAATTTCTAACTTTATTAAATATTATATTTCTTAACACTTTCGTCAAATTTTCCCTCTTTTTATATCTCCATTTACTTCTTCAAAATTCAAAATAAAATGTATTATAAAAATAAATAAGGTATAGTTAATAACATTAATATCATTAATTTATAAAACTTCAAAATTCATATTCTAATTGTATACAGCTCAATTACTTAAGTTGCTAACTATTAATTTCTCTTTGAATATTAAAGCATAAATGTTTTTTCAACTAATTGATTAATGGAGAAAGGTCAAATTAGTACATTGACTTTTAATTTTGACGAAAAAGATTAATTTCCAAATAGAGATAACTCAAGTTTATATCACGCTTTATTTTTAAATTGCGAAATCATAATTTTGTCTAAAAAGATAGCTTTTCTATTTAACAAAAAAGCTGTCTGATTTTTGGATAATTGTTAATATGCATAGGAAAACACTTTTTTTTTTTCCTTTGGTGGACATTATAGGTAGAGAGGGTTTCAATGCCCCCTTAGATTGTCCAATTATATGTGGACATTTGTCTTTATTTGCCACATCATATAGTGCACCTATTTTATAATGTTACATTTAAGTCCTAAAGACTTATTTACAAGTTTCAAGTTTATTTTATTTTTATTTTTTATGTATTTTACTCAAATGTTGTAACATATAATAGATAAAATATTCAATATGTAACATATAATATAATATAGGATTAATTATATTTTTGATCCTTAGACTTTTCACAAATTTCACTTTTAGTCTCTAAACAAATTTTTGCATATTTTTAGTCTCTCAACTTTTTTCCGTTAACGTTTTTAGTCCCTACTGTCAAGTATCACTGTCAAGTGATAACGTGGCAGCCACATCATCAATCATGTGGCTTGCCATGTGGACTACTAGTCTAACGTGGCAACCACATGTAAAATTTTTGGGTAAGCTTTATTTTTAGTCCCTCATCTTTTCACAAAATTC
Organism: Spatholobus suberectus; assembly: GCA_004329165.1. Lineage (NCBI taxonomy): Eukaryota > Viridiplantae > Streptophyta > Magnoliopsida > Fabales > Fabaceae > Spatholobus > Spatholobus suberectus. Next base: position 76,154,271 of record CM014730.1, on the reverse strand, counting down.
ACTTTTAGTCCCTAAATAATTTTTTGACTAGTCTTAGTCCCTCATTTTTTCACCAAATTTATTTTTAGTTCCTTAACAATTTTTTAACCGGTCTTAGTTCCTAAATTGTGGTCCATCATTGTTTTTAGTCCTTCTCATCAAGTATCATGATTTGAGAGATGATGTAACAGTCATATGACTTGTCATGTGGACTACTAGTCGCTCATCTTTTCACAAAATTCACTTTTAGTTCCTCAACAATTTTTTGATTGGTCTTTTTCATGAAATTCATTTTTAGTTAGTTAACAATTTTTTTGACCATTCTTAGCCCCTAAACTATTGTCTGTCATTGTTTTAAGTCCTTCCCATCAAGTATCACAGTTTGAGAGATGATGTGACAACCATGTGACTTGCCACATGGACTACTAGTTTTATGTGGCAATATGTGATAAAATGTTGCTAGTTCAAGACATTTTCTAGCAATTCTAAGGCATTACAAATTTTATGGCGATGCAAAATTGCCAAAAAATGGGTTTGAAAATTTGAAAAAAAAAAAGAGAGAAGAAATACAGTAAGCAAAACCCCAAGCATTGAAACTAGAGAACCTTAACATTAAAGAACCTTACGAATCAAAACCCTAAGCACCAAAACACCACCATAATAGTCATGCATCTACTACTAAAACCTTACCATATTTTATCTTTCTATCTCCCTTTCTCGTGCAACTATTCCCCTCCTTTGTCCCTTCTCATTTATTCATTCTCTTGTCACCATTGTCACCTCATGCCTGCCCTTTGTGCTTGGTGTTGCCCATAGAGCAAAAAGGTTTGAAAGAGTGAGATTGAAATAGGAAGGTTTAGTGTTTGTTTGAAAACTAGGGTTGGGGATTGGAGTTTGGAAAGGTTCAAAGATTGGGGGTTTGAAAAAGTTTGTAAATTGCATTTCTTACTCTCTTTTTTTGCATTCTTTTTTTATTTTTCAATCTAGCTCCTATGAAACCTTTTATGACAGTTTCATGCCGCTAGAAAATTTGTAGTGCTTTAGAACCCCTAGAAAACATCTTGAACCAACAACATTTAACCATATGATTGCCACATAAGACTAGTAGTTCACGTACCAAGTCACATGGTTGCCAATGTGGCTTCCACATTATCGCTTAAAGGTGATATTTAATGGGAGGGACTAAAAATAATGCCAAACAATAATTGAGGGACTAAGACTGGTCAAAAAGTTGTTGAGTGGCTAAAAGTAAATTTCATGAAAAGATGAGGGACTATGATTGGTCAAAAAATTGTTGAGGGACTAAAAGTGAAATTCCATGAAAAGATGAGAGACTAAAACTAAAATTTACCTAAAAATTTTGCACATGGTTGTTATGTCAAACTAGTAGTCCACGTGGCTGATGACGTAACTGTCATGTCATCATTTAACAATGATACTTAACGACTAGGATTAAAAACATTAATGGACAAAAGTTGAGAGGCTAAATAAGCAAAATTTTGCGTAGGAACTAAAAGTGAAATTTGCAAAATGTTTAAGGACTAAAAACATAATTAACCCTATAATATATAACATATAAAATGTAAATATATAATATGTAATACATACATATAATATATAAAATATTTAATATATATTATAATACAATAATTTAATAATAAAACACTATATATATATATATAAATATATATATATATATATATATATATATATATATATATATATATATAATAGAAAGTATAAAAAGTCCACACCAAAAAAAGGATGAAAGCACTATCAAAAGTCCATGATGGATCATAATTTTTAGTCATTAGATTAATCTCATCTTCATAGGTTCACTGTACACCTTCTACACTAGCTTGTTCCTCCCTTCACTCTCCCCCACAACCCTTATTGCCGACTACTACTCACCATTGCTAGAGGTTGTTTTCAGTAACAGCACCATTTGCATTAGCCTTGACTCCTCCAACACCAACGTCGTCAACCAGGAAAGTCGAGCACGACGACAGTAATAAAGCACTTCTTCAGCGCTTTGGGCTTCCACCACTGTCGTGAGGTTGAAAACCCTACAAATAGGACAAACATCTTCGATTTTCCTCATCACCCACTATAAAATCGACAACATGTCAAATCCCTACACCGCTGCTGCATCATTTTGCATCGCTTCCACTCCCTTATCCCCTAAGTCAAAAATGTCGTTGACTGCATCATCTCTAACGATGCCTTCTTCTCTACCACCACCTCTAACAAATCTTGCGGCCCCTTTTAAAACCCCCTCCACCTCATATTTGGCAACATCGTAAAGCCCATCCAAACTCTCGACTAGTTCCTCGACCCAAAGAGTCCCTTTGGATCCTCAAGAACATCAACGAGATTCACCTTCATTGAATCAAACTCCGCAACAAGGAGTTAGGGGTCATTCCACCTTTCTAAATAAGAACTTCTTATTTTTAATTGCTCTATATTCCACCCTAAATCACGAGACATGGTTAAAGCCACCACCAATTGCAACGAAAACAACAACAATGGAATCCTAGGGGACTCGTTTTGTGTGGACCAATGAGGAGGTGTGGTATTGGAGGTTGTGCGGGGCAAGATCTTGAACATGGACACAGTGGCTGAAGATGGTGTGCGGTGGGATCTTGAACACAAAGATGACAGTGGCTCATGGTGGTTCGAAGGGATTGTTAGAAAGGGAGAAGGAATTTAGTGTGAAGGGTACACCATAGTGATGTGGAGATAAGATTAATCTAAAGGCTAGAAGTTGTGGTACACCATAGACCACCTATCTTGCTTCTCCACCCTAGAATCTATCTTAAAATTTTATATATACACCCTTGGTATTTCACCCGAAAAAATAACCTTGATAATATTTATTGCTCATCTGAAAATTTCCCTAAATCATGTACCAAAAGAAAAGAAAGTTTCCCTAAATCTCTAATCCTTTGTCAACTAAGTGCCCGTATACCTCATTTAAGTTTTCAACTCATAGCATTGACCTTCCAAAATAAAGAAAATTTCCCTAAATCTCTAATCTTTTGTCCATCTATAATAAAATCTCACTATGCTAATATTATATATTATATATATTATATATTGTAATTTATTATTAAATATTTACATTATAATATTTATTAGATATTTTATATATTATACAATATATATATATATATTACATATTATATAGAGTAAATTACACTCACACCCCCTGTATTTTTTTGGATTGCACCCAATATCCCTTCGTATTTTGACATTACTATTAGCCTCCTTACTTAAACGGCATTAAGTAATGTTTTTTCTTTTTTGTAGTGAGACAAAAGTAGCCTTTTCTTCATCTTGCAGACTTCCTCCACTCGCTTCACCTACTAACCGACACTGCCTCTCCCTTTTCCCTTCCACGCCCTTACCGTACCGCTCCACCGACCGCCGTGTCCTCCCCGCTTAACTATTTTTGTTGGAACTCTAACCTTCCCCACCCTGCTCCTGCCTTCGCTTCTCTGACGCCTACACCGCCCTCTGTTGCAACCTCCTTCCACTTTTGCCTCCTCAGTCATCACCTTCTTCAAAAACAACAGATTCACTAACTCCCAGATAAATAGCATTATTAAAAGAGCACCCGATTAACGTGATTACATGCGACACCCACAAAAGGGTTTTCCCAAAGTTTGAATTTTTACTCTCCAAAGGTGCCTCAAGCTTTGACATTGTAGAACTGGTGACTTGGAGCCCCATAATCCTATACTCGAGCCTTGACAACAATGGATAGGAATTGTTTTGTTTTCCATACCTAGGACTCTTATCTTCAGGATTATGGGCTTGTTTGGATGAGCTTTTCTAAAAGAACTTATAGAAAAAGAGCTTATTTAGAAGCTCTATTATGAAAAGATCTTTTAAAATAAGCTAATATCGTGTTTAGATAATACATTCTTAGGTGCTTATTCAAAATGATAATTATTTAAGAAGCTGAAAATTTTAGCTTCACTATAAGCTCTACTAGGAGCTTTTAGTTTTCCAAAAGTTGAAAAAAATGGTATATCCAAACACCACTTTTTACATAGTAAAGTGCTTATTTCAAAAGATAAGCTCTCAAAAGATCTTTTAATATGTATCCAAACAGGCCCTATGTAAGCTCCGTTTCATGTAGGTTGTTTTGTTCTGTTATGAACTGTGTTATAAAAACTCAAACATCATGCTTCAGCATGCTTGTGCTGTTGGAGTATGCCCATTGATTTTGAGTCATGCCGTATTTTGAGGTCATATGGGAATAGGAAGTTGGTAGATTAATGAAGTTAGACATACATTCCAATAGGTGTCAAAAAGTTGTTCACTTTTTTACCTTTTGTTTCAGTTGCTTATCTTTAGACTTGGAGGGTGTAGATTGTGTGCTGCAAAATGTGAGGCTATTGATTGATGATTTTTTTTTTGGTGAACGACTATCGATTGATGATGGAGTAACAGACTCAAACATCTCCTATTTGTTGCGCAAAAGACTTTTGATAAACTTGTCTTCTTGTCTCTGATGGATTACATTTGTTTAAGCTGAGACCAAAGCTTCGTATGTTCTATATTTTGTAGATTCAATCAATTACATGTTCTAAATAGTCAATTACATGCCTTTTTGAAGATTCAAAGCTTGTATGTCTATATTTGGCTTATTTAGTTGTTAATATGATAGACAATTGTCTTCTAAGGGTGACATTGCCAAGGATGGAAAAAAAAAGGATGATAGGCAAAAAAAGGAGAAATATAGAGACAAATATAGGGAAGAATTAGACAGGGAAAACAGATGGTGACCTGCAAATTTTTCCTTTGGTTGGGAGCTTACAAGGAACATGTTATGTTAGAGAATAGGGATAAGGATAATTTTGGAACAAAATCTCTTTAAAAAATCACATGATAGGCACATGCAACCATTTGTTATTTATTTAAATGGCGTTAAAGGTGGGGGGGAGGGGTACACGATGTCATATGTGGGAAACAATTAAAAGGCTTTTTGTAGGGAGAAAATTCGGAGAGGTATCTGGTGTAATCCGAAAAAAACACAAGGAGTGCGAGCTTAATTTTCTCTATTATATATTTAAATTTTATAAGTTATATAATATATTATATGTTATATATTAAATATTTTATATTTTATATATATATATATATATATATATATATATATATATATTATGTTATAACATTTGAATAAAAAACATAAAAATTAAAAAATGAAAATAAAATAAATTTGAAACTTGCTAATAAGTTCCTAGGACTTAAATGCAATATTATAAAATAAGTGCATTATATGACTTGGCAAGTGAAGACAGAATAAGGAGGCACCAAAACCCTCTAACTATAACCTACATAAAGGAAAAACCTTTTTTGAAGGGTGTACAATTGGAAAATGCTTTGTTATGCTGTGCAAACTAATGTGACAATGCTTTACACTTTCAAGGACCAAAATGACTATTTAATTACCTGTTATTATTTCTTGGATTTATTTTCCTACCATATAAATTATCTGCAATTGGCAATTGGTAATTGGTTATTAACTTGACCTTTTTTGTTTGGTGAGTTGATTTGATCTTTAATGATGGTAATCAAAAGTAGCAAAAGGAAAACAACATGAGCTTCTTCTCTTCTTATCACATCCAATCTAGCAAACTCCATTTCCTCATCAAAATGAAGCATTTTTTTCATGTCACCTGCATTTTGGTCTATATATGTCCAGCTATTTTCTCTCTTTATGTTAAACTCACTATGGTTTACCCCAAACACTACTACCTTTGCATCAACAAATGACACTGATCATCTGGCACTGCTCAAATTCAGAGAATCCATAACCACTAACCCATATGAAATCTTCCTCTCTTGGAATACCTCTACTCACTTTTGTAACTGGCATGGAATCACATGTAATCCCATGCTTCAAAGATTTAGAGTTGAACTTAGAAGGATACAAGTTAAAGGGATCCATATCTCCTCACATTGGCAATCTCTCTTATATGAGAACCTTCAACCTTGCAAGCAACAACATCTATGGGAAAATCCCACAAGAACTGGGATGGTTGTCATAACTTCAGCAACTCTATGTCAGAAATAACTCATTGGTAGGGGAAATTCCTATAAACTTGACAAGTTGTATTGATCTCAAAATCTTAGACTTAGAGGGGAACAATTTGACTGGCAAAATACAGATTGAAATTAGCTCACTTCAGAAGCTTCAAAGTTTGAGTGTTGCTAAAAAACAGTTAACTAGAGGAATCCCATCATACATAGGAAATCTTTCATCCTTAACTTTTCTCTTGGTCAATGAAAACAACTTAGAGGGAGATATTCCACAAGAAATATGCCGCCTCAAAAGCTTGACATTTCTATCATTCTCTATGAACAAGATGACTAGAACATTTCCTTCTTGTCTTTATAATATGTCATCTCTTACTATGATCTCTGCTACAGAAAATCAATTTAATGGCTCACTTCCACCCAACATGTTCCACACCCTCCCCAATCTCCAAGAACTTTATATTGGTGCCAATCAAATCTTTGGTCCAATCCCACATTCTATTAGGAGAATAGTTGTTGTTAGTTTGTTAGTTTGTTTTAACCATGTATAAATACAGCTCTGTACTCACACTTTCAATTTTAATGAATTCATTTTTACCCATTCTCAACATGGTATTAGTTGTATTCTTCCACATTCTTTGATTTTTTCTCGAAACCCTAGCTTCTTCGATAAGCTTTCTTCTTCAATTTTCTTGGTTCTCCTTTGGCTGTCATGGATGATTCCAACCCTTTCACCATTCTTTCATCTGAGAATCCTAGTTCGATACTTGTTTTGCACCTTCTAAGTGGTGACAATTTCAGTTCTTGGAAGAAGGCAATGAAGATGGTACTTCTTGGTAAGAATAAATTTGGGTTTGTTGATGGTTCCATTCTTGAGCTTCCTACAGATCACTTTAATAACTTGGCTTGGCATCGTAACAACAATATTGTTGCTTCTTGTCTCCTGAATTTACTTTCTAAGGAGATGCAAGTGACTGTTCTTCATTGCTCCACTGTGAAGGCGATCTGGAATGACCTCAAAAAAAGGTTTGAGCAATGTAATGGACCTCTTGTTTTTCAATTAAAACATGATTTGGTCACCTTGCATCAAGGCTCCATGTCTATTTCTTCCTACTATGCCAAAATGCTATCTCTATGGGGAATCTTTATCTGAGCTCAAACCTATTCATTAATGTACATGTGGTGGTATTCAACCTTGGTGTGATTATGAGCAAATGGAATATGCAATGCATTTTCTTATGGGACTAAATAAGTCTTATTCTTCCATTCGTGGCCAGATTCTTTCCATGGACCCTTTTCCACCTATCAAGAATTTTTTTTCTCTGGCCATACAAGAGGAAAAGTAAAAGGAGGTTAGCGCATCTTCTGTTGTTTCCATTGATTCTTCTCATGCCTTTGCTGTCAAAGGTACCTTGGGCCACAAGAATCAAAGCACAAAGAAAGAGCACCCTATCTATGCACATTGTGGGATGCTTGGTTACACTAAAGATAAGTGTTTTAAGCTCCACGGTTATCCACACAACTGCAAGAAGAAAAAAGCTTCCCATTTTGATTCTATGAATCAAGTTTTTATGGATCCTCAAGAACATTATTTTCACCTCACAGCTCAGCAATATAGCTAATTAAAGAGTCTTTTGCAAGGGTAGACATCCTTTACTGCCACTTTGAGCCATAGTACATCTAATGGTATGGTCCTTTCTATTTCTCCTCCCAAGACTTCCCTGTTACATGATTACTGGTTGATTGATTCGAGTGCTAGTACCCATATTACATGTTCGTTAAAATTCTTTCATACTTATCACTATGTGTCTAACAAGCTTGTTACTCTACCAAATAAACTCACTATTCCAGTTGTTGCCATTGGTGTTGTTCGACTATCTCCTAATATTTTACTGCATAATATCTATTACATACCCCATTTTTCTTTCAATCTTTTATTTGTTAGTTCTCTTCCCGCTAACAATATGTTTTCTGTTATTTTTTTTCAAAACCACTTTATTATTCAAGAGATAAAAACTACAAGAAGATTGGCAAGGGTAATATGATATATTGATGGACTTTATGTCTTACATCCACAATATTTGTCTTCTACTTCTAATAACAATGATTGTATTTTTGTTAATCATGTTTTTGTTTCACACAAATGTAATAATGCTTTTCTTTGGCATTCAAGATTTGGCCATGCATTTGACAAAGTACTTCGTATATTGAGCAATAAAATTCCTTTTGCTATGTCTTCTAATTTTTCTTCTTCTTGATGTCAAGTTTGTCCTCTTGCTAAATTTAGAAGGTTATCTTTTCCTTCCTTTAATCATGTTTCTAGTTCTCCTTTTGACCTGTTGCATTGTGACATTTGGGGACCATATGGCCATCCTACGTATGATAGCAAGAGATATTTCTTAACATTGGTGGATGATTGTTCGAGATTCACTTGGTTTTATTTGCTCGAGCACAAATCTGATGCCACTACTGTCATCATACAATTTTTCATTACGGTCAAGACTCAATTCGAGGCTTCTATCAAATGTCTTAGATCAAATAATGCTAAAGAGTTGGCACTCACATAATTCTTACTTTCTCAAGGCACTCTACATCAATTTTCATGCGTGGTGGAAGGGCTTGAGCAAAATTCAGTTGTTGAACACAAACACCAACACTTATTGAATTTGGCATGGGCTTCTTTTTTTTTCAGTCCAAGATTCCAATTTCATTTTGTGAAGGATGTGTTACCACTGCAACTTTCTTGATTAATTGGTTGCCACCCCTTTGTTGAAAAACAAGTCACCTTAATTATCAAATTCTTTATGGCAAGGATCCAAAATATCACTTGTTACGGGTGTTTGGTTGTTTGGCCTTTGCCACAACTTTGCCATCCACAAGAAATAAGTTTTCTCCTAAGGCTACTCCAGCAATTCTTGTGGGTTATCCAAAAGGATATAAAGGATATAGACTTTACAGCTTGGAAACAAAACAATTTTTTATTTCTAGAGATGTTACTTTTCATGAATCTAACTTCCTTTTCTAGATTTTGCCTACTACTACCACCGTACCCGACCCCTTAAATAATTTGCTCATCCCTTTGCTAATCCCTTAACATTCCACTACATCATATGACCTTACTCCTCATTCACATCATACAGCTCCATCTACTCTAACTCCATCAAATCTTGCTCAACCACCTATGCTTACCAAAAGATCACAAAGACCCACCAAAACACTTGCATACCTTAATGACTATGTTATGAGTCATCACACACAACCTCATCCAATTCCAAAAATTTGTTTTTATGACAAACTCAACCCCTTTTATTGAGACTTCATGTGCCAAGTCTCTTCTACATATGAACCCCAATTTTTTCATCAAACTGTATCCTTCTCTGAATGGAGTCAAGCTATGTCTGAGGAAATTCGTGCTTTAAAAGATAATCAAACTTGGTCCCTTATTCCTATACCACCTGGTAAACATTCCATCGGTTGCAGATGGGTTTATAAAATCAAGTATAAGCCCGATGGGACTGTTGATAGGTATAAAGCATGTTTAGTAGCTAAAGGCTACACCCAGCAAGCTAGGATTGATTTTTCAAATACTTTCTCTCCAGTAGCTAAATTGACATTTGTCTAAGTTCTCCTCTCTGTTGCTACAGCTTGAAAATGGTCCCTGCTACAACTTGATGTAAATAACGCGTTTCTTAATGGAGAGCTTTTTGATGAAGTCTATATGGAGTTGCTAAAAGGATACCACACAGCCAACACGCAACTTGTTTGTAAGCTCAATAAATCACTATATGGCTTGCACCAAGCCTCAAGACAATGGTTTTGCAAGTTCTCTTCTACCTTGCTTAACCATGGTTTCACACAATCAAAGAATGATTGTTCACTTTTCACCATTGGGTTTGGATCCACATTGGTTATTCTTCTTGTTTACGTTAATGATATTATTCTTGCTAGTCCGAGTTCTGAGCATGTTCAGGCAATTCAAAAATTGCTTCAATCCTTCTTTAAGTTAAAAATTCTAGTCCCATTGAAGTACTTTCTGGGTTTGGAGATTGCTCAGTCCAGCAAAAGGATTTCTCTCTCCCAACGAAAATATACTTTATCTTTACTGGAGGACACTAGTTTTCTTGGATGCAAACCATCTACCCTCCCCATGGATTCTTATCTGAAATTAACAGCATTGGAAGGTGATTTTCTACCTGATCCTTCACTGTATAGACGCATCATTGGGAGATTAATGTATCTAACCATTTCGCAACTTGATATAAGCTTTACTATTCACCAGCTTAGTCAATTTATGCAAAATCCACACACTCTCACTTGAATGCAGTTCACCACCTACTGCAATATCTCAAGTTTGCACCAAGGTAAGGATTGTTCTTTTGCTGCTACTAATTCTCTACAGTATTAGGAGATTAGTTGTTGTTAGTTGTTGTTAGTTTGTTTTAACCATGTACAAATACAGCTCTATACTCACACTTTCAATTTTAATGAATTCATTTTTACCCATTCTCAATATGGTATCAGTTGTATTCTTCTGCATTCTCTGATTTTTCTCCAAAAGCCTAGCTTCTTCGATAAGCTTTCTTCTTCAGATTTCTTGGTTCTGTAACACCCTAAGGGGTCTTACCGTAACTAAGCCTAGATTTCTAAAAACAAAAAAAAGAAAGACTTAAAAACATAGAAACAACATGTTGGAGTGACTCATAAATACAATTATATTCATATAAGAATAATACTATAAATATCATACATGCCTAATACACCTCATCTATCACTCGAAGGTGTCATACAAAACATAAAGAGGAATACAAGAAAACACCATAAAGTAGACTACATCTTCTTGCACGTGACTCCAAGCTCCATTTATACATGTCTTTACCTGTATCCTGAAAAAGGAAACTTAAAGGAGTGAGACATAATGTTTTAGTGAGTGCTCTACAGACTCTATGGTTGGGTTAGACTTTTCTACTTGGATAACCTTCATCACTTATCTTTTATGGTTTTAGCCTCACGAGGTCTCTCATAATTATCCATACCTATGGTCGGGTCTACACCTTTCAATAGTCAGTATTTTTGGTTAACTCCTCTCTCATTCTCACAACTGTTATACAAATTTACTATCTCATTCTTAACCTAAGGACTCTTTCTTACCCAAAACTCTCTCTAGTGTTTGAACCCTTCATGTTTAGATTTTATTCCTCTTCCTTTTGATATTTAAAGTTATCATCTAGGGGTCAAGTCTAAGGTTACAGAAATTCTAAAATACTTTTGACATGCCTTTAACACTCACCTTAATACCTTTATTTTGTTCTCTTTTACTAGTCTCATACCTTTCTATTAGGCCGTATGGGAATTCACCCTTTCTCTATTTCATTTACAACTATTATTGTCCAACTAGAACTCTCATAACACTATCCTAGAGCCTAGCCTCTTACTTATCCTTAAGGTAGTAAACATAATTCTAATTACAAGCATACATTTATTTCACATCAGACATACGCATCGTTTTGTTTCATCAAACAAGCATAACATACACGCATAACATGAACACATATACATAATCTTGACACTTCATCACAAGACAATTATGTTTTCACACGTGTACACATTACATCAATCGTTCATAAACAAGGTCACACAGATTTCACATAGTTACAACGTAGCACACTTAAAAATATCACACTACAATAAGATACATATGCATGTTATGTTCTTAAACCATTACTCATGCACATGTGGTACCAACTTAAACTTGTCGAAAAGTAGACTAGGAGTAAATACAGGCCATAAGAAGTGTCATCGGTATCAATGGCTTCAGCTTTCGCACCCTCAACTAGCATGATATCCCCCGGTGACTAGTTAGGGTTACCCAATTCTGCCAATACGCCCCGACTCCATGGTATCATCATGGACCATTGGAGTTTTCCCAACCGGATAACTCTCATGGATAGGGTTAGACAACCCATCATGGCCTCCATCAACTAGATTCCTATATACTTTCCTCATCACATAACTCAAATGTTATGATGCATGGTCACATACAATGCTTACAGCTTTTCACATACTTTTATCATAAAACATTGACATAATTTCATATCACACTCAGTTTTCTCAAGACAAATAACAATCACACAATATAAACTCAATAAGACATAAAAATAGAAGCAACAATGACTTAAAGACTACAAAAAAGAGCTCACAAGCACAAAAAACAAAATAACAAAGGTCGTATCCACCTGGCGGGACAAGAGGTCCGCCTGGCGATTCAACAAACCTGCCCAGCGGGTCTGCACCAAAACCCAACTCGCCCAGCGGGTCTGCGTCAGAACCCAACCCACCTAGCGGGTTGCGTATTCCGCCCGGCGATAATGCGAAGTACAATTTTTGAAAATAAGTCGCCCAGCGGCTATCTAACCCCGCTAGGCGGATACAAGGTACGAATTTGGATTTCTTTGTCCTATTGTCTTTAGCTTTAAATACTCCAAAACAAATAATTAAATTATCAAGATCTTGACAATTGATTAATCTAATCTATAAACTTTTCACTCACTCACAATCCCTTCAAAACCCATCAAATCCCTAACTTAAGCATAAAGAGGGGGAAGAGGTAAATAAATAAACATGCACAACATATAGGACAAAGCAGGACAAGAGAGAGAGCACTCATCTTTAGGGACCTGCAAAGCTGAGTTCTAGGGCTTGAATTCTCTGATTTCTATCCCTCCTCTTTCTCTTTCTCTTCTTCTTCCTTTTCTCCTCATTCTCTCTTTACCTTCTTTCTTATTCTATTTTGTGACGGCTAAAGCTAATTCTTCTTTCCTATTCCCTTCTTATAACATGTGGGTGGGTATGTAACTTAGTGGGCTTTAGTCCCCTATTGGGCCCTGGATGCTCTTTTGAGTTCTATGATAACATTCTTACTAATTTCTAATACTAAATTGTTAATAATCATAATAATAATAATAATAATAATAATAACAACAACAACAACAATAAATATAATAACAACACAACACAATAATAATAATAATAATAATAATAATAATAATAATAATAGTAACAACAATAACAATAAATATAATAATAATAATGATAGGAACATTAATAATTGATCTAATAACAATAATTCTTAAGGCACCTTTTGTCTAATAACACATGGAAGGAGTCATACTAAGAGCTACCCCATAGTTTATTTCTAATACCTGAAATTTGGGGTGTTACAAGTTCTCCCATGACTACCATGGATGATTCCAACCCTTTCACCATTCTTTCATCTGACAATCCTAGATGATTCCAACCTTTTCTCAAAAACTAGGTCCCATATTTTTTGGATTTATTGTATTGCCGTATGAATAATATGCAATTGCCAATTGTTATTGACTTGACCTTTAACTTGTATTATTGGTCATTGACTTGACCTGAACAACATATGCTTCTTCTCTGATCCCATCCAATTTACCAGACTCTATATAAAGCTACCTAAGAATAGAAATACCACCATCTACACTAGCCTCCAATTCCTTATCCAAATGAAGCATTTTTCTCCCATGTTATTTGCATTTTCGTCTAAATATGTCCGCTTTTTTTCTTCTTTACATTAAACTCACTATGGTTTATTAGCCCAAACATGACTGCCTTTACATCAGGAAGTGAGACTGATCACTTGGCACTGCTCAAATTCAGAGAATCTATATCCACCGACCCATATGGAATCTTGCTTTCTTGGAATACTTCTACTCACTTTTGTAATTGGCATGGAATCACATGCAATCCCATGCTTCAAAGAGTTACAGGGCTAAACTTGCAAGGATACAAGTTGAAGGGACCCATATCTCCTCACATTGGCAATCTCTCTTATATGAGAAGCATCAACCTCGGAGACAACAGCTTCTACGGGAAAATCCCGCAAGAATTGGGACGGTTGTCCTAGCTGCAGAATCTCTCTATTGCAAATAACTCATTGGTATGGAAAATTCCTACAAACTTGACAGGTTGCACTCATCTCAAAATCTTACGCTTACGTGGGAACAATCTGATTGGCAAAATACCAATTGAAATTGGCTCCCTTCGAAAGCTTCAACTATTGAGTGTTTGGAACAACAAGTTAACCGGAGGAATCCCATCATTCTTAGGGAATATTTCATCCCTAATTTTTCTCTCGGTGGGTAGTAACAACTTAGAAGGAGATATTCCCCAAGAAATATGCCATCTCAAAAGCTTGACGATGTTATCATTGCTTCTCAACAAACTGACCGGAACATTTCCTTCTTGTCTTTATAATATGTCATCTCTTACTATGATCTCTGCTACAGAAAATCAATTTAATGGTTCTCTTCCACCCAATATGTTCCACACCCTCCCCAATCTCCAAGAACTTTATATTGGTGCTAATCAAATCTCTGGTCCAATCCCACATTCCATCACAAATGCATTTATATTGTCAGCACTTGAGCTCAGTCAAAACTATATGTCCAATCCCAAATTCCAAGCTTGGGGAAGCTGCAAGATCTTAAACTCATATCTCTGTCTTTGAATAACCTAGGTGACAATTCAACTTATGATTGGGAGTTTTTAAAATCATTGACTAACTGTAGTAAGTTGCAATTGTTATCTATATCCGAAAATAATTTTGGAGGTCATTTGCCAAATTCCTTAGGTAATTTTTCTACCCAACTTAGTCAACTATATCTCAAAGGTAATTAGATATCAAGAAAAATCCCAGCATCAATAGGAAATTTATTTGGCTCAATTTTCTTAACTATGGAAAATAACCGCATTGGTGGGATTATCCCAACAACTTTTGGGAAGTTTCAGAAGATGCAAATGTTAGATTTGGGTGCAAACAAGCTGTCAGGAGAGATAGGAGCCTACATAGGCAACCTTAGTCAATTGTTTTATTTGAATTTAGGAGAAAATGTGTTAGAAGGGAATATTCCTCCAAGTGTAGGAAACTGCCAAAAGTTACAATACTTAAGCCTTTCCCATAACAACCTTAGAGGAACCATACCCTTGAGAGGTTTTTAAGCTTTCTTCTCTAACAAGAAGGTTGGATTTGTCAGAAAATTGATTGAGTAGTAGCATACCAGAAGAAGTGGACAACCTAAAAAATCTTGATTTGCTAGATATGTCTGAGAGTCATCTGTCTGGTGAAATTCCTGGAACCATCGAAGAGTGCATAATGTTGGAGTTCCTCTATTTGCAAGGGAATTCTTTACAAGGAATCATACCATCCTCTTTGGCATCACTTAAAGGGCTTCAACGTTTAGACCTCTCGCGAAACCGTTTGTCTGGATCAATTCCTAATGTTCTGCATCCACCACTAAAACCTTACCTTATTTTTTCTTTCTATCTCCCTTTCTCACGCAACTATTCCCTTCCTTCATCCCTCCTCGTTTATTCGCTATCTTGCCACCATAGTCACCTCTTGTCTGCCCTTTGTGCATGGTGTTGCCCATAGAGCAAAAAGGTTTCTGGGAGTGAGATTGAAATAGGAAGGTTTAGCATTTGTTTGAGAAGTAGGGTTAGGGATTGGGGTTTGGAAGGGTTTGAAGATTAGGGGTTTGAAAAAGTTTGTAAATTGTGTTTCTTACTTCTTCATCTTCTTTTTGCATTCTTATTTTATTTTTCAATCTCGCTCCTATAAACCCTTTTATGACAGTTTTATCCCGCTAAAAAATTTGTAGTACTTTAGAACCTTTAAAAAATGTCTTGAACCAACAACATTTTACCACATGCCACATAAAACTAGTGGTCCACATAACAAGTCACATAGCTGCTAATGTGGCTTCCACATTATCACTTAACGGTGATATTTGATGGAAGAGACTAAAAATATGACAAACAATAATTGAAGGATTAAGATCGGTCAAAAAGTTGTTGAGGGACTAAAAGTGAATTTCATGAAAAGATAAGAGACTAAGACTCGTCAAAAAATTGTTGAAAGACTAAAAGTGAATTTTATGAAAAGATAAGGGACTAAAAATAAAGTTTACCCAAAAATTTTGCACATGGCTACCATGTCAGACTAATAGTCCACGTGGCTAATGTCGTGGCTGCCACATCATCACTTAACAGTGATACTTAACAATCGGGACTAAAAACATTAACGGATAAAAGTTGAGAGACTAAAAATATGCAAAAATTTGTTTAAGGACTAAAAGTGAAATTCACGAAAAGTTTAGGGACCAAAAACATAATTAACTTTATAATATATAACATATAAAATGTAAATCTATAATATATATATATATATATATATATATAATAAAAAGTCCACACCAAAAAAGGGACGAAGTCACACTGAAAAAAGAAAGTATAAAAAGTTCATGGTGGATCATAAATTTTAGTCATTAGATGAATCTCATCTTCATAAGTTTACCGTACACCTTCTACACCAAATTATTTCTCCCTCCACTCTTCCTCGCAAACCCTATTACAGACTACTGTTTGTCGCCACTGAAGGTGATTTCTGGTAACAGCACCATTGGCGTCAGCCTCGATTCCTCCAATGCTGACGCCATCAACCAGGAGAGCAGAGCACGACGACAACAATAAAGTGTTTCTTCCTCGCTTTGGGCTTTCACCATCGTCGCGAAGTTGAAAACCATACAAACAAGACAAGCATCTTCAATTTGCGCCATCACCTATTGCAAAATCGACAACATGTCAAATCCCTATGCCGCTAATGCGTCATTTTGCACCACTTCCACTCCCTCGTCCCCTAGGCCAAAAATGTCGTCAATTGTGTCATCTCCAATGACACCTTCTCCTCCATTGTCGCCTCTGACACATCCCGCGGCCCCTTTTGAAACCCCCTCCACCTCGTATTCGACAACATCATAAAGCCCATCCAAACCCTCGACTAGTTCCTCAACCCAAAGAGTCCCTTCGGATCCTCAAGAACATCAACAGATTTGCCTATATCAGATTGAGCTCCTTAACGAGGAGTTAGGGATCATTTCACCTTTCTGAATAGGAACTTTTTATTTTTAATTGCTCTGTGTTCCAGCCCAAATCACAAGACATGGTTGAAGCCACCACCAATTGCAACATAAACAACGACTGTGAACACTCAATTTTATTTGAGTAATTAAAAAAATAATAAAAAGAAAAGAAGTAAAAATAAGTAATTAAGTTTTGTTTGTTGGGCTCACATGTGCTTAGAAGCCTAGGGTTTAATTCAAAAGGAAAAAGATAAAAAAATAAAATAAAATAAAAGTAAGTAGATAAAGAGGTTTTGGGTTGGTAGTCCATGACCCAACACAAAAAAAATAAAAGAAAACAAAAAAAAGAAGAAGAAGGGGAGAGTAGCATATTAACAACGTAGATAGAGGAAGGATTTTAGAATCAAGTTGGTTACAACCAACTCTATCCTTTGGACATTTTATTTTAAAAAAATGAAAAATGATGTAGAAAATTTGAAAGAATGTGCTGGAATTTTGGGTGCTTATATAAGAGAACTTTTTCTCTCTTTTTCACACACACAATCAAGCACATTTTTTTTCTACAAAATTCACTCAGGTCACTCTCTTCTAGTTCTTCCACTCTGCTATCTAGAGGTATACCTCCTTTCTTCTTTTCATCATGTAGTTTCCCCTTTTTGTCTTCTTGCATCATGAAATAATTAATTTAGTTCAGTTCTTTGTTTTCATTAAATATTGTCATTATTTTTTTATTGTTCCTCTCTCTTGTTACTGGAAATAAAAGCTGTATGAATGCGCCTGTTGTTACACGAACTCTGTTTTTAATTTGCTGGTGCTTGGTTCTCACTAATCTAAGTTTTATTTTGGCCTGGGATTTCTTATGCAAATTCACACACACTCAGATCACCCACTCACCGCTTCACAATCATCACTCACAGTAACACATTTTTTTTTCTCTCTCTCTGAACAAAAACAGATCACACACTCGGGGAATAAAAAACTCACACACAAATTCCTTCCACACACACGCACCACTCCTGTATTTTTTTAAACCCCAACAGAATTCAATCATCACAAGTAAAAAATGGCAACATCCCCAAACCAAATTCCAAAACTTAAACGCTGACCAGAACGACAACCTCCACGCCCAGATCCGCATTCCATTTCTCATAGGCGATTCCCCGCTGACCAGAACGGCGGCATCCACACCACGTGGCCGTCATCAACAGCTCGACACTCGGCGTTTTCGACGCATGCATCGAAGCGCCGTCGGCGAGTCTGGGGAACGACACGAGTTCGCGAGGGTACCGTGCATACCAGTAATGCCTTCCATGCACAGCGGCGCGAGCGGACCGTGCGGCGGTGGCGGAGGAAGCAGGTGGAAGCACCACCGTCGCGGACCAGAGCGCAAGGGCTCTGCATCTTCCCTTACCCTTATGTCTTTTTTTTTTTACCTATCTCTTTTGTTTTTGAGTTGTTTAATTTGTTGGACTTGGCCCAATGCTTTTTTCGTTGATTTTCCTGGTAGGATTGGCCGCCCATGGCCGTGGGTCCTTTAATTCCCTTTAGGTTGCAAATAAAAAGATGGGGCTGGATAAAAAAAAATTGTAGCAGATTTAAAACAGTAAAATTAGGATAAAATTAGTAAATAAATATAAAAGGAATTAATAGTTTATCGGTTGTTATAAGTTGTACTGTGCTTGAAACTAAAGTTGGTCCATTTGTGTTTTTTAATTTATTTTTGATTGGTAGCAATTGTTCGCGAGTGTATTTTCTTTCTATTTATTCATTAGGTTGTGATATGTGCTCTTTATTCTTTTTATTGGATCTATATCTCGTGTATACTAATAATAATAAATATGGTTAGTTTAGGATCATTCAATCCATAAAAGTTCAAAAAAAAAGCGCTGGTTATAAAAATGGGAGCCATATATTATAGCATCAATTAGTATTTCTTTTGCAACATAAAAACTAGTTAAGTGTGTAATTCTTTTTTTTTGAAAAATATAAATATAAATATAAAAAATAATAATATTTAAATATAATTACTTTGGAAGTACTTCTTATTTGGTCATTCAATAAATTTTACACATCTGAGTAGTATAACTCGGTGATGTCAGATTTAGCAATTTAAAAACAACAACATTAACCAACAAAACATTTTTCTACTCAAAGAATTACAAGAGTTTGATTCCTCATTGTGCCAGAGGATACGTAGGAGTAGGGGTTCATTCTTGTGGATCTCAAAAAATAATAAAATTAATTTCTTTTCAAAAAAATATTTTCTTCTTAATTAAAATTTCTTTTGATAAATAAATAATAAAATTTATAAATGAATAAAATAAATCTTCTTTACGGGTAAAATAAATATTTTTGAAGTTATCTTAATTTTGCACATTTAATTAAGGATAACTTTTTTATGACGGATGTCGTAAGGTGCTAGCATCTTTCCTATGCGTAACTAACTCCCGAATCCTATTTTTGGTTCGAGACTATTTTTGGATTTTTTCATATTTTTTCCCTTAATAAACGATGGTGGCGACTCCTCTGATTTATAATTATTTTTCGCCATCCCGTTGTGACCCTAGTTGTGATAGCGACAATGGAATCCTAGGGGACTTGTTTTGTGTGGTAGCGATGAAGGGGTGTGGTACCAGAGGTTGTGCGAGGTAGGGTCTTGAACACGGACACAGTGGCCAGAGGTGGTGTGTGGCGGGATCTTGAACACAGAGATGGCGGTAGCTCATAGTGGTTCAGAGGGATTACTAGAAACATGGAGGGTTCACCACAGTGATGTGGGGATAAGATTAATCTAAAGGCTAGAAGTTGTGGTGCACCATAGACCACCTATCTTGCTTCTCCACCCTAGAATCCGTCTTAAAATTTTATATATACACCCTTGGTATTTCACCCAAAAAATTAACCTTAGCAATATTTATTACTCATTCGAAAATATCCCTAAATCATGTACCAAAACATAAAAGAAAGTTTCCCTAAATCTCTATTCCTTTGTCAACTAAGTGCCCATAGACCTCATTTAAGTTTTCAACTCACAACAGTATGTTGGATTCGTGAGGATATATTCATTGACCTTTCAAAATAAAGAAAGTTTCCCTAAATCTTTAATCCTTGTCCATCTACAATAAAATCTCACCATGCTAATTATATATATTATATTATTATAATTTTATTATTAAATTATTATATTATAATATTTATTAGATATTTTATATATTATACAATATAATTATGTTATAATATATATATATATAATGTTACAACATTTGAATAAAAAACATAAAAAATAAAAAATGATAATAAAATAAATTTGAAACTTGCTAATAAGTTCCTAGGACTTAAATGCATTATAAAATAAGTGCATTATATGACGTGGCAAGTGAAGACAAATGTTCACATATAATTGGACAATGTTAAAGGAGGCACTAAATGTAACATCTCGTGCGCTGACAAGAGTAAGGAGTGATCGCTGGTGCAAACAAGATAAGGCACAGACAAGGAGCGGCTCCTGGTAGGCTTCCAGCGGGAAGGGTATATGAATGAATCGAATACACACCGGAATGAGAGGGATCCAGAGGCTGTGCAGGTATGGGACTGTACAGTTGAGGATAACTTAAATAAATTAATAAGTATTACCTATACCAACAAGATGCATATACTTTTCAGTAGCCCATCACTTAAGAATTTCACAGTTAAGTGTGCTTGATTTGAAGCAATTTTGGGGTGTAACCTCCTAGGAAGTTTCTTAGGAAGCGTATGAGTGAGGACAAAATACGCTGAAAAGTCTTGTGTTAGTTTGTGGGGACAATCGTTGATCCTGAAAGCGGCCGAGGCATTACACTAAAACCCTCTAACTATAACTTGCATAAAGGAAAAACCATTTTGGGGGGGGGGGGGGGGGGGGGTACAATAGGAAAATGCTTTGTTATGCTGTGCAAATGGTATTTCTCTGGAATCATTGGATGTTATTTACCAATAAGTTATTATTTGGGTAAAGAGTCATTTTGGTCCCTGAAAGTGTCAAGCGTTGTCATATTAGTTCCTGAAACTAAGAAAATTAAAAAAAAAATCCTGAAAGTGCAATTCATCAATCAAATTAATCCAAAATTCCAAAAAATATGTGACTGAAGTGATAATATAAACATATGTTTGGGACCAAAATGACAATAAGTGGTTAAGTTTAGGAACATAGATGAAACAACTAGAAATTTCAAGGACTTATTTGAAATTTTCTTAGTTTTAGAGACTAATGTGACAATGTTTTACACTTTCAAGGACCAAAATAACTATTTACCCATTATTATATCGTGGATTTATTTTCCTACCATATAGATTATCTGCAATTGGCAATTGGTTATTGACTTGACCTTTTTTGTTTGGTGACTTGATTTGATCTTTAATTATGGTAATCAAAAGTAGCAGAAGGAAAACAACATGAGCTTCTTCTCCTCTGATCACATCCACTCTAGCAGACTCCATTTCCTCATCAAAATGAAGCATTTTTTTTTCATGTCACCTGCATTTTGGTCTACATATGTCCACCTGTTTTCTCTCTTTATGTTAAACTCACTATGGTTTACCCCAGACACTACTGCCTTTGCATTGACAAATGAGACTGATCATTTGGCATTGCTCAAATTTAGGGAATCCATATCCACTGACCCATATGGAATCTTCCTTTCTTGGAATACTTCTACTCACTTTTGTAACTGGCATGGAATCACATGTAATCTTATGCTTCAAAGAGTTACAGAGTTGAACTTAAAAGGATACAAGTTGAAGGGGTCCATATCTCCTTACATAGGCAATCTCTCTTATATGAGAACCTTCAACCTCGCAAGCAACAGCTTCTACGGGAAAATTCCACAAGAACTGGGACGGTTGTCACAACTGCAGCAACTCTATGTCGGAAATAACTCATTGGTAGGGGAAATTCCTACAAACTTGACAGGTTGTATTGGTCTCAAAATCTTAGACTTAAAGGGGAACAATCTGATTGGCAAAATACAGATTGAAATTAGCTCACTTCGGAAGCTTCAACGTTTGAGCGTTGCTAAAAACCAGTTAACTGGAGGAATCCCATCATGCATAGGAAATCTTTCATCCCTAACTTTTCTCACGGTTGGTACTAACAACTTAGAGGGAGATATTCCACGAGAAATATGCCGCCTCAAAAGCTTGACATTTCTATCATTGGGTGTCAACAAACTGAGTGGAACATTTCCTTCTTGTCTTTATAATATGTCATCTCTTACTATGATCTCTGCTACAGAAAATCAATTTAATGGCTCTCTTCCACCCAACATGTTTTACACCCTCCCCAATCTCCAAGAACTTTATATTGGTGCCAATCAAATCTCTGGTCCAATCCCACCTTCCATTGCAAATGCATCTATATTTTCAGTACTTGAGATCAGTCGAAACCATTTCATGGGACAAATTCCAAGCCTGGGGAAGCTACAAGATCTTGAACTCATGTCTCTGTCTTGGAATAATCTAGGTGACAATTCAACTTATGATTTGGAGTTTTTAAAATCATTGACAAACTGTAGTAAGCTGCAAGTGTTATCTATATCCTACAATAATTTTGGAGGTCATTTGCCAAATTCCTTAGGTAATTTTTCCACCCAACTTAGTCAACTATATCTCGGAGGTAATCAGATATCAGGGAAAATCCCAGTGACATTAGGAAATTTATTTGGCTTAACTCTCTTGAGTATGGAAAGTAATCGCATTGTTGGGATTATCCCAACAACTTTTGGGAAGTTTCAGAAAATGCAAAAGTTAAATTTGGGTGCAAACAAGCTGTCAGGAGAGATAAGAGCCTACATAGGCAACCTTAGTCAATTGTTTCATTTGGATTTAGGAGAAAATGTGTTAGAAGGGAATATTCCTCCAAGTGTAGGAAACTGCCAAAAGTTACAATACTTAAACCTTTCCCATAACAAACTTTGGGGAACCATACCCTTAGAGGTTTTTAAGCTTTCCTCTCTAACAAACTTGTTGGATTTGTCACAAAACTCATTGAGTGGTAGTATACCGGAAGAAGTGGGCAACCTAAAAAATCTTGATTTGCTAGATATGTCTGAGAATCATCTGTCTGGTGAAATTCCTGGAACCATCGAAGAGTGCATAATGTTGGAGTTCCTCTATTTGCAAGGGAATTCTTTACAAGGAATCATACCATCCTCTTTGGCATCACTCAAAGGGCTTCAACGTTTAGACCTCTCACGAAACCGTTTGTCTGGATCAATTCCTAATGTTCTGCAGAACATTTCTTTCTTGGAATATTTCAATGTATCTTTTAACATGTTGGATGGCGAGGTACCAACTGAAGGTGTCTTTCGAAATGCAAGTGGGTTAGTGGTGACTGGAAATAGTAAGCTTTGCGGAGGTATTTCAGAACTGCATCTACCACCATGCCTTGTCAAAGGTAAGAAACATGCAAAGCACCATAAGTTCATGTTGATAGCGGTGATAGTTAGTGTGGTTTCTTTTCTTCTCATACTGTCATTTATTCTAACTTTCTATTGGATGAGGAAAAAGAGTAAGAAACCATCTTTGGATTCACCAACTGACCAGCTGGCTAAAGTTTCATACCAAAGCCTTCACAACAGAACCGATGGGTTCTCAACTACAAACTTGATAGGGTCTGGAAATTTTAGCTCTGTCTACAAGGGAACTCTTGAGTTAGAAGACAAAGTTGTTGCCATAAAGGTCCTAAACCTTCAAAGAAAAGGAGCTCACAAGAGTTTTATTGCGGAATGCAACGCACTTAAAAATATTAAACATCGAAATCTGGTTCAGATTTTGACATGTTGTTCCAGCACAGATTACAAAGGTCAAGAATTTAAAGCTCTAATTTTTGAGTACATGAGAAATGGAAGCTTAGAGCAATGGCTGCATCCTATGACACTAAGTGCAGAGCATCCTCGAACATTGAGCCTTGATCAAAGATTAAATATCATTATTGATGTTGCTTCTGCATTGCATTATCTTCATCATGAATGTGAGCAATCGATCATTCACTGTGATTTAAAGCCAAGCAATGTCCTTCTTGATGATGACATGATTGCTCATGTGAGTGATTTTGGCATAGCAAGACTTCTCTCAACCATCAATGGTACCACTTCTAAGCAAACAAGTACAATTGGAATAAAGGGGACAGTTGGCTATGCTCCTCCAGGTATGTTCTTATGTTTCGAATCATTAGTGTTTCTTTATATTCTCAAATCTTTTAGTGTCAAGTTTTTATTTATTAGTATTGTGTATTGACAGTTTTTGGTATATATTTTAGAGTATGGAGTGGGTTCTGAGGTGTCTACTTATGGCGATGTGTATAGCTTTGGGATTCTTATGCTGGAAATGCTTACTGGAAGAAGACCCACAGATGAAATCTTTGAAGATGGTCAAAATCTTCGTAACTTTGTCGCAACTTCATTTCCTGATAATCTTTTGCAGATTTTAGATCCACAACTTATTTCAATAGATGAAGCAACAACATTGAAAGGTAAAGATTGGAATCTTGATCCAAATGTTGAGAAGTGCTTAGTTCCACTTTTTAGGATTGGACTTGCTTGTTCTATGGAATCACCAAAAAAAGAAAGGATATGGTTGACATCGCTTGGGAACTTAATCGAATCAGGAAGGCCTTTCTTGATGGTAAGTTAAATGGGGTTCTATTTAATTCTCCACATATAATTATAGGACACAGAATGGTTATTGTTCTAATTAAAAAATAGTTTTGTTTTTCAAAAATAAGTTCCATATATAATTTATTCTTTTGTTCTTTGTTTTTTATGAATTATTTCACAAGTACATGAAGTATACTTGTCACTAGTTTCGGCTATTACCTCATTTTGTTTATGTAAATATAATTTTATTCTTTTGTCATCTTGATATGTTTTTCGAAATTCCAAAACTATAAATGTAATGGAATTCTTGGATTTCAGGTGTTGACATTTGTGAGAAGAATTAAAGCTGAAATCAAATGCCACACTCATTTTGGATACAGGTGCATGCAGCAGTATGATACCTTGCCAATAAAGTTAAATCGGGGTGCAACATTGTCTACTAATTTGCCTGAGTTTTCTAGCCATCTAAATAAATCAATGGTTAAATTAATCAGTAAGTTCTTGAACTATTTGAGAATTTTCAATTAAGTCCACAAACTAAAAAAATTTGTAATCAAGTTCTTGATTTTGTAAAATTTTTGCAATTGGGTCATTAGAATTTTTAAAACTATCACAAATTGTCATTTTCTGACAGTTTCAAGCTGCCATAAACTGACTCTGGAGACCCAATTACAAAAATTTTATAAAATTAAGAACTCAATTACAATTTTTTTAGTTTAAGGGTCTAATTAAAAATTCTCAAATAGTTTAAGGACCTACTAATTAATTTAATCTAAATCAATCTATCCTTCATATAACATAGACCATGTACTTAATGGATGTAGTACTCCATCCAATTATTAGACTTATTTCATATTTTGATTTCCTATATGACTCTTGATTTTCCTAATTTTGCTGCAAAAACATCAAAATGCTCTCACCTGATGATCCATATTCAGCACACCAATTTGTTTATTTTTCTTTTGGGTTCCGGGGAATACCTAAACTCTTTAATAGTAGTGGAGAAATAGCTAGCTAAGAATTTTTTTTATGGCTTTCGTTTATGAGCCATTAAATTCGTAAAGGCAAAAAGAAAAACTTCCGTGTGAAAATATCTAAAATACTGTCATTGATGCAATTACTCTTATTTAATCCAATCTAAGTACTCCTTGTTTTTAATAAAATTCATTTTTGTTCATAGCTAGCACCTATTTTTTTTGGCTATTTGTTTGTCCTGGCGTTTAACATCTTTTAATTCTTGTAATTGAGAGTATTTTTTTCCGCTGCATATTTTAAAGTTATAGTAAGAGAAATCTTACTTTAAAGAATAGAAGCTAACAGCAACTCAATGCCTTACTTGTCTTTTATCACTTCTTATGGAGAATGAGAATAATAGAAATTAACAGTTTCATTGCGTGAATATCAAAACATTGACACCAAAGAATTATACCATACACAATTATCTTTATCTCTTACTTTTTATTTTTATATATATACATATACACCTCAAAATTAAAGGAACCAATATTTTATTTCATTTTGTTGTCAACAAAAACATTTTCCTAATAGAAACCCCTGTCATCTAAACAGAGGATAATTCTTGCTCTATCCTTTACAATATTCTTTTAGTTTCCTTTCCTTTCAGTTGCTCACTTCTCTGATTCTAAACTACGTGAAACAGACACCTTGAGATGATCAGGATCGATTCAGCAACCAACTGCTTCAATGATTCACGTAACAGGACAAGAAATTCTTACCTTCCACTCCACATAGAAACAACAGTCAAGGCCAATAAAAAAAAAAAAAAGGAGGAGTCAAGGTCAACCAGACTAGAAATAACATAATTACATAAATTGCATACTTATGCACAAATAATAAATCCTTTCCAAACTAATAAACTAATAACACGTAACCAATATATCACCATTCATATAGACCATTACCATAGACTTTTCATAGCATTAATATTCCATTAGCATTAAGAGACCACATGCAATCTCATTTAGGCACTATGCGATTGTCGATATTAACTATCTACCCATTGCTGTTAGGAAAAATTTCCTGGGCGTGTGCCTACCTTGGTCAAAGCATAAAAAATGTATATATGTAAAAACAAAGAAACCAGGCTTTTTTTATACAATGGGTGGAGGAGGATGAAGGGAAAGGAGTAGATTTTTATATACATCTTGTAATTAAGTAATATTTTATTAATTAATGTAATTATGAATTTAATTAACACAAATAGTGAGGATGACATGTAAAAAAAATTTGATGGTTAACCTCAAGTCAATGTAATTTATTTATTATATTAAATTGTGTTTACTTTAACTATTACGAATATTATTAATCTTGTCTTTTATTTATAACAGGTTAATTTAATTTATTGTTGGTAATTAAATTTGATGTTTCAATTGGTAAGCTACAAGAGATAAGCGTATGACCAAATTATGATCCAAACCCAAAACCAGACATGCTCGCCCATACTATTCGCACCCCTTTTTGCTCTTTACACCTCTCCCCGCAATATTTTTGGTTTTCTTTTATATTTTCAAAATGCCCATCTTTCTCCACATTCACATCCTTTACATTTTTCATAGATTTTACGAAAACTAATTTTTGTAATGTAATTATGCTCTAACACATTGTGCAAACTGGTTTCTCATAATTTTTATTTTTTTTACTTTATTGAAACTAGTTTCCTTAGTTTAAAAACTTACACTACAGAAACTAAATTTCATAATATATTAGAACATAACTATATTACGAAAATTAGTTTTTGTAAAAGAATACTACCAAACAAATTACAAAAAGAAAGAGTCGGTATGAAGAATAAAAAAAGGGGGGGGGGGGGGGGTGAGAATAGCATCTCCCTTATTTCTTCTACATATCGTTTTCTTAAATATCTTGCTTGTCATAGAAGTTTACCTTCCTATATCTTTTAATCAAGCAATATTCAAGTCCGTCAGACATGTTGGTACCAAAGTAACAGAATAATATCACACAGTCAAAATAAGAGATGAGAAAAAAATAGGAATTGACACACTATTTTAATGCGAAAAACCCTCAACTGATAAGGGAAAAACTATAGACAATACCACAGAAACAATTTCACTAAGTAAAAGTAAATTACAACATGTCTAAATATAAGGAGAGAATAATTACACACACTCTCTCTTATAATAAGAGAATACACCTCTCTCTATTGAATAGGAAAAACACTTAAGGAACTATCTTATGTTTTCTCTCTTAGGTGGGATGATGAAACTCGTAGAAGGGATTGCTATTCATAGGAGTAAACTCCCTGTGCTTCCAACTCCCACCTACATAAGTGAAGAAAAACTTACTCCACCATCAATGCACTGTAAACTTTTTTGATTTTACTTGCCACAAAAGTGGCTTTATGCCATCTACATTTTCACAATCTCCCACTTAAAATTACTTTTGTGAGCTTTAGAAGATCTCTCTATCTTGCCAATTCCTTGTTGCTCATGTTTCTGATATGCCACAAGAGGATCAACACCATATAAACTTGTCAGTGTTGACTGGCTTTATCATAACATTTGCTAGGTTGTCTTTGGCATAAATCTTCTACATATCCACACTTCTTTCCTCTACTACTTCTCAAACAAAGTGGTATTGAACCCCTATGCGCTTTGTCCTGGAATGAAAGGTTGGATTTCTTATAATGTGCAAGGCACTCTAACTATCATAATACATAGAAATCTTCTGCTGCTTATGCCCAAGTTCTTCCATTAACCTTTGAATCCAAATAGCTTCTTTGCATACTTGAGTAGTTGTCATATATTCAGCTTTTGTAGTAGATAGAGCTACAATGGTTTGTAATTTGGATAACCAGCTTACCGCTCTTCCTATAAGTGTAAACATATAGCCAGTGGTAGATTTTCTTTTATTAAGATCACCTACAAAATCTGAATCGACATAGCCCTTGATAATAAATTCCAATCCTTCAAAACATAATGCAACGCTTAAGGTTCCTTTAATGTATCTAAGGATCCTCTTAATAGTAGTCTAATGCTCTATTCCAGGATTTGCCATGAATCTACTAACTGCTTCCATTACTTGTGCAATATCTAGTCTTGTACATATCATAGCGTACATAAGGCTTCTCAATGTTGATGCATACAGTACTCGAGACACTTCCATCCTCTTTGCTTCATTGTCAAGGCTTATACTTGAGGATAATTTATAATTGACAAGAAGTGAGGTAGAAATTGGTTCACAGTCTTACATGATGAAACAAGACCTTCTGTAAGTAATTCTTTTAAGAAAGCCAAATATTTTTATCTTTTCTGTCTTAGTGAAAATTTGCATCCCTCAATCTTGTTTGCTAGTCCTAAGTCGTTCATATCAAACTTCCTAGCCAACTATGCTTTCAATTCTTGGATTTGATTTTTGTTGGGGCCTACCATCAACATGTCATCCATACACAATAGCAAAATGATAAAATCGTTATCATCAAACCTATTGTAATACATATAATGGTCTAAACTCGGTCTATCGTAATCAAGGCTAATAATGAAGGAATTAAATGTCTTATACCAACATCCTGGCATATACTTTAGTACAAAGATTTGGTTAGCCTATAAACCAAGTTTTTTTTCCTTGTTCTCTGAGCATATATATTTCCTTTTCAAGTTCTCCATGAAGAAAAATAGTCTTTACATAAAGTTGCTCAAGATATAAGTCAAATGCAACACACATAGCCAAAACAACTCTAATAGTGGCCAGTCTGGCAACTGGTGAGAATATCTCATTAAAGTCAATACCTTTTTTCTGAGCAATCCTTTGACTACCAATCTTGCACAATATCACTCTACTTGATCATTGTCATCTTGTTTGATCTTATAAACCCACATGCTCCCAATGGCTTTTCGACCTTTTGGAAGTTCAATAAGTTTCCATGTATTGTTTTTATGTAAGACTTCAATTTCTTCCTGCATTGTTGTCATCTATATAGAAGCATCTAAACTCCTCAAAGCCTCTTAAAAGGTTAATGGTTTTCCTTCAATTAGAAAATAGCACGCATCATGGCTTGCCATGACATAGTTTAAATGCTAAGATGGTTTCCTGATCTGACGTCTTGTTCATCGAACATCGTCATCGTTGACCTCATTTGATTCTTGTTCTTTATGCTCTAGAT
Organism: Spatholobus suberectus; assembly: GCA_004329165.1. Classification (NCBI taxonomy): domain Eukaryota; kingdom Viridiplantae; phylum Streptophyta; class Magnoliopsida; order Fabales; family Fabaceae; genus Spatholobus; species Spatholobus suberectus. Next base: position 76,124,530 of record CM014730.1, on the reverse strand, counting down.
CTATTTCAAAAGAATCATATTCTTTACACTTTCCCTATATATGCACTAAAGTAGTCTTTGGGGAAGTGCTATCATTTTTCTGCTCTCTTTACAATTCATTTTCTGCAAAGACTACATCCCTGCTAACAACGACCTTGCAAGCAATGGGATCCTAGAGGCATTACCCCTTAACATGGTCAACATAACCCAAGAATATACACTTTCTAGATTTTGGATCCAACTTTGTTCTTTCTTGGGAGTTATACATCACGAATATAAGACATCCAATATATATAGAGAAGAATAATCAATTGGTTTTCCTTTCCACATCTCCATCGATATCTTTAAACCAATTAATGTCGATGATGATCAATTTATCACAAAACAAGTAGTTTTAACTGTTTCTGCCCAAAAAGATTTGGCCACTCCCACTATTCTTAGCATGACTCTTGTTCTATCTAGGAGAGTTCTATTTATTCACTCTGCCACACCATTCTACCAAGGGATATATGGAATTGAGAATTGTCTTGAAATACCCTTTTATTTGCAAAATGCCAAAAAGTCACCATCTACATATTCTCCTTCATTGCCTATCCTCAAGCGCTTAATTTTTTTTTTCTAGTTTCAAGCTCCAATTATGCTTTGAATCCCTGGAATACATTAAACACATCTAACTTCTTCTTGATTGGGTACATCCACAATCTCCTAGAGTAATCATCAATGAATGTTTCAAAATACTTTTCTTCTCCCATGATATTTCAGGTGATTCCCACACATCAAAATGGATAAAGTTGAGTATGTGTTTGCTTCTAGTAATTACTCTAGCAAACTTCAATCTATGCTATTTGCTTATCACACAATGCTCATGAAAAGGTAAATTCACCATTTTGAGCCTAAGCAAGAGATTACATTCTGTAAGGACTTTCAGGCCTCACTTTAACATATGACCAAGTCTACAATGCCACATCATCGCTGCTTCTTCTTAGCTTGCTACTGCGACTGATGCATATGCATCTTGTAATGTATCTCCCAAAAGCATATATAGATTTTCTGTGATCTTCTTTACTTTCATCACTATAAGATTGCTTTTCACTACCTTTAAGATCCTACCTTTAGTATAGATCATGCACCTAAGGTCATTCAATTGTCCAATGGACAATAAGTTCTTCGTCAAGCCTTTCACATGTCGTACCCCTTGAATTGTGCAAACAATACCATCATACATTTTTAATTTAACAATATCATCTCTAACAATTTCTAAGGCATAATCATTTCCCATGAACACTGATCCTTTCGAGATAGGCTTATAAGTGCAAAACCAATCTTAGTGGAGTCATATGCCAAGTTGCACCTGAATCTACTATCCAAACATCATGTAGTTGTTTTTCGCCTTTAGAACTAATTGCTACTTCACTATACAAAACTTCTCCATCATTTGATGTACTTGCAATGCTAACTTGAGAGGTTGATGCTTCAGAGTTCTTTTCTCCATTCTTCTTATTATGCCAACAATCTTTCTTCAAGTGCCCTCTCATCCCATAATGGTTAGCATTTGAGAATCTTCCATCTTCGAGATTTGATCTACCACGATTTTGACTCCCACTAGAGTCATGTTTTGTTGATCTACCTCTCGTCATCATTAAAGCTTCTACTTAGAATTTTCTAACCTATCTTCCTTATTCTTTCTCCTAGATTCTTCTTCAAGAATAGCTTCGGCAACATCATCAAAGGATAGACGATTAACAACATTATTATTTGTTTTGTTGATGATGAATTGATCATACGAATTCAGTAAACTCCGAAGTAAAAGCTTCTCACATTCATTTTTTGCTTTGTTGAAATCTATCACTATAAGCTAAACAAATAGAGTGTTCATATTGTTGATGTGATCCGTTACCAACATGGACTCACTCATTCAAAGAGTGTAGATTTTCCTCTTTAAGAATATTGTGGTGTAAAGTGACTTGACCTCGTATAATTTGATGAGAGTATCCCAAATTTCCTTTGTAGTCTTCTTTACAACATTGGACAAAACTAAATATGTACATTGCTAAAGGCAAATTGTCAATAGCATTGTCATCCATCTCTTTCCATTTTTCATCAGTAATTTCCATAGGTCTGCCCTTAATTGCATCTAAATGGTTGTCTTTTCACAAAATTGTCTTTATCTTCAATTTCTAGAGGGAGAAATTACTCCCTTTGAACTTTTCTGTCTCGTATTTTGCTGCAACGGTTTTACACCAAATAATTTTTTTTTAGCTAAACCGACTTGCACAATTTCTACCATGAATAGTACTGTATACTAAAATAGTGACTATAGTTTGTGAATTAGTACACCAGGTAAGTTCTTAGGAAAGAGAGATGAGTCACCAATGGATACACTTAAATCCCAAGTTTTTCTTAGCCAAAAATTTCCTAGACATGCATTCGACACTACCACACTATATTACCAGTAGCAAGAAAATTTCTTTTCTAATGTGGAAGATTAGACTATGCTACAACCAAAGAGCATACTAAGAAATCTCTTATGAATCTGGCACTGTACCAATGTGTCACAACGAAATAGTATCAACAACTTATTGGCTTTGATACCATTATTGAGTACCAGTGTAACAAAATAATATCATGCAACTAAAATAAGAGATGAAAAAAAAGTAGGAGTTGATACATAATATTATAACGTGGAAAACCCTCAACTGATACATAATATTTTAAAGTAGAAAACCCTCAACTGATAAGAAAAAAATTACGGGCAAGACCGGAAAATAATTTCACTAAGTGAAAAAAAAATACAATCTCTTTCTAAATATGAGGAGGGAATAATTACACACACTCTCTCTTATAATAGAAGAATACACTTCTCTCTATAAAATAAGAGAAACACGCAAGGAACTCTCTTATGTTTTCTCTCTTGGATGAGATGATGATACTCGCAGAAGGGATTGCTATTTATAAGAGTAAAACTCCCGATGCTTCCAACTACCACCTATACAAGTGAAGGAAAACTTACTCCACATCAATGCACCGTAAACTTTTTTGACTTTACTTACCACAAAAGTGGCTTTATGCCATCTACGTTTTCACATGACATTCTCCATGCATACGCTTATTCCCCCATACTCTTATGCCTACAAATACAAGCTTCTCTGTATTAAAGATACGATTACCAAAATAACCAGATTCTTCTTCATGATTGTGCTGAAACATGTCAAATATTGAAGCTCAAGTCAGTTACTCATTTGTGATTTTCGATACTTAACGGTGACAAACATTTGGTAAGTGTTAGTTTTTCTCGTTTGCTCTCCCCCAAACGCCGTTTTCCCTACAGCTTCCCATTGTACCTTCCCTGTTTGAGCGTCTTAAAACCCGTGCTAACATCAAATTAAATACTCTTGATTGTTAACACCGTCATACAAAACCTCTCGAATATAAAACCACAATGTATGACCAAGGATTGTGTATAGTCAGTTATAAAACCAACCAAAATTTACAAGAAGGCAAACCTATCAGTTTGCTTTTGTTCTCACTGAGCATGCCATGCAGTAATAATAATAACATTTACAAAAGCAGCTAAACAAAAGCTAATAAGGAGAATTTTGAGGAGACACACTTGTACAAGTCTCTCTACTAATGCACCAGACACTACTTCGGTTTCCAATGTTTTGAAATACACATTACATAATTTATACTCCATATATATCAGGGGTTCAATCCCAAATCCATATGTATGGAAGAGCATCTGTTGAGAGAAATCAACTCTTTAAGTAGATTTCCATACCTTGAGAAATTAGTCTTTAGTTTTCGGCGGAAAAAATTCTAAGCAACCAAAAGGGCTGAAAAATAAAAAACACCCACACTTAAAGACCTTTATAATTGATGATTAAAAACCAAAAATTGAAGCTAAACATTCATATCAATAACCATAAAAGTCAAGTATAGAGAGAACAGAGAAGGGACACGCAGACTAGAAAGAGAACAGAACAGGCAGGTTACAGAGGTCTTGGGTTGACTGGAAAATGCTGAAAAATGTCGGAGTGAAATTACGTGAGACAACACACGATCAGGTCACTGAAAACATAGGGTTTCTGTTTGAACCTTTTGCTTTAATGAAAGGAGATGAGAAATTTTCGAGACTGGCCCCCTAAAACAGCCCTAAATGGTGCTATTTACTGCAGTAAAATTGGATTTTTGATGTTGTTCCCTGTCATGCCACCTGTGATCTTTTCATTTCAAACTGCATGCAGATTCTTTTCTGTTGCGTCAAATGGTGTGATGCAATGCCATGATAGTTGCACGATCACACACGATTGACATCTGTGGATTGATGTCTATATTTGATTGTTAGAATAAGAAAGCTTTGTACGTTGGTTATGTATCCAATGGAAAAATGCCTAGATACATGAGTTTCCAAAGACTAGCATGTTTCCTTCTTGTATAGGGTGTTTTTGTTTTTTAATTACATATTACACTATGCAAATAAACACATGGTCCGCAGCAAGCCTGAACTGAATATCTACGCATGTTGTTGGTCTGCTCTGATCTTTAAATATAAAATGGTTGTGGAAATTATTTTTATAATTCTACCCAGTAAGGCTAACATTTTTATGGATTCAATTTATTATACTTTTTAATTATTTCAGTTTGACCATGATTTTAATTAGCCATGTTCATTATCTGAACATTCAATTATTCCTTTTTCTAAAAAATAATTATTCTTAAAAAATTTAATACCCGTGAAGAATACAAGTTATTACTAATAACTCTAGTATGTGTTTGTATAATATATATGTCTTTCTATATATCTATACGAGTTACTACACTATTATATATGTATATATACATATGTGTGTGTGTGTGTATATGTATCATATTGATATTAGCATGTGACATGTCAACACATGACATCATCATGTGACATATCAGCGCAAGTGACACATCATCACCACTACATCAGCAAAATGTGTCATGTCAGCAACAACGTCATGTCAACAATAGTGTCACATCATCGTTACTATAGAAAGCCTAAAAATAAATAGATAAATGTTTATAGGGTAAAATGAAAATAAAGAAAAGAATGTACAAGGATGGAAAACGAAAAAAATACACTGACTAAAGATAGAAAAAAAAAGGACATATTTTGCAGTTATGGAAAAAAATTAACCAATCATTTACTACATCTTCCAAATATTTTTAACTATTTCCACAATCCTTTACTATAAATTAACCAATCATATGGTTCCATTTATTGTTTATTTTCATTTACTCTAACAATCTTCACATCATACTTGAAGCTTCCAAAAAAGAGCCCTTATATTTCATAGTAGCCACAACTCATTTAAAAAAAAAAAAACTAGCCCAACAATTATTTATGGAATTCAAACTTCATAGAAATCCAAACAAGCTAATCAAAATCAAAAGTTTAAGCAGAAAAGGAAGCAAAGAAGACTAAAAAGAACACATGTAAGAATGGTAATAAGACATTTTCGTATGACAAATCATAAAGCTAAGTCACAACCTAAATTAACCAAAATTGATTCTAAAAAAGAAAGACAAAACTCAATTAATATGTACTAACAGTAGGTATACAGAAGTCACAGATCAAAAGAAACAATTGAGAGTAACTAGAATAATTAGGAGAAGTAGAAAACTTAAAAAAGATAAATGAACTACCGAACCAAATTTGGTCATCTGTGTTAGGCAAATGCGAGAACAACAACATCCTCAGCTAACAAATAAAAAAATTATAAAAATAATGATAAGAACTAAATTTACTATAGAAAAGTGTGTGGACGAGACCAAATCCTTAAAATTAGAGGTAGCCATCTATATAGAACATAGGCAGCAACACATAAAAGCAAAAAAGTGCACCTGATACACTTTAGTCATCCTTTGTTGTCAAGTCATTTAGATAATTATGTCAATCATAACAATGAGTCCAACCAGCCACATTTCATATATATGTATCATGTTCCTATTCAATTGGTTATTTGGATTGATGATGATGAGTCGGCTGGTCTCGCAATTATGTTTTTGTTATATCATTATATCAAGTTGGCACATGAGTGTAGAATTGACCAAGCAATTTTGATTATATGGTACTGTTTTTATCTTGGGGTACCTAATTCTTTGGCTATAGTGTTTTTATCATTAAAATTTTTATTTTATATTAAGCATAAATTAAATTTATACATTATATTTAAGGCTTAAGTTTTTTTGTGCATGCAAATATGTCCTTTTTTTTTTCTTTTAATCAATGTAATTTTTTTCAATTTTCGTCCTTGTACATTCTTTTTTTTTTTCATTTTTAGTCCCAGTAAATATTTTTTTATTTTTAGTCCTATAGTAAATGATGATGTAGCACTATTGTTGACGTGACACTATTGCTGACATGACACTTTTTGTTGACATGGCAATGATGGCATGTCACATGTTGATGCTAGCATGACATCAACAATCTAATGTTTTTGTAACGAAGTAGGACGGTAGGGACTAAAGATGAAAAAGCACTAAAGTACAGAGACAATTTTCATCAAAAAATTTTTACAAGGGATGAAAAATGAAAAAAATGCTAAAATACAGGGACAACAATCATACATATATATATATTCAACTGTTGAATATTTTGATATTAACTTAACGATCAAGTACACTAAAGTTTAGAAAAATCAAATATCAGTAGTTATATAATCTTACAGTTAACATTTATTTCTATTTTTAAAAAAGCATATTATACATTAAATTGAATTTATTTTGTGAATTGTCAAATAATTTTAAAATTTTATAAAAATTTGTAGACTTAGTCTACTCAATAAGAATTTTTTAATTTAATGGTTAAATTATTGATTTTTATATAAAAAGTTATTAAACAAAACAACTCTATGTTAAATTAATTACTTTTCAAATAACTTGATCTCTCTTAAAATAACACGTGTGTGTGTGGGAGGGAGAGTAGAGATCAAATTGCCATGGTATAACTTACACTAATTATTACACATCAATATTTTTAGGAATTAAAAGTAATTGATTTTTTTTATATTTCATAACAACTACAAGCTAAAAAAATTAAAGATATTAATTATAAAAAAGATCACATGTTTTTATATTAAAATAATTTTCACTGTATATATATATATAAGATAAAAAATTAAAGTATTGTTTTTATAATTAAAATTAAAAATAAATACAAAAATATTTTTTCAAAGTAAATACACCTTTATTGTTCTTTGTTTCTTGTTCTTCCCATGCCAAAGATTGGAATTGATACCAAATGGTGATAAGGAATGTCATATACTTTGAGCCCATATTCTTTGACACATTAGCTTATAGCATTTTGTTAGTGGTTTTCAAAACGCTCTTCATATAGCATTCAAATATTATCTTATCATAATTTCTTTTTTTATGTTCTTTTATATTTATTAGTTAATTTTCTTTTACTTGACAGATATTTAAACATTGAATTAATATTAATTAAATAAATTTTTTTTATCCTTTTCTAAGAAATAACATGAACAAAAAATGCACCCCAGCAGCCTGGACACATAGCCTGAGGCTGTACAACTTTAGTAAAGGCAGAGTCCACCATGAATGTTTCAAGGACTGTGAGACCTACGGCAATTGGACGTGTGTTTTCCATGAGTGGAGCCAAAGACGCTCGTTCCAACGATCTTATTTGAGGTAAGTGTGAGATAGCTGGTAATGCCCTGTCTATGTTGTTTGATTCTGGAGCCACTCATTCTTTCATTTCCTATGAGTGTGTGGAGAGGTTGCAGTTGTCTACCTGTCCTCTGTTGTTTGATCTATTTGTTTCTACGCCGATTGCTAGCCTTGTGGTGACATCGGTGGTCTGTGCTAATTGCCTGATTATTGTTAGTGGGAGAAGGTATAAGGTGAACCTGATCTGTCTTCCTTTGACAAAACTGGATGTGATTTTGGGTATGGATTGGTTGTCTTCCAATCATATCTTGTTGGATTGTGGTAGAAAAGCCTTGATTTTCCTAGTATGGAGAATTTTGGATTCATTTTTGCTAATCAAGCTCAGATTTCTTTGCAAGAAGGAACTCAAGGGTATGTGATCTTATCTTTTCTGGACGTCAAGAGTAACTGGGACTTGGATTCAATGGCAGTGGTTAAAGAGTTTCCTGAAGTTTTTCCTAAGGATGTGCCTCTGTAGAGAGAAGTGGAGTTTGCTATAGACTTGGTTCCAAGAGCGGGACCAGTGTCGATGGTTCCTTACAGGATGGCATCTGCTGAGTTGGTTGAGTTAAAGAAGTAAGTGGAAGAGTTGTTAGAAAAGAAGATGATTCGGCTTGGGGAGCACCGTATTGTTGGTGAAAAAGAAAGATGATAGTTCACGCTTATGTGTGGATTACAGGCACTTGAACAAGATTACGATTAAGAACAAATATCCATTGCCAAGGATTGATGATTTGATGGACCAGTTGAGGGGAGCAAAGGTATTTTCAAAGATAGATTTGTCTCTTATTTTAGCTTCTTGTTGTGTTAAGAAAAAGTTGCAAGCTTTTACTCTTAGTCATGGATTTTAGGGTTTATAATCAAACTTTTAACATTTTATGACTAGTTATCAACACAAACCATCATTTAAATGTTATTAACAACATTAAACAAGCATTTAAGGCCTTGACATAAAATAGGATAGCAAGATAATAAAGAAGAACAACATAGATAAATGATGACAAAAAAAAAAAAAGAGGAAATGGAAAGAGAAGTAATGGAGAAGTAAAAAGCTAATGGCTTTGGGGGTAAAACCTACCCCCAAACCATCTACATGAAAACATTTAAGCCAAGATGAGCGCCACTTCCCTCATACCTAACATGAGCCTTCAAGAAGAGGAGGGAAAATGAACACTTGAAGCTTCCCAACAAGTTGGTGTGTGGTGGTCTTTGGAGGGAGGTTGAAGGAGGAGAGAAATGGAGTTTTAGATGTTTGAATTTTTTTGAAATGGAGCGAGGGAGAAGGGAAGTGATGTTTGGCCAGAGTTGGGGAAGGGAGAAAGTGGGGAAAGCTGACCCCTAGTAGTCCTTATATAGAGGTTCTTTATATAGGATTTCTCTTTTGTTTCAAAAGTTGGCATAAAGTACTTTATATAGGATTTTTTTTTTGGGTTTTCTTTTACAACATGTAAAAAAATTAAGGGAGTGGGTCTGCAGAGCAATGGTTGAATATGCCAAGTCTCTGCCTTCTTAGGTCTTTATATTTCGTTTTCTCTATAGACGAATCGATTGATACATATAAAAAAGGCATAAGCTTTGATACTTTGGTTTTTATAGCAAATGAATGAATTTTTCATTGAAATTTGATGAGCACCTTAATTGTTGATTAACAATAATTTCCAGAATTAAAAATTAATTTTATAATTTTGTTTCACAAGTGGTTAAAAGTAAATGAAAGCGATTGTATACAATTATTAATGTCATTAATATAACCAGTTTTAAGGCCCAATTAATCATTATTAGACATTTCAATAACCTCATGACATTATTAACACTTGTGATCATGAGGCAAAGTTAGTTACTATTAGACATTTCAATAACACAATGATACTATTAATCACATATCGATAATTATATACAATCATGTTCATTTACTCTTAACCACTTGTGATACAAAATTAACCATATTTAAATATGTAGGTAAACACTTGTGATAGTCAATAACTTCGTGACATTATTAACCATTTGTGAGGAAAAGTTACCACCATTAGATATTTTCATAAACTCATGATACTTTTAATCATATTTATAATTATATGCAACGACATTAATATACTTTTATTCACTTGTGAGGTAAAACTAATCATATTTACGTATAATTAACCACATGTCCGAGTAGACACCAAGTGTAGAATCCAAGTGTATCATTCTTTTCCATCTTTTTTTCCCCACTAATGGTCCAGGAAATCCTTGGACCACGATAAGCAGCACCCGGCAAAGATTATATTTCATGAGAAAACACAAAAAAAAAATTGAAGAAAGAGAATCTATTGAATAGATAAAAAGTATAAAAAAAAAAGGTACATGTATCTATCTATCTATCTATCTATCTATCTATCTATCTATCTATATATATAAAGGAGACTTGAACAAGTCCCAACCATGGATCGAAAATTGAATATGATAATAGCCGTTTGATCTAATCAAATTTAAAAGACATAAATGTGTTTAATGAAGAATTTAATTGCTCCTATTAATACTATTTATTATTTTGTTATGCAATTTTTATAATTTTATGTTAACAATATATATTTCAAAACTGAAAGACAATAAAAAAAAGTTAAATATATAAATACTACAATAATAATATTTTTTCTTAAAACATAATAACATTAAAAATTATAATATTACAAAAAGTTAAATATATTTTACAACTAATGATTTTACAAACACGTAGTTAAGTTTAAAATGATTCATAATATTTTATTTTAATTAATAATAAAGAATATAAATTAAAAAATAAACTATTATGTATATATAGATAAGTCTATTTTATTTTTTAATTTAGTTACTTTAAAATATATTTTTGAAACAATAATAATTAAAAATAAAGATTTTATAGATAAAAGTTAAATATATAAATACTATAATAATAACATTAAATATTATATTATAAAAACAAGGTTATACATTTTTCAAATCTAATGATTTTATAAATATGTAGTTAAATTTAAAAAAAACCAAAAGATGATTAAAAAATTAGATATATAAATAGTATATTAATAACATTAAATATTATAATATTATAAAAGTTAAATATATTAATTCAAAACTAATAATTTTATAAATATATAGTTAAATTTTATAGATATGTAAATATATATTAAAATTATATATATAATAATAATAATAATTTATCTCTTAGATTCTATCTCTAACTATTATTTAAAATAAATTATTATGAATTGTTTCAAATTTAACCAAATATTTAAAAAATCCTTTGTTAATTATTATTGTTCATAAAATATATTATAAAGTAACCAATCCATATATATATATATATATATAAAGGAGACTTGAACAAGTCTCAACCAAGGATCGAAGCTTGAATATGATAATAGCTGTTGGATCTAATCAAATTTAACAAATATAAATGTGCTTAATGAAGAATTTAATTGCTCTCATTAATACTATTTATTATTTTGTTATACAATTTTGATAATTTTATGTTAACAATATATATTTAAAAACTAAAAGATGATAAAAAAAAAGGCTAGATATATAAATACTAAAATAATAATATTTTTTTCTTAAAACATGATAATAACGTTAAATATTATAACATTATAAAAAGTTAGATATTTTAAAACAATTTTTCTTGCCTAAACTAGAGGTATATAACCTATTTCAATTTTTTTCATGTAATACAATTATATTAATGTCGCAACCGGGGTCACGACTGGACGACGAAAAAGAATTTAAATCAGAGCAGCCGCCACCAAAGTTTATTAAGGAAAACCTTAGAAAAACCCTTAAAAGAATGTGGTTTGTGAAACCAAAAATGGGTTCGGGAGTCGATTACGTGTAGGGAAGGTGTTAGCATCCTACGATGTCCGTCATAAGGACGGTTACCCCTAATTAAATGTGCAAAACGGATAGCTTCAACAATATTTATTTTACCCCTTAGATTATTTTATTTACAATTTTTATCATTTTTTATTTATGAAAAGAATTTTAATTAAGAAGAAAACACTTTATTTTTGCAAAGAAAATATTTTTATTTTTGTTGAGATCAATAGGGGTGGACCCCTACTCCTACGTATCCTCAAGTGCAATGAGGAATTAAACTCACGTAGTTCTTTGTAGAAAAATGTTTTGTTGGTTGATTTGATTTTTTTTATTTATTTTTTAATTATTTTTTTAGTATGGTAAAGGCATACTCAATAACCAAATTAGAAGTGCATCTAAAGTGGTTATCAATATACCTTTTAGAATTTTCATAATAGTCAAATAGAAAGTGCATCCAAAGTGACTATTTAAAACCTCTTAAAAAAAAGTTTAATATTATAAAAAAGATTTACTAATTTTATTTTATTTTATTATTATTATTTTTGTAAAGGTATACTCAATAACCAAATTGGAAGTGTATCTAAAATAGTTATCAATATACCTTTTTAGGTTTTTATAATAGTCAAATACGAAGTGCATCCAAAGTGACTGTCATTAAAACCTTTATTAAAATACATTTTATTATTTACTTAATATCATTATTATTACTATTTTTATTTTTATTTTTATTTGTTTATTTATTTATTTATTTATTATTATTATTATTAGAAAAGAAATGATAACCAAATAAAAAGTGCATCTTAAATAATTATCATTAAAAACTTTAATAATGTCTAAATAGGAAATACATCCTAAGTGGCTAGTATTAAGTTTAATTATTTATGATTTCACTTATTTATTTAATCATTTATTATTTCTTTATGAACTAAATAAGGCTAGTTACAAATATTATTGCATAAAAAGACTTTGAAAGCATTATATAGACGTGATCTATAGGTTCCGCTTTAAATAAACTTGCTGTCATTATTATTATTATTATTATTATTATTAAGAATGATAACCAAATAAGAAGTGTATCTTAAATGATTATCATTAAAACTTTAATAATGTCTAAATAAGAAGTGCATCCTAAGTGGCTATTATTAAGTTTAATTGTTTATGATTTCACTTATTTATTTATTAAAGAAAATCAGTTATAGTCATTATATAAAAAGAAACTGAAAATAGAAACATAATCTATTGATCACCGTTTGACGAGAATTTAATAGGCTATTATATTCAATATGCTATTATTGATATTATTATTATTATTATTTTGACGGAAAAAAAACGAGAAAGCAAGGTAAATATAGGATAGTTGAAACAGTGAGCAACAAATCAAAAGCGTGAATAGGCCAGGTTGCCAGAAACAAGAAAAAAAAATTAAAAAAATGAGCCCAGGCCCATTTCGTTTTCCATGGGGTCAATCAGTGTGACAGCAGATGGCCATCTCCTTGCGGACGGAAACTCAGAGCTCTTGAGCGAGGGTGATCTTGCGCGCCACAACGAAGAAGCAGAGGCGGTGGAAGAAATGAGGTGGTAGCGAAGGTGCGCGAAAGGGATGTACGATGGTGGATACGAATCGTGATCAGAAAATCTTTTTCTTCTTTTTTGCTTGTTTATTATTTTTTGATCTAAACTCGTTTTGGCATCAAAATTATTCGTTCATTCATTGGAGATATTTTGGAATCTTGGAAGTGTATGAATTTGTGAAGAACGCGTGCATTTGTAGACAAAATGATGCATTCAAATCGTTATCGATACACTAATCTGCATACCGTGCAATGTTCATGATCCCTAAGTCTTATTAAAGCCAAACAATCTAGATCTACTACATCAATTATCTGAAATAAGTTGCGAAAATATTTGCTACTGTTATAGACATGAGAGATTCAAAATTCAATTATCAAATGGACCTCTATTATCAGAAAATAGCAACAACAGAATCAAAAGAAACACAGTATCACTGTATCCTGAATATCAGAAATAATGAACGGATAATGTAACGAATGAGTCCAAGGAGCAGAATATTCAGCCAATAATGGAGCAGGGCAGAGGATGAGATACCTCTATATTCTTTACAATATTTCTCTTACTCTCCCTTCTTCAATCTTTGCTCCGTCTCTTCCGTTTTTCTTTCTCGCACCGCCTCAGCTCTTCTTCTTTTTTCTTTTCTCCATTCCCCTCCAACAGGCTATATGTAGCCGTTCAAAACTTTCCCGAGAAGCTATTATTTGGCTTCCGCCCCACGTCTGTGCTTTCCCTTCCCTATTATTACTTATTATTATTTTTTGTATAAGTAATGGGCCTAGCCCAATATTTTCATTTCCACCTCTTCCACTTTCTTTTAATCTTTTTTGAGTAAATAGGCCCTTAAACTTGTAAGGCCCCAAAAAAAATCTGTATTTAGGAGTTTAAAATATAATGGCCCAATTAAAAAAAAATTACTTACTATTTTTATTATTTATTTTATTATTATTATTGTACATTTTTCTTATATTTATTTTATTATTTTTTCTAATTACCCGGATAAAATTGGGTGTTCACAATTGGTCTTCCAAATTTTGTATTAAATTAAAATTATAAAAAACTATTTTTAGTGAATGAGCTTTAAAAATTAAAGTTAAAAATAAACTGAAAGGTTATCGTTTCCCCTTTAATGGATAATTAATTTTTTTGTAAAGTCCAATATACCATTTCAAGTCTAATTAATCATTTGATTTAGTTTTGTAAAACTAAACAAACGCTTGAATCATTATCATGCCTTTCTTTTAATGAAGAATTTAATTGCTCCCATTAATACTATTTATTATTTTGTTATTCAATTTTGATAATTTTATTTTAACAATATATATTTCAAAACTAAAAAATGATAAGAAAAGTTAGATATATAAATACTGAAACAATAATATTTTTTCTTAAAACATAATAATAACGTCAAATATTATAATATTATAAAAAGTTAGATATTTTAAAACAGTTTTTCTTGCCTAAACTAGAGGTATATAAGCCATTTCAAATTTTTTCATTTAATATAGTTATATTAGTCTTCCAAACTTTGTATGAAATTAAAATTATAAAAAACTATTTTTAGTGAATGACTTTTAAAAATTAAAGTTCAAAATAAACTGAAACGTCATCATTTCCCCTTTAATGGATAATTAATTTTTTTGTAAAGTCCAATATACCATTTCAAGTTTAATTAATCCTTTAATTCAATTTTGTAAAACTGAAAAAACGCTTGAATCATTATCGTACCTTTCTTTCTTATATATTCTTCCACTAAGGTTTACGGTCGACTAACATGTGTATTTTTTCGTTCCTTGTCCTTTCATTTCTTTATCTTTCTTTTCTTGGCTTTGCACTTTCTTTTTCTCATTTTGCTCTTGCTGTTTGATACAAAGAGAATTTTGCTTAATACTTCTTAATTAACTTATAGCAATGAAACTTTTTGTCCAGATTAGAGAAAAAAGTTCTTACAGTGCATCATTCAATGAAATTAGCAAAGGATGAGAAGTGGGAATTGAGAACCAACATTAGGTGCATCATCTTACTCTTATTTTTTTTTATTATTTCTTCTGTGCTTTTTATGAGTATCATCTTCATGTATTTCTTTTCTTTTCTTTTTTCTCATTTTACTATTATGTTATGTATGTTTTGATTATTATTATTCATGATTTTCATATTTGTTCTTATATTTTTCCATTTGCTATTGTATTATAAATAATGTATATATTTTTAGTCTTTCTCATTTTGAGCAAAAAAGAATTAATAATCTTATATTTACTTTATATCTTCAACTTACAACATTTTTTTGGTCTAACAGGACATAAAAGAAGCATATTATTGTTACAATTTTACCTTTTATTCATTACTTTATTTTTTATTATATTTTTTATATAATTCACTTAAAACAATTTAATGAATTTTATATAGTTAAATTATCTAATTAATTATTTTAATTTTTCTACTTCATTCAATTGCCTAATTATATGTTTATATATGCTATTTATATAGTTTATTGTATACTTTGATGTTTATTAGTTTTCCAAATAAATTATGATATAGAAAATAATAAATTATTTTCATAAAATAAATTAATTATAGACTTATATTTGTCTATCTGTACAAGGTTTACTTTTAATAAAGAATTAAATTGATTACATGAATAATAACAATTACACAATTTTGGTAATTAAAAGTTAATAATAATAACAATAATCATAAATAGACTCCTTTCAAATTCATAAGGGTCAATTTTAACATTATAATTTTTTATTCTTATAAATTTAAACCTTAATAATAACAACAACAATAACAAATAGTAATAGTAGTAGTAGGTTTACTTAGTTGTGTTTCATAATTTTTTTCTCACCTATATATAATATTTTGAAAATGACTATTAAATTGATGCAAAAGCATTACATGTAATTTTTAGGTAAATTATGTTAAATAGTACATGAAATTGATTAACTAAATAGTACCTAACTTAAAACACTAGTTAAATTTAATGTATAATTAATATACAAATAATAATCATATTTATTATTATTATTAAATATAATCATGAAGTTTTTTTATAACGGTCAATTATAAGGCATTATGATTTTTATTCTTATAAATTTAGACCTTAAATAATAATAAATACCCATTATATATCATAAATACAAACAATTATAAAGTATACAATAATAGTATAACTATTATTATGAATAACATTGTTTTTCTGAATTTACTTAGAATGAGAAAAAAAAATGGTAATATATGAAAAATAGTATGTAATAATATTGAAAAAAATTAGTAACTCACATGAATAATAATTTTTATAGATAAATAATCCTTATAATATAAGATATAAAGTCAGAAACATATAATATTTCTTATGGATAAATAACTTTAAAAAGTAGTAAATAATGAAATTAAAATTAAATAACAACAACAATAATAATAATATCAACAACAATAACAACAACAACAACAATGATAATGATGATGATGATAATAACAACAACAACAACAATAATAATAATAGACAAATCTCATTACACTAATTGAGAGTGTTCAGTTCACGTGGTGTTTAGGTTAACCAACTCAAAATTTTAACAATATCACATAATTAAAATTTATAACTTAAATAATTTAAAAACCATTTTAAAATAATCAACAACTATATATATATTTAATACAAATCATACTATTTCAACAAATTTAAAATAAATTTTAATTTTTACAATAAATATATTTAAAATTATTAATTATAAATACACAAAATGAAGTACGTGTTAACATAATATTCACAATAACAAAAATAAACACTCAAATTTAAATACTTATATATTCATATTTTATTATGCTTACGTTTCTTTTGAATTTATGCATTTCATATAAGTATTGTAGCACTTTCATTACTTGATGAAAGAATAAATCATAATAAATTTCAATAGGTTTAATATTTTTGAGTTCAACATCTTCTTAATTAAAAATATAATTAATTACCTTCCTCAATTTTAATGTAATTATATTAAATTTATTATTAAATATTTTAATTAATAATTAATAATTTTATTTATTTATGTATATTTTTAAAATAATTATAAACACAAATGTAAAAATATATAATTTAAACAAACCCGTGCAATGCACGGGTTTAAAATCTAGTATATATATTAAAGGAGACTTGAACTGTTATAAGCCGTTGATGGAGACTTAAACTTTATAATAGGCATTGGATCTAATAAAATTTAACAAAATTAATTTATTTAAAGAAGAATTAAATTGTTCACATTAATGATATTTATTACATATGTATTAATATATCACTTAATGTTTTAACATAGTATTATTGATAAATATATAAGTAAATGTTTTATTCAAACAATATTAAATATTGTATTTATTAAATATAATATATTTATTACATTTAATAATTAAAATATAAATTTATTAAATGTATGAATTTTCATTAGAATTTATATATATATAAATATTTTACAATAAAAAGTAAGTATTAAATATTAATTATGATAATTTTGATATTAAGTAGTAACATTAAATATTATATTACTACTTATGCTCAATTTTTTAAAAATTAGTTACTTTAAAATATATTTCAAGAACAATAGTAATCAAAGATACTAGTTTTATAAATTATAGTTAAAATTAAAATAATTCATAATATGTTATTTTAATTAATAATTATATAAGGATAGAAATTAATAAATTATTATGTATATATATCATTATACTGTATTTTTTAATTTAGTTATTAAAACATATTTTACAAAAAAATAATTAAAAATAATGATTTTGTAAATATGTAGTTAAATTTAAAATTATTATATATCTATGTAAAATAAACTTGAACTAATGTGAGACATTCATGGATACTTGAATTTAAGAATAGTTGTGGATCGAATCCAATCAAATTTAAATGACCTAATTATATTTAATGATTTTAATTTAATTACATTAACAAGTACACAATCGTTGACCTAATTAAATATAACAAATTTGATTATATTAAATCACTATTTAATTATATTAAAACAAAGAATGAAACTGTTTTTAAATCCAATACTATTTATAGCTATTAATTAAAATTAATATTATAGTTTCTGACTTTTGGCCATTAGATTAATATATTACATTCTCTATATAAGCTCAAGCAAAATGCTACGAGAGTAAACATGTTGGTCCCTCTTATTTTGATTTTAGTGATTTCTGGTTTCTTTTTCTAATTCCATGGTTTAGTTGTTGCTATATCTTATTTAAGTTTGACAAGTAAGCATTTTGGTTATATCATTGCACAACTTTATTTTACTGATCAACTTTGTTTTTTTCTAACAATTTTAATTGAATTTCTCGATATTATTTCATCAGTCTTTTGCTCAATATATCCTTTTATGCTAAATTTTTATATTATTTGTTTTCGAGCAATTATATGCATGTTATTATAGGAGAAAATATTGTACATAAATTCAAGACAATTTTATAAGAAGGAAAATATTTATGATTAGGAATTTTTTGATGTTAAAGAATAATGACAAATTTAACCTTTATTTCAAATTTTTTCAGGTTGCAATTGAATGAAATAAAATCATGTGATAAGGAACAAAATTAATTTTTGAAGTTCTACATGTATGAGAAAAAAGGATTAATGTTACAACAATGTTTTTAAGTGTTTGTTCACTTAATTGTTAGTGATAAATATGTTTATTTTTGTGCAACCAAATATGTTATTCAATTAGTGATTTTTTTACATAATCAAAATGAACTCAATTTGCATGAATTTTATTTCATTTTATATACTATTTTTTGTACTATTAACACTGATCATAAATTTAATTTGAATAAAATTGAAAGAAAATATTGAATCAATTTTATATGTCAAGTGAAAAAACACAATGAAAAAATAATTTTAGCAATAGCATTAGTGATGTTTGATGTATAACCTACCAATTTTGACTTTTGCAATAGCCTAATTTAATAAAATGTTAATGTTTTTTGAAAATCTTTTTTAATAAATATGAAATTGAATTTTGTAGTACAAGACTTTAGCAATATTGTATTAAATTGAATTATTAATTGTATTAAATATTAGTAAATATGAAGTTGAATTTCAATGTTAATCTATACAAGACTTCAATAAAGTTGTTTCAAAATTTAGTTGTTAAATAAAAAGATATAAATTAATAAAAAAATTAAAAAGATAAAAAATATGATAAAAATTATTACATAAATATGAATTAATATTTACCAATAAACAAATCATAAGAAATATTTACAAAACAATTAATTGATATTAAAATACATAAATAATGAAATATATCTATAGTAATTATTGTTCATAAAACATATATTAAGGTAATAAAATCAAAATAGTAAAATAAAGTTAAGAAAATAATTAATGTAGTTTGTAATATTATGAATATAGTATTTTTGAAAATATATAAATAAATAGTTTTTTTCTTTCTATATGTTTAATTATTATCTATATTTATTAAGTATAATATATAATTAATTTTATTCTTTTTTAAAATCAAAATCATATCTCTATTGTAAGAATAAAAATATTCTTTTAATTGTATGTATCACCATAACTTTATGAATTATTTTATATTGTTTTTCATGTTATCTGTTATTTTTACAATAAATATAGTGAAAATTTATTAATTATAAAAATACAAATAATATATATTATCCACAATAACAAAAATGACCATTCAATTTTATATATTCATAAGATTTATTTTTAATATAGAATTAAATTGATTGCATTAATGATAACTATTACACAATTTTGATAATTGAAATTTAATAATAATATAATAATGATAATCAATAATATTATAATTTTTCATTTGTATAAATTCAGACCTTAATAATAATAATAATAATAATAATAATTGTAACAGTACATTAAATTAATCAATTAAATAGTACATAATATACAACATTGATTAAATTTAAAATAAAAACAATATAAAAATAAGGTAAAAATAACAACAACAATAAAAATAATAGAGTTTTTTCATAATGGTCAATTATAAGACATTACGATTCTTAATTCTTATAAATTAAGACCTTAAAGAGTAATAAATACACATTACATATCATAGATATAAAATAATTATAGAATATGCAATAGTAGTGTAATAATATTAAAAAAAATAGAATCAAATATAAATAATAATTTTCATAATAATTAAATTATAAGATATAATGTCTAAAACATTTTTTTTTTGTAGAGACCATAGGTATCTTCCATTGGAGGCAATTTTGTTCGAGTCAGGTAAAAATGTCTGAAACATATAATAATTCTTATAAAAAAATAACTTTAATAAATAGTGAGTAATGAAATTAAAATCAAAAAACAAATAATAATTGAACCGTTCAATTTATGTCACAACAAGGTTAATCAACTTAACTTCAACAAGAACACATAAATTTTTTTTTTTGAATTTTCAATATATTACTTTTATTTATAGATTTTATGATTTTTAATTATAGATATAATTTTAAATATTTTGAATGAATTTGCAAAAAAATTAAAAATAATCTAGAGAATTAACTCAATAAAACCTCATTGACTTAAATAAAAAATATTATTATCTAGATTTCAAACTAAAATAATTTTTCATTATGAATTTAATTTCTGTGTGTCAATCTAAAAAAATTTGATATGATTTTTAAGGTAATTATTATAAGAATGAATAAATACATGTCAATTGTAATTAGATGATAATATAAAAAAAATTTACACCATCAATACATAAATTATTTATTCTTATATCATATTATCCGTTTCTTTAAAATATATAATTTTACCATGATTTGAAATATTTTACTTTGAAATTTAGTTTAATTTTATATCATATTAATTTTGGGAAATTCTTCCATACCCCTATAAATTATACGAGTTTCAAAAAGCTGGTTTTAAGACCAATAATTATGAAAGTTACTGTCATGTTATCTTTTTTGTTATGTAGTATTATTTTTTTTAACTTGTTTCAATTTAGTCCCTAACTAATTAAAATGTTTTTTTTTAAATTTAAAATTATAATTATTTCAATTAAAAAATTTGATTTTTTTTTAAAAATACTTTATTTCTTATAAACCCTAATTTCTTTTCTCTTTCTAGGTTTATCTTTACTGTACAAATTCACTTTCACTCAATAGTAAGAATCATATCATTCATCAATTAAACAGTACATGTCTAATCTTGTTTGAATTGAAGCACGATCACCAGCACTACACCGCTTCTGATGAGTTCATCTGTCTCCTCTTTACAATGATAACGCTCATGAGTTCTCCATCACCCACCATTAGCAATGGATTCTCGTTTCATGCCTTTAGGAACGTGCCTTTGGTGGATATACGATGATGTAAGTTCTCCGCCACAACTATTTGTGAGTATGAATATATTTTAGTATTGTCCTCTATATGTTCCTCTGAACGCTTCAACGAGAAATAGCATAACAAGAATGAAATATTTGAACAGTTTTTTTATTTTTTTAAGTGACGGTTACATACTTTGTAGAACTTGATTTAAATTGTTATGCTATAGTCCTATGGAACTGAGTTGTTTTTGGAGGTTTTCAAGTTCAAAATCATTTTGCTCATAGCGCATTCGGATGGCCGGTGTTCTTAATTTTATTTTATTTTTTGGTTTCTAAATGACTGGTTGTTTTTCTGGTTTTCTTCTTCTTCTGTGAGGTGGATCTTGTCCTATTGTAATTCCCTTTACTAAACTGGGTTGGTCCAAAGTGATTTATTTGGATGTGCATTCCTTATTTTGATTCAACTATTGAAAGTTCCATTTTATTTGATTTCAGGAGTCAAGACTAAATAAAGGTGTGTTTTTAGGTGTACGAATTTTATCTACTGGTTTTGAACCAGATTTCGATAATGATTCTTTCTGCCCTTTTAACTTCAGTTGGAATTGAAATATGTTTTATATTTTTCACCCTTGGCCTATGTTTTATATTTTTCACACTCTCTTTGTTCGGCAACGCCCCTGATTCTTGCTATTGGGTGAAAGAAAACTTGCATGGTGAAGAAAGAAAAAGGAAAGAAGGATTAAAATATTTTTAACATAATAATCAGATCTTTTAAATTGAAATATTATAATTTTAAATTTAAAAGGAAAAACATTTTAAGTAGTTAAGGTTAAGTTGAAATAAATAGAAGTTTATTTGCTAGTTAGCAAGATAGATAACATGACAACAACTTATGTTTTTATTGGTATAAAAATCAACAATTCCAAAACAGCTACATTTATCAAGGTACAATATTAACTCCCGTTAATTTTGTCCATATTAAAAAAAAAAAAAAAAAGACATCTCCAGGGTACAATTGTTCTTTGACATATATAAAATAAATGACTCCTCAATGTAACAATATTGGTTGACATAGCATCTATCGTATATAAATTTGAAAATCATTACAAGGAAAGTTTATACATGTGCCAAGCTTAGACGTTCGAGCTTTTCCTACGGGCTATCAAGACAATACCAATTTAGGAAAGTTTTATCTAAGCATTTGCTTCATAAATTTTTATTAATAAATAATTTGAATTTATTTTTTCATCTTTTCCTTTTACCTATTTAATTGCTCAACAAAAAAATTTATGTTTATCATTCCTTCTTTCTCCCGTATTTCCACTTTCCAAAATAAATATTAAATTTTTGGATTAAATATGTTTTTGGTCCTTCAAAAATATGACAGAATTAGTTTTAGTCCTCAGAAAAATTTTTCCTTGAATAAAGTCTCTCAAATATTAAAAATATCCTAATTAGATCTATGTGCTAAACTCTATTTAACTTTTCTATTAAATGATGGCCACATCAATTTTCAAGTAAAGTATTTTATTACCTAAAGTGTCCAATGATAATTTTTAATAAAAAAATTGTATAATAACTTTTGCTTTAAGGTTAAAAAAAATCTGTGACTTAGGGTTAAACATGTAATAATTTCATTTAGGGTTTCTGTTTTTAGTCCTCTAAAAATTTGGCAAAATTGGTTTTAGTCCTCAAATTTTTTTCTTAAATAAAGTCCCTCAAATACTAAAAATAGCTTAATTAGATCTCTGTGCTTAACTCTGTTTAAATTTTCTGCTAAATGATGGTCACATTAGCATCACAGTCACCATTAATTTATTGATTAGTCGTCTATGTCAACTGTTATGTCCAAGCCATATTAGTAATATATTTTTTGAATAAAATTATTACATGTTTAATCCTAAACTACAGATTTTTTTGAATCCTAAAACAAAAGTAATTGCATGATTTTTATTAAAAATTATCACTGGGCACTTAAGTAATAAAATACTTTACTTGAAATCTGATATGAAGATCATTTAATAGAAAAGTTAAACAAAGTTTAGCACAGGGATCTAATTAGGGTATTTTTAATATTTGAGGAACTTTATACAAGAAAAAAAATTTATGAGGACTAAAATTAAATTTTTAATATTTTTAGAGGACCAAAAACTTATTTAACCCTTTTATTTAAAAAGTTTATTACTAATCTAATCTGAACATAACAATTGACATGGACAGTGACATTAGCAAATTAATGGTGACTGTGATGATGATGTGGTGATCATTTAACAGAAAAGTTAAACAGGGTTTAGTACAGAAATCTAATTAGGATATTTTTAATATTTATAGGACTTTATTCAAGGAAAATTTTTTCTAAGGACTAAAACTAATTATATCATATTTTTTAAACACTAAAAACATATTTAACCTTTATATTAATTGGTATAACATTACTTAATTAGAAGATGCATATAAAAATATCTTCCTTTCCCTTCGTACTCCTCCAACTATTGTATAAAAGGAGCCTGGTTTATTTCTCTTTAAATATATATATATATATATATATATATATATATATATATACACACACACACTTTTAATGACTTGATCAATGTAGGCACATGCCTAGGAGAAATTTTTTCCTAACAGCAAATGGGTAGATAAAAGCTGAACAATCGCATATTGCCTAAATGAGATTGGTTTACGAAACTTGGTCAATTTGACTATATGTGTAACCATGGAAAGTAAAATTTAGAAACCACTATATATAACTCGATCAATTTCCATGGGATTTACTTAGACTGTTTCAAGGGGTTAGTGGTTACTAAATATTCAATTTCCATCATTATATACGTAGTGAAGTGCAACTAATGCAGCAGAAGAAGTCAAACATAATCATGAAAATTGGAAATCTTTCGTAAATTATTAACACCTATTTTAGTCTATTATTGGTCTCTTAACTGTAATGAAATATTAATGCAATGAAAAGTGTTTGGATAATGGTCTCTATGATGGGGATATATTGGTCATTTGGTCTACTTATTATTACTTTGAAAACAATTTCTTATTTTTTTGCATAAATATGTGATTTAAGTTAACTTATTGCTTACGGTTAGAATCATTTCTAGTTTGGTTGACCTTGACTCCAATTTTTTTATGTCACTGGCTGTTGTTTCTACGGGGAGTGGATGGTGAGAATTGTTCAGTACTAGAGTGACAGAATAATATTAGGCAGCTAAAATAAGAGATGAGAAAAATAGAAATTGACACACAATATTTTTTCGCGTGGAAAACCCTCAACTGATAAGGGAAAAATTACGGGTAAGACCAGAGAAATAATTTTATTAAGTAGAAGAGAAACTACAACCTCTCTCTAAATATAAGGAAAGAACAATTACACTCTCTCTTATAATAGGAGAATGCACCTTTCTCTATAAAATAGGAGAAACATTTAGAGAACACTCTTATATTTTTCTCTCTTTGCTGGGATGCTTAAATTGACAGAAGGGGGTGCTATTTATAGGACAAAAAACCTCACACAATTCCAACACCCACCTGAGTTATATAAATGCATCGAAAAGAAAATTTAACTTTCAAGCCACAAGAGTGGCTTTACGCCTCTGTTTTCACAATCTCCCACTTAAAGCTACTTTTGTGAGCTTTCAAATATTTTCTCCATCTTGCCAATTCCTTGTTGCTTACGTTTTTGATAGGCCATAAGAAGATCGACACCATATAAACTTATCAGTGTTGACTAGCTTTGTCATAACATCTGCTAGGTTGTATTTGGTATAAATCTTCTGCATATCCACATTTCTTTCGTCTACTACTTCTCGAACTAAATGGTATTGAATACCTATGTGCTTTGTCCTATAATGAAAGGCCAAATCCCTAGCACTATACAAGGCACTCTGACTGTCACAATACACAATGGTCTTCTATTGCTTGTGCCCAAGTTCTTCCATCAACCTTTGAATTCAAATAGCCTCATTGCATGCTTGAGTAGCTATCATATATTCAGCTTCTGTAGTAGATAAAGCTACAATGGTCTGTAATTTGGATAACCAACTTACCACCCCTCCTACAAGTGTAAATATATAGCCAGTAGTAGATTTTCTTTTATCAAGATCACCTACAAAATTCGAATCGACATAGCCTCTGACAATAAATTTTGATCCTTCAAAACATAATGCAACACCTGAGGCTCCTTTACTGTATCTAAAGATCCTCTTAACAGCATTCTAATGCTCCCTACCAGGATCTGCCATAAATCTGCTAATCACTCCCACTGCTTGTGCAACGTCTATTCTTATGCAAATCATGCAATACATAAGGCTTCTGACCATTGATGCATAGGGTACTCAAAACATTTCCATCCTCTCTGCTTCATTGCTAGGACTCATACTTGAGCATAATTTATAATTGATAAAAAGTGGGATAGAAATTGGCTTACAATCTTGCAGGTTGAAGCGCCGCAAGACCTTCTGTAAGTAATTCTTTTGAGAAAGCTAAATCTTCCTATCTTTTCTATCTTAGTGAATTTGCATCCTTAAAATCTTGTTTGTTGGTCCCAAGTTTTTCATATTAAACTCCCTAGCCAACTGTGCCTTTAATTCTTAGATTTGATCTTTGTTGGGGCCTACAACCAACATGTCATCTACATACAACAGCAAAATGATGAAATCGTTATCATCAAACCTATTGCAGTATATACAATGGTCTGAACTTAGTCTACTGTAACCAAGGCTAATAATGAAGGAATCAAATCTCTTGTACCAATGCCTTGACGCCTGCTTTAGACCGTACAAAGATTTGGTCAACCTACAAACCAAGTTTTCTTTTCCTTGTTCTTTAAAGCCTTCTGGTTGGAGAATATATATTTCCTCTTCAAGTTCTCCATGGAGAAAAGCAGTCTTTATATCTAGCTATTCGAGATGTAAATTAAAGGTAGCACTCATAGCTAGAACAACTCTGATAGTGGTCCATCAAACAACTAGCGAGAATATCTCATTAATGTCAATACCTTCTTTCTGAGCATATCCTTTGACCACCAATCTTGCACGATATCGCTCCACTTGATCATTACCATCTCGTTTGATCTTGTATACCCATTTGTTTTCGATGGCTTTTCGACCTTTAGGAAGTTCAACAAGTTCTCATGTTTTTATTTCTATGTAAGGCTTCTATTTCTTCATGCATTGCTGCCATCCATTGAGAAGCATCTGAACTCCTCAAAGCCCCTTGAAAGGCTAATGTTTCTCCTTCTTTAGTTAAAAGACAGTATGCATCATGGCTTGCCATAACATAGTCTAAGTGCCAAGATGGTTTCCTTATTTGACATGTTGTTCGTCGAACATTTCCTCCATCATTGACCTTATCTAGTTCTTATTCTCTGTGCTCTAGTTCTGCTTCAAGAGAATCATATTCTTTAGACTTTCCTTCTATTTGCACTAAAGTAGTCTTTGGGGAAGTGCTATCATTTTTCTCCTCACTTTACAATTCATTTTCTACAATAACTACATCTCTGCTAATAACAACCTTGTGGGCAATGGGATCCTATAGGCGATACCCCTTAACATTGTTAGCACAACCCAAGAATATACACTTCCTGGACTTTGGATCCAGCTTTGTTCTTTCTTGAGAGTTATACATCATGTACACAGGACACCCAAATACATGTAAGGAAGAATAATCAATAGATTTGCCTTTCTACATCTCCATCAATGTCTTTAAACCAATTGCTGTCAATGGTGATCGATTTATCATGTCACAAGCAATTTTAACTGCTTCTGCCCAAAAAGATTTGGCCACTCCCACTGTTCTCAACATAGCTTTTATTCTATCTAGGAGAGTTTTGTTCATCCGCTCTATCACACCATTTTGCTGAGGTGTATGTGGAATTGAGAATTGTCTTGAAATACCCTTTTGCTTGCAAAAAGTCAAAAAGTCACCATCTACATATTCTCCTCCATTATCTATCCTCAAGCACTTAATTCTTTTGTTAGTTTCAAGCTTAACTTGTGCTTTGAATTCCTTGAATACTGGAAACACATCTGACTTCTTCCTGATTGGGTACACCTATAATCTGCTAGAGTAATCATCAATGAATGATACAAAATACTTTGCTCCTCTCCCATGGATATTTTTGATGATTCCCAAACATTAGAATGGATCAGGTTGAGTATGTGTTTGCTTCTAGTAGTTGCTCTAGCAAATTTCAATTTATGCTGCTTACTTATCACATAGTGCTCACAAAAAGTTAAATTCACCGTTTTAAGCCCAAGCAAGAGATTACATTCTGCAAGGACTTTTAGGCCTTGCTCTAACATATGACTAAGACTGTGATGCCACATCATTGTTGCATCTTCTTGACTTGCTACTGCAACTAATGCATCTACTTCTTGTAACATATCTCCCAAAAACATGTATAGATTGGCTTTGATCTTCTCTGCTTTCATCACTACAAGATTACCTTTCACTACCTTTAAGATCCCACCTTCAGTATGGATTTTGCACCCACCCAAGGTCATCCAATTACCCGATGGACAATAAGTTCTTCTTCGAGCCTTTCACATGCCGTACCACTTGAATTGTGTGAACAATACCATTATACATTTTAATTTAACAATATCAACTCCAACAATTTCTAAGGCATAATCATTTCCCATGAACATTGATCCTTTCAAGATAGGCTCAGAAGCGCAAAACCAATCTCGGTGTGGAGTCATGTGCCAAGTTGCACCTGAATCCACTATCCAAACATCATGTAGTTGTTTTTCACCGTTAGAACTGATTGTTGCTTTGGTATACGAGACTTCTCTATCATTTAACGTACTTGCAGCACAACCTTGAAAGGTTGATGCCTCAAAGTTCTTCCCTCCATTCTTCTTGTTGTGCCAACAATCTTTCTTCAAGTGCCCTCTTATGCTACAATTGTAGCATTTAAGATTCTTCCTTCTTCAAGATTTTGATCTACCATGATTTTGACTCCCACTGGAGCCACGTTCTATTGATTTGTCTCTCATCAATGTTAAAGCCTTTGCTTGCTTAGAATTCTCCAACCTATCTTCCTTATTCTTACGCTTGGATTCTTCTTCAAGAATAGCTCCGGCAACATCATCAAAGGATAAATGGCCGACAACATTATCATTTGTTATGTTGATAATGAGTTGATCATACGAATCTAGTAAACTTTGAAGTAAAAGCTACACACGTTCATTTTCTACTATGTTGAAATCTGATGCTATAAGCTGAGCAAATAGCGTATTCAAATTGTTAATGTGATCCATCACCGATGTGGACTCACTCATTCAAAGAGTGTAGAGCTTCTTCTTCAAGAATATTCTTGTGTGCAGTGACTTGACCTCGTATAATTTGATGAGAACATCCAAAATCTCCTTCGCCGTCTTCTTTTCTGTAACATTGGACAAAACTGAATCTACCATTGCTAAGTGCAAATTGGCAACAACATTGTCATCCATCTCTTTCCACTTTTCATTAGTGATATCTGCGGGTCTTCCTTCAATTACATCTAGACAGTTGTCTTTCTTCAAAATTGTCCTTATCTTCAATTTCCATAGGGAAAAATTACTCCTTTTAAACTTCTCTATCTTGTATTTTGTTGCATGGCTTTACACCAAATAATTTTTTTAGTTGAACCGGCTTGCACAATTTCCACCGTGAATAGTACCATATATTGGAATAGTGACTATAGTTCGTGAATTAGTACATCAGGTAAGTTCCCAGGAAAAAGAGGTGGGTCACCAATAGACACACTTAAATACTAAGTCTTTCCTAGCCAGAACTTTCCTAGACATGCACTTCCACACTACCACACTATATTACTAGTAGCAAGAAAAATTCTTTTCCGATGTGAAAGATCAAACTAAGCTGCAACCACAGATCATACTAAGAATTTTCTTATGAATTTGACACCGTACCAGCATGTCGCAACGAAATAATATCAGCAACCTATTGGCTCTGATACCACTGTTGGGTACCAGAGTGACAGAATAATATCAGGCAGCTAAAATAAGAGATGAGAAAAATAGGAATTGACACAATATTTTTTTCATGTGGAAAACCCTCAACTGATAAGGGAAAAAACATGGGCAAGAATAGAGAAATAATTTTACCAAGTGAAAGAAAAATTACAACCTCTTTCTAAATATAAGGAAAGAACAATTACACTCTCTTATAATAGGAGAATACACCTCTCTCTATAAAATAGGAGAAACACTTAGAGAACACTCTTATATTTTTCTCTCTTCGGTGGGATGCTTAAATTGACCAAAGAGGGTGCTATTTATAGGACAAAATCCTCCTACAACTCCAACACCCACCTAAGTTATATAAATGCACCGAAAAGGAAATTTGACCTCTAAGCCACAAAAGTGGCTTTACACCTCTGTTTTCACAAGAATTTCCTATCATTTTACCTAAATCATTAATGCAATTGGTTGTTGAATCGATCCTAATCATCTCAGGGTGTAGTCTCTTATTAATTTGGAATAAGAGAAGAGAGCACCCAAAAGGAAAGAAGAGTAGGGGTGTATTTGTTGGCCAATATATGATAGAATAACTATTTTATTTTGTGGTAATTAATTGTTAGCTAAAATATATTTTTGTTTCCTTATTTTTTTTTACTAAAATTTGTTTTAATCTTTTATTTTTTCAAAGATTCATTTTGGTCTTTTAACTCTCAAATTTGAGTCAATGTTGTTATTTCGAAAATAGTTATCATTTTTTATTTTGAGACACAATTTTGAACCCTTTTCTGACTAATTCAAGACATGAAACTTGTCCAATTAGATACACTTACATGAAAACTATGAAGCTCAACTAATGTTTGAACCAAAAAGGACCATAAACATGGTGAAAATCTTGTGAAAAATGAGCCCCATTAGCAATCGAAAGACCAAAAAATCTATGGATTTTTTTTAGGCGGCTTGTGGAATTTACTTTTCATAGTATTTTCATCATATTTATGACCCTTTTTGGTTCAAATACCAATTGAGTCCCATAGTTTTCATGTAGATAAATTTAACGAGACAAGTTTCATGTCTTGAATCAGTCAAAAAATAATTCAAAAATCGTGCCTCAATATCAAAAACCATCATTGTTTTACAAATATTGACTCAAATTTGAGAGTTAAAGGACGAAAATGAATCTTTTAAAAGATAAAAGATTAAAATGAATTTTAGTAAAAGGATAAGGGACCAAAAATATATTTTAGCTTTAATTGTTTGGTGCACTAATACGATATGATTTTGTATCTTACTGTCAGGGTTGGATCTATATATAATAGTGCGAAGGCAGTTACCCCCGCTAACTTCTTAACATATGAATATAATAGTTAGGTATAGTTATAAATATTTGAAATGTAGTGAAAAAGATCTATTCATAATATAAGTATTGACCCCATGATGGAGACCAAGGAGGCCCAATTGGAAGTCCAAAGGAAGAAAAGCTTGAAGATGCACTACAAGGACTTGGTGGGCCCATGACAAGGTCAAAAGTAAAGAAGGCCAAGGAAGTTTTACACCAAGCAGTGAATAACCTTCTCTCACTTAAGTCAAATCTAGAAGGAGAAGCACTCAAGATGGTCCAAGTAATCCAAGTTAATGAAGGGCCCAATGTGGGGGCTTGACTTTTATTTCATTATGTATTTAGTTTTCTTCTCTTGTTTTGGAATAATTTTGTAATTGGGCCTATTGTTTTTGGGCTAATTTAAGCGCATAAAGAAAATAGGGTTAAGCGCTGCCTCTTTTTTAGGCTTGGGCCAAATTATGCTAGGTCAAGCATAAGCTACTGCTTTCTTGTTAACCTAGCTGCAACTTATAGTTGAAAAGGGGAGGTGCCACTTTTCCCTATAAATAGGGATGTGTTTCCTGTGTTTTCTCACTTTTGAATAAGATTATATTTTCACTCCTTTTGTGAGTTTTGGGTTCTTAGATAGAACCTTCTTGGTTCTTATCAAAGGTTTCCATACCTTTGTGGCGAATCTTCGCTGGACTTATCACTCTCTATAAAGTGTGGCGTCTTCCACCATTTCCTTTCCTTTTCCCGTCTTTTTATTTTTTTTAATTCATATACTTGCCATTTCTTTTCCATTCTCTTTTCAATTTTAGTGTCATTACTTCAAACTTTACTCTTTATGCTATTTCATCTTCTCATTTTGTCTATACTACGTTAAACAAGATAATCAACTCAAAGGAAGATCTGTAAAAACAATATGATTCCCATCCGGATCATATCACCCCACAAATATACTCTTATAGTCTCAGCAATCTAATTCTCTCAATTAGGCATTCTCATTATTCCCATATATTATCTCCGCCACTAGTCAAAAAATTTCTCTCTCAATTATTTTAAACTATCTTTTATTTTATCTTTATCTATATACTTGAATTTTTTAATTATTTATTCCTTTCAATTTATTTTCTTTTAGCTTTATCCTTAAATCTAATTTCAATAGTTTTTTTAAAGAAATTATCAATTGTTAAAAACAATCTTATATCAAAATTTACAATATTCATTATAAACCTAGAGTCTAATTTATATATTTAGATATATTTTTTTATTACGAATTATAGTTGTAATATAATTTATATATTAAAAATTTATTTATTTATTTTTAAATTACAATTATATAAAAATAAAAATTATCATGAATAATGTACAGACTAAAATACTAATACTAATTTATATATATATATATATATATATATATTATCCCCACAACTGAAAATTCCCATATCTGTCACTGTCTACTACCTATCCTATCCGATTAGTGTGGTGTATTTTCTATCCTAAGGACATAGTCTATGTTTCCCTCTCTCTTTATATAACTAGTTAAAAATGGAGTGCCTTGTGCATCTATATTTTTTTTTAGAGTTAAATTTAGTTGTATATGTAATTACATTTTTTAATTAAAATAAAAAGTGGTTAAGATATTTAAATAACTGTCATGATTGACGAGTTATTTTTTATAATAATTGCATATAGTTAAGTGTATGCGTAGTTATCAGAGGTAAAACGGAAAAAAGAATGTGAAAACCAAATGACGTTATCCCCTGTATTATTAATATATCGTATATATTTGACATAGATTTGGTTGTATATGTTGTTAGATTTTTTTAATTAAAAATAAAAGATGGTTAAGGGGTATAAATAACTGCCATGAAGGAGGAGTTATTTTTATAATAATTGTAGTTAGTTGAGTGTGTGTCCATTTATTAGGGGTAAAATGGATAAAAGAATGTGGAAATCAAATGAGGTTATCCTCATTATTATTAATATAGAGTATAGATATAGATTACTAGTGGAAAGACAGGCAAAGTCCACATTTTTTATTTTTTAAAAGGTATTAAATTTGATTTTTTAATAATTTTTATTTTTAATAATGTAATATGGTTAATTTGGTATGAGAGCGTGTAGTGGGTAATTTAACAAATAGTTAAAAGATAAAATAGTAGTAGCTTAGAGAATAGTTAAAAGCTAAAGTAGTCTAATAAAAAATAGAAACTAAAAGGAGATATTCACTTTATTACAGTTAAGTTATAGATAACATATATACACATACTACATAATATCCTATTAGTACACCAAATATACTATTAGTTTAGTAAAAAAAAAAAATCCTATTAGTATACATCCTCTCTCTATATATAAATTAGAATAGTTTTTTAAATGAGAATGACTTTAGGAACTGTTCTTTAATGGGAGCATTTTTAGAAATTTTTCTTAAATCGAAAAGTTTGTAGGAATTGGTATTTATTTATTTTTTTATCTCTATTTCTAAATTGAATTTTAATATTATTTCCAAAAAATTATCAAGTAGTTAAAAATAACCTTGTATTACAATATAAATTATTCATCATAAATATAAAATATAATTTATATGTTCAAAAATATTTATTTATTAAGAATTTTAATTATAATATAATTTATATATTTAAAAATATTTATTTATTATAAATTATGGTTATATAAAAATAAACATTTATTTTGTGTATTACACGTACTAAAATATTAGTACTATACACTGTTTGGATATTCACACAATGAAGCTCTTCTATTAAAGTAAATAGTTACCTTAATTCCTAAAAATAGTGAGCACTGTTACATTAGTCTCTGAAACTAAAATAATGTCAAATAAGTCCCTAAACTTAACTACTTATTGTCATTTTAGTCCCTAAACATATGTTAATTATTACTTAAGTCACAAGTTTTTTTTGAATTTTGAACTAATGTGATTGTTGCTTTGTACTTTTAGGGACTTTTTTTTTAGTTTTCTTCAATTATGAAACTAACCTAACAGTGCCCTTCCAAGTTCAGGGACTAAAGTGACTATTATTCATTTCTACTAGTCTCATTCACCATAAGCAATGACATAAGACAAGTGGGGCCATTGAGTTGTTATTAGTTTTTTTTTTTTTTCTCTTTAAGAAGAAGAAGAGTTGCTATTAGTTACTGTCCTTTAAAGTAAGATTTTATTTTTACTATAATTTTAAAATATGCAGTGAAAAAAATACTGTCAATTACAAAAATTGAAAGATGTTAAGCTTAATTGTGTTTTTGTTCCATGTAGTCTGTCAAATAGGTAATTTTAGTCTTTGTAGTTTCAATTATTCAAATTAATTTTTTAAGAGTATGTTTGGAAACGTGTTGGTTTCACGGTGGGTAACCAAAATCACGTAAAATACGTGATAAAACTGATGCAACTCAATGTTGCTTTGCACTGAACGTGAAAATGAATGCGAATTAATTTTAATGCACCGCATATCCAAACATACGCTAAAATTCAGTCCAACAATTAATTTATCATCAAATTCCTAAGGGTGGTTAGATGACGGGATTTCATTCAATAAGGTGGCCAACAACAAAATTTAGAGGAGTATAACAACCTTTCAAAAAAAAATAAAAAATGCCTCATTCAGTGGCTCACGGACAGAGCTTGAAAGTGGTTAGCATTTATAGTCTTAAAAAGGAGAAGGACTGCATGAAAAAAGAGAAAAAGATAATTGTTTCCCTGGTGTCTGTGATGATCTAGTTTGAAAACATATAGAATTTCCACCAAGTCATTAAATATTTACATAATGCTCTCTGCCTTTCACTTCGGATTTCCCAAAGAAACATGAGAAGTTATTTTGAACTCGGATACTCCCTGCATGTTAATTGTTTTACTAGTAGAATACATGAAACTTGGAAAGATATGTTAATGAAAGAATTCTCGCAGATCTTACGGAAATATTATTTTCATTTTTTCTTTTAACTGAGTTTTATTGAATTGGCAGATAAAGAAACACTATTTTCAGGGAATTTCATGTTTACCTCTTTTATTTATTTTTGTTTAAAAAATTTTAAATCCTTCTAAACTTTTTTCAACTCTAATATGTATTCAGCTGAATGTTTGCTGTGTGCAGTTTCTATAAACAATTATGAATCACCTTACAAGATCAATGGAGATGATAAGATGAAAAGTCAATCAACACGAGCAGCTTTTTATCAAGATACCAAGCAACTATGCGAACCAAACTTGACACCGAGACAGACATCAAGGTTAGAGGAACTCGAGATGACTCTGAGTAGGATACCAAAATTGTGACTCTAAGATTGTTGTGATATCCAGGTCTGATCCTGAAGTGGGTAAAAACAAACCACTGAAATCATATTCAAACAAGGAAAATGTGGTGGTGATTGACAATGTGACACCTCAAGAGGCAAAGAAAATGGCTGCGCTTTATGGCTAACCTTTATGTGGTTCTATATTTATGATTGTTTCAATTGTAATTCTGGTTTGCTGATGGCATGTTATAGGATGCCTCACTTTTTATTGCATCAACTTTTGAATAAATTCATTTTGATTACTAAAAGAAATATCTGCTCTGCATTTTATTTATATTGAGAATCAATACTTCTTGGGATCATCCATTGCTTGACCACAAACACTAACTAATGCCATCTAACATACTCCTTGACTGACTTTGAAAAACAGTTTATTAAATTTGAGCAACTACACAAAAGTTGGACAGTGATGGTCCCACGACTAATATACTATGGTCAAAATGTGCATTTAACCAGAATGGCAATGATATGGTCACACTCACACCACTAATATGCTATACTAGGCCTTGCAAACCACTATGCTAAACCATTAAAACTGAGTGCATAATATTTACCATTTACTTTGTCATCACCTACTGAAACAAATGTTTAAACAAGTCACAAAATAAAAGTGCTATGAACAAACATGGATTATATTAAAAGCAAGGAGTACTTAGATTGGATTAAGAGTAATTACATCAACGAAAGTTTTTTAGATGTAATCATTAATGTGTATATTTCATACCGAAGTTTTTGTTTTTTGGCCTTTACGAATTTATTGCCTGGTAAAGTAAAGCCAGAAAAAACAAATTCTTAGCTAGTTATTTCTGCAATTACTATTATGGAGTTTATGGACTCCCTCGAACCCAAAAGAAAAAAAACAAATTGGTGTGGTGAATATATGGATCATAGTTTGAGAGCATTTTGATGTTTTTGCAGCAAAATTTGGAAAATCACGAATCATATAGGAAATAAAAATATGGAAGTACAATCTGCTAATTGGATGGAGTATTACATCCGTTAAGTACATGATATATGTTACATGAAGGATGGATTGATTTATGTAGATGGCTAGAAAACTGGGGCAAGTTAGTAGAAAATTTTGCACCCAGTTT
This sequence comes from Spatholobus suberectus, assembly GCA_004329165.1. NCBI lineage: Eukaryota > Viridiplantae > Streptophyta > Magnoliopsida > Fabales > Fabaceae > Spatholobus > Spatholobus suberectus. The sequence goes on along the minus strand of CM014730.1, from coordinate 76,088,448 downwards.
AACTTTATTGGCAACACATTATACTGCATACACCTGTTTCCAAAATGACTGTGGCTTTAGATTTCAGCTTTAATTCTTCTCAAGTTTCAACACCTGAAATTCAAGAATTCCATTACATTCGTAGTTTTCGAATTTTGAAAAACATAGCAAGATGGCCGAAAAATCAAATTATATCTGCATAAACAAAATCAGGTAATAGCCGAAGCAAGTGACAGGTAATTAAGTGTGTGTTTTACTTATCTCTTAAAAGATACTTGTAAATGTCACAAGAAAAATTGTGAAATGAAAATTTTCTTACATTGACCTAAACATTCGTTAACTTATCTTCTAATGAAAATCTAAATACAAATTAATAATTTTGAAGAGGAAAACTTTATGTACTTGTGAAATAATTCATAAAAAACAGAGGACAAAAGAATAAACTCACCAACAAGTTCTGATTCGATGAAGCTCCTTGGTGACATCAACCACATCCATTCTTTCTTTCGGTGATTCCATAGAACAAGCAAGTCCAATCCTAAAAAGTGAAACTAAGCACTTCTCACCATTTGGATTATGATTCCAATTGTTTCCTTCCAATGTTGTTGCTTCATCAGCTGGAATAAGTCGTGGGTCCAAAATCTGCAAAATATTATCAGGAAATGAAATTGCAACAAAGTTACGAAGGTTTTGACCATCTTCAAACATTTCATCTGTGGGTCTTCTTCCGGTAAGCATTTCCATCATAAGAATAGCAAAGCTGTACATGTCACCATAAGTTGACACCTCAGAACCCATTGCATACTCTAAAATATATACCAAAAACTGTCAATACACAATGCTAATAAATAACAACTTCACACTGAAAGGTATGAAAATTTTAAGAAACAATAATTATTCAAAACTTAAGAACATACCCGGAGGAGCATAGCCAACGGTCCCCTTTATTCCAATTGTACTTATTTGCTCAGAAGTGGAATCATTGATGGTTGAGAGAAGTCTTGCTATGCCAAAATCACTCACATGAGCAATCATGTCATCATCAAGAAGGACATTGCTTGGCTTTAAATCACAATGAATGATCGATTGCTCACATTCATGATGAAGATAATGCAATGCAGAAGCAACATCAATCATGATATGTAATCTTTGATCAAGGCTCAATGTTCTCGGGTGCTCTGCACTTAGTGTCATAGGATGCAGCCATTGCTCTAAGCTTCCATTTCTCATGTACTCAAAAATTAGAGCTTTAAATTCTTGACCTTTGTAATCTGTGCTGGAACAACATGTCAAAATCTGAACCAAATTTCGATGTTTAATATTTTTAAGTGCATTGCATTCTGCTATGAAACTCTTGTAAGCTCCTTTTCTTTGAAGGTTTAGGACCTTTATGGCAACAACTTTGTCTTCGAACTCAAGAGTTCCTTTGTAGACAGAGCTAAAATTTCCAGACCCTATCAAGTTTGTAGTTGAGAATCCATCGGTTCCGTTGTGTAGGCTTTGGTATGAAACTTTAGCCAACTGGTCAATTGTTGGTGAATCCAGAGATGGTTTCTTACTCCTTTTCCTCATCCAGTAGATAGTTAGAATAATTGACAGTATAAGAAGAAAAGCAACCACACTAACTATCACTGCTATCAACCTGAACTTGTGGTGTTTTGCAAGTTTGTTACCTTTGACAGGGCATGGTGGTAGATGTAGTTCTGGAATACCTCCACAAAGCTTACTATTTCCAGTCACCACTAACCCACTTGCATTTCGAAAGACACCATCAGTTGGTACCTTACCATCCAACATGTTAAAAGATACATTGAAATATTGTAAGAAAGAAATGTTCTGCAGAACATTAGGAATTGATCCAGACAAGTGGTTTCGTGAGAGGTCTAAACGCCGAAGACCTTTGAGTGATGCCAAAGAGGATGGTATGACTCCTTGTAAAGAATTTCCTTGCAAATACAGATACTCCAACATTATGCATTCTCCGATAGTTCCAGGAATATCACCAAATAGATGATTCTCAGACACATCTAGCAAATCGATATGATTTAGCCTGCCCACTTCTTTTGGAATACTACTACTCAATGAGTTTTGTGACAAATCCAACGTGTCTACTAAAGATGAAAGATTAAAAACCTCTAAGGGTATGATTCCTCTAAGGTTGTTTTGCCGAAGGTCTAAGTATTGTAACATTTGGCAATTTTCTATACTTGGAGGAATAATTCCTTCTAACATATTTTCTCCTAAACCCAAATGAAACAATTGACTGAGGTTGCCTATGAAGGCTGGTATTTCTCCTGAAAGCTTGTTTCCACCCAATTCTAACACTTGCATCTTGTGAAATTTCCCAAAAGCACTTGGAATAAACCCTTCAAAATTGTTATATTCCATGGTCAAGAGAAATAAGTTAATTAGATTTCCTAATTCAGCAGGAATTTTTCCTGATATCTGATTATCCCCAAGATATAGTTTATTGAGTTGGGTGGATAAATTGCCCAAGGAATTTGGCAAATAACCTCCAAAATTATTGATGGATATAGATAACGCTTGCAACTTACTACAATTTGTCAATGATTTTAAAAACTCCAAATCATTACCTGAATTGTCACCTAGATTGTTTTGAGACAAACTTAGAAAATAAAGATCTTGTAACTTCCCCAGACATGGAACTTGTCCCGCAAAATGGTTTCCACCGATAGAAAGTATTGAAAGGATAGATGCATTTGTGATGGAAGGTGGGATTGGACCTGAGATTCGATTGCCACCGAGACCAAGTGCTTGGAGATTGGGGAGGGTGTGGAACATGTTGGGCAGAAGAGAGCCATTAAATTGATTTTCTGGAGCTGAGATTAGAGAAAGAGTTGACATATTATAAAGACAAGAAGGAAATGTTCCACTCAGTTTGTTGATACCCACGTATACAAATGTCAAGCTTTTGAGACGACATATTTCTGGTGGAATATCTCCCTCAAAGTTGTTAGTATCCACCGAGAGAAAAATTAGGGATGAAAGATTCCCTATGAATGATGGGATTCCTCCAGTTAACTGGTTAAAAGCAATGATCAAACCTTCAAGCTTTCGAAGTGAGCCAATTTCGATCGGTATTTTGCCAACCAGATTGTTCCCGTTTAACCTTAAGATTTTGAGATGAGTACAACCTGTCAAGTTCGTAGGAATTTCCCCTACCAATGAGTTATTTGCGACAGAGAGGTTCTGCAGTTGTGACAACCGTCCCAATTCTTGTGGAATTTTTCCGTAGAAGCTATTGTCTCCGAGGTTGAAGTTTCTCATATAAGAGAGATTGCCAACGTGAGGAGATATGGATCCCTTCAACTTGTATCCTTCCAAGTTCAACTCTGCAACTCTTTGAAGCATGGGATTGCATGTGATTCCATGCCAGTTACAAAAGTGAGTAGAAGTATTCCAAGAGAGCAAGATTCCATATGGATCAGTGGATATGGATTCCCTAAATTTGAGCAGTGCCAAATGATCAGTCTCATTTCCTGATGCAAAGGCAGTCATGTTTGGTGAGTTTAATGTAAAGAAAGAAAACACGTGGATGTATATAGACCAAAATGCAAGTAACATGAGAGAAAAATACTTCATTTTGATAAGGAATTGGAGGCTGCTGGATAGTGGTACATATTTCTGTTCTTATTATAGCTTTATCTTTGGTAACTTGGATGGGATCAAAGAAGAAGCGCTCGTTGTTCAGGTCAAGTCAATAATTAATTGGCAATTGCAAATCATTCATATGGCAAGAGAATAAATCCAAGAAATAGTGACTTCTACTTAAGAAACAAACAAGGGGTGAATACGGGACCTGGTTTCGGAGAAATGTAATAATTTATAAAATTACTCCATAGCAAAAGAGACTTTTTATTCACATTAATAATTTCCCCTGAATCAAACAGCTATTCTCAAATATGAATAAATACAATCACCGATCGCATGGATCAACTGGCATAGTGTTGTTTTAGCTTAACTAATAATTTCGACTTTAAGTTCTAACTTTGTAGTTGTGTTAAAAGGAGAGTTTGCCGCTTATAGTAGAACAAGATTGCCAGCATAAAAGCATACCTTGTCTCTACCCAAAAAATAAAAGGAATAAATACAACGAACTTACAAAACATTAACAATTGGCCCACTAACAAAGAGGACAACATAAGATGGTTTAAACTAACCTGCGGATGATTGCATTTTTTGCAATTCTCAATTACGTTTTGTAGTTTAAAATTATACGTAGGTCCTAGTTTAAAATAAGATAAAAAATCAATGAAATCCCTGAATTTAACTTACACGTATTATAATAATAATAATTATTATTATTATTATAACAATAATAATAATAATAATATGTCCGTTGCATAATAACATAATGTTCATGGATATATTAATAAAATAATTTCTCCTTTTTCGTGGGCTACACATGCACTTGACAACTTCAATTTTAGAATTTTAATTTTAATAATTTTTTTATATAATTTTTAACATTATTATTTAATTATGTATTGACAAGTCATTAAAAAATTTAACATTTTAGTTAGCTTTATTTATTGCTATTAGATAATTTAAATAAAAAAATCCATTGTATTTTAATTAACAAAATAGAAATTGTACATGTGCGATGCATAGGTTTGTAAAATATTTAAGAATCATGTTTTAGTCATTTAAATTTTATTGTAATTATATTACATAGTTTTTTATTATTTAAGTTAGTATACATTTTAATAAACAGAGTATTGTAATTTACTTAGAAAATATTAAATTACTGTCCTAAATTTATTTCACATCAATTTAATCCTTAAAAAATTATTTTCACAAAAAATCGTTCAAATAATATCAAAACGGTCATTTTAGTAAGTTAGAAATGGTCTATTTTATATACTTTAATATTTAGACTCCTTACTTAATATCACAAATATTTGTAGGATGACATTAATGTTAAGTAAATTTTAAAAAAATTAAGTTAGTAGTTTAAACTTGAAATAAAATTAAAGTGTTAAAGTTTAACTGGGTATTTGGTTATAAGTTATTTTCAAAAAATAATCATTTCTTCAAAAGCATTCTCAAAAAATATAACAAAAAATAAATGAAACCAAACACGTATTAAGTTATAAATTTTCTTTGTATATGTTATAATTTTTATTATGTTATAATAATCATCACATTAATATATAGAGAAAATTATTGATTAACAAAATAAGTTTCATTTATCTATTCTTATAAAAAGATTGATTCATAATATGTGCTTTTAATTTATACTAAAGTTCAATAAGACAAAAATATCAAATCCAATCCAATATAACTTTTTATATTTTCAACCTCTTGAAAAAATCGAACAGAGGCGTTGAAAATATATACTTACATCTTTCTCTCTTTCTATTATGAAATGTTAAATTAGTTTTTAATAAATTTTTAACTTTTAATTAATAGAAATATTTATTATAACTAATTTTTATACTGACTGATTGTTAGGTTGTGTGTGCCTTTATTTTAACTTAAAACTAACTTTAAATTTAAAGTTATAACCTTTAAACTCTAAAATAGCAAACCAATCACTAAATTTATCAATTTACTTGCCTTCCTAGACTCTCAATTTCCACTATTGTAGTAGAACTCGTCATATACATAATCATGAAAATATAGAATTTTCATAGCCGCTAACCCCTAATTCAATTCATTTTTCTTGACTACTAACAGTAACGACATTCTATAATATTCTATAACTATTAATAAATGCAATACTTGATTTGATCTCCACATTTGTTTGGACATTTTTATCCCTCAACTAACTTTGCAAACAATCTTGTTATATTTTAATCTCTTACACTAGTTGCTATTATTTAACCTCCACCCTCTCTCTTCCTTTTTTATTTTATTTTTATTTGAAAAAATAGAGAAACACTACGTACCTTTCTTTCCCTAGTTACGACAAAAAGTCTTTGGAAAATGGTCTATGAAGGTGATGTTTACATGAAGTACCTTTCTTTTTACGATAAAAAGTCTTTGAAAAATGGTCTATGAAGGTGATATTTCAGTCTATTATATTTTTTTGGTGTATAATGACAACAAGAAGGTTTAAACCTAAAATCTTGTACAAATTACTCCAATTCTCTACTACTAGACTAACCTTTGTGGGTTATTTCAATCTACCACATTATTACTTTCAAAAGAAATTCGTACATGGGCGTGTGAATGTGATATAATGCGCTTGATTTTTTGGGGGGATGAACTCAGAGTATTCCTTGCTAGGAGTCAAGAATTAATCTCAGATACTAAGATTCATTTAAGAGGCAAATCTCTCTCAACAGAAATTTTTTTCATACACATAAACTTAGAGGTCGAACCCCTGACCATATACTTAAAGGACAAGGTTATCTACCAACCATATCACCTTGTTGGTAATGCGTTGATTTATTGCTTCTGGTAAAAGTCATTGCTAGCCCTTTTCTTTAGAAAACACAAAAGAAAAGCAAAAAAGAGAAAATGTTGATGAGTGCCTTGAATCGATGAGTTATTTATTTTTGTCAACATCTATTTTTGTCCAAACTATTCAATGGATACAACAACAATAATAATAATATAGCTATTTAAAATTTCTTATTTCCACGTCTTCAATTATTTATATTTGTTTTATTTTTACCATTCATTTTATAATTTTGCCCTTAATAATTCTTATGTTGTTGTTACTATTATATCTGTCTATGAATTTTAAGATGTTGATGTTCATAAAAATTGAATCCTATTACAGTAAATTTTTATGACAAATTACCAAGTTGAGTATATTCATAGCATATCATCTTTTGTAATAAGGAGATGAGCCACGCTTCACCATTTTGGTGAGTGAGTGATAAGCAAAAATCGCAAGTGCATGGTTATCGTCAAGTAATAATATCGAATCTACAAGGGTCGCGTGTTTGGCTTTGCAATTATCGCAATTTAATAATAATTAAACAAAAGGGAAGGATTGAATGTATTTCAATTTAGTGACGAGAAAACGCGAATCAATTCGAAATTGAAAACAAGTAACTAAAGATTGGAGACATTTGATAATTGAAAGCTTCCAGGATTGGGGTTCACGCTATGACACTTAATAAATTGATTCAATCACCGTTGTGCTTCTACCAGTTTTCATTGAGGGTGAATTAACCTAAGGTACCTTCTATTCCCTTTCAAGATACAAAGAGACCTTTAATCAAATTACGCACCCACTTTCGTGATGGTTGTGTTGAATTAAACACAATGCACTCTTTGTCAATTCAATTAATTCCTTGAAGGTTTTACCTACTTTTGTGATTTAGACCTAAGTCCCCTCCTTATAGTTTCGATGTTTGAGTTCACCTTTCAATACTTTCCCAAACCCCTAAAATTATGTAAAACATAGGCTAAAACGTTTTGCATGGAGATAAATAATAGAGAAGGAATCAAGAGGAGAACAAAAATCACACAACGATTACAAAAATTAATTCATTAAGAAGTTCATAGGGCTATGACCAATACTAGAATAAAAAGGAACTACTTAAAGATAATCATAAAGACAAAATAAAAACTAGAAAAGAAGAACATCAAACTAGAAAAGAGAGAGAAGAAGATGATCCCTAGCTCTTACCTCTCCATTCAATGCTTCATTCAAAAGTACCTCTCCCTAGTTTCCAAAACTATTTAAATAAAAGGGCTAAGGTTCAAGCTCAAATTACATGTAGAAACACAAAAAAAGGCAAATCATGTGTCAGGTTTAGTTCACAAGCATGAACTCCTCTACCCTCTATATGGAAAACACAAACCAAAGAAGCTCACGAGCGTGAGCTAAAGTTCACAGGCATGAACTCCTCTAGACCATCGAAGAGCACTTGCATTTTGTTTGTTGGGTCTCCAAAGTTGCTAGCTCCAATCCTACTATCTTCGAATGCTTATAATCTTTACCTTTAGTGCCTCCAAGTCGAAAATACTAACTCCTACAACAAGAAAATACCAAATGCATAACAAGTTCCAAAAAGAAAGGAAAAATAATGGAAATATGCTATAATTAAGTCCTAGATGCTAAAATATGCAATGTATCCTAAATAAGATGTTATGCATAAATGATATAAAATGCAATGCATCAGAGAGTACATTAGTGAAGGTTATCAAACCTTGTGGATGATTGGGTCTAAAGTACACAAGTGACCATGAGGGAGTTTGCTACCATGTGTCATGTTACCCTATACCCCACACAATCATCGTAACTAGCCACTTTACTTACTCGTGATTGGTTGTTGAGTTGCTTAGGTATAGTCACTTGATTGGTGCACATGATTATTGATATTTATATGTGACTTGTTGATAAGCATTACTCTCCAATCGCTCCCCCAAGATAAAATGATTTTCTCAGCACAAGGTGGAATATTTCGGGCCCTATTCATAACTCATGCATCTAGAAATTATATGTTACTAAGGAATTCATGCAATCATTCATCAATGATTTATTGAATCGTGTTTTTACTATTTTTTGTATTTTATGTGATAAAAATGCACTTACCCCTTCTTGTTTTTTGTTGTTTTTCTTTGTCCCATGCATGACCAAAGATGGAGGTCAACCTTAATCCTTCCCCATATGCTGCCACTAAATATAGAGTTTTACAAGAACAATTGGAAAATCAATTACATAAATTGTGTAGTAAAATACCGTGTGGATACCTTCATCACATCCTTCCACTCTATAATGACCTGGTGCTAATGATAGGTCTAATGGCTATGAGTTTCTTTTTACCTTTCCTAAACTTGTGGACACCTCTTCACCCTTTCCCTACCTTTAACCTTCATGGGTGAAAAGGAGTGAAAATATTTTAAAATATGTGCATAGGTAGATAGACCCTTTAGAAGGAAAAGTATAACCACATATATGATATGTAACTTTGATCCTTAAAGAAATTAGACTACGAAGTGATAACTATTATAACTTTGTATAATAATTACGTAAATATCTCTATGGTAAAAAGAAAAGAATACATTTGCATTCATAACTTTATGCAATAATTTATTAACTTATTCTATCTTATTTGCATGGGTGGCAATAATTAAAACGATATAAAGATGGATAGATTCCCAACAAACACTACTACCAGCCAATGTACCTTCCTTGATCACAATTTCATGATAAATTTTGAAATTGGAAGAATATAAATATGAACAAAAGCAAATAGAAATAAAAGTACTAAATTTAGAAAAGATATATCAAGAAATCAAAGTAAAATTATGTAAATCTTTTATGTAATAAATTTATTTTTAATAAAAGTGATAATTCAATAAATTCTTATAAATAATTCATATGTATAAAGAATAATAAAAGGATAAATATATAAAATACTGGACGTTACACAAGGTTCTCATATAACACAAATTGTCTACGTGAGGAGATATGGATCCCTTCAACTTGTATCCTAGCAAGTTCAACTCTGTAACTCTTTTGAAGCATGAGATTGCATGTGATTCCATGCCAGTTACAAAAGTGAGTAGAAGTATTCCAAGAACGGAAGATTCTATTTGGGTTAATGGATATGTATTCCCTGAATTTGAGCAGTGCCAAATGATCAATCTCATTTCCTGATGCAAAGGCAATCATCATGTTTACGGTAAACTGTATTGCGTTTAATGTAAAGTGAGAAAATTGGTGGATATATAGGCCAAATGTCAAGTAATATGAGTGAAAAATGCTTCATTTTGATGAGGAATTAGAGGCTTGTAGATGGTGGCATTTCTATTATAGCTTGATATAAAGTTCAGTAAATTGGATGGGAACAGAGAAGAAGCACTCTTTGTTTAGGTGAAGTCAATAACCAATACACATTAAAGGACAATCATTCATATGGTAAGAAAATAAATCCAATAAATAGTGACTTCTACTTGAGAAACCAACAAAGGTCAAATACCAGTCCTAGTTTCGAAGAAAATTATGAAATTACTATATAATAAAAGAAACTTCCTATTCATATTCCCCTAAATCAAATATCTTTTGTCAAATATGAATAAGTGGCGAAGGTTACCATAGACCACCTTTATAGGTAGTTTATGGTATACCACTTTTATTCACCATTAGATTCATCTAATCCTCGTGGTTATGTGGTGCACCCTTTGCACCAAATTTCTTCCCTCTCTCTTCCTTTTTCTTTCTCCTTCCTTCTTTCTCTCTCTTATTTTCTCCATCTAGTCACCATCAATGCTTTCGATGTATCCCAAACGTTGCCAGACAACAAAACCCTAACAAGCACCACCACCAATAAGCCATCTGATGAACATGTACTGTCTCGCAAGCAATGAAAATTCCAAGATAAGCAAAAAAGGTTAAGACAAATTCACAGTAACAATAAATAATAATAAGAAAATAAAAATGAAAGATAAAGAAAAAAAAAAGGGGGCTTCATGAAAGTTTTCCTTCTGAAAAAGGAAGCATAAGTCTCATACTAGCGCTCGCAATAGTGGCAAAGGAGGTGCAACCAGATGGTGGCCTCTAGTGGCGCCAACAACGCGCACATGAAAAAGGAGTTCGAGTGTCGTCCCCAAGCGAAAAAGACAATCAAAAGCAAGATAAAGAGAAAGTGGAGAAAGACACAAATGGCACAACAACGGTAGGTCGATTCGAGGTGCCTCATGGTTATGCGTGGTGGCATCGTGGTCATGTGGTGGCACTATCACTGAAAATGCCTCCAATAGTGAGGAACAAAGAATCTTAAACATGTTCTGCTGAACCTTTGAGATTCTCAACCCTCCCGTCATGATCGAAAACATGTTCCATCAAACCTCAAAGATTCTCGACCCCCTCTTGTCGCCAACATTGACCACTTGCTCATGCTATTCTCGCTCAGCAATGGCACAAGCATCACTAGTGGCCACTGACTATGAAGGAGACGGAGTAGGGGGAGGGGTTGTAAAGGGAGTTTGAGGAGGGATAATTTGGTCTGGAGAATGTAGGATATAATCGTAAGGATCAGATGAATCTAACAATGAATAAAAGTGGTATACCATAAACCACCTACAAAAGTAGTCTACAGTAGCATTCGTCTGAATAAATACAACAAACTTACATAACATCAGCAATCGACCTATTAATAAAGAAGACAATATAAGATTGTTTAAACTAACCTGCAGATGATTGTATTTTAATTTTTTTATTTTTTTTGCAATTCTCAATTACGTTTTGTAGTTTAAAAACTATATGTAGGTCCTAGTTAAAAAAAAATCAATGAAGTCCTTTAATTTATCTTACACGTACATTTAATAATAATAATAATATATGCGTTGTATAACAACTTAATGCTCATCAATAGTAGGCTGCTCATGCACTTGACAGTTTTAGAATTTTAATTTTAATAATTTTGTTCATACATTTTGAACATTATTATTTAAGTTTAGAAGAAATTTATAAAATTACTGTATAACAAAAGAAATTTTCTATTCACGTTAAGAATTACCCCTAATTCAAACAGCTTTTAGAATCTGAACAAATACAACAAGCTTACAAAACATTAACAATCGGCACACTAATAAAGAGGACGATATAAGATTGTTTAAACTAACCTTCGGATAATTGTATTTTTTGCAATTCTCAATTATGTTATGTAGCTTACAAGCTATATATATGGAGGTCCTATTTTAAAATTAAAAAAAGTCAATGAAGTCCCTGAATTTAACTTACACGTACATTTATAACAACAATAATAATAATAATAATATATCCATTGTATAATAAAATAATGTTCATGAATATAATAATAAAATAATTTCTCCTTTATCGTAGCCTATGCATGCACTTGACAACTTTGATTTTAGAATTTTAATTTTAATAACTTTGCTCACATAATTTTTCACATTATTATTTAATTATGTATTGACAAGTCGTTAAAAAAATTTTAAAATTTTAGTTAGCTTTATTTATTATTTATTGCTATCCTTTATATTAATTAGAAATCTTGAATTACAAGATTGCTTCTCGTGAAGAATACTTGTAATATATATATATATATATAAGAACAACTATCTAAAAAAAGACCATTTTTATAAGCTATTTTTCATTGGGAGAGTTTAGGAGTTTTTCTTCAACAAGAATGTTTTTTAGAATTTTTCTTAACATCTTATTTCTTTCAATTTATCTTTTCATCTTTATTTCTAAAATGAATTTTAATACTTTTTTAAAATGAATTATTAATAGTAAAAAATAACTTTGTTTCATAATATAAATTATTTATCATAAAATTAAGATATAATTAATATGTTCAAAAATATTTATTTATTATTAATTTTAATTATAATATAATTTATATATTATTTAATTAAAATTTTAGTTATATAAAATAAATATTTGTTCTATTATAACTAATTACAATGGTTAAAAAAAAGAAAAATATCAAATCCAATAAAAAATTATATATTTTCAACCTCTTAAAAAAAATCAAAAAGAGGAGTTGAAAGATACATAGTTACATCTGTCTCTCTTTCTATTATTAAATGTTAAATTATTTTTTAAAAAAATTAAACTTTTAATTAATAGAAATATGCCATAACTAATTTTTCTACTTACTGATTATTAGGTTGTGTTTGCCTTTATTTTAACTTAAAAGTTACTTTTAAATGTAAAGTTATAACCTTTAAACTCTAAATATCAAACCAATCATTACATTTATCAATTTACTTACCACGATCAAAATTTTCCACGGAAACGTGGTTAATTGTTGCTAGATTCTCAACCTCCATTATTAGATGTATATGGTGAAGTGTGACTATTGTAGTAGCACTCGTCATACACGTAATCATGAATATAGAATTTCAGTCTACTATATTATTACCTTTAAAAGAATTTTGTACATGTGCGTGTGAATGTGATCTAATGCGTTTTTTTCGCTGACTATGTGATATAAATGCGTTGATTTATTGCATCTGGTAAAAGTCGTTGCTAGACCTTTACTTAGAAAAATAAAATAAAGAAAGAGAGACAGAGAGAGAATGTTGATGAGTGCCTTAATAGCTGTTTGTTTTCGACCCTTTTTTTGTTTGCTTAATTATAATTTGTGTCACCTAAATTTTATTATTTTACAAATTTTACCATCGTATTTTTTGTCTTTCGTATTTTGTCACTTTATTTTTGAAATTTTACAAATTTTATCCAATTTTGCGAATTCTTATTTAATGAATAGTTGATGATTGAGCAAAATTTGTAAAATAAAAATAAAGTGACAAAATGCAAGAGAAAAAGCACAATAGTAAAATTCGTAAAATAATAAAACTCGGATAGCACAAAATGCAATTAAGCTTCTTTTTCTTTTTTTTTGCTGAACACTGTTTAGACTTTTAGTGGAGAGTAATCGGAAATTGGACCATTGCTAAATCGACGAGTTATTTATTTTTGTCAACATCTAATTTTGTCCAAACTGTTCAATGGATATAATAATAATAATAATAATAATAGATAGATAGATAGATAGATAGATAAATAAATAAATAAACAACAGAAAAGATAAAGAAAATACAGTAATGATAACAATAAAAATAAAAAAATTACTCCGCATTATTTTTTACTTTTCTATATCTTTCTCATTTTCTTAAAATTATTTTTGTGACTTGTTTTCTTGTTTCCTGTCTTATATTTTTGACTTATTTTTTCATTTACTTAAGATTATTTCATACATTCCAATTTTTTTGGTATTTTGTTCATTTGCTTAGGATTATTTCTTAATCTCCTTTTTTCTAAATATCTTGTGACTTTTTTTTCTCATTTACTTAAAATTATTTTTTGGTTTCCATATTTCGTGATTTGTTTACAATTACTTTTTAGCTTTCTTTTTTTTTTTCTAACATTTTGTGACTTTATTCCTCATTTGCTTTAGATTGTTTCTTAGTTTCCATATATATTTCTAAAACTTTTCTCATTTAATTAGAATTATTTTGTAAATTGTTTCCTCATTTACTTAGGACTAACCCTTACTTTCCTTATTTCCTTAGAAATACTATTATAAATAGGGAGAGGGATGAAAAGAAGCCTAGCAACAGTGTGAAACCCTAGCAGCAGTGAGAGAACACTCCTTACAATAGTGGCACCCCCTTAGGGGGGTTTTTCCCTCTTGAGGGAGATTTTCTACCTCCATGGGAGGATTTTTTTTTTTTCTCACTCTAGGTGAGTTTTCTCATCTCCATAGTGAGTTTTTTTTTTTTTTTCTTTCTCTTCCACCTCCTTTATTTTCCTCACCACCACACCTACCACCTCTACCTTCACATTCTTCGTTTTCTTTTCTAGTCACCATTTTCATCTCCTTTTCTTTTCTTCCTATCTAATTTCTCTAGTTGGCTATGTTGTCATTCTCTGTCCTTACTGCTTTCCATCAATTTTCTCCCTTTCAACAGAGCTTGTTAGGACCCTTATTGTAACTGTACCTAACCACTAAAAGTGGGTTCTAGGTCATCAAGATTTGAGTTGTCGAGCACATGCTGATCCAAAAAGAGTTACAAAGGAAAGAAAAATGTGAAGAAATGCTCATGGCTCTATCTTGGTTTTTGTAATAGGGGGATGTGATGTAATAGGGCGATGTGAATATGTGTTTTTTCTGTTATTTTGTGGTTGTAAGTCCATGATTGCTATTTTGTTAGTTCTGAGTGTGCATGTTTGATCTATCATTGTTGATATGTAATGCATTGTTGTAATGCTTTTGTTGGTATCATGTGTGCTTGTGTAAGTGTCGTTAAGCATTTTCAGTTAATGATATATTGACCAAAAAAATAAGGAGAGGGATTTTCAAGAGAAAGACATGAATAGAGGAACATGAAAAAAAGAAGAAACAAACACATTTTGATTACTAGAAATCACTCTCACAGTACAATTCTCTTGCTCTTATTCACCATCTTCATAAGAAAAATCCTTTCTCATCTAGGTGTGAGACACCTTTGTTGAGTTCAGATCCTCTGCTGCAAATAATAATTTTCTACAGCTCCCTGCTATAATTTTAACCATAGATGACATCCAACAGTTCATATAAGTTCAACTATTAAATTAATTAAAAACTAATATTATAATAAAAACGTAACTTTTCTTTTTCGCCATAGCCACGCATGTGTACTGGAGCAAGCAAGTGAAACAAAGTCTTCACTGGTGGGTTCTTTTCGATTGGATCCTCTCCGGCAACCTTTCTCTCCATCCCTCTCCATCCTCTCTATTTCTCTATTCTTTCCTCTCTTTCTTTCAACTTTAACCTCACTCTTTCATATTCTCTCTTCTCTTTCCTTTATTTTTTGGCTACTGGAGAGGCAGAAGTAGGAGAGGATCCATTTTGTAATAACTTCTAGTTTGAGTTGTCACAAAAGTAAAAATGTTACATACTAATCAAATAATATATCAATCTATGTGTTGAAAATATAACATGTCACACAGAAGCTAAATTAAATTTATGTTGTTTAAATAATTCAACCATAATTTATCATAAAATTTAAATAGTTGAATCAATTAATCAAAAAATACATAAGAATTGTTCTTTTTTTTTAATGAATAAAACTTGGCCTTGTCTCACTTGTCAACCTTCGTCACTCCGGTTTTTCTTTAGTTTTACATACTACTAGTTGTGGTGTGTTTGGATTTGCAGGCCAAATACATGTTAAATTACTGTGATTTTGTGCCAAAAGAAAAAATATTCATGTTTGATGGTTTTCAACTAAAAGTAATTCTCTTCAAAATAAAAAAACTAAATAATTTTGATTTTATGTTAGAATTAATTTGTGTGCGAATCCATTGCCCAAGAGTGTGAAAAATGAAATAGTAGATTTAAATTTAAATGACCTGTTTATTCAAAAATATCTTGATACTTTAGATTTGTGACCAGTGGCGGAACCATTTAGAAGCGGATTTTTTTTAAAAAAAATAGATATCGATAGTTTTTAATATATAGAACCTTCAATAATTTTGAGTATATTATTTATCGTACTATTTGGTCTTACTCAAAATATTTGGTGGAGATCCACCACTGTTCGTAACTTTTAACCTTTAATTAGTTGTTTCCAACTCACTGATATAAGACTAATTCTCTAACACCACCTTGTAGTCCAATTGTCTTGGACCAATTATGTCTTTTCTTCAAACTCTACTCAAGCTCATAGTACACATTTGGGCCTTATACACCAAAGATATTGGGAGCTGCTATTCCCACCTTGTTTTTGCTATTTTCACCTCCTATTTTATGGAAAAAAAAATTGAAATTACTCTTTTATTCTTGGAATGTTTTTATTTTCTTCTTCCCACGCATCTTCTCACCATTCGATAGAAGTTATTCATCAAAGCTCTCTTCTTCTCGCACGTCGATTTTTGTTCTCCCCATCTGCAATTGACTCTATTGTCCCCAGTGTTCCCACCAGCCACCTTGTCCATCGATCACCACATTTCGCCAGAGTCTCCACGCTTCACCATTTCCATCTCTATCAATATAGGTAAGCTTTTCTCTTCTTCTTTTTTTCATCTCGAGATTCAATGGAATCGCGATTTCATTGGGTATTGATGTGTAATGAAATTTATGTATCTAGGCATGATACATAACGGATAGATACATAACGGAATCGCAATTCTATTATGTATCTTTACTGCATACATAACGGAATCACGATTCCATCAAAGGGTATTTTCAAAAAACAAAATTACCAAACATGTGTTGGGGTGGAAAAAGCAAAAGGTGGGGTGGGAATAGCAGGCCCCCCAAGACATTGAAGACTAGTGTTGGAGAAGTTTCACTTAGACACACACACACGTGTAACTCTTAAACAAGACTCCACACACAAATTTAATATTCTAAAAATGTGTTTAATTAAATTTAAATCGATAATTTTATATTAAATTTTTATTTCAAACATATTTTTAAAATAAGATTATCAAGTATAAATTAATTTATTTCAAATTTATTTTTAATAAAAATTAATTTCTATAAAATCAAAATCACCTAAAATAAACAGAGACACGGTAGACATGCCCCAGTTTTTACGTTCATTCCAAGTCTTGACAAATTTTATTCTATTGCTATTGACAAAAGTTGGTACCTGTCTATTTTAGTGGAGACTTGACAAATTTGATACGTCCATACCAAGTGAAGACTTGACAAATTTTATACGTTCCTATCACGTGAAGACTCTGTGAAGACTTCTTTCACCGTGACTAGTACGAGTCTATTTTACTAGGGCCAGTTTTATAGTCCCTATCAAGTGAAGACTTGACAAATTTTGATCTATTGACTAGCATTTTTTCATTTTAACTTCACTTAATAGTTGACAGACGTTTCTCTTGGGCCATGAAAAAATCAAGGTTTTTTTATTTTTTATTTTTTATCATAACTAGTTTTTCTTCCCATGCAATGCATGCATGGATATATTTGAAATTAAGTATTAGAGCTGGGCATATGAGCCAAGGCCCGCGGGCTACCCGTGTAGCCCACAGCCCATGCGGGTTACGGTTTTAAAAAATATGGTCCATTTAAGAATACGGGTTTTTCAGTCTAGACCGTTTAAACCGTGGTTTAAGTAGATTTATCCGCAGGCTTTTATGAATAGTTTATTTTATGCTTGATACTTTGAATCTAAGACTTTATATTTCATATTTTGTGTTGGATGGTTTATTTAACATCTAAGATCTTTGGTTTAGATGGTTTTTTTAACATATTAGACTTTGAAATTGATTTACTTTTATTTTTTGGTGTATTTTTCATTTATTTTTATTTTTATTGTTTTTTTTTCATTTTTAAAAAATTATTTTTGTAATTTATTTCACAGGCTGCGGATTGCCTTGTTAGCCCGTGGGTTATGCAGGGCGGACGCGAGCCTTAAAATTCAAGATCGTTTATCTTGCGAGCGGGCCTGGCCTAGCCCATTTATTTTGCAAGCTTTTGTGGGGCAAGCCTAAACAGGCGGACTGACCCGTATACCTAGCTCTATTAAGTATCATAAATGAAAATTACATTAAAAATATTTAAATTTAATATAAGTTTAAATACGAATGTTGTTGATCAATATCAACAATGGTGGGGGTGTGTGTGTGTGAGAGAAAAACTTTTTAAAATGAGAAATGAAAATTTTTAATAGTAACAATTGGATTACAATTAAAAATAATGAACAACTGAAATTAAAACTCAATTAAACACCTCTTATGAAACTACTATTGATGTCGTCTCCACCACCGCTGTCGCCATCACTACCACCCCCATCGCCACCACTACCACTACTACCACCACCACCACCAATGTTGTCGTCGCCCCTACAGTCGCCACCACCACCGCTTTCGTTACTACTGCCACCATCACTATTGCTGCTGCCACCACCACTGTCACCACCATCACCGCCGCTGCTATTGTCGCCACCACTATTGTTGCCACCATCACCATCACCAGGGGATGGTGATGGTGATGGTGATGGTGGCAGCAACAATGGTGGTGGCGGTGACGGTTGTGGCGTTGGCAGTGGTGGAGACAGTAACAATGGTGGTCTCATAAGAGGTGATTAATTGAGTTTTAATCCTAGTCACAAATTTGTTTTAATTATGAACTAAGGGCTATCATTAAAAGTTCTCATTTTCTTATTGTAAAATTTTCTCATTTGAAACATTCCCTATATATATACATACACACACACACACACACACAAAACAAAGCTTAAATAAGATAAATTTAACAAACACACTTATAAAATATATAATCCAATATGTATTATATTTTTTTGAAATATTTATTTATATATATACAATGATTTTCGTACTTGAACACCTTTTATTTGTGATGTACGGGATTTTGTAAGTAATTTTTAATTAATTCAAGGGCAATGAATATATTAAAATATATAATTAAATACATTTATCATTTTTTTAGCTATTACTTTTATTTCAACTAAATCTAGTTTGAAAGAGAAGTCATGATTGATTTGATTATGTTGAAATAATTTTTTTTATTTTTTAGAAAAACAAATATTTCTATATTTTAAAATTATATTTAATTATTTCATAGATTAATTATATAGCATATATAAAAAATATTTAATCTATTACTAATAACATGTCATATAATTTCTAATCAATAAAAATTACAGTATAGTCTTAAATTTTACCTTTTTTATATAATGTATTTGATTCTTTCATTTATATTGTGATAGTTTTTTTTTTTAAGATATTCTTAATATACATTAATTTTTTATTTACAAAATAATATGTTTTTAATATATAACATTCGATATATATGTTTTCAATAACTGGTACCATTTGATATATGCTTTGGATATATATGTCTTCCTTATACACCAATCCATAATGGATTTAAGTAAAAGTATTAATAATTGATGTGATAGTCTCTCTTGAGTGTACTTTTTTTTTTTATCTTACTTTATTAGAAAAAAATGCGATAAGATATTTTTATTTAATTAATAAATTTTTATATTTAAATATCTTCGATATAATTTCATTTCTATTCAAACTAAAATATAATTAAAGGAAAATTTGTATTTAAAATTTTATCCTATTCTAAGTATCGCCCAAATTTGATCATAAATATACTTAAAAGAATAAAAGAAAAAAGAATACACTACCTTATAATAACTATGTATTTCTTTCAATAAGTTAATAATTTAATATCATTTTCATCTATTTGTTTTTATTTTTCATAAATCTTATTCCTTTTCCAATATATTCATTCCTATCAATATATCTAATTAATAGAGTTATCATATTATTTTACTACATATAGTTAAACATTTTGTATGACATATATATATATTTAGTATTATACCTAAGTGTTGATTAAATTTGTTGTGTAAAAATTGATGATGATGATGATAATTCAAAATTAAGTTTAGTTTTCAAATCCAATTAAAAATATTTAGTTGTAAAACAAATAATTTTCATACACACTACACATGCATCATTTGTAATTGTAAAGTTCTTATAAGCAATGAATATTTCTTATATAAGCAAATGAAGAATATGATTATGAAATGATAATCCCAGAAGAAATTTCAATTTATTTTAAAGCTTCGCAATACTCAAATGCTTAATTAATATTTTTACTTTGAAATTATTCAATTTGTGCAATTTATGTTCAAACTGCAGGTCCTATAACTAATAAGATGGAGCAATCATTATTAATGACACATTTTTTTTTTAAATTTCAACACAAAAATATTAATTTTGAGAGTTTAATTTTTATATATTGTTATTGTAAAGATTTTATATTATTAACTAATTATAAATAATCGTAGATATAACTTTTAAATAATTATTACAAAAGTTAACATGTATGATACGCTATTCATAATATAATAAAATATTTAATATTCTATTACATATTTACAAATATATTAATTATCAAAAAGTTAATATACATAATTATTTAGATCTAGATATCACATGATATAATGATTATATTTAGAGAATTTACAATTTTATAGAATGTTACTGCTTCCGATCCTTTCTATCTATGTTTTTAAAACCGGACCGGTCATTGAACCGGTTAAGATACTGGTTTAAGGTTTAATGGTTCAACTGTGGTCGAACTAGTATTAATAAAATAATAATAATAATTAAATAATACATAAAATAATATTAAAAAAACGTAATACCATAATTTTATAATACTAAAAATTAAAAATAAAACATAATTTTATAGGTTCTTTACATTTACAATACCTACAAAAGTACAAATCAAATATGTCATGATACTTAAGTATAAGTTTTAACTATACACATAAACATTTATTAATAAAAACAAGTTTATATTCAAAATAAAAAAGAAAATGATAAATACTTCAGGTTGGTTTTTATTTTTTTAAGAAAAAAATCAAAATAATGTTGTATTAAGCATTTTTATTTGACCCGTTGTGAATCGGTTTTTGGCCGGTTTTCCGGTTCTTTGACCGGTTTTTCTTCAGGCTGATTCTGTAGTTTATTTGAACCGGTTAGGTGACCGGTTCACCGGTTTTCCGGTCTGACCGGCCGGTCCGGTCTAGTCCGGTTTTCACAACACTGCTTTATATAATCAACAATAAGGATATATTTTTGGTCCTAATTGTAAGAAACATAGGATTATTAATTGTTATATTTCTTTTCTACCCTTAATTTATTGTAAAGTCTATTAATGAGATACTCACTCATTTTCCATGCAAGTGGATGCATCTATTGACATCTTAATATTATAAATTACACTCATTGGTGAAGAAAATAATTTCTTGAATTATAAGCAGTGTTATTAAATATAAACACCACTTAAACTATTTAATTTTATAGATATTTTTGGAACAAAATTTAAATTTATGATATTATTAATTAAAATTAACTAACTTAACTATTTTTATTAGTTTTGATGAATTAATTATTTGTTGCTTATATAAAAGACCGAAGGTAGTATAAAGGATATAATTTTATACAATTTGATTTTTAGTGTTAATTAGTTTTATCCTTTTTTATCTACAATATAAATTATATTTATAAAACATTATAACAGTTCACTTGGAAGCCGAGAAACATAGAAGAAATAGGGGAGAGAGGTGAGAAATAGAAAAGTTAGTATGTTTGGTAGAAGAGAAATATTGAAGGGACAAATAAAAGGGTAGTGGGTCCCACCAAAAGTTATTTCTATGCAAAACCGGTGAGAAATGACAAAGAAATATGAACTGAACCATTGATAGTAGACTATTTAATTTTGATAGTCGACTATCAAGGCTTTTTTATTGAAATATTGAATTTGATTGTCAACTATTAGTTTGTGATAGTCGATTATCAGATTTTCTTAATCGATTATTTAATTTAAAAATAAAATTAGATTTAATTTAAAAACAAATTTAATTTTTATTTTATTTTTTATTTCTCCTTCTCATTTATTTCTCTTAAACTATTTTTACTTGATTTCTTATCTATTTTTCTCTTTTCTATTTCTATCCATTATATTTCTCACTTATTTCTTCCCTTTCTACTAAACACACACTAAGAAAGGTTTGAGGAGAAATTTTATCCCTTTATGCAACTACCATTCTTGATTTGACACTTTAGCTTCAAAGACAACATAAAATTGACAGTTCGTAAATTATTTTATTCAAAAATGTTATAAATGTATTTTTTTTATTTGACACTTGTTAATAATTTTTTAATTAATCTTAATATATGTTTTATTTAAGTTATTTTAGAGAAATATTTTTTAATTTTTAAAAGAAGTTTTAAAAATAAATATTATTTTTAAAAATTTACATTGAATCAGGCATGTTAATAATTATTAATTATAATTTCTATTTTTAATTTCTTTTTATTCTATATAGAGAATATAGACTTAATTTCTTTAAGAATTTAATTAGAGTGTACTGTTAACATAAAAAAAATTTACAATGTCGTTCAATCACATATTATCATGTATAGTAAATTTATTACTTTTTATCTTTAGAAGTCATATTAAAATAATTTCCAATTGATTGATAATATAATTTTTTAATAAATTAAACTCTTATTTTAAATATCCAATCCAAAATTTAAACTTATAATGTTTTAAATGATTTTTTTTTGATATTACAATTATGTTATATTACAATCAATCGCTTTGATAAAACTTGTTAATTAGGTTCTATTCTAATTTTTTAAATTGAAAAATATTAATTATTAAAAATAACTTTATATATTTTTCCTGTTAAGAGACAATAAGTAAATTCTATTATAAATTTTCATTGAGGTCAGTAGTCTTTCCTAACCTTGCAATCCCCTAATCTAAACTTTTCAATACAAAAAAAAATTATATTATTTATATTTTTAATGTAACATACACTTTTTTTAAAAAAAATTATTACAGTTAAAATATTTTTTTAGATAAAATTCTTTTAAAGTTAAAATGTAATTATAAGTTTATTTAAATATTTTTGTGAGATATTAATAAATATAATATTATTAAAAAATTTAGGTTTAAATATATTTTTAGTCCCTATAATATACCCATTTCATGCTTTTAGTTCCTATAATTTTTTTTTATGCTTTTGGTCCCTATAAAATTTTATTTTAAGGTTTTATTCCTTGTCATTATTTGCTGATGAGGTATCAACAATTTATTTGATAATAGCAGTGTTGTGAAAACCGAACCGAACTGGCTGGTCGGACCGGAAAACCGGTGAACCGATCACCTGACCGGTTCAAATAAACCATAGAACCGACCTGAAGAAAAAGCGATCAAAGAACCAGAAAAATGGCCATAACCGGCCAAAAACCGGTTCACAACGGGTCAAAGAAAAATACTTAATACAACATTATTTTGATTTTTTTCTTAAAAAAAATAAAAACCAACCTGAAGTATTTATTATTTTCTTTTTTATTTTGAATATAAACTTGTTTTTATTAATAAATGTTTATGTGTATAGTTAAAACTTATACTTAAGTATCATGACATATTTGATTTGTACTTTTGTAGGTATTGTAAATGTAAAAAAACCTATAAAATTATGTTTTATTTTTAATTTTTAGTATTATAAAATTATGGTATTATGTTTTTTTAATATTATTTTATGTATTATTTAATTATTATTATTATTTTATTAATACTGGTTCGACCACAGTTGAACCATTAAACCTTGAACCAGTATCTTAACCAGTTCAATGACCAGTCCGGTTTTAAAAACATAGGATAATAGACTTGATATTTTTCAAATAATAGGAACTAAAATGATTACCTTCTAACATAAGAGGGACTAATATCAAAGTTTACAATTTTATAAGGACTAAAAATTTTTATAAGGATTAAAATTGTAAAACAAAATTTTATAGGGACCAAAAGCATAAAAAAAAATTATAGAGACTAAAGTATAAAATGGGTATATTTTAAGGACTAAAAATATATTTAAGTCTAATTTAATTTATTGATGACAATTTAATTTAATGTTTCATATGATAAGCATTTGACCAAATTATGATCCAAACTCAAAACCAGTCATGCTCGTTATTTCTTTTCTATACCGTTTCTAAAAATTGGTATGTTTAGTAACCTTCGCACATGATTACAATAAAATTTTTAAAATATATAATTCATGGTTATAATAAAATCTTTTATGAAAATTTTTTATTTTTATACAAGACACATATAATTCATTATATATATGATATTAATGATAATTACATATTAATAATTTTCAAAACATTATCAAACTTATACAGTGCAGATAATTACACATGATAAATGAAATAATAATTATAGATTAATACCTTTAGTTTTTAGTTTATTTTTTACATATGATATTGTTATTTTTAAAAATTGAAATTAATAAGTATAATAAATAAATACATAATAACAATAAATTAATGCACAAATTCAAATACTTAATAATGATACTACTAAAACCCATTATCCTTCTACAATATCTAATAAAAATAAATTAATTTTTATACAGTGTGCATTAAAAACTCGCTCTCTAATAAATGCCATACTAATATATGATTTATTAAGTAAATGAAAAATAAAATAACAAAAACCAATGTCTAAAGGGCCCCTAATTTTGGGTGGGAAAAAATGCCCCAAAATCTCATTTCTTTATTATATAAAAGATATGTAGATATATTATCTATAACTTTACTATAATAAAGTGAATATCTCCTTTTAGTTTCTATTTTTTATTAAACTACTTTGCCCGTTAACTATTCTAGTTTTGTCCTTTCTCATTTTACCCCTAATAACTATGCATACACTTAATTAAATGTAATTATTATATAAAAAAAATAGCTCTTCAATCATGGTAGTTATTTACATTCCTTAACAGTCTTTTATTTTTAATTTTCTTATCTTTCTGTTTTCTAACTCAACTCTTGCTAACAGGATAAGATGGGTAGTAGGCAATGATAGATATAGAAATTTTAAGTTGTGGGAGAAGTATTCATTTATATAAACTAGTATTTTAGTTTGTACATTATACATGACAAATTTTTATTTTTATATAATTAAAATTTAAAAATAAATGAATAAATTTTTTATATATAAATTATATTATAATTAAAATCCATAATAAATAAATATATTTAGATATATAAATTAGATTTTAGATTTATAATGAATATTTTAAATTTTGATGCAAAATTATTTTTAACTATTGATAATTTCTTTAAAACTCTATTGAAATTAAATTTAAAGATAAAGATAAAAGAAAATAAATTAAAAGGGATAAACAATTAAAAATTTTCAAGTATACAGATAAAGATAAAAAAAAAAGTAGTTTAAAATAGTTGAGAGAAATTTTTTTTTGACAAGTTGTGAAGATAATATATGAGAATAATGAGAATGTCTAATTAAGAGAATTAGATAATAAGACTAAGAGTATATTTGTGGGGCCAATATATATATATAGCTGGCTTTTTTCAATTTGTTTTTGATTTTTTACAAAATTGATAATATCTTTTTTTCAAAATAAAAAATTGGGAGAGTTCGATCTCTGTGTGTAACAAATCAAGAAACGAACCTACTTTTTGTATTTTTTTTTTATATACAATAGAATAAAGTTCAGATAGGTGTAGGTTTGGAATACTCCTTTGTTCCACAATTCGAGACTATTTAAACCAACCAATTAAGAATTCTTAGATGTACTAGTACTTGGAATAACAAGTGCATCTTTGATGCATTCATCAATTCTCTCGAGAAGTCACAATTACCGCTAGCAAACATATTAATGACGAGAAACACATTTTTGCTATGCTAATAATACTTTACTTGCTCTGCTATTCTGGCCAAACCTGGCTGAGGAAGAATTACTAAGCATAAAACAAAAAAAATGAGGATTAAAAAATTAGGATATACTCGATTTATTTAAGAATATCCATGATTTATGAATATATTTCTTTTGTTTTCTTTATGTCTAGATAGATCTGTCTCTAACTTTATTGCAATCATATTTGTTCGGTATAGCACATAACATGTCGTATTAATTTTTACAATTTTGTTATTATATATATATATATATATATATATATATATATATATATATATATATATTATAAATGTAATTTATAATTATACATGTATGTTATATTTATAAATATTAAAAATTTAGTAGGAGCAACTGTCTCCACATTATTATATGTAGATTTGACCTTGACGGTAAGATAAAGGAATCATATCGTAATAATACACCGAACAATTGATTACCTTTAAAATGGTTATTCTATATCATAACCTTTCAGCCAGCAAACACACCCCTAGTTTCCTTTCCTTTCTTTTTGGTTGCTCACTTCTCTTATTCCAAACTACAGAGACTGGCACCCTGAGATGATCAGGATCGAGTCAGCAACCAACTGCTTCAATGATTCCCGTAACATGACAAGAAATTCTCACTGCCTTCCACTCCCAACAGAAACAACAATCAGGGCCATAAAAAAATTGGAGTCAAGGTCAACCAGACTAGAAATGACTCTAATCAGAAGCAATAAAGTAACTTAAATCACATATTTATGCACAAATAAGAAATTCTTTTCAGAGTAATAATATGTACGTAGACCAATATATCACCATCCTATAGACCATTACCCAAAGACTTTTCACAGCATTGTGTTAATAATTTACAAAAGATTTCCAATTTTCATGGTTATGTTTGACTTCTTCTACTGCATTAGTTGCACTTCACTACATATATAATGATGGAAATTGAGAATTTAGTATCCACTAACCCCTTGAAACGGTCTAAAGTAAATCCCATGGAAATTGATCGAGTTATAGTGGTTTATAAATTTCACTTTCCATGGTTAGTCAAGTTGACCAAGTTTCGTAAACCAATCGCATTTAGGCAATGTGCGATTGTTCAGCTTTTATCTACCCATTTGTTGTTAGGAAATTTTTTCTCCTAGGCATGTGCCTACATTGATCAAGTCATTAAAAATGTATATATTTAAAAAGAAAGAAACCAGTCTCCTTTTATACAATAGTTGGAGGAGTCTGGGAAGAGATTTTTATATGCATCTTTGTCGCAACCGGAGTTACGACTAGACGGTGAAAAAGAAATAAAAATCAAAAGAGTCGCCACCAAAGTTTATTAAGGAAAACTTTGAAAAAACTCTTGAAAAAGAAGAAATAGTCTTTGAAACCGAATATAGGTTCGGGAGTCGGTTACGTGTAGGAAAAGTATTAGCACCCTACGACGTCCGTCATAAAGACAGTTATCCCTAATTAAATGTGCAAAATTAAGATAGTTTTAAAAATATTTATTTTACCCCTAACAAAATTTTATTTATTTACAAATTTTATCATTTTTTATTTATCAAAAGAATTTTATTTAAGAAGAAAACACCTTATTTTTGGAAAGAAATTAATTTTTATTTTTTGAGATCGACAAGGGTGGGCCCTTACTCCTACGTATTCTCAAGTGCAATGAGAAATCAAACTCACGTAGTTCTTTGGGTAGAAAATCATTTTGTTGGTTGATTTTTTTTTTATTTTAGTTTTTAATATTTTAAAAGGCTTACTCAATAACCAATCCTCAAAGTGCATCTAAAATGGTTATCAGTATACCTTTTAAGGTTCTTGCAATACCCAAATAGGAAGTGCATCCAAAGTGGATATTACTAAAACCTTTATTCAAGAAAAGTTTGTTTAAAATCTTTTAGAATTTTATTTAAAAGGCTTTCACAATAACAAACGAGGAAGTGCATCCAACATGGTTATCGTTTCACCTTTTAAGATTTTCATAATAGTCAAATAAGAAGTGTATCCAAAATGACTATCATTAAATCTCTTTTATTAATTAAACTTGAATATACATTTTTTTAAAAAAGTTTAACCAGTGTTTCAAAAAAGAATGATAACTAAATAAATGATAATCCAATAAAAAGTTTATTAAGAGAAGAATCAATGCAACAGTAATAACAATAAAATAAGAAACCAAGCAAGAGATAAAATAATAAAAAATTATATGATGAAAGGAAAAGAGAGACACCAAGAATTATACCTCCAAAAGCTTTTAGTTAGCTAGAGGATATGATCTCCAGAGAGAACTTTCTTGAGGGAGGGATTTTTTGTGTGTGAAAATGTGTGTGTGTGTACTATCCTATTTATAAGCTTTAGTCTTGTTCTGCAAGCTACTATAACTTGTTTTAGAAGTTTTCTCAAAATCTCTATTGTTTATGTTTTTTTCTCTGTCTTTTTTTTTTTTTACAAAATTGGGCCAAAGCCCACCAACCCAAACCTCTTATTTAGAAATTTTTCTTTTATTGAGCCATAATTGCTTACCCAGACCTTATTCTTATTAGTTTCTATTTTTCTTTCTCTTATTTTCATTTATGGGCTTGAAATAGAATGACCCAATATTATTATTATATGTATTTTTCTTTCTATATTTATTTTTGTTATTTTTCTAATTATCCGGATAAAATTGGGTGTTCACAATCTTCTAATTAAGTAATGTTATATTAATTAATGTAATTATAAATTTAATTTAACACAAATAGATGTCTTGTAAAAGAATTTTGATGGTGAGCCTGGAGGCAATTGAATTTATTTATGATATTAAATTCTTTTTACTTTAACTATTAGGAATATTATTAATCTTTTTTTATTTATGTGATGTTAATGTAATTTATTGATGGCAATTTAATTTAATGTTTCATATGATATTCATTTGACCAAATTATGATCCAAACTCAAAACCAGTCATGCTCGTTATTTCTTTTGTATACCGTTTTCTAAAAATTGGTATGTTTAGTAACCTTGGCACATTTTTTTAGTGAAGCAATACTTAAGTCCGTCTGACATTCTCCATACCCTTATGCCTACAAATACAAGCTACTCTGCATTAAACTTACAATTACGAAAATAGCCAGATTCTTCTTGATTATTGTGTTGAAACATGTCAAATACTGAAGCCCAAGCCAATTACTAATTTGTGATTTTCGAAACTCAAGCAAGACAAACATTTAGTATGTGTTAGTTTTCTCGTTTGCCCTATAGCTTCCCATTGTAGCTTCTCAGTTTGAGCATTTTAAAACGTACGCTAACATCAAATTAAATGCACTATTGATTGTTAACACCGTCGTACAAAACCTCTACAATATAAATCCACAATATTATGACCAAGGATTGTGTATAGTTAGTTAAAAAACCAACCAAAATTTATGGGAAGGCAAACCTATCAATTTGATTCTATTCTTACTGAGCATGCCATGTACTATTAACAATAATATTTACGAAAGCGGTTAAACAAGAGCCTATGGAGAATTTTAAGGAGAGATACTTGAACAAGCCTCTGTTACACTACTCCGGCTTGGGGTAACTATTACAGAGCTGGATTTGGCATCAGTAGATGAAAGTTCTAAATCAGAAATACTGTTAACAGCTAGAATCACAACATTGTCAGTATGCAGAAACAGAAAGAAACCACATTACCACTGAATGTATGCCAGAAACCACATTTCCTACTCTTGCCATATGAATGACCAGCAATTGCCAACTGGTTATTCACTTGACCTTAATCTGATTGGATATTGACTTGACCTTTACTATGCATTGCTTATTGACTTGACCTGAACAACATGCGCTCTTCTCCGATCACGTCGAATTACCAAGCTCTATATAAAGCTCTCTAAGAATAGAAATATCACCATCTATCACCAGCCTCCAATTTCTTATCAAAATGAAGCATTTTTCTCTCATGTTACTTGCATTTTGGTCTATATATCTCCACCTGTTTTCTCTCTTTACCCTGAACTCACTATGGTTCACCCCAAACATGACTGTCTTTGCCTCAGGAAATGAGACTGATCATTTGGCATTGCTCAAATTCAAAGAATCCATATCCAATGACCCATATGGAATCCTCCTATCTTGGAATACTTCTACTCACTTCTGTAACTGGCATGGAATCACATGCTATCCTGCGCTTCAAAGAGTTGGACTGTTGAACTTGCGAGGATACAAGTTGAAAGGATCCATATCGCCTCACGTTGGCAATCTCTCTTTTTTGAGAAACTTCAATCTTGCAAACAACAGCTTCTACGGCAAGATCCCACGAGAACTGGGACGGTTGTCACGACTGCTGCAAATCCATGTTGCAAATAACTCATTGGTAGGAGAAATTCCTACAAACTTGACAGGTTGCACTCGTCTTGAACGCCTATTCTTGTATGGGAACAATCTAAGTGGCAGAATACCGATTGAAATTGGCTCACTTCGGAAGCTTCAATACATCAACGTTGCTAACAACCAGTTAACCGGAGGAATCCCATCATTCATAGGGAATCTTTCATCCCTAACTGTTCTCGGGGCGAGTTATAACAACTTAGAGGGAGATATTCCTCAAGAAATATGTCGTCTCAAAAGCTTGACATTTGTAACATTGGGTGTCAATAAACTGACCGGAACATTTCTTTCTTGTGTTTATAATTTGTCATCTCTTACTAACATCTACGCCTCAGATAATCAATTTAGTGGCTCTCTTCCACCCAACATGTTCCACACCCTCCCCAGTCTCCAATTATTTGAAATTGGCGCCAATCAAATCTCAGGTTCAATCCCATCTTCCATCACAAATGCATCTATCCTTTCAGTTCTTGGTATCTCTGAAAACCATTTTGCTGGACAAGTTCCAAATCTGGGGAAGCTACAAGATCTTTCAATACTAGATTTGTCTATGAACAATCTAGGTGACAATTCAACTAATGACTTGGAGTTTTTAAAATCATTAACAAACTGTAGTAAGTTTCATGTAATAGATATATCCTCCAATAATTTCGGTGGTCATTTGCCAAATTCCTTGGGCAATTTATCCACCCAACTTAGTCAATTAGATCTTGGGGGTAATCAGATATCAGGAGAAATTCCTGTGACAATAGGAAATCTAATTGGCTTAACTCTCTTGGCGATGGAACATAACTGCATTACCGGCATTATCCCAACAGCTTTTGGGAAGTTTCAGAAGATGCAAATCTTAGAATTAAGTGGGAATAGGCTGTCAGGACAGATAGGAGCCTTCATAGGAAACCTTAGTCAGTTGTTTCGTTTGGTTATGGCAGAAAATATGTTAGAAGGAAATATTCCTCCAAGTATAGGAAACTGTCAAAAGTTACAATATCTTGGTCTTTGGAAAAACAACCTTAGAGGAACCATACCCACAGAGATTTTTAATCTTTCCTCTCTAACGAACTTGTTGGATTTGTCACAAAACTCATTGAGTGGTAGTATACCGGAAGAAGTGGGCAACCTAAAAAATATCGATTATCTAGCTGTGTCTGAGAATCATCTGTCTGGTCACATTCCTGGAACTATGGGAGAATGCATAATGTTGGAGTACCTATATTTGCAAGGAAATTCGCTACAAGGAATCATCCCATCCTCTTTGGCATCACTCAAAGGTCTTCGATATCTGGACCTCTCACGAAACCACTTGTCTGGATCAATTCCTAATGTTCTGCAGAACATTTCTTTCTTACAATATTTCAATGTATCATTTAACATGTTGGATGGTGTGGTTCCAACTGAAGGTGTCTTTCGAAATGCAAGTGAGTTTGTGCTGACTGGAAATAGTAAGCTTTGTGGAGGTATTTCAGAACTGCATCTACCACTATGCCCTGTTAAAGGTAAGAAACTTCCAAAACACCACAAGTTTAGGTTGATAGCAGTGATAGTTAGTGTGATTTCTTTTCTTCTCATACTGTCAATTATTCTAACTATCTACTGGATGAGGAAAAGGAGTAAGAAACCATCTTTGGATTCACCAACAATTGACCAGCTGGCTAAAGTTTCATACCAAAGCCTACACAACGGAACTGATGGCTTCTCAACTACGAACTTGATAGGGTCTGGAAATTTTAGCTCTGTCTAC
Organism: Spatholobus suberectus; assembly: GCA_004329165.1. Classification (NCBI taxonomy): domain Eukaryota; kingdom Viridiplantae; phylum Streptophyta; class Magnoliopsida; order Fabales; family Fabaceae; genus Spatholobus; species Spatholobus suberectus. The sequence goes on along the minus strand of CM014730.1, from coordinate 76,056,687 downwards.
AAAGGAACTCTTGAGTTAGAAGACAAAATTGTTGCCATAAAGGTCTTAAACCTTCAAAGAAAAGGAGCTCACAAGAGTTTCATAGCAGAATGCAATGCACTTAAGAATATTAAACATCGAAATCTGGTTCAGATTTTGACATGCTGTTCCAGCACAGATTACAAAGGTCAAGAATTTAAAGCTCTAATTTTTGAGTACATGAGAAATGGAAGCTTAGAGCAATGGTTGCATCCTCACACACTAAGTGCAGAGCATCCGAGAACACTGAGCCTCGATCAAAGATTAAATATCATGATTGATGTTGCTTCTGCATTGCATTATCTTCATCATGAATGTGAGCAATCGATCATTCACTGTGATTTAAAGCCAAGCAATGTCCTTCTTGATGATGACATGATTGCTCATGTGAGTGATTTTGGCATAGCAAGACTTCTCTCAACCATTAATGGTACCGCTTCTGAGCAAACAAGTACAATTGGAATAAAAGGGACTGTTGGCTATGCTCCTCCAGGTATGTTCTTAAGTTTTGAACCATTAGTGTTTCTTCAAATTCTCATTTTTTTTTTGTGTCAACTTTTTATTTATTAGTATTGTGTATTGACAGTTTTTGTATATATTTTAGAGTATGGAATGGGTTCTGACGTGTCAACTTATGGCGACGTGTACAGCTTTGGGATTCTTATGTTGGAAATGCTTACAGGAAGAAGACCCACAGATGAAATGTTTGAAGATGGTCAAAATCTTTGTAACTTTGTTGCAATTTCATTTCCTGATAATATTTTGCAGATTTTGGACCCACGACTTATTCCAGCAGAGGAAGCAACAACGTTGGAAGGAAACAATTGGAATCTTAATCCAAATCCAAATGTTGAGAAGTGCTTAGTTTCACTTTTTAGGATTGGACTTGCTTGTTCTATGGAATCACCAAAAGAAAGAATGGATGTGGTTGATGTCACCAGGGAGCTTAATCGAATCAGAAAGGCCTTTCTTATTGGTGAGTGAATGAGGATCTACTTAATTCTCCACATATAACTATCGGACACAAAATGATTATTGTTCTAGAAATTAGTTTTATGTTTTAAAAAAATTCCATATATAATTTATTCTTTTGTCCTCTGTTTTTTTATGAATTATTTGACAAGTACACGAAGTTTTCCTCTTCAAAATTAATAATATAGTAAAATTGAGGATTTTACATGCTTTATGTGTATTTAGATTTTCATTGGAATAGAACTTCACGAATATTTAGGTTTATGCAAAAAAAATAAATTGATTTTACAATTTTTTTTCGTGACATTTATAACAGTCTCCTAATAGATAAACACACCCTTAATTACCTAATTTTTGTTTATGTAGATATAATTTGATTTTTCTGTCATCTTGATATTTTTTCAAAATTCCAAAACTGCAAATGTAATGGAATTCTTGAATTTCAGGTTTTGACATTTGTGAGAAGAATAAAAGCTGAAATCAAATACCACAGTAATTTTGGATAAAGGTGTATGCAACAGTATGATGTCTTGTCAATAAAGTTAAATGGGGTGCAAAATTGTGTACTAATTTGCCTCTGTTTTCTAGCCATCTAAATAAGTTAATCCATCCTTCATGTAACATATATCATGTACATAACGGATGCAATACTCCATCCAATTAGTAGACTTATTATACTTTCATATTTTTATTTCCTGTATGACTCGGTGCATGATTTTCCAAATTTTGCTACAAAAACATCAAAATGCTCTCAAACTATGATCCATATTCAACACACCAATTTGTTTATTTTTCTTTTGGTTTTGGGGGAGTCCATAAACTCTTTAAAAGTAAGTGCAGAAGTAACTAGCTGAGATTTTTATTTTTATTTTTTTGGCTTTAATTTACGAGGCAATAAATTCGTAAAAGCCGAAACATAAAAACTTCCGTATGAAATATACACATTAATCATTACATCTAAAAAACTTTCATTGATGTAATTACTCTTATTTAATCCTATCTAAGTACTCCTTGTTTTTAATATAATCCATGCTTGTTCATAGCTAGCACGTTTTTTATTTTATTTTTTTACTATTTGTTTGTCCTTGTATTTAACATCTTTTAATTTTTGTAATTGACAGTGTTTTTCCGCAGCATATTTTAAAGTTATAGCAAAAAAGAAAATCTTACTTTAAACGAATAGCAACTCAATTGCCCCACTTATCTTATGTCAGTTCTTATGGAGAAATAGAATAATAGAAACAGTATCATTGAGTGAATATCAAAACATTTACACCATAAAATTATACCATATACAATTATCTTCATTGCGTGAAATTATTTAGAAAATATTTCAAGAAGATATAATATTAGTAGTTTGGTTAACTTCTATAACATTCTAATTATACTAATTTTTTCTGAATTTATAACTTTTATACATGTTATACGCATACTGTAATTAAGTAATGTTATATTAAATTATTAATTAATGTAATTATAAATTTAATTTAACACATAGTTTGGATGTCATGTAAGAGAGTTTTGATAGTAAGCCTCAAGTGAATTTAATTTATTTATTATATTAAAGTATGTTTCCTTTAACTATTAAGAATATTATTAATCTAATTTTTTATTTATATGATGTTAATTTAATTTAGGTTAAATTAATTTGAAGTTCTCTATAGTTTTATAGAGTTTTTAATTAAGTCCCTATGGTTAAAAACACTTTAAAAAAGTATTTATAAATTAAAAAGTTTGTAATTAAACCCCTACATGGTGTTATCAATCAGTTAGTTTATATTCAAATTAATTGTACTTTTAGTCTTCCAACTTTTCTCTTATTTGAAAGTGGGGATCAAACCACCACCTTTGAAGTTCACCAATAACATTAAAACCACAAAGCTAATGATTTTATTTCGTTTACAAATGAAATTTATATTATATATAACTTAAATGAGAGACCAGAACTGTACATATATTTACCACTACTAAATTAAATAATATTAACATCATATAAACTAATAATATTAAAATTAATATGAATAAATATAAATTAATAATATATATTTGTCAACATGAATTTAGTTTGAATCTCCACCCTCAAAGTTCATCAATATATATAAACTAGTATTTTAACCAGTGCATTGCATAGAATAAATATTTATTTTATATAACTTAAATTTATAATAAATAAATACTCCTGAATATATAAATTATATTATAATTAAAATTTATAATAAATAAATATTTTTGAACATATAGATTTTATTTTAAATTTATAGTAAACAATTATTATAATACAATGTTAATTTTAATTATTGATAATTTTTTAAAAAAATATTAAATTTAATTTAGAACTAAAGATATTAAAAATAATAAATTGAACGAGATATGATGTTAAAAAAATTCTTAAAAACACTCTCATTAAATAATGATAGCTTAAAAAATAGCAGCTAAAAACGTTTTCGTTCAAGATAGCTATTCTAATTTAGATATATAGAGGATTAGTACATATTAATAAACTTCTAGAAAGATTTAAATATATTAGATATGATATAAATATACCAGAAAAAAGTTAATTAGAAATATATAATATAAATATTTTTTTTAGTGAAATATATATAAAAAATTATTTCATCGATAATAATATCTTATTTTAGTCACTAAAATATGTAGAGAAAAAATAAAAAATTAAAACAAAAAATTTTTATAAAAAAGAAAATTATTTAAAATAAAGTAATTAAGTTATAATTAAGATATATAGTATTAAAAAGTATAAGTTATAGTCTGTTTTGTTTAAAATATTATATTATTTATTTACTAGTAGTAAATATATGTATAATTTTGGTCCTTAGTATATATTATTAATATATATTTATTAATATTAATTTTAATATTATTAATATCCTATAAATCTATACTAATTTATATTTATTATATTTCTTAAAATTTTAATATTATTAGTTTTTATAATGTTAATATTATTTAATTTAGTGGTAGTAAATAGATGTACAATTTTAAACTCCCATTTAAGTTATATATAATATAATTTTTATTTATATATAAAATAAAGTCATTAATTTAATAATTTTAGTATTTTTAGTGAACTTCAAAGTTGGGGGTCTGATTCGCACCTTCAACACTTTTATTAATTTCTTTTCCATTTTTGCATACCACCATCATTTAGCATATAAGAATTTAATTACAAATTTTTTAGACTATAAAGACTTTTTTAAAGTGTTTTTAATTGTAGAAACATAATTAAAACATCTATAAAACTATAAGACCAACAAATTAATTTAACCTTTAATTTATTGACGGTAATTTAATTTGATGTTTCATAACCAAATTATGATCCAAACTCAAAACCAGTCATGCTCGTTTATTTCATTTGTATACTGTTTTGAAAAAATCCTGCACGTCATAGAAGTTTACCTTCCCATATTTTTTTAATCAAGTAATATTTAAGTTCGTCTGACCTTATTCATACTCCTACTCCCGTTTACGCTTAAGCCTATAAATACGAGCTTCTCTGTACTAAACTTACAAATACAGGATATATCCTAACAGTATAAAACAATTTTACACTGTCATAATTATACAATCACTATGTATATTAAGTTTGTTAACTTTTATAATAATTAACTTAAAAATTTATATCAACAATGATTTATAATTAATTGATAGTATAAAAAAATTTATACTAACAGGATATAACCATTAAATTCTTACAAAAATAACCAGATTCTTCTTGATTATTGTGATGAAACATGCCAAATATTGAAGCTCAAGTCAGTTACTCATTTGTGATTTTCAAAACTTAAAGTATGACAATGACAAACATTTGGTATGTGTTAGTTTTCTCGTTTGCTCTCCCCCAAACGCCGTTTGTCCTACAGCTTCCCATCCCAATGTAGCTTCTCAGTTTGAGCATCTTCAAACGTGTGCTAACATCAAACTAAATACTCTTCATTGTTAACACCGTCGTACAAAACCTCTCGAATATAAAACCACAATGTATGATCAAGGATTGTGTATAGTCAGTTATAAAACTAACCCAAATTTATGGAAAGGCAAACTGCTAGGTTTGCTTCTATTCTTACGGAGCATGCCATGTACTAATAACAATAACATTTACAAAAGCAGCTAAACCAAGGCCACTATGGAGAATTTTAAGGAGACACAGTTGTACAAGCCTCTCTACTAATGCACCAGACAGTACTCCGGCTTGGTGTAGCTATTACAGAGCTGGATTTGGCATCCATAGATGAAAGTTGTGAATCAGAAGTACTATAACTGCTAGAATCACAACATTGTCCACCTGCCTTGTTCATCTTATCAAGTAAGGACTGCCTGATATGTGAACCAACCACCCAAGTTTGAGAGAGATTTATCCCAGGAGAGCAATTTATTGCCACAGGTGAATTAGGATTGCTTAAAGAATCCTCCTGCAATATATCTCCTATTCTAGACAGTATGCTGAAGGCTAAATTTCCTAGAACTCTGGAATATGCCTCCAAAATGGAATGCCCAATATCCTTCAGAAACAGAAAGAAATCACATTACCACTGAATGCATGCCAGGGGCCCTTAACAAATTGGATACTTTTGCTTTTTTATTTACATTTTTCTTTTTTCCCTTGGTTTGAAACAGAATATAGCATGGATTTCTCAGTCTTTTAGGGGTAGGCAGGAATGTAAATGAAGCAGATGAAACAAAAAGATTTAGGCCTTGTTTGTTTACTGTTTTTAAAAACTGTTTTCTATCTTCTAAAATTTGTCTCTCCCCCAGGCATATTTGAAAGCACATTTCTGTTTTCTAAAAGTTTGTCCCTTGAACACTTGAAAAGAACAGTTGAAAAAAACAGAACAGGATGAAAAAACATCTCCCAATCTTCTCCGGTCAGAATAATTAGCAAAATGCGTTACAATAAAACTCACCTTGCCATATTGAGCTTTAGCAGCATCCAGAAATGTTTGAGGAAGGTTTGGGTATCTGATTTTAAGCAGCTGTAAAAGAGTTTCTGCTCGATCCAATAATAACTCCATTTTATCAACCTCTGACATGGGATCCTTCACAAAAGACGACCATGAGGATCGAACCGGGGATTTTCCACTAACTTGTTCTGCAATTTTCTCTTTCCATGAGAATATGGCAGCTTCCAGTCTATTAACTGTCTCAAGGACAATATGTTCAGATTTCAAGTTGAGAGATTGAAGCATGTCTTCTCCAGAGCTTGATTCAGCCGTCAAAAGCTTGTGCAGTTCCTGTCCAAGGTTTGCCTTTCCAGACTGCAACATAAAAACAGATTTAATTTATCAAAGTGTACCCTTTGATTATGATTTCTGTGAAGTTCTTACGCTGAGAATGAAAAGTTCCTCATGGTAAAGTTATCAAAACATTTAATTTTCTTGTTCAAGACCTCAAGCTTATATTCATTGTCAACAATTAAATGCCTTAACTACATTAAAGTTGCTCAGGATAAAATGTACCCCTCCGGACTCAATTATAAGCAACAAAAAAAAAAAAAAGATTTGATGGACTCAAATATAAGCAATTTTAACTACTTTTACCCTATTTAATAATATCATCCCAAAAATATCCTTCAATTAATTGAGATTCTATTTTCAATATCTTTTTTTCATTCTTCATATCCAATTTCAATGAAGAGCACTAAAGAAATTTTTTTTTTGCTTTTAATTAAATATGATTAGTGGAATTAAATGACATTAACTAACTTTCTTAATTAGCACAATAGTTAGTTAATTTTGCTTATATTTGAGTCCGGAGGAAATACATTGTTTCAATTCAATTCAGATTGAAGCTATTCAACAGTACAAGATGATCACCTTTGAAAGTGCATCTTTAATAATCGCTGGCACAGGCATTTCGAGCAACATAGTTTCATTGATAGATTTGGCAGCCTTGAATACTTGACGTACCACCCTACCCTGATGAAGCAGCCTCTTTCTTTCATTATCAGAAAGGCCGCATTTTGGTACTTGGGGTGATGGAAGCCACCATCTTTTGCTCTGCTGTGCATTTGGGTCCCTCCCTTCTGCCCGGCTTCCTCCCTCTGCATACCAAAACTCCGTATTCACCATCGAATCTAGTGCCTCCTGTCAACGAAAAATGATGTAGTAACCTGGTAAGTCAGTTGAAACAAAAGTTCCAAATTTTGATGAGAATAAAGAGATCACAATGTCACATACAATAAGCATAGAGTCCAACTTCTGAAGTGCTGGAAGATTCATGTGGATGTCTCCGCGTGCTTTTGGGGTCATTATCTGTTTGAAGAAGATGACTATCTTATTTTATTGCAATATGATGTATAAAATAGTCCATCCTTTCCTATCTTAGCTCAAATGAAAGATACCTCAAAGATCCCACCATTGGAACTGCTTTGCTTAGCGGGAACTAGCTCGACCATATAGTTGGTAGGAGACAATAACCAGTCCATTTCTCCTTGCCATTTTCTCCTCCTTTCTTCAGATAGTGGTTCCAATTTCCACAGCTCACCAAAAACCGTCACTGCATACGATCATTAAGGACTTAGATTCCTTAAAATAAAACCAGAAGAAAGAAGAGAAATGAATAAGAAACAGCCCATGTACTCTTCAAGTGTAATTCTATGATTGTGTATAAGGTTTCAAAGAGTGACATAAAAGCTTTATAAACCATCCCTTTTTTTGTGACAAAGTTCATCAGTTGCATGTAATATTTAAAGGAACCAAGACAACATAGTAGTAAAATGGAGTCAGAGCAGACCTGCTAGGTTTGTGATGGCATTAGACAGCGCAAAAGCTGAATTGAGGCCCTTGGTTCCTCCGGTAACATCTTCGCCTAGCAAAAGCTTAGAAAATCTTTCCTTCATGGCTTCTATATCTGAATGTTGGATAGCGTAAGGCTTCTTCTCTTTGACATAAAAATGTTGAGGACTTTCTGAGAGGTCCCATTCTTCCAGTCCTTTGTCATCCCTTTTCATTGTCAAACTTTTTGAAGAGAATGATCCAAAGGCATCTTTGCTGGAGGAACAACTGGAGTCATCGTCATCAAATGAATCAGTTATGCATTCATCTCCTCTACTTGTTCTGCTTTCATCCTCGTACGACTGGTTATTTAGCATGCAACTCTCAAGGCCATTATATGTCATAATCCCTGTAACATCCCATTATTATACATTCATAAAAATATGATTTCAAAAGGTGCAATACTTAAATTCAACAATAATACATGTAACCAAATAATCATGAGAAAAAATAAAACCTGGCCGTCATTTTCAAAATAATGCAAGAATATATTCTCTCTGCTGTTGGACAAATTAGCGGTGCAGGCAAACATCCAAAAGTAACGTATGAATAAACAGCATGTTTTCAATTAAAACCCTAATATAAATTGCCACATTGGTACTGGTACATGACTTCTATTAAGTGATAATATTTAAGTAAAAAACACGAAGCTTTTCTGAATTCTTCCATATCTACACACATATACAAGCTACGTCAGAAATAGAAATCTAAATCATATGCTTTGTTTTTGGCAAGTTGCTCCACTCGACACATTTAAAAATATAATTCATACATACTCAAGGTCTCCGAATAAAAAACAAAAGGCTATCGCTAATGGTTAGGACTTAATAGTATCACGAAGAATGAATAATTGAGATTCTATTGGATCTCTGTCACGGATATCGTTTACTTCCTAGTTGATATAAACTTTGTATGCCCTCATCACAAGGTTAAGTATCTCTGCAACTGCAGATCATCATAGTAAATTAATGTTACCCATTGCAAGATTCACCGACTAGAATATATGCTATTAATTCTTGCCAAAATGCATATATTTGTTTATGTACTAATGATTTTCATACAGCTGAACACATGACAAGTTGATTGTTGATAAACTCTGGATTTTTTTTTTATACTCCATCCACATCCTGAAAAGTCTTTTAAAATGCATGGTAGATCTCGCACCAACAAGGCGATAACATTAACTATTTGGTTCGCACTTGAGAGAAGGGCATAGCCATCAGTCAAATATGTGCCAAACTTTATATTAATATTATGGATAATAAAGCACACATAGTCACATGCAATGCAAGAGTCATCAGCGGACCCTTTTTCCCCCTTCATTTTGGCGTTTGGCCATAAAACTTGAGTTGAAAATGCAAAAGTTCCCCCTTGCTTTCTGTGCAATAATAACGGATCAACCCTTCAATAAAATAACGGAGATGAATTTAATATCGGATTTCAGAAGAAGAGCCAGTTTAATAGGCTTGTATAGTTGTATATATATATAAAAGAAGCGAATTAATTGAGTACGAATACCAATTCATGTTAGTCTAACAAGCAGTGCATGTTGGTCTAATATGCGCTGCGACAACCTCGCCTTATCCCTATTTAGTTCACCAAACACAATTTCAAGTCTATGGTGATTTTAAATCGTAGCATAAGCGTATCAGATTTATATCCATGTTAGATACTACATGGACACTTCAAATATTTTCAATTACATTTTTATAATTTTATATTTTTATCACAATAATCGGATAAATTTATATGTTTTATGATTATAAAAACTTATATTCATTTTTAAAACATGAATTCTCTTGTGATTTAAAATTTTATCTAATATTAACTTTACATGATTTTTTTTATATTATATTATAATCGTATTGACTTATTTAATTCTTAAAATTTACCGTATTCCCATGCTCATGTATATCATATCCGCATCTTGTATTATATCTGTATTTCCTAACTGACAAAAAATTGAGAACATAGACGGGTGAATACAGAAAGTGTTCACTACCAATATCAGCCAGGGAAAGATTCGAACAGAACAGAAAAGCTTCCGAGGCTATGGGCTATGACAGGATAGAACATCAGCGGCATTGAATTAAAGCCAAAGAAAAGCTAAGGACAAAAATGCCTCAAAAGAGAGAAGAGAATCCCCACAGAAGAATCCAATCTAAATAGTAAGAAAAATATGTTAAATTTTGAGGACCAAAGTAGGGCAATGAATGGTGCATCCCCCCCCACTCTGCACCCATTTACTTCAATTTGTCAGCATCTATCAGCGGGAGTGGCACAGCTAGTAGTTACGACTAATAACAACACTGCCGGTGGCCCAGGGTCAACCAACATGTCGGTCAAAGGCGTTCAGTTTCAGATTTGTGAATTGAGATAGAGAAAGATAACCTCCACAATTTCTGTGATTTTATCAAACCCCAAAACTTAAACATTATTCGTTTCATTCTTCTAACACCGTCCTACTTGCTCAAAACTAAAACAAGATCCATGTCACATCTAAAATAATGGAACAAAGCAAACGGTTCAAATTGCGGGATTCCACCATATCTTGTTTAGAAAAAGGGGGGGAAATTGACGTAGAAAGCTCAACAATATAGGAATATTAGTTGGTACCCTTCGATTTGTCAAGCTTTATACCTGTTAGTCTTATTTATCTCACAAATTGTACGAAAAGATTGCAATTTTCAAAGCTCAATCTCAATGTGCTAAGCTTGACTGAAATTTTAGGATTAACAATAAATAATTGGTACTTAAAATTCAAATGTAGTAAGTGAATATTACTGTTTATCGTTTAGCTTGCAGCATTAGCAAGAAGAACGTGGCAATAATTGATCAGCATAGCAAATTTGAAACTGTGGTAGTTCTTTTCTTTGGCCCACAAGACCACAACAATCAGAAAATAACCACCTACTCCAAAAATGGGTATTTCTGTTCAGGATTGAAATAAAGGATAAAATCTGATACGAAACATCCTTTTACAAAAGTCATTCTATGTTAGTCATATTAATTTTTTTTATATTTTTTTACACAAATCAACATGTAAATTTATCAATTCTACAACTAATTACAAGTTTTTTGTCAAAATTTTATAACACTAGCATTTACTCAGATCCAATGGCAAACCATACTTATATGGTAAGGAGTTTTTTCTTTTTTTTTGTTAATACGTTACGAGATGATTGTCGTAGAGCAGTCGTACACACAATTTTTACAGTCTAATCAATTAAAGAACCCACACACATCAAGCCCCAACCTTTCAACTCAGCTGGGTAATTCATTTTTGAAACAAGAAATTCTAATTGACAAAAAAAATAAAAAAAATAACTAGAATATACAGATAATATGAATATTTTTCACAACGTCATTTAATTATATATTATCATTTATAGTGAGATTGTTGCTTTTTACAATAATTATTTTAGAAATTATATCTAGAATATTTTTTAATTAATTGATAGTGTAAATTACACTGATAATATATAAAAAATAAACTCTAAAAATAAAAGTTAAACTTGATTGTCTACTAACAAATAGATTTTAATCTTAGTACAACCATTATATATATAAAAAAAAAAGAGAATACTGATCAATTAAAGCAATGCTCTTTCAAATATCTTAAATTATTATGTTGTCCTGTCTCTATCATTTTCGTCTTTTCCTTTTTATTCTTTTTGGGATAGCCTGCTATTTTTTTCGAATAGCCTAGTTCACGCAGCTGGTATGTTGTAGCAGAAAAATTAGTGACGTTTGTAAAGATGGCTATTTAATATTTATGACTTATGAGTCTAGGATAAGAATAAATGTGCCCCATAATAAAGGGATTATTGATTATTCAACCTAGTAATATAGTACAGTATCACTAGTAAATGAAATTTTGATTATTAGCAAAGAAATGTAGGTATAGATTTCAAATTCAAATCTAGCACTCTTACTATTGTTGAGACTTGAGTCAATGACAAAAATAAATAACATATTTTGTTAAGTATGCATGCTAAATCTTTTAATTGAAATATTTAAATCTGATTAATGGTATTAAACTTTTATTGCTAAGCAGGCCCCTGATTTTAAGGAAGATTTTTAAGAAAAAAAAATGTAAAGAAAACTACTAATGCTCAAAGACCCTACAGCCACCATTAATTTGGAGTCTAGTATGATTATACTATGCAAAAAAAAAAAATGTGATGTTAAAACCATAAAAAAATATCTCTTCTAAAATTTTAAGTTTATTTATGTAGACGAATATTTTTGAAGTATGATTGTAGTCTGTAGAGCTGTTTTTTAATTTGCTAAAGTTAATTTCATAGTTTTAATTATAAAAAAAATTAAAAAATATTGAGCCTAATCAATTTAAATCAATAATAAAAATAGCACATAGACACAGAATTTGACAGTATGAACTTACTCTCTCGTTCATCAAGATCGATGCTAAATTTCCTTTCCCTGGTGCAGCATGCTAGTCTTTTTCTCATCATCAACATCCCCTTCAATTTCTTGCCGCTCCACTACACTGTCAGTGTTTGACGACAAAGGCTTCAGCGAAAGGTCACTGACTCCCTGCGGCTTCAATAACTCTTACTCTCTGTCCGTCACCAACAATGTCACCAAACTATTATTCTAAGCCATTTTCAACAGTTATATTATACCCACACCTGATAAAATTTCGAGATTAACGCATGCTAAGGACACCATGGGCCACCAATGTCACCCCCACCATTCCTAAGCATTAAATTTGACGTACCAAGTCACGCTTGAAATAACTTCCACTATATCCAAAATTTCAAAAAGAAAAATCGTACTATTCCATGAATTTATGGAACATGTTTTATAACCAAAGAGAAACACAAGAAAAAAATGTGAAATAAAATAATTAATGTGGTAAAAGAAATTAAAAAGTATTGGAAAAAAAGTAATATATAAACAATATACCTCCTTAAGGAAAAATCACAGCAGCATTGATAATTGATAATATAAAGAGTACTAGTAAAACTCTCTTTGACTCTTTCTTTTTAAGACTCTTTTTATTATCAGTTAAAATTTATTAAAAATCATAAATTTTAATGGGTCTTAACTTTTATTTAATGAGTCTTTCTTAAATTAGAGGTGAGATAATAAATTCCAGTGTTAGAAAAAGTGTTCCTGACATTTTTCTCAATAATATATATATAACAGAAATATTATTTTATGTTTATCTCTCACTTGTATATCATTTATTACTTACAAATTATTTATTATATCTTATAATGATAAAAAGAGATAGTTGTAAAAAAATATTTTTGTATAAATTTTTGTATGAATTGTTGTATATGTATCACATTTCCACATAAAAAGAGGATTTATTGAATTAATAAATAAATAAATAAATGAAAATGAACTTTCTTTTGTGATCCACCTCCTACATGTACATTTCCACCCCGTCCAAACCAATTGATCGCCAAGGATTACCCAAATACTGTATAACATACGTATTATTATACATTATGAGATAAGAATATATGCACGTTGGGCATAATTACTTAATTATTAAGTAATAAGAATTAATTATTAAATAATCATAAGGGGGAAAATAATAAAAGAGTCCTGGGGTGGAGCGGAGTAAAAGGTGCTACTTATGGCAACTTTACGAAGCGATGGTCAAAAAGTCATGAGGGTGGTCTGAAAAGCTCACGCAGATTCCAGTGTGACCCTGATTTAGCATAAAGATTCGTTTTTACAAAACGTTTTTTTTAACGAAAGTGAGAATTGAAGAAGATCCAATCAAAAGAACAAAGGTGAGTTTTACAAATAAAAAAAGGAATTTTGGGTTCTCAGTAGAAAGTGGAAACAAAACAAACAGAATAGGTTCCTATAATGGTAACGGCGACAAGTTAAAATGGTTTGACGAGGAAAGAACATAACATAACGTACCTCGGCTAGCATTGTTGTTTGGCGAAGGTTGCATGGCGATGGCGAGCATAAGCAAGCAGGAATGGCACCGTAGAAGGAGTAAGAGAATGAGATGAAGAGTAAGGTTGGAGAGAGAATCTAGCAATGGAAATGGAGTGTGTGTATTTAATAGCAAAGAGAGAGAGTCCTTGAGGAAGAGAGAGAAAGAGAGGCCGCAGTAACTGAATTTGGGCCGTTGAATGTAGTGGGCCCCGGTTCCCTTTAGACGGTTTGGATTAGGGATCAATATAACAAGGCAGAGTAAGTGGGGGCCAAGGATGGCGCCCTATCAATTTCATCCTTAAGTTGGAAATCATTTTTTCTTAATGAAGCTTTTCGATTTCAATTTTCAAATTAAACTTGATCACCCAGCAGTCACTAGTCACTGCATTACAGCTAAATGCGCTTTTGTACTGTTTTTTTAAGGTAAATTATATTTTACTTTAGTATAGTTTTGCATTTTATTTAACTTGTTTCATTATTGTTTTATTATGAAATTCTCTTATATTTTTTATATTTCTAAAAATTTTCCTCTTATTTTTAGATTTATTATCCGTAATTTTAATCGTAATTATAATATTTTACTTTAATTTGAATTTTAGGAGAGTTTAGTGATAAAAGAAATCAAAGGATAAATTTTAAAAAAATGTGAAATAAAAAGAAAGTAAAAATATAATATATCCTTTTATCACATACACATGATTAGAATCTTCAATTGAAAAATGGAATGTGAAGTATCAGATCAGGTCTTCCATCAAGAAATGAAAATCTATGGAATAAACTGATTTTGTTTAAGTAATACTACACCTTGGAACCGTGGACAGAAAGTGATGAGGAGAGAAAATTTTAAAATTGAAATTGAAATAAAAGTAGAAAAAAATAAAATTTAAAATTTTTATTTTAAAAAAAAATTCTTTTTTTACTTTCTTTCTAATTGAACAAAACAAATACATTATTATTTATATTTTTTCTTCCCTGTTCTTTTTTCTTCTCAAACAAACATACCATTACTATTGTTGTGGTTGTTCCAATGATGAGAATATTTTTCTTCCTCGTGCTTGAGATTCCTCTAATCATACCTAAAGATGGTGGTGGATACTGGTAAAAAAAATAATATTGAGTTAGTGTGTATTTTAATAAGGAAGTTGTTGCGGCAAAAGTTATGCATATATTGGTATGTTGACAAAGTCATTTCATAAAATATTTTCTCTCGTCTTTGTCTTTATTAGACAAGGTAATTTCTATTGTTAAACGATAAATATGATATTGTGTTATAATCATAGTGAATTAATTAGAAAGTCATTAGTGTGATTTAGAATGTTATGAGTAGAATTTGCAGGAATTTTATAAAGTTTGAGTATAAAACTATAAATATTTGTGATAACTTTTGGTCATCTTTTCGTGTAATTGATGATTTTTCATTTCTTTTTTTTAATTATTATTATCATTCGTAAGGAATTTTGGAAGAGTGAATGAATTTTATTTTATTTTGGTAGAGACTACAGAAGAATGGATTGAAATTAAAAAAGACATTGTAAGCGTTGGTACATTCGAGTTGAGTACATTGAAGGAAAATCACTTTAGAAAAATCATATTGTCACTTGCATGTTACTATAACTGCACTTCTAATTAATTCTAATCAAAAGTTTCGGTATAACTGCACTTCTAATTAATTCTAATCAAAAGTTTCGGTGTGTGTGTGTGTGTGTGTGTGTGTGTGTGTGTGTGTATAGAGAGAGAGAGAGAGAGAGTGGATACAGTGCAATTCTTATTAAAAAAAATCTTAATTTAACTATTACCTAATCTATTTCTTCCTATTAAAGTAGTAAAATCTACAAAAAGAGAAATGATATTTGTATAATAAATTATACAACTAAGAGAGAGAAAGAGAGAAAGAAAGAAAAATTTTGAATGTAATAAATGATATGATGAAGAGAGATATACACAAAAAATGACATTTTATAAATTGTTGTAGAATTGTTGTACATGTACATCTTCTACAAAAAATGTTTGGATTAACAATAATTTGTTTTGTGATGGAAATTTTGTTTAACTTATTTATGCATTAAATTATGAAAAAAAAATGAGAACTAAGGATATATGTGTTGGTTTAAGAAAGTAACTGGAAAGAAAGAAAAGAAGTAAAAAGTGAAATTATTTTATAGGTTGTTTGGTTTGGAAAAAAAGTAAAATCTTTTTTTTTTCCTCATTGGCTGAGTAGAAAGTAATATATATATATTAACAAAGGAGAGAAATATACAAAAATAAGGATAATTTCATCTTTGTATTACGTAAAACATTTTCTCCTCTTTTCGTCTGGAATTGGACGAATCATGTTCAATTGTGGATTCCACATTACATTGTTCCAACCTTCCCTTTTAAAAGACATATTGCGTGTTCGCTAACATGATTGTTACCACTAAATGTGAATCCACTAGAAGCAACTCAGTCTTGCTTTTGCATCATTTCCTTACTTTCGACTTGAATTTGAAGGGTGATATACATCGCAGACATTGATGCAAACACGCATATACTAAATTGTAGAAAGAAGAAAAATAGTGTTTTTTTTTTCTATCTCTTCTCCATCTTTCCCTCCCCATTATTGTGTACTAAATAAAGCATAAGTGGTGTTATTTCATTATGAGGTAAAGAGTGAGTGAGGATGGCAAAACATGTCTGCCTAGTCTGTTTTGACCCGCCCTACCATCAACTTGTCGAAAAACAGGACAAGGCTAGTTGGCTCACTTAATATATATGGGCTAAAAAATGCAACTCGCCCCGTTTTATAGGTGGATTGGCCCTCCAAAAAAATAAAAATAATAAAAAATAAGTAAGGAAAATTTAAAAGAAAGTAAAAAATTTAAAACTAAAATCATTATCAAAGAAAATAATTATAGGCTTATACTAATTAATATATATTTCACATGTCCACTTAATGATTTTTAACTGCATTATTCCACCAAACTCCTCTATCTGCTTTGTCTTCGATACTAACAAAACAAAAAAATTGTTCGTGATACACATCCAATTTCATTGATTATCTCTAAACTTAAATATTGGGTGCTAAATGGAAACCCAAAATCTTATACTATTTTTTATTATTTTTTACTTAACTTAAAAAATTAAATTGTTGGCCAGACTAGCTGGTCCGTTGTGCCCCATTCTGAACTTGTTTTTTGACACACAAAAATAGGCTACTGAATTGAATATCCTAATCCGACCTGTCAAAGGTAAATTAAACGGGTTAGCCTGTTAAGCCAAGCCCATTTTGCCATGCATAAGAGTGAGCACTTTCGTGCCCTCTTCTTCATGTTTGACCTTTTTTCTAAACCTCCATAATTTTATTTTATTATTATTATTTTTTTTGGAGAAGGAATTTAACCTCCATACTTGAATATGCTAACTTAATCAGCTAATAAATGAATAAGGTAATTCTATTTTTTATTTTTACGTTAAATAATTAATAGAATACATTAATAAATAATATTTTATTTTTGAAGTCACATTAATAAATAATAGTTATTACTTCTTTTTCTAAGAAGTATGAACCAAGGACTTTTTTTTTTTAAGGATAAACCGGGGACTTCTTATTCTAAGACGTTCATGTGCCTGATTCAAGTTATCGACTTAGGATTAATTCAATATATAATTAAACAAACAAAGTAGATTCACGTGTAATCAATAGAACTAGAAGTTATGAAATGAACACAAATGTTAATTTTTCGGAGACAAAATTAGCATCATTATTGTTCCGTATATAAAACACTCGCAACGAATCTGAACGGTTGAAAAGTTCAGAATTCAAATTTAACACATGCTATAGCAGGGTAGTTGTCAAAGCCTACATATGTCACACGAGACAGGTCTATCCGCTTATTTTCACTTAATCCCCCATTTCAGCGCCATGAAAAGCGCCGGTACTAAGGGCTGCTGTCTCTTACTTTGTCCATATTCTCATGTATGCCATCCACCCAAAGTCCCAAACTGGCAGTGAACCAGCGGTATATGCTATGCAATGATAGCGACAAATTGAGAATGAGTGATGCTACTTACATAATTATTTTGTATTAAGTTGTGGGCAATGTTTAGTACAAATATCTTGATAATATAAATCTAGATTCTTATTATCAAATCTAGATTTATAAAATTACATAGAAAAAAAATAAAAAAGTACTTGCGCTGAGATAAAATTTCCTAACTAGAATTTTACAAAACTTACAAAAATTTAACTATAGAAATGCTGCGTTTTTTTAGTAAGGACCACCCAGTAGAAAAACTAGGAAAGGCCAACATTCATTCTATTTTTTTTTGGTTATGAAAAAAAATAAAAATAGAATGAATGTTGGCCTTTCCTAGTTTTTCATTCTATTGCGTGCAGCTGTTAGGAATATGGGGATCGATTTTGGAGCGGCTGTATCTAATTTGTCTCCTTTCGGAACTGGCACCAAAGTAGCTTGGCTTTGCCTCTCCTATTCCTATCATCACACCGACACTATGCTAAGAAACAAACAAAAAGATTAAGAAGTTGCCCTACTGTATATCATCATATAATTGGGAACCCCACCAACAAGGCCCAGGCCACCACTACATTTTGTCTCCATTTTGCTATATTATCCTTGTGCTGGGGATAACACCGATAGAAGAACATGGGGATTATGGTGCCTCTTCTTGGATTTTGATGTTCCAATGCAGGGGCATAAAATATGGAACAGCCATTTGTACAACCAAGGAACAGCCTTTTATCCATGCGTTATTAAATGGAAACATTTTCCGTTTAACCTCAAAATTTACTCTCTAATGTTTACTCAGCTGCAACTTGTGATCATCAAACACCATGATACAAATATTATGTGAGTTACAATAGTAAGTGATGAATAACACTTGGCACTAATTTAATACACTGACAATTGTATTTATACAATTAAATTAATGATTTCAACGAAAATTTAATCTTTACAAAATGATTTAATGGCCTAGCACTTTAAGTCCTCTAAATGTATTTATACTTTAACATTTTAATTCTAATTTGTATATATATACTTTAAGTAGTCCTCCATGTTTTCTCTCTTTTGTTCATTTTCCCTTTTCTTTCATATATATCGTTGCTCCTTCTACCATAACACCTACTTCTACTTGATCTTCTCTCTCTCCTTTTTTTTTTGGTCCCTACTAAAAAGAACACTGACCCAATTCATGTCCATTGGATAAGGAAGAGGTGCAACGACGAGGTCTAGATTGATGGTGAATCATGAGATAGTAAATCGATTAGTGAATCACAAGTGGTCAGTAAACTTCTATTCTAAGGTTAAGGGCCAACTTTGAGCCTAGGTGGAAGGGGCAATAGCTGAAGGCTTAGGGTTGGGGGACCAAAAAGAGAGTCCAAAGAGCTTTAATATGAGAAGAAGGAAAAAAAATCTTCAATTTCTTTGGTCATGATGTTTCAGCTTCATCTTCTCGACTTCTTCAAAACTCCTTCAATTTCCAAATTCCAACTCATTCAAGTAATAAGGCTAACGAAAAATTTCAATTTCCATTAAAAAAAGTAAACGCCTATTTGCATTCAACCAAAATGTTGTACTAATTTTCATTTTACGTTCTCTCATGGTGATTTATCATATCTTGAATTGGATTTTTTTTCTCTAAATTGAAAGTGTTGCAAATGACTTTGCCTAATGAATTAATGTCTGTCATTAAAACTCTTGAGTTTGACAAAGTTGCATATAGTTACCTTATAGAATATTATTAACTGTGTTTGTGACTGTAGCACAAGCTAAAAGAAGATTTTCAAAACTAAAATTAATAAAATCCAACTTGAGGTCATTAATGTCATAAGAAAAGT
This sequence comes from Spatholobus suberectus, assembly GCA_004329165.1. Lineage (NCBI taxonomy): Eukaryota > Viridiplantae > Streptophyta > Magnoliopsida > Fabales > Fabaceae > Spatholobus > Spatholobus suberectus. The sequence continues at coordinate 76,037,145 of CM014730.1, read as the reverse complement.
TGATTGGTTTGACAATTTTATCTATTGAGAAGGATGTGTTGGAAAGCATTGATGTTGATGTTATCATTAATGATTTTTCATCTTGCAACGCTCGAAAAAACATCTTCTAATGCTAATTTGTGTATTTTATTTGTAGGTGACAGGCGATAATTGTACAAGTAGAGAAAATATTTTGTTGATGATAGAAGATAGCATAAAAGTATATTGAATGAAAATGTGATGCACCTTTTTGAGATTTGTTAAAACTGTTATTCGCTTAATCTAATACAATATACCATTTTTAATGAAATTACATGTCTATTTTTTATGAAATATATGTTTTCAATTTAAAATACTTGTGTACAACGAGCCCTTAAAACAGTGGGAAAGGACATTAAAACAAAGTTTGGAAATATGACGTTTAAAAAGCAACTTAACACCGAAAAAAAAAAAAGATACATAAATTGAGGTCATGAAAGAAAAGGTATAAACATTTTTAAAAAGAGGTAATGTAACATATAGACACCTATTGTGATCATTTATAATTTTGTACGATTTTATATTACATTTGCTGTATTATAGTATTTACATTTGTACAATATTTGGTGTCCGTGTGTATTACTTATTTAGAATAAGCTGTTAGCAGGGTTAGTTTTCAACTCACAATTTTTAATTATAATCTCATATATTATCCATAGTTAACTACATTTTTGTTCAAATCAAACATTAAAATATAAGAGATTATAACTTACGGAAAATTTTGCAATATTTAAATTAACAGAAGTTAAAGAGAAATATAAAGAGACACTACAAAGTATCATAGCTTGCCTGATTTATAACTTTAAAGACGAAAAATAAGTTATTGGAACGAAACATTAGTTGTAGACAATGAATAGAAGTGTCAAAATAAATTGAGCTTGGTCTGAAAGATCCGATATACATAGTATGAGTTAAAAATTTAAAATTTAGGTCTATTATTTTTTTTCTTCTTTGTCCACAGGTCCACTATTAATCCGGCTCAAGTTAATTAGCTTAGACTGAAAATTGATTGATCCAGGTGGGTTATGCACCAAAAGGCAGAGTTAGCTCATGTGCTGGCCCAAAAATATGATAATAAATTTATAATTTTATAAAAATATAATATATATGTTAATTATTTTATTGTTGATGTGGTTGTGAAATAACATTTTTAAAAACATAAAAGGAAAAAAAAAAATGAGTTTATGGGTCAACCCCTTCTACTCGACTAGCAGATTTTTAATCCATAAATTAATTAGTTCAGTCTAGCCTAAAATTTTATTCGCCACAACAAATCGATATTGCTATCAATGAAGGATAACTATTTGAGTTTATTGCACAAAAGAGGAAATCCTTTCTACAACATTAAAAATATTAAGAACCACATTCTTTTGAATATGTTCTTTCTTATTAACTAAAATTTATTAAAAATTATAATTTTTTATGCCTCACTTCTTATTTGACAAGTTACCCTCATAATTTTGTAATTTCTAATAAATTTTAACTAATACTTGCCATCACTCCTCTTTTACAGCAGCAGCATGCGCAGTGTTACAACATTGACCTATTTGCCATTTTGCCATAAGACAGGTCCACAGGGTCCTCAGTTGTGATCTTCACCAGCTCAGAGAGAAACCTCTTCATGACATGGCGTGGCAACAAAATTGGCACCACAATTCCATCCTCACCTTCACTGTTTCTAAACCGTCCATAGAAGCTAACAAACGGTATAGCTCCTGCAGGCCCTCCATAGATCGGACTCCCCCACCCAAAATCCACAGTCATAGAACCCCACACGGGTAGTGTCCCCAACAAGGTAGTTCCCCATCGTCCTATACTTGGGCCGGCCCTTGAGAACCAAAAGATCCGCCACAGAACTCACGTACTCGGCACTCATTTGGGTCTTCGCCTTTCTTATCAAGCCCAATGCATAGCCCAATGGGTTTTTGCACAAAAGTCCAGCCTGGGAAAGGGCTATTGGGAAGGCAAAGGCATTGCCATAGTACCCATTGGGCACCTGTAGGCCCAGTTTACCGCGAGCAGTGATAAAGGGTGACAAGCCCACTATATCATTGGGCTTAGGCCCAAGTGCTATGGTGCGACATTTCCACAAGGAAGCAGAGAGTATCTCAAAAGTTGAGCATTTCCTCAGGTGCTGAGGAAGGTGGTTCCGAAGGGATGCAATTTCTTTGGGGCCGAAGAAAAATGACTCGTGGGCCATTTCGTGGAAGTCCCTTGTTTCTTCGTTGCAATGCTCGGTTTCATCCTCGTATTCGTGGTGCGCACAAGTGATTCTTGGTGGGTCCCTTGCACTGAATAGTTCTCTTTGCCACACAGGGAACTGTGATATAGAAGCACCTCTTGCAATCTCACCCACCATGGTGAGAAATTGGACTAGCCCGAGTGTGTCGCAGATTGTGTGGTTCATGCGTGCCGCGAAAACAAATCCTCCACATGTTAGACGGGTTACCTACTCAATCATCAAATGTGGACAAATTCAATGATAGTGTATTTGTGGCCTGTGTTAGTAAACCCATGTTTTCTGTTCTAAGCGTCCACAATTATATTTAATATAATTATGTTGGTTATTTAATTTAATAATCTTAATTTTAAGTGGCTTTATTTAGTAGGTTCATATACTTCCAAAACCTGTGTAAATTTAACGAGTGGATAAGAAATTATGAAAATCTTAATTGATCAATATATAAGAAACTATTTGGTTATATTTGTAATACTAAATTACAACATAGTTTTCTTTTTTCCCGTCAAGAAAAGAGATGACGATTCTATTACACGTAATCGATTATTGTAAAGACACTGTAATAATTTGCAATTAATTACAATGAATCAAGTATTTATCAAAATCTTACATTCTTAATAATCTGACATCATGTAGTTCGTAGAACTTTCAATATTTCGTTTTAAGGTGTAGTATCTAGAATTTAAGTTGCGGTTTAAGAATAAAGTTTCCCAGCTGTGTATACAAATAATAACTAGTGCTTTTTATTGGGTGACAGTGTCCATAATACATAAACAGCTCTAATATTCTTTTCCCACACGGCCACACTCTTTTCTTACATCCTCTTTTTACATTCATCACTTTTCAATTTCTTTTTCCTACTCCTATAATATCATCCATCTTGTTTCTTAGCTTTTTTTTTTCTTTTTTAATTTTCCTACCTTTCTTTTCTAATGTCGTGTATACACTTGTGACTTGTCAAAGAATCTTTTTTCATTTACAAATACTTGTGTTGGGTTTATTTGATGCTAAAGACTACAAATTAACTTCACTTTAACTAGATATACTTTAATTTTCAAAAGATTTTGTTGAAAAACAACATATATTATATCTAATATAAAAGGTTTTTCACTACAATTGTCACGTGACATTTTTTAAATTTCCTTAATTTATTACTTTTACTTACTTTTCTTTTATATTCTTTATTTCTTTTTTTTATTAATTTTCACATTTTAACATTCTAGCTTTAATTTTTTCATCTTTCTATTGTTATTTTTTAAGAGATAGCAAGCAAAAGTGAAATAATTTTAAATAAAGAGTTTTTTTATAACACATATTCAGCGCGTATATATATATATATATATTAGCATAATATCCATTAAGTATTATTTTTTAGTCATTTATAATTTTTATTATATTTTAATTTTACTTTTCAAGTTTTAATTAATATATTTAAATAATATTTATTTAATTTAATATGCATATTTTTCATTGATAATATATTTTAATTTTATTCTTGCGAATAAATTAAGTATAAGGCGTATCAAAGTCTTGACAATAAATAGAAATCTTACTTAATACATGATGGGACAATTTTTTATTTAAATATTAAATTTTGAATAGAGTTTGAGTTATCGTATTGGATTAAATAACAAAGGTCCTAAATATATTTTCATATTCTAAAATTCTTAGTTTTTAAATCCTTAATTTACTTTCGTTTGCGTTCCAAAAAATCTTTAATTTATGTAATCGACACAATATTTTTGAAAAGGTAGCTATTTATTTTCTTCTTTTTTAAATCTTGCATTGCACCAATGACATTAAGCTAGTCTTCAAGAAAACTTACAAAGTCAGCCTTCAACAAAAATATTGGGCCAATTTAATACCGGGATAGATAATTTAGTACAAAAATTATTTAAAGGAAAATTTTGAAAAGTAAAAAATAAAATAAAAGACAAAAGTATGATTCTGGAAAAATTATTTTATTTTATCACACCATTAAATTGTGTTTGAAAATTGGATTAGGAAAGATAAAGTACAAGCATAAAGACTTTTTATGTCCAAAAATTTGTCTTTTAAATCAAATGTTATTAAGCAAAACTGTATCAACTAGATTTCGTACTAGTGGGGTGTATGAGTATGTAAAATATATGTGATGTTTGATTCTTGTATCATTAATAATAGAGAAAACAAGTCATGCACTGACAATATAAAATAGTTTTACACTGTTATCCAATCACAAACTACCATTTATTGTAAGTTTGTTGAATTTTATAATAAATACTTTAAAATAGTGTAAAACTTTTTACACTGATAGTGTATAACCATTAAACTCTTAATAATATATGAGTTTAATAGCTATGCACTGTTAATGTAAAAACTTTTACATTGTTAACCAATCAAAAATTACTGATAGTATGACTTTTAAGATAGTTATTATAAAAGTTAACAAACTTATCATATATAATGATTTGTAATTGAATTACAGTGTAAAACTGCTTTATACTGTTAGTACATAGCTATTTTCTCATCATATATTTATAATTTAACATGAATAATATTAAATAGATTTTATATTTATATTAGTATATATTTTAATATATGGATTATTATAACTCGAGAAAAAGTTAATACTAAATTTTATTTATTTAGAATCTTAAAAGTTAGCCTGATATTAATTTAGTCATTAAATTTTTATCAAATTAAATAAGTTCGTTAAAGGGTATAAAAAATGGTCATTTTCATCATGTTATTGTAAATAAAAATGAGGGTTATTTTTTTATGTCTTTCGATGTTTGAGGGACTTAGTATCACAAATATTTGAAAGACTAAAATTAGTACTTTAGTCTAAAATAATTAAAGTAATCAAGTTTAATTTGTAAAGCTTATTTGTATGCATTATGTATTTTCATATTATGGCTATCACTTAACATATAAAGAAAATACTTAATTAACAAAATAAATTACATTTACCATCTCTCACTAAAAAATTATTCAAAATATATGCTATAAGTTCATACTAATGTTTGATAAAATAAAAAAAAGTATCATTTTATTCATATAAAGAAAATTAAAGTAAGAATTTGATGGCAAATAATTTTCATTTTATTATCTTTCATTCATAAATTTTAAAATTTAAATTAAAGAAAAAATTATTTTTATTATTTTTTTCTTCTATTCATAAGTGACTATGATCAAAATAAATACTACTATGATAAAATTGAAGTACCTAACAATATTTTTTACTCATAATGTATACAAATATTTAGTTTATAGAATTGTATCATATAAGAAGTAAAATAATGTTTTTCAAACCAATATATTATAAGAGAAAATAGTCTATGCATTGATAGTGTAAAGTAGTTTGACATTGTTATTCAATCACAAACCATCATGTATGGTAAGTTTGTTGACTTTTACACAAACTATCTTAAAAGTTATATTAACGGTGATTTTTGATTAGTTGACAGTGTAGAATTTTTACACTGACAGTGTATAGTTATTAAACTCATATTATAAATATATATAATAATAAAAAAATCAAAATAATTTATTAATATTTATTATTTACAACTTTTCTTCTAATCACTTATCAATTTTATCAGAGTAAACATTATCTTTATAAAACCAAACATCTAATAACACTTTTTAACTCAACCTAAACAAATATTTGATTAACGAATTGTGTCATTTAATTAAGAAATAAGTATGATAATATTTTTAGAATAAAATATTATAAAATAATCCATAAAATTTATTATACTCAAATATATCATGTATGGAGTAATTTCTCAAAAAAATTTATCTCATCATTATTTAGTTGTGTGTTTAAAATCAGAGGTATCTTTAATGGAGTACATGGAGAAGAAATTATTATATGTTCCAAAACTATTAAAGTCCCAGTTAATTTTTACATGACATGTAGTAGGGGTGTTCATAAACCAATCCAATCCAATGAAAATCAAAAAAATCGATTCAAAAAACCAAAATCAAATAAATCGAAAACCACAAAATTGATTTCTTTTTATTGACTTGAATTGGATTTCAAATTTAATTTTGAAAACCGAACCAATCCAATATAAACTGAACTTATACATACGTAGATATTTTTATTTATAAATTTATGATATTACTCATATTTATTATGTAACTTATACTTATTTATGATAAATATATTTAATTTTTTGAAGTATAAAAAAAAGATAATTTTTTAGTAACTGTTTGAATAGAGATATATAAATGTAATTATTAAGCTATGCAAATTTATTTTTAATAGTCTATATTTAAAGAGTTATATTATTTTTAGTATATAATGACTTATAAATGAAATATTTGATATTTATAATTGTTTTTATTATGTTTATTATATATCTTATTATTTATTTAATACTTTGTCCAAAAAAAATTAAAACTAAAACTGAAAACTGGTCCAATCCAAACTGCTTTAGATTAGATCAGATTTGATTTAAATCTCAAATAACAAATCGATTGGATGATCATGAGTTAAGAAAATCAAAGTGATTAGATTTAGATTGTTTTTCTCTTTAAAATATATTCAATCTAATCGACAAACACCTGTAACATGTAGTTGACTGTTATTAATTTTTTATCATAAATTAAAAAATTTAACTAGGACACGTAAAGATTGATTTGGTCCAAAATTACCTAATAATTTTTAGAACATGGAATTACCTGAACCAAAAGCAGAGGGCATCCGAGAATGCCTTGTGATCCGGGAACGTCAAGAAGGAGGTCCTTCATGTGGGGACACGGTGGCAGGATCGAATTCCCAAGCTGTTCGAGAGAAACACCAGCCTCTGCTTCAACGAACAAGATGCCCTCGCCACTGCAATCCACCGTTAGCTTTCTGTTAGGCCCTTCTCTCAGCCTTCCAGCAAGTGGGTAGTAGTGCACCAGAGCTCGAGCCAAAGCATCTCTTATAACCACAGCAGGGCCAGGGCGTTTTCCTTCCATAACTGCACTCGTTTGGTAGAACATTGTTACCGGAAGCTGAAAACGTAGCCCTTCTTGGTCGTCTATGTCGGAGAGGTCCTTTAACTCTCGCGGAGTTGCCGCTGCTGGCACCACCAGTTTAGGCTCACCATGTACCACGCAAAAACTTGTTCGCGACATCATATGAATTTTAGGGTAAACACAATTAATAAAGAAAGCGAGAACTAAAGCAGCTCTTGCTATTCCTTGGAATGAAGATTACCTTGAGTCCATATATATATATATATATATATATATATATGAGAGTGATAAATATTACTGATGGTGGACGCTTACTTGGACAGGATGAGGTGTTAAAATAAACGGCTAATATCGTAAGTATAGGTCGGTCCAGCTTAGAAGTTGGTGTTGTCATAGCTTCATAGTGGGTTCCGAGACCGACCGAGAGAGTGGTCCAAGGCTCTTTTACCACGATGGTGTAACATGTTTGACCGAGAGATATTAAATTTACCTCAAATGAGTCTAAATTTAATATGTCTACTAATTACTTACTAAACTGGGATAAATAACTTTAATTAAAGATATTTTTATAAAGAAAAAAATTAATGCAAGAGATATTATGAATTGATTCTTATAAAAAGAACCAAACAACATTTTTAATTTGATTTTTATAAATAAGACCGGAAGAATATATAAACACGACTTGCATTCTTATCTTTTAATTCATTTTTAATTTTAAAAGGAGCTGGTGCATAAAAAATTAAAAATGAAGATTATTGCCCAACATATTCAGGTCCTATATTTAAGTCGGACCCTGTGCCATGCACAAGCCAACAAGATACCTTGGATGGGTCAAAGTCTCAAAGACGTTTGGATCTGATTGCCCTAAAGAGAGAATTTATTTTAGAGAATGAAGTAATTAAACTCAATCGTTGAGAAGAAAAATAACAATTGATGTTATGTGTAAATGCATAACAGAAAATAGGCTATGTACTGACAATGTAAAATAATTTTATACTGTCATTCAATCACAAATTACTATGTATGATAAGTTTGTTAATTTTTACAATAATTACCTTAAAAATCATACTAACGATGATTTTTAATTGATTGACAGTATAAAATTGTTTTACACTGTCAGTACATAACCATTAAATTCCATAACAGAAAATTATGAATGTGTTAAAACATTTATTGACTAAAAATGTTTACAGAGAAACTTATCTAAACATAACTTATATCACTAGTTACATCACTTATTTTCTACTTTTTCCCTATTTTTTTCTCCTTTTATCTCTCTATATTTTTTTCACCTATTTCGCACACCTTGATGGAGTATATATCACGCAAATATTATTCAATAAATGGCTTGTATAGTAAAGTCATTATAACATGTACCTTCCCAATTAAGGGGTATGAATACACCTTCCGTCTTAATTAGTGTTAATAAGAATGGTATTCAAATTATCTAACATAAAGATTGTAAATCAACAAGTCTTTGTACTATAATTAGTTTCTTTTAAAAAAAAATAGGCTATACATTGATAGTATAAAACAATTATACACGGTCATCCAATCACATATTATTATATATGGTTTTTTTTTTTGGTCTTCGATATTACAACCATCAAGTAGTTAGTTTGTTACAATTTGTAATTAGTTAATAACTAGTTTTCTATTATGTTAGTTGGTGTGCTCTAGTAATTCATTTAGAATATGTGTTACGTATCTTTTACAAGTGAATAAAATCAACGAGATTTTCTTGCTTCTCCCACGGCTTCCATCAACCTTATCGATGATCCTTTGAATCCTGTCTTTCCCATCCTTCTGGATAACCTAGATTTAGTAGTAGTTCTTGTATAGGTCCCATGTCACATGACACTTCTTAGCAAGAATAAGTATGCATTAATTTGTTGATGGCTCCATTCCATCTCTTGAAGGTGATGTTTCCCCATCTCTTATAGCATCATGGAACCGATAATAACAACATAATTACAAGTCGGTCGTTGAATTTGGTTGTTTAATTTAGAGCAGAGATTTGGTTTGGCACGAAAGAAAGGTTTCACTTTATCAAAAAAAGAAAGGTTTCAAAAGCATACCTCTAAAATTTTGAATTATAGGAGTGTCTTTTTTGTATCTAATTCTTGGCATATCTTGTGCCAAGTTTTAGTTACATTTTATTAATATATTCGGCTTATAAAAAAAAAAAATGCTTTTTAACAAAGGTAAATTCTTAAATTGCTATTTAATAACTCAAAATTGCTAATTGGACGACTTTGATTGTTTAAGTTTTTTTGGATAAATGAAATTTATTTATCGTCAAAATTAAATAAATATAGTTTTTACTTTATTTTTTGTATAATATGTGAGATTAGGATTTAAAGAGGAGACAAATCTAAAGTTCTTTTATTTGATTAGGGTAAATTTGAGACTCCGTTTGACAAGTATTGAATGAAAGAAGGATTAATTAATTACAACTATTTTATTGATTTAACTTATTAAAATTTTCAATAGGAGATGAGAATTTAAGTATTTAAAATGAAGGAAAGTGATGGGAGAATTTAATTGTAATACTTAAAAAATTGGATAAAATTTAAATATAGTTTCTTAAGTATTTTCAATGTTATTTTTCAATTTCGATTCAAAAAAAAATTATTTTTCAATTAAAATTAGAGTTTTGGTAATTCACACAATAAAGATTAATATTTAGGGTAGGATATGATAGTTATCCTAACCTACTTTAATTAATTGTTTGGTGTGTCGCAAGATATGATTACCTTATCGTACTACTTATCATATCTCATTGAACTAGTGTAATTCTTATGTTATGGGAGGAAATTAGTTAGGAATTAATAAGATATGATAGTATGTACATCTATCTATCTATCTATTTATCTATCTATCTATATATAATAATTTATATATAATAAAATATATTATATATGAGGAGAGATCAATTAAGTTACTTCAAGAATAGCTTTAAAAGAGTTATTCTCCATCTTCACCCTTCATTTTCTTTTAATTTAACGGTTCTAACAAGTAACTCATATTTGACAATTAGATTGAAAGAAAATGAATGGTGAGGATGAAGAGTAACTCTTTTAAGTTATTATTGGGGTAACTTGATCTCTCCTCATTATATAATAATAATAATAATAATATATCATATAATTATATAATATGTTATGTATAACATATTATATATATACAACATATTATCTTGTATATATTTATAAAACTTTGACATTTAAGATTAAATATATTATTAATTAAATTTAAAATTCAATTAAATAAATACTATTTAAATATTTTTTAGAATTTTTAAAATAAAATTAAAGATAATAATATTTATAAATATTATATTATAATAAAATTATATAAATTATTTAAGATATGTTATCATATTTTTTTAAAATATTTGTCACACATATTTTTTTTCTCATCATTTTCTTTACAATTTTTTTTATAAAATCTTCTATGTGAATTGTGTCATTGATCTGTTGATTAATTTTTATAAATTTTTTACAATTTTAAAATGAAATAGTGTATGAAAATTAAAAAGAATATTGAAGTTAATTTTATATAATTTTAAAAAAATGAAATAATGTATAAAATTTTAAAAGTAATTTTAAAAAGTATTATGTAATTCTAATACGCAAATTAGAAAGGCCTGAAAATTGGTTTGGACTCTCATCATTCTTTTTACTCATATTTCTTCTGAATGAGGAAAGAGAACTTAAATTTTTCTCCACTTCGCTTTTTATCGTAAAAGGAGTGTAAAGATAAGTAGAAAAAGTTACGATGTGAAAATTTGTTCTTTTGCGTCGCGTCGATACGAGACTAACATCTAGCAAGGCAAAATCTTTTCCAAATCGAAACACAATCTAGCAAGGCAAAAGTATATACTTCTCATAGGTCGGCCTGGATTGTCTGTAGTTAGATTTCGCACAGTTCACCGGCCTTGCAGTCATGATCAAATGATTGAAATATTTTTCTTCTTGTATTCCATTAATTTTGTTAAAATTAAAAATAAAATTAAGAGTTCTTATTCAAATTTCCTTCCCGGTAACATTGAACGCATGAATCAATTGATATAAGATTGTTTTAACTTAGTTGTATCAAGTTTGTGTACATGATACTAAAATTAGAACCTATGACTTCATGCATTCAACTCAAACTTCCCACCACTAAACTAGTCTTAATGGATTCAATTAGTGGTATCAAGTTCAAATCTTAAACATGAAGCGTTCAATAGTTGAAGAAAGAATTTTATTGCTTATAGTAATTTTATCTTACTCAAACAAAATTGTTTCCATAAAAAATACAAGCGATCTTGAACAAATAAATAAATAAAATCCTTTTCGGTTGCGGGAAATCCTCGTCCACTTAAAACCAGGGCCACTTAATTGAGATAGAGTATGTTTTCAAAAAAGGCAGACATTAAAAAAATGATAATCACATGTTTTATACTTATACCGTATCACACGTCATTACGTCGTAGCTACTTTGAGGACAATTGGTTTGGTTGATTTATCTAACCCACAACGACGGAGAGAAACTTTATCGTAACGTCCACATCGATGTAACAAGGTTACTCACGTATGTATTTGGAAATATGTTAGAATGACGTTAAACGGAAATTTTGTATATTTTAATGCATAAACGGAAAAGTTATGTGAGAGGTGAATTAAGTTTAACGTGGATTTAATTAGATGTAATTATAATTCAAACACACCCTATCTCTTTCACACATGAAAACCCGCACGCCGTAGGGACGGATTTAAGGGGGGCAAGCAGGGACCCCAACTCCCTCAAGCTTCTATTATATATATATATATATTATGTTATCATTTGTTCAAACATTGAAAAGGGTATGCTATTTCAACTCCAAAACTGTCAATAAGAAATTATTAAAGTATATATCATGACAATATTGTTTCTTCCTTCAATTAAAGGAATATATTTATTTCCTTCTGGTGCTCTACAATTCTCGATAATTATGCCCTTACAACATAAATATTAATATTAATTTTATGTATAAAATCAGTAAATATTTTTGTAAAAGTCATTATTTATTGAATAATTATAATAATTATTTGTTGGAAGATAGATATTTAAATAATTACAAAACAAGAACAAAATTTTTGGCCCCCACTTTGATAGATTTTTGGGTCCGTTCGACACGCGTCAACTATATTGAAACTTGAAGAGTAAATCAAATTGACATTTCTTGAGGTTTCATAAGATTTCATCCGATATTTCTCCTTTTTTTGCTCCTACACTAACCTTTTTAATTGTTTGATAAACATTATACTGATACCTCTTATACATTACATAACCTCCTTAATTGTTTGAAAAATATTATACCATGTATCCTTATAAATAGAGGTGTAACTGACTCGGGTTGAGTTGGGTCAGGTTTGCATTTTTTTTGAAGCAACACAACCCAACCCAACTTGGTCTTAATTCGGTTGGATTGAGTTGGGTAATTGGATTGAATAATTAAAATATTAATATAATTTTAGATATTCAAAAAATTCAAAAAAATAAAAAAATTCAAAAAAATAAGAAAAATGAAATACTTAATTAGTTTAATTCATTCGATGCATATTCAATTTAAAATACAAATCTAACCACAAATTCAACACTCAAGAAAAATACAATATATGTGAATATTATAATATTTTAATTTTTTTATTAATAAAAATAATAGGTTAGGTTGGGTTCATTGATTTAGGAATGCATCAACCTGTAGCCCAACCTAACCATCTGAAATGTAGTTGGGTTGAGTTGAGTTGATCAAGTTCATGAGTTGATCACTACTCACTTACACTCCTACCTATACCTATAAAAGAGATTATTGTAAATGTTAAAATAACAGAGATTTTGTACAATTTCAAAAATCTTAAGGGTATCAATGTAATTTATTCAAACTTAAAAGACAATATGCAAGAAAAAATTTTGGAGCATGGATAATAGTTAAAATTGGGTTTTCAACTAAATAAATGTAATTTTATAAATTTGTTAAAATATTAATGAAAAAAATTCAAGTCTCACTTTGAATAAAAATAATATTAGATAAGAGCTTATAAAGCTTAAGCATCCTTTAACTTACAAGTCGATTTTGCGAAAATGAATTAGGTCAAAATTTATGATAGTTTTAGAATCTATTCTAAATCTATTATTGAATCATTTACCACATTATCCACTCACTAAGTCCAATAGTGAGCATGAGGATGTATACTGTTGAGAAAAAATCAACGCCCACATTGACTAAGGTTAGGTTTGACCTAGTTTTTTTCCTTAATTATTTAAAAGTTATTTTAATATTAAAACTTACAAGAAGAGCTTTAAAAATAAAGTAAAAGTTATTTGGTAAATTTTTTTTAGTTATAATCCTTTTAAGTTAAAAATTGTTCGGTAATTTTTTTAAAATTTTAAATTTATTTAAAATTGCTTGCCTCAATAAATGGAAGAATATATTGATAAAAATAAAAAAATATTATGTAAAATCAATTTAATCAACATAAATTTATTTTATTAATCAAAAATTACATAAAGCATTAAAATATATATATTTTAGTGTCTGACTGTGTCTCAAAAAAGATTGCTTCCAAAAGAGAATACTTGTGAGAAACCAAAAAAATATATATACATTTTAAAATTTTAATTTCAAAAATGTCAAAAATTATTTTAATTAATAAAAATTAATTTTAACTATGATTTAAAAATATTTTGTTATATATAATATTAACTAAATAAATTTAAGTAATAATTACAAAGGATAATATATTTAAAAACTTCTATATTGTTAAATAATATTTTTTGAAGATAAAAATAATTTATTTTAACATAATTCAATAATGTCAATGCATATTAAAAAGAATTTAATAAATAATTCAAAAATTATTTAATAAATATATTATAATAATTAAGAATTCAAAAACTTAACTACGAATTAAAAATTTTGAAATCTAAATTAAATATAAAGAATAAAAATTATAAATATTTTAAAATATCAAAATCCCATTTAACTATATTATTTACTCGTTTTAGTAATTTTTTTATTACCTGTAATGAATATATTTAAAATTTTTGATTTTAAAAGTGTCAAAAATTATTTTAATTAATAAAAATGAACTTAAAAGATGATTTATAAATATTTTATTATGTATAATTTTAATTAAATTAATTTAAGTATTGTTGCAACTAGAGTCGCAACGGGATAACGAAAAATAATTTAAAATAGAGGAGTCGCCACCGGTATTTATTTAGAAAAAAATTTGGAAAAACCTAAAAAAGAAAATGGCCTTTGAAACCAAATTTGAGTTCGGGAGTCGATTACACGTAAAGAAGGTATTAACACACTACAACGTTCGTCTTAAGATGGTTACCTCTAATTAAATGTGCAAAAATTAAATAACTTGTAAAGTATTTATTCTACCCTTTAAAAGAAAACAAAAATATTTTTAGGCATTTTATTTGTTTATTTATTTATTTATTGTCAAGGAAACTTTATTATTAAAACATATTTTTTTTTAAAGAAGGATTATTATTATAATTTTATTTTATCTTTAAATGATTAAATTTTTATTATTTTGAGATCGATGGGAGTGGTCTCCTGCTTCTACGTAGTACAATGAAAAATCAGACTTACGTTGTTCTTTTGATAGAAAAACGTTTGTGTGTTGACGTTTTTTATTTTTTTGATTTTTGTTTTTAAAAGACTTCTGCGATAACTAAACATGAGCTATATCCAAAATGATTATCAATAGACCTTTTAAGGCTTGTGTAATATCTAAATAGAAAGTGTATCCAAAATATTTATTACTAAACCTTTACTATTAAATTAAAAATTTATTTAAATGTTTGTTTTAATTTTTTAATATTTTATTTTAAAAGGCTTTTACAATAACCAAATAGAAAGTGCATCCAAAATGATTATCATTACATCTTTTAAAATTTTTGTAATACTTAAATAGAAAGTACATCCAAAATAATTATTACTACACATTTATTGATTGAATTATTATTATTATAAGAAACAGAAATCTGAAACGTGTTAGAGATTACCATTGCTATTATTATTATTCTACTATTATAGGGGTGTCTAACGTATCCCAACTAAAAATGAAGTCAAACAATCTCATCCAAATTGTTGGTGGAATTAATATCTGTAATCAATCATCTTAAAGTATATTAGAAAATTGCACCAATAATTTTGAAGAAGGTTGTTTAATCCTATTTTTTCCGTAAGTAGACAACTCCATTATTATAACATCATATTCTTTAACTAAATCCCTGGTGTTTTAAATCTAGGAACGAATATTGATCCTATAAGCTAGCGTGTTGGAAGTTGGAAACAAAGTTGATCTGGACCCAAATTAATGAAGCAAAACACAACCAGTGAAAACTAACCGAAAGGTACAATGAAACAACCCATGAGACCCAATGTATCAGAGAAGTAACAAGAATGCAAACACGTCATAAATCTAACAAAACATTCTACCATTTAAATCAAACAAGTTTAAAATAAAACGTATCTTAAAAAGGACGAAACAATAATACTACTAATATATATTAAAACACAAGATAAGAATATGAACAAAGGAAAGGGAATAAAAGCCTCAGAAAATACACGATGCAGAGAGATGGAGCACGGTTCTGAGTCTCTACAACAACTCAAGGTGGAGGTGTGATTCAGTGGTTTTTGTTGGTTCGCTGGCAGTGACTTCGGTTCAGCAGTGGCTATGGCTTTTTGAGTGCGTGAGAACTAGAGAGGAAGGAAAGAGTAGAATGTGTGAGTTCTCTCGTGAATGTGCGTGTGTACATATGTTGTG
This sequence comes from Spatholobus suberectus, assembly GCA_004329165.1. Classification (NCBI taxonomy): domain Eukaryota; kingdom Viridiplantae; phylum Streptophyta; class Magnoliopsida; order Fabales; family Fabaceae; genus Spatholobus; species Spatholobus suberectus. The sequence goes on along the minus strand of CM014730.1, from coordinate 76,021,116 downwards.
GTTTTGGTGTAGGTGTGAGCTGCTGGTGAAGAGAGTGTTGTGTATGGAGTGTGTTGCTACATGAGGGAGGGAGAGAAAGAGTGAGAAAGTGTGGGTGAAGTGATTTCTTGCTGGGAGAGAGAGCGTGCGTGAGAGTGTTGTTACTGTGTCGTGCCAATGTGTGTGAGAAATGCTAATGGTGTTGTGTGATTTTATTGCCAGAAAAAGAAGAATGAGCCTTTATTGAGAATGAGTGAGTGTCTGTGAGAGAAAAATGTGTGTTGAGTGAGTGAGTGAGAGTGCTTCGTGCGTATGTTGGCGGTTCAAGGGCTCAAATCATGGTGTGGCTTAAAGGCGGAAGAGAATGTTTGTGTGTGCTGTGTGATGATAGGAACTTTTAGTGTGTGTCCAAGTGATTGCGTCGTGAGGGATGAGTGTTGTGTTTTTGCTGTGTGTGTTAGGTGAGTAGTTTTGTGATGGAGAGCAGTGAGAGTGTGAACAAGCAAAAATGAAAATGGTCAGAAAATGCCGTGGGTGTGTAGAGTTGTCTATGACAAAAGTGTGTTGATTGTGAGGTGCAGACCGAGGGGACATCGGCGTGGGAGACATAGGTGTTGGTGGCCTTGTGTAAAATACCATGAACGCAAAGCTGTTTTGTTGGGACAAAAAATGATATGGTGTAAGAGGCAACGAGAAGGAAGGTTGGATTGGAGACAAAAAGTATTTATAAAATATTGTTTTGCTCTTTTTTTATTTGATATTGTTTTGTCCTCTGACTATGTCTTTTTTATTTTATTTTATATTGTTTTGCTCCTTTTTTATTATACTACTATTTTTGTGATATTCATTGCCCCCTTTTTTTTGTCTCTCCATTTTTATTATTTTTTTGTATTTTCTGTTTTTTACCTTTTTTTTTGTTTTTGCCTTTAATTTCTGATTGCATTTTTTTATTTTATATATTTTACTTTTTTTTGGTTTTGTTTAAAAAAATTTCATTTTTATTTTGTTCACCTGCACTAAATTGAGTGTTCACAAGTATGAATTAAAAAACATAAAATATTTAAAAACTTCTATATTATTGTTCAATAATATTTTTAGAAGATAAAAAGTAACAAAATTTAATCATGTTAATATATATTAATAAGTATTTAATAAATAATCCAAAAAGCATTTATAAAATATATTGTTGTAATTAAGAATTCAAAAACTTGACTAGAAATTAAAAATTAAAAAAAATATGAAATCTAAATTAAATTTTAGGAATAAAAATTATAAATATTTTAAAATATCAAAAATTTTATTTAACTATATTATTTACTCATTTTAATAATGTTCTTTTATCTCATGTGATGAATACATTTAAAATTTTTAATATTAAAAATATAAGGCTGAAATGGAATATAGTTACCTTCTATCTCAGCCGTCTATTTATTTTAATAACATATTCAACCGTTACTTTTAACCTTGCATGGATGAGGGACTTTTTTTGCCCCTTACCTTATAACTCACCTTTAAACTTAGCATTGACAATTTTTTTATCACTAAAAAGTGATCAAATAGTGCTAGAAATTTTTAGCTGGCAAAAAGGTGTATATATTTGTGGTTATTTTATCAAGATTTTACACTAATTTAAGACAACGAATAATTGTCTACAAATTAATTTTTCTAATCTTTTTATAACTCAATATTGTATTTTCTTTCTTATTTTCCATCTAATTTTTCATTTAATATCAACATATTTTTCAATGATACAGTTCAAGTACTATTTTTCTTTACTTGTTAAAATAAATAACATAAATGTCAACACAAGCTCAACTAAGTACACAAGAGTTGAACGGGACAAAGTGGTCAAAATGTAAAAAGAATGTAGCATCTTTGAAACAAAAGGGAAAAAGAACAAGAAGATATATATGTATGATGTTATACTAATCGCATTAGCAAAAATAGTACTTAAAGCAATTTTGCTGGCTAGAGAAAAGTCTGTTCTGACAAATTTCCCCCCTTCCCCAAACCACGGCAACAACCAAAGGTCCAAAACCATATTTATATGTCATTAATGCATATATAAAAAGAAATACACAATAGAGTGCAAAAGTTTAAATTTGCAACATTAATACCTTGGTGTTGGACATTAAAATGTTATTAAAATTTTTTGAACATCAGATGTAACAACCTTTATAAGCATGGGGCAAAAAAAAGAAGAAAAAGAAGCAATATTTCCTTGAAAGGCTATATCCAAAGTAATTACAAGGAGTTTTGTAACATCCTCACTTTTACTTAATTAATTGTTTTATTTATTTATTTATTCTATATTTAATTCTGAAAAATCGGGAAGGAATCTAAAAATTCTGATCTCCACGGTTAAACTCAGAATATCAAAAACTATCTAATCGTGATTTTTAATAATTTTTTCCGAATCAAAATTCGAAGAAATTAGAAAATGACGATTTTGTCCTTATTTTTCAATATTAAGGGCTGACATGAGAAAAAGAGTCAATTGATATTAAAATGTCAATTTGAGTTTAAAATCATGTCATATCTATTAAAATATAATTTTGAAAATTTTTTGGAAATTTTCTGAAATTCTTATACAAAATGACCAAAATACCCCTAGTTGTCAAATAATCAACTCAATATTGGTTTGACATCCAAAAATGGTGAAAATAATATTTTTAGTACACTTCTAGGTAAAATATGTAATTTTAGAATTTTCATAAAAATTTGAGCATTTATTGAATTAAAATGAATTTAATATGAATTTTCTAAGCTTAAAATATATAATATATATACTTATAATTCAAAAAAATAAAATAAAAAATAAAAAATATTTTTAGAATTTATTTTTGATGAAAAATAATACATTTGTTCAGATTTATATTTAAATTAATTATTTTGATATTAAAAGTTAATTTATTCAAGTTTAGGTGATTTTATCGGTACCGACTAATCCAATAACAGATAAAATTTGCACTGAAAAATGTTGGAACAGCTGCTATCCCACGTTGCTGCTCTACCAAGAGGTGATTCATCACCTATATCAATATGTGTCCCTAATAAAAGAAATTAAAATTAAAATTTTGACATCATAGATGATCTCATCAATGGACACCTAAGCCCATTTTTTTCCCCTATAAATAGCCATGAATTTGAACTAAACTCTTCACTCGTCTTCTCCTAAAGACTTCCGTAAGTCTTCATAGAAAACCTCTCTCTTTAGAAAAATTTTCTTTTACTTTGTTATTTTGCTAAAATTCTACTAGTTTTTCATTAACTAGTAGAAAATCGTCTTTTTAGAAACTTTGCACCAACAACTTCACCAACTTTTTGAGGTAATGGGGAGAGTGGGGTTGGTTCTAAATTTCAATTACTTTGCATGTTGATAGGAAGGATTTTCCTTTAAACCCGTTTAGGCTTTAGTTTTATTATTAATATTATTGTTATATTGTTTGATGTGAAACTTTAATTTTTGCTAAGTCGTTATTTTGCTCAAATTTAAATTATTAAATTATATTTGCAGAGTTGTTACTCTGTTCAATTTTTTAAAAATTAAAATGCACTTGCTAAAGCTGTTACTTTGCTCAATTTTATAAAATTAAAATGTACTTGCTAAGCTATTACTTTGCTCAGTTTTAGATAATTAAAATATATTTATAAAGTACTTATGTTGTTCAATTTTAGACAACTATAGTATCATTATTAAGTTATTATACTGTTCAAATTCAAACAACTATAGTAGAATTACTAAGTTGTTATACTGCTCAAATTTAGAAAAAATATTTTTAGCTGTTATAATAGATAATTAAATTATTATATTATAAAATTTTAGTAATACTCAATTAGTTTAGCAAAAATAGTAGAAGAAATAAATTATAAATCTCATAATATGAAACTAAATATAGAAGTTATTTTATGAGCTATTTATGAATTTATTTTTAGAAAACTATTGTAGAAATTTCATTTTAAGTTTTTATCGTTCAAGTAAGGTCTAGACACACTAATAGACCATCTATAAAAATTTCATAAATTTTAAAGCTTATTTAATACTTCTAATTGTGCTCTATAAATGCCTGTGAACACATTTTTCTTAGAAATACTAAATTTCAAAAATTTTCAAAAAATTTCTAAAAATTCATGATAAAATTATAATTATTTTTCTAAGCTTAAAAATTATTTTTATGAATTTTTTTATCATTCTATGATTTATTTCTTAATTATCAGTCTTTATTTTAATTTGTATATCTTTATTTTTATTGAATTGTTGCTTATGTGCTTTAATTTGAATTATGAATTATGTGAATGATATGTATGGATGAAATCTCTATAATATAAGGTAAGATATTAGTAGAAATTGTACTGGTGCTCAAATTTTTTAGACCAGAGTGAACCTTTAGAAATTAATAGATCAGTGAGTAATGTAAAGCAAGGGACATGCAGTGGCATGACACCCTGTTAGGGAAGCTACAGTTTGGTACGCTGAGGAATGAAAGGTAGGGACCCATTTGGGGAGGTCTATGGTGTAGGCATCGAGTGGTGAAAGTCCTAATAGCCAGGGTAGCGCCCGTGAGTTGGAATATTCACCTGACCAAGCTTGATAACCCCGAAAATTGCTCAGCATTCCGGGATTGGTTTGAGAGTATACCTCTATAAATGGATGTCCTGACTGATATTTGTTCCTCATTAATGATAAGGACTGTACCATGTGATGATGTTGATGAGGTATATGTACTCCCAGTCACTTTCCAGGTTCTATTAAGAACTATTACTCACTAATGGGAAGTATGGATCCATACCAAGTCAAGGGTAGTGTAGTATAACTTAGAATAAACCCTAGGTTCGTTCATTAATTGTATTTAAATTCCTACCATACACGTGAAAGTGGTTTAGAACAAATCACCTCACTCCATTATTTTTGTTATGCATGTTCAATCGTGATTATTGAAGATGACGACAATGCCTGATGTTGCTGAGGACGAGTCAAGGAATACTTCTCCAGATTTGAAGACCTAGTTTATAATATTTTCTTAAGTGATATGGTAGATAAATACTGCTTTGTATAGGATCTTTTTTATGTATATATTAGGTTAGGTAATATATGTCTTTTGATGTACTTTTGTTTTCCCTTTGACTATTATGTATTACTTAAACCATGATGTATAGTTTGATATATATATACATAAGCAGTTTTCATCATTTCACTTCTATTTCTAAATTCTGTTTTTTCATTATAAAAAACAAATTACTCATATTTTCATCAACTTAAAATAATAATTAAATTAATATAAATTATATTTAAAATTAAAGGAGTGTTACAAGTTATACACACATGGCATGATCTACCTATAACAAGTCATTTTAAGTAACTACAATGAAAATCTTTCACCTTGGTCAGATGTCCTTTGCTAAACAATTCAGACTTCTCACTACAAAAAAATGGCGATTGGTGGCGATCTATAATACAACTTTTGGCAGCTGTAAACTAGCTCTGTTTATTGTATGCTAACTATTCTTCTATTCTTATTATACTATCAATAAAACTGTCCAGAAATATGGACACCCACTGATTGTTGGCATTTTTTTTTTCTCCTTCCTCAATTTTTTATTTATTATTTTTAGTAGTTTGTTTCTATTATTTGCTTTTTCAGCCCGTGTAATACACAGGCCTACTATCTACTTTTAACTATAGAAAAAAGTGTCTCGATGTGTGATTATTTTATCAAAATTTTGTACTGATTTAAGACTACCAATAATTGCCTTTAGTCACAAGGTTAATAGCCGTCTGAAATCCAAATGGCAGATCAGATTTATGGCATTTTGATCCCAAGCCAATTGCAATCCATGCAACAAAGTCAATAAATCAGCTTGATGATTGGAAGCCAAAAATATTATATTTAAGTATCTTGTACGAGGGACTAGCTTCGAAAACTTCTTCAACAAACATTTATATAGGAGAAAAAAATAAATAAATTAATAAGATAAAATGAATTAAATATTTTACATAAATCAAAAATCAATTTTGTCTCCCATTTTTTAAAAACTCCTTCATCTAACTTCGTCATAAGCATCAAATAACTCAAAAAGTTTTTTTTTTCTTTATAAATTAGGAATCAAACACTTGTCTTAATCAAGAAGTTCAATTCCCTTACATAAGCTAGAAACTGCTTCAAACAAGGTCATGATCTCGCACTAGAAAACAGACTACTATTTGTACAAGGTGGATCAATCTTAAAGCACAAAATCAAATGGAAGCAGTAAATCGTGTTAATTATATCATGGATCTAGCTCTTGTTTTCCATTTGGCACTAGGATGAAACTCCTCTTCAGTTGTCATTTTCGTCACCTCCCAAAGAAACCTTTTCATCGCAAGATGTGGCAACAATATTGGCACTATAATCCCGTCCTTGCCCCCACCATTTTTGAACCGAGCAAGGTAGCTATTAAATGGTATGGCTCCAACAGGGCCTCCATAGATTGGCTTCCCCCAACCAAAATCAATTTCGCCAAACCCCACACGAGTCATATCACCCACAAAGAAGTTCCCGTTTGTCCTATATATACATCGGACGCCCCTTGAGAACCATAAGATCAGCCACTGACTTCACGTATTCTTCACTCATTCGAGCATTCGCTTCTCTAATCAAACCCAAAGCATTGCCATAGTACCCGTTAGGCACTTTGACCTTACCATGAGCGGTGATGAAGCAAGACACACCAACCACCTCATTGGGGCTAAGGTCAAGCGCCAACGTGCAACATTTCCACAAGCACGCGGATAGTAACTCGAAGGTTGAACATTTCTGAAGGTTGAGGGGAAGATGCTTACGAAGCATGAGAATCTACTTGGGCCCAAAGAAAAATGATTCGTGGGCCATACTGTTCATTAAATGTGATTGCGAAGTACTATGGTCAGCGATATCCTCGTATTCGTGATGTATGCATGTGACGCGTGGAGGACATCGTGCACCGAATATTTCTCTTTTCCACACTGGTCGCTGAATTGCTGCGTGTGGGTCCCTTGTCAACCTTCCCACCATTTTGAGGAACTGAACCAGCCCGAAAGAGTCACAGACAACGTGATTCATGCGCACAGCAAATACAAATCCTCCGCACGAGAGACGAGTAACCTGGGACACGACAACTTAGGGAAACTCGTTTTCATTGCTTTTCTTTTTGAATTTGCTGCATATAGTTCAACTATTTTGCGTAATTCAATTGGGGTTTATTAGCAGAACATTGCTCTTAACAATTGTTAAAACTGTAAATAAATTAAACTCAAATATGACATATACTTGCCTTTGAAAATAATTTTTTGTGATAAAATATTAAAGACAAGACAATTCAATGAATAATAACCCTTTGATTATCAAACACCTCTGACCGTTCTTTTTAAGACGGCGAAAATTTAATTTACATAAGAAAATTAAGTGTGGAACTAGGTGAAATATCAGCCCTTAATTAAAACAACAGAGAGAGAGAATTTAAATAATAAAGAAAATATGAGATTCAATTTGATGGTGGGGATTTTTACTAACGAGAATTCAAGTGAAAATTCCAATTAAAAAAAATTCATTTTTTGGAATTGGATTTGGATTCTCTCATGTGACATTTCTGTTTAATGAAATCCTAGCCCTTAATTACAAATAACACACAGATAGAATTTAAATAATAAAAAAAGGGACATGAGATTTTGATGGTGGGGATTTTCATATTGGAGAGAATCCAAGTGAAAATATCAATTAAGAGAATCCATTCCCTTGGAGCTGGGTTTGGAACCACTTATTTGACGTTTTTGTCCGGTTACTAATTTTTGTGTTGTGTAATGTATGCAATTTATTACTCTCTTTCATTTTATTTGACTTTTTTTAAAAAAAAATTGTTCCTTTTTAAATGTCATTTTACAATATCAATGAAGCATTACTTTTTTTTTCTATTATATTCTTAATTATTTATTGCAGAGTAAGAAAATAAAAAATAAGTATAAGTGAAAGAGAATCTAATTAATATAAAAGACAAATATATTATAAAATTGCATACTAATTTTTATAAAATCTAAAATATTAATTGTATCCCTTATTTATTATGCCAAAACTTTATGTCAATAAGATGAGACGAAAGAAGCAAGTATTAATAATGAATTGGATAATTCAACTGCAAAAACTTTTACAAGATCAATACCGGAAGCATGAAATTAATTTGTATAAATATATGTGGGTAGTTTAATAATAAGATGAAGAGTATATATTAAACTCATGAAAAAAAAAGAAGTATATATTAAATGCTTCATTCATAAAAGATGTGAATATTACATTGTCATTTTTTTATGTTAAAATATACACTTTTTTCTTGACAAATTTAAATATATGACACTTTATTCCAAGTTTAAATTAAGTCCCATTATCTTTCGTTTAAGAAAAATTTATTATTGAAATATCTTTTACACTATCATTTCACGAAAGATGCAAGTATTACATCATCTTTCCGTCTTGTGTTAATATATATATATATATACACTCCCTTCCCTGACAAATAAAAATATGTTATGTTTTATTTTTAAAATTTTTGTTAAACATAATTTTATGACTAAAATATTCTATACATTCCTACCTTTGGAGATTTAAATATTACGTTTTTTTCTTATTTTAAAATATGTAATTTTCTTGTTAGTATACATAAGGTCTTAGGTTTTAACTTTGTTACCGTCATCGTGCACAAAAAATATGTAATTTTCTCCTTATAGATATAAATACACCACACTTTTCACCATTTTTATATTTTCTATAAAAATTATAATAATTTCTATTAAAAAATATTTTTGATAAAAAACTGTTAATATATTTGTACATTGTTTTACAAAAATATATGTTATTAAATTATTTGATTTTTACATTATATTTTTAGTCACAATTTTTTTTCCATTGAACATCATCTCTAACCTTTTACATATCACTAACAACAAATTTAGTTATATATAATGTTTTGTGACATATAGCATGCCTTAATTGCCAATTTTGTTTACTTAATTAATTTTTATAACTTTAAATTGTAAGCTTAAATTAGGTAAAAACATACGATTGAAGTCAAACTTTGAATTGGGTTGATAGTTTGGGGCTTTAACATGATACAAAAAACTCATACTAGAGAGAACAAAAAATTTAAAACAAGGAGAGAACTCGGATAAAATAAAAAAGAAATAGAATAAAAAAGTTGGAAACTAATAAAACACAAAAAAGAGAAGGAAAAAAAAAGAACGACAAGGAGAGAAGATCAACAACTTATGTTTTTTTTTTTTGTAAGCAAATTATAATTTATTAAAGATAAGAACTAAGAAGTTGAAATTTGGCATAAGACATGCCATAATTCAACAAACAAGTTTGATACATATCCCCTGTATAAGAATATATTTTTAAGCAGGACAAAGGCAACTAAAGAAGCTTGTACATGTGCAAACCTACATAAGAGAAATAGATCATCAAAACAGAGTACATGAGCTAATATATAGATAGCAGGACAGCCTAAAGTGTCAAATATGCAGTAAAGTGTCCTACTTCGAGACAGCAGCATTCTTTTTATCTGATTGAAGCATCATTTGTATATACCATTAGCATAGATATACCACCAAATGCAAAGATGTGTTGCCAAGATTCATCAAGTAGCTCCTTTGATTGTCCCTTGCCTACTAAAATATAACTTCCAAGGCCATCATGCCGAAAGAAAAACCATGATGAAGGGCATACTAAGGATGCAACACAGTGGTGAAAATCGAGCACAGGAAGCAACTTGAAACTTGAAAAGAGGTTATCTCTATTAATGCTATCCTTTCATATGAACATATAACACTAGTCACAGTTATATCATGCCATCCAGTCCTTGTTTTTAATAGGCCGCAATAGAAGGCAACGAGATGTTTAATGCATGTTAGATACAGTGGGAGATACAGTCCAGAGGCCTAGTGCACCAATCTGAAAATTGACAGGCGAATCCTTTCATCCTAGCTATAACCCAAGACCAAGATGTAACTTTGATAAGATCAAGAATGCCTACTAAATCAGCAACGCCCTGTTGGAAAAGGATTTTGTTTCTCATCAACCAAATGGACCAAGTTACCGAGTGCCAAATAATATGCCGGAAGCCCTTATATTTTTTGCCTCTAAAAACAAAACCATGTTGGAGATAATGAGCCTTAGCTTCAATAGGGAGAGCCATTGAATATCCCAACCAAGAGTATACGGCAGACCAGATCTTTTGAGATACTAAGCATGAAAAGAACAAGTGATTAGCATTCTCATCATCCTTAAAGCATAAAACACATGAAACCCCCTGTTGGATTGTGATTATGTTTTTACGCAACAAGTTTAGTCGAGTTGGCAGCCTGTCAATAATCAAACGCCAAGAAAATGCTAAGACTTTCAGTGGAACTTTATATTTCCAAAAGTGCCTAAAGACCTCCTTATGTTGGCTGTTATTGTCACCCACACCTACATAGTTCAGAAGTAGGTTGTATGTTGATTTCACAGAGAAAGACCCTATAGCGTCCTCCTTCCAAACCCACCTATCATCTTCATTTTGTTTCAAGGCTATAGATCTTAACAGATTACATAACTCAACCAATTGCTCTTCTTCTTATACAAATAGATTTCTTCTCCATCTCCAACACCAATTCCACTCCCCATCCTCCCAGGCTCCCATTTGAAGAATAATTGATTTTTTGTTCAGAGTTACTTGATATAGTCTAGGAAAAGCATCTTTGAAAGAGTTTGTACCAACACAAACATCCTCCCAAAATTTGGACTTCTCCTCATTACCTACCGTCCTAGCTACAGTAGAAGAAAACCAGTAGGGATACATTGAAGAAGCACCCTCAATAGACTAGAGATCCCTCCACTAGATTGATGCTTTATTGTCACTCCTCATGCGACTAAAATAAAGCTTATGTAAAAGGCCTTATTTCTGAACTAATAGATTATACCAAATAGCACCATCATCGCGAAGGAACCCCCATCTCCACTTGGTCAAAAGAATTAAATTGAATAGCTCCAAATTTAACTCCTAGTCCCCTTTGTTGTTTTGGAGTGCACGCCTTTTCCCATTTAACCGAAGCTGTTTTTCCTTTATTATCATCACCTGACCATAGAAAGCTTCTTTGAATACCTATCATAATTTTCAACACCCCTTTAGGAACTTTGAAAAAAGAAAAGTAATACAGAGGCAGGCTAGACAAGATAGAATCGATTAAAATGATTCTACCACCCAAAGATATTCTTCTAGCCTTCCAAGATACAAGCCTCCTTTTCATGGACTCTATAATCGGAGTCCAGGTTGAGACTTTTCGAGGGTTGGCAGCTATAGGCAAACCAAGAAATTTAAAAGTTATGCTTCCTAATTTGCAATGTAGGAAGTTTGAAGCTGCCTTAAGGAAGCTTTCATCCACATTTATGCCAAATAAGTTGCTTTTAGAGAGATTAACCTTCAATCCTGAGGCTAATTCAAATCCTCTAAGCATTGCCTTCACAACCCACAAATTCTCCCAATTTGCTTTTCCAAAGCATATTGGAGTAGAGGCAAGCAAATTTCCTGTCCTATTTTGAGAGCAGTGAATTTTCCTATGGTAGTTGCTCTTGCCATAAGTCCATTCAATCCTTCGACAACAATCAAAAAGAGAAAGGGTGCGAGAGGATTGCCTTGTTTAAGGCCTTTGGACATAACCACCTCTTTAGTTGGGCTACCATTTAATAGAATAGACACTGATCTTGAGAAGATGAAAGCTCTGATCCACCCTCTCCATTTGTCACAAAAACTCATTCTGCCCATCATATAGTCTAAGAACCCCCAATTCATCGAGTCGTAGGCCTTTTCAAAATCGACTTTCAAAACCAAACAGTCTAGACCTCTTTGTAGAATCAACGAGCTCATTCAAAACAAGAACATTGTCTAGGATTTGTCTATTAGGGAGAAATGCTGTTTGGGACTTGGAAATAACTCTCCACAGGACCTTTTTCAATCTTATTGCCAACAGTTTAGATATGATTTTATAGATGGCACTAACAGGGGATATTGGTCTAAATTCATTTAGAGTCTGGGCATTGCTAATTTTAGGAACCAAAGTTAGAAAGGAGGAAGTTATACAACAGTTTTTAAAAAAACTAAAGTTGAACCCATATGGGCTAGGGCTTTTATCACTGTCACAGCTCCACACAGCATCCCGAATCTCCTCATTAGTAAAAGGAGAAGAAAGGAAGACATTGTCCTCCGTGGTGACCTGTTGAAATTGAATCCCATCCAAGAAAGGTTGATCATTATTTGGTTCGGAATAGATATTATTGAAGTGCTCCACAATCATATTCTTAACTTCATCCACCCCTTCGATCCATCTATCCCCATATTTAATTGCCACAATTTGATTACAACGTCTGCGAGTACTCAAACATGCATGAAAGTAAGAGGAATTTGCATCCCCCTCCTTTAGCCAACAGACTCTAGCCTTTTGACAAAGGAGGCTTTCTTTAAGATTCATTTGGTACCACAAGTCTTTAAGATCAGCAACTTATGTGAAACAGTGTTACAATTTGATAAATTCAAAAAAAATATTTTACTATATATTTTAATTAAAAAAATATTTTAAAACCTTTTAAGGAATATTTTTTAATTTAATAATATTAAGTTAAATAGATTAAATTATATATTTCAACATAAAAAGAAAAGACAATATAATATTTACAAGAGGAGAAAAGAAAAATTTATCGTCTTTTAAAGAATATTTTAATATTAAATTAAATAGACTAAATTATATATTTCAAAATAAGAAATAAAAAAGCACTATTAATACTATTAATAATTTTGTAGTTAATAAAAAAACAAAATGAAAATTAACTAGTTAAATTAAATTAAACTTAAATATAAAACTTCGCCTTACACAATATATATCTAGACACGTACGGCCTGGTGTTTATCTTTGATTACCTGAATCAACAACAAAGGGCATCCAAGAGTTCCTTCAGATGCTGGCACTTCGTGCAGGAACTGTTTCCTATGCGGCACGTACGGTGGTCCAATCGAGTCACCAAGCTGCTCCAAGGCAACATCAGCCTCAGCTTCGAGAAACAAAACCCCCTCACCACCGCACTCCACCATGAGCTTTCCAATAGGCCCTTCTGTGACCCTACCTGTATCTGTATCAATAATTATATTTATATACAATTATGATACTGTACCTGTATCAATAATTATATACAATTATGTTTATTTACTTTTAATTACTTGTTAGGTAAAATTAATTATATTTATACATATAATTAATTACGTGTATTGAGTGGACACCGGGTGAAAAGTCCCAGCAGATTATCAATACTCCGATAGTTGTTAAGGTTGAACGGCGTTAATTATTTTGGATTTCCTTCGAATATTTATTTGTTTTAAATAAGATAAATAACGCAAAGTGATACACAAAATCAATTTGAATCAATTTATATATCAGAAATGCTTATTAGTACGAAAGCAATTTCGTCAAATATGCACGAACGATTATTTCCGTTAAAAATGAGTGTTATATTTTGTTAATTTTTTAATTAATATTTATTTTACAAAAGTGATATAAATCATATGCGTGATTCGTGTGTTTCGTACATTCTCTATTCGTACTAAATAACACTTCTGTTTATATATTTTATCTTCTTCCATGGCATTAGTTTTCCGGAAAACCTTAAATTTTTTAAAATTAAAAAATCTTATATTACACCATGATTTCATCATGACTACAAATTTTGCCTTTCTAAATCTTGTTTTTCACGTTTCGTAGATACCAAATAATTGCTTCTCTCTCTTTCATAGACACACATCCAAACATCTGATTTTTTTATTTTTTTGGGTGGGATCTACACCACACATACGGATTTTACCTTTGGACTTGAGAAGAATGGAAACTATGTTCCTCAAACTACTGAAGCGATAAGTAAAAACAAAAGATAATTGATATTAATTAAAGATATGTATTTAATTATTTAAATTTTGACTAAATCTAATACCATCCGTAACATCATTATAACTTTGTACAAAAAGTCCAATAATAAGAGAAACACTAGTAACACACTCTCTTCTTTAGGTAACCATGTTATTAGTACGAAGTATCTATTGGTTTTGTCAATGACTAAAGTAACACACTCTCTAAAAACACTATTTTGAACATATTTTTGATTATTAGCTGAAATTTATTAAAAATTACAAATTTTAATGAGTCTCATTTCTACACATTTAATGAGTCTTTTTAATAGATTTTAACTAATAATAAAGTATGTGTTAATAAGAAAGTATTAAAGAGTATATTACTAGCACTCCTCTAATAAAAATAATAATAAACACCAAAAAGTAGTCATAAATGGATTAAGCGCAACAACATTCAAGCATAAAAAAAAATTCAAACAATATACATGCATAAAGGTAAACAAAAGATCCATGATTTTTTTTTATCTCCTAGCTTTACCATTGATTTTGTTTTATTTTATGTCTTATTTTATATATATATATATATATTTGTATTCATTTATATTCTCCACTATAACAGTCTAGCTCCCCAAAAAACCGAATAATTTGTGGAAATCAAAATAAAAATCCAAGCGGAATGCCCTAGAGCGTTAGAAAAAAAAAATAAAAATTCTGAACCTTATTATCCAAAATCTAGAGGGCCCACTTGTCACTCATTTTAGGTTGTTGTTATTCTCAGACTCCTTATATCTAAGTTCATACGAATCATACCCATACTTTTTTTTTTTATGAAAATACCCTTGATGAACATATGTTTCTGTTGTGAATAGGGATAGCAAAAAAACTCGTGCTTGTGGATATGCATGGATAAAATCCGCCACGGGTATAAAATTGGTACTTTAAATGGGTACCTACGGATATTCTAAACCGGTATATCTGCTACCCGTTTATTAACGGGACAGGTATGGGTATCATGGTACTCATACCCGCGGATACCCGCTACCCACAATTATATATTTACTTAAATACGTACTCTTATATATTAATATAGATAAAATTACATAAATTTATTCAAAATTTTCAAAAAGATTGTTCATTACGAGAGAAATCTTATACAATTATATTACAAGAGAAAAGGAACATAAATTTGTGAGCATTTAAAATATATTTTTTTAGAAAAATTGTTAGAATAATTAAAATTTATTTTCAAAGTAATTACTTTAAACAATAACTCTTTAATTTATAAATTCAAAGTGATATCTGCAACACTTTATAATTGTCCACAACACACAAAATAAATTTGTTATTTTTTTATTTTTTAAAAATATCCGTGGATATCCACGGATATTTTTAATATCAGTGGGTATCTGCTTAATGGATACCCGCGCAGGTAATGGGGTGAGCATAGGTATGGATTTTATTCGGCGGGGCGGGTAACAGGTGGTTACTACCTGTGCCCTACCTGCCTCGTTGACATCCCTAGTTGTGAACATTACAAATAAACTTATTTTCATTGTGTAATAATGGGTAATAGGCAACAGAATCATGTTTTTGTTACATCTAATAGTATAGGAAAAAAAGTGGACTCACTAGAGATACAAAGGAGTATGACGATTAGAGAGTGTGAAGGCCTACGTTAGTGTGCAAAGGAGAAAAATAGAGTATGAAGAGGGAGTATGCCAAAGTGCGACAATGAGGGAGAGGAAATGCATGCGAGGTAGATGGGAGTGCTAAGAGATTTAAGAGTGAAGGAGTGAGAAGATTAGGGGTGTCAAAGGGGGTGAGCGGGAGAAGGGAGGGAGAAGAGGTTTAAGAGGAAAGGGGTATGGATGGCAAAACAGGCCTTTGGCCTGCCTCATCGTTAGACCCCTTAAAACGAACCGGGGCGGGCTAGCCTGTTTTTGAAAAATTAGCTGAAAAATGCAGCCTGTCCCGTTTAATGGTGTGCCGGTGGGCTAACCCACTAAACTTAAAAAATTGAAAAATAAAAATTAAAAAATTAAAAAAATATGAGAATATTTTTAATGAAATTCCCACAAGCATTAAATAGATAAATACGTTTTTATTATGAGATTCTCATTTCAATAATTTACGTTAATTTTTATTATGAGTCACGCTTATGAAATTTTAATTTTAATTAGATAAGTTTACTAAATATATATATGTTACTACTTTTTTTTTCTTGTTATAAGATTTTCTGATAAACCATTAGCTTTAAACCCTGCATGTGTATCCTATTGTGTGTTGTTTTTGTTTAATTGCCCGTCTAATTCTTGTTTCCTAAAAAACCATTAAATGTAATATTACATGCCAAATGTAGGTTATTATTTTTTATTTAATTAAAAAAAAGATTTGGCCCACCACGCCTACCCACCCTGCCACGCCATAAGCTCTTTTTTGGTGGACCAAAATGGGTTAGCAGACTAATAATGTTGTCCCGGCCAGCCAAAAATGGTGGGCTAAATGGGCTGGTCTGATGGGCTAAGCTTGTTTTGCCACCCTTAGACGGAGGACGGAAAAAGGTGGGGGAAATAGGTCTTTTTCAAATTTTCAAAAGAAAAAGAAAAAGGTGTGAACTTAGTGAGCAAGAAGGGGGGGGGGGGGGGGTGAGAATAACAACACCC
The DNA here is from genome assembly GCA_004329165.1 of Spatholobus suberectus. NCBI lineage: Eukaryota > Viridiplantae > Streptophyta > Magnoliopsida > Fabales > Fabaceae > Spatholobus > Spatholobus suberectus. The sequence goes on along the minus strand of CM014730.1, from coordinate 76,004,542 downwards.
CTCATTTTAATGCTACTTTGTTGGACCTACATATGGTCCAAATCCCATTATAGCAATTGGAACCCATGACTTGACTGAGAGGCAAGTATCATGCAGCATGAGTCCTTACACCTAAGTTTATTATTCCTCATCTTAGCATAATTAATGTGATTTATTTATTTTTCATCTCATATTTACTTTATTTATTTATTTGTTTATTTTTATCACATTACTTAACACATCTTTTTTGTTGTGACTAAAATTTAGGGGAAGGGAATGACGCCCCAGTTCAAAGGAGGAAAAGCCTCCTCGACCAACCCCTTAAGGTTGTTACTTATTACATCTATCACTTTCTTTCTTTATTTTTTTTCCTTTTATATTTCTCTTCTCTCCACCTCATTTTCCCCTTTCACTCCAAAATGGGGTGTGAGACCAACTACTTCAAAGCCTACGGTCATCCATTAGCTCAACTTTAAATAATGACCCCGTAGACCTCCACCGAGGACTGAGAGGATGACTACTAGTTCATGATCATTTCATTTTTGTGCTGGATTGCTTCATAATCACTTTATCTCATTTATTCTTTTTGTTATTATTATGATATGATTATAACATACACTAGTGCAAAAAACACATATTACAATAGGTTTTTACATTAGTTGTTTAATAATCGATGTAAAAAAAAATGCGATGGCAAACTTGTGAATAAAAGCAAAACTTTTACATCAATTATAAGTTTAATCGATGTAAAAACTACTTTCTACATCAATTAAAGATTTAACCGATGTTGAAAGTAGCTTTTACATCGGTTAAAATTATAACCAATGTAAAAAAGCTTTTATAACCACCCCTTTGCAATTCCCTTTCATTTTACAAAGCTCTCAACCCCCGTCCAGACCCTAGCTTTGCAACTCCTCCATCACCGCTGGTGTCACAATTGTTCTTAACCAACTTGCGCGTGCGCCACTACCCTGCACACTATTCTTCCCTATTCCTTTGATTCACGCATGTGTCACACTCATCCCCAACCCTAACAAACATGGATGCCACCACCAAAACTCATCGCTGCCACCATTGTGCCTAAGGTAAGTTATTTTCTTCCCAACTCTATGATTATTGCTCTTTTTGTGTAAAAACCATTTTGGTTCTGACCTAAACTTGTGGGTTTTATGATTGGTTCGAATAGACTAGGTTATTTGAATTGTATGACTGTTGAAGATTGTGATTGTGATATGTTTGCATGATTGGTCACATAGAGCTTAGTTGAGCTTTGTGTTATGTTCTTGGTTATTGATTATATTATTGGATAAGTTTACATGTGATATTGTATTGATTGAATAGATGTAAAATATGGGCAAGTGCTAAGAAACAGAGGAAATTTTGTCATATTTTCTATAGAAATTTTGATTGGATTTCTAATTAGTTGGTTAAATAACAAAGAATAAGAATGACAATATAGAGCTTAGTTGGGCCTTGTGTGAAATTTTTATATTTGTTTATTTCAATTTTATGACTTTTAAGGATGTCGAATATGCGTCCTACAACCAATATGAACCCCATGATACATTTGAAATAAGAAAGCATTTTTTCTTGTTTTTTCTTTTTAGAAATGCAAAATTGTGTCTTTTTTCCTCTCTTGCTCTCTCATAGTAATAATTAAGCATTTTTGCATGACCAAAAAATAATTTGGGGTTTTTGTAAATGTGATAGGCATGTTATGATTTAGATGTGTTAGCATGATTGGTTAACACTTGTCCCTGTTTGTTATGCGTCCTGCAAGCAACATGAGGTTAATGATACATTTTAAACAAGGAAGCACTTTTCTTGTTTTTTCTTTTTGCAAATGCAAAATTATTCTTTTTTTCCTCTTGAGTAATTAATGGAGAATGTGAAGTCGTGAATCCACTCTTTGCTTTCTCATAATTAAGATTGGAAAAATAATAAATAGAGGACCAGTATAAGCCTTTCTATTTCCAAAATTATTCATCACCAAAACAGTTAATTTCAATAGAAGTAGTAAATAGTTCAATAATTAACAACTTTTCCTTTTCAATAAAATTCTTTCCTATTCTGTTTAAACTTGAAGGTAAAAATGGGTTATAGGATCCTCCATCCTTCTTGTCAGCACTATAACCGCATCTTTAAGAATTTGAGAAAGACCAACTCATGATGGCTAAATGGCACAGAGTAAAAACGTTGAAACATGACACAACTGAGAATTTATCATTTCAAACCTTATTCGACACATTTGTTACTTTACGCTTAATTAGCAATCTCTCTTTCAAGATTCTTAATCTGGCCTTCAAGATCATAGGACACTATGCCCTCCATCCAACACAACCATCATATATGTCTTGTTTCTTACTTTGATTCGATTGCTTCCACCAACTTGATCAAGGCCAACTCATGATGAGCTAATTGGCACACTATGAGAGCAATCAAATCCAAGTGAGGAAGCCTTGCTAGGATTTGATACTTTTCATGTAAAAGAATCAATTGAGAACCTTGAACAAGTACTTGCTCAATATACTCTATTATGTAAATTTCTCTTATTTATAATTTTTTAATTTTCTACTCTTTTCCATATTGTTTACAAAATATGCTAATAATGTCATCCTATATTACATGACATTTGCGGAGTCAAGTTATTCTGGTGATATTGCAGTAAAGCAAATGGATCAAATAGTATTTTAACTTCTATTTGGGTCAAATAAAATGTCTTCTCATTCTATTTGTCCTATTTGTTTTACACCAATATTGCCATGATGACTTGATAATGCAATGCCCTGCTATATAGAAAGACATTATTAGTAGATCTTGCAACCAATATAGAAAAGTAGAATTTCTAAGAAGTTATAGTTCTAAGATTAATTTTCATAATAGAGTCTAGTGGGTAATCACTCTTTCAAGGTTCTCAATTTGGCCTTATACATCAAAAATATCAAATCAAGACAAGACTTCCTTATTTGGATTTGATTGCTTTCAATGTGTGTCATGCAGCTCATCATGAGCTGACCTTCATTAAGTTAGTGGAAGCAATCAAATCTAAGTAAGGAATGAGACATATAAGATGATTATGCTAGAAAGAGTGTGTTCCTATGATCTTGAAGGCCGGGTAGAGAAGCTTGAAAGAGAGATTGATAAGCACAAAGTAACAAATGTGTCAAATAAGGTTCAAAATGATAAATTCACAGTTATGTCTCGTTTCAACATTTTTACTGTGTGTCATTTAGCCTTCATGAGTTAGCCTTCCTCAAATTCATAAAGACACGGTTGCAGTACTGAAAATGAGGATGAAGAATCATATAACCCACCACCTGATTTTAATTACCCATAAGTTTAAAACAGAATAAGGACAGAATTTTGTTGAAAAGAAAAAGTTATTAATTATTGAACTATTTAGTAATTCTACTAAAATTAGATGTTTTGGTGATGAATAATTAATTTGGAAATGGAAAGGCTTACATTGGTCTTTTGTCTATTATTTTTTCAATCCTAATATAAGGTTCGCGACTCCTCATTCTTCGTTAATCACTCTACTTTATTTTTTAACTAACATTTTATCCTCTTATGTGAACCTACAGATATTCAACAATCCACATCCACTCTCCGACACCGACTTGGATGACATTTGCACATGTGTATTCAGGTTGTTTATGATTGTATTTTAGGTAGTTAAGAATTGTATTTGATCATTAGTTGTATATTTAATTTATATGTTTGTTTCAAATGTATTTAGGAGGTAATTTAGAATTAGTTATAGATGAAATTTATATAGGTTTAGAATAGATTTAGGTAGTTTACAATTGTTTGAAGTGTGTTTAGGAGGTACTTTAGCATATAATTATGTTTTAATGCATATATTTACTATTTATTGATGATATTTTAAATTTAGCATATTCAATTATGATTGAACTGCTTGTCTGAGTCTGTTTGTAATTTACAAATTGAAAATTTCATATAAAATAAACAAAATATTAAAAAAATGACTTCTTACATCGGTTGTAACCGATGTAGAAAGTCACATTCTACATCGGTTAAAGCTTCAATCGAACTTTCTATATCGGTTCAAGCTATAACTGATATAGAAAGTCACACCTTTCTACATCGGTTCAAGTTTGAACAGATGTAGAAAGTCTTTTTTACACCTATTCTTAGTCTGATATAAAAAAGGCCCATTTTTTACATCTGTGGGAATCAATGTAGAATATATGAAATAACCGATATTGAAAGTGTTTCCTCCAATAGTGATAAAGGAAAAACAAGGTGATTGTTAACATGGTCGGGGTAGCGAACATGATATATATGAAGCCATAGAGAAAGGAAAAGAAGCTAGTTCACAGTCATAGCAAGTGGAGATTTGGATGAAACCAAGATAGCATAAGAGATTAATAAAGAAAAATTACCCAACTGTTAAACTTGGTTTACTGTTATTCTTGAATGATAAAGGAGTGGTGTTAAGTGGTGTACCGAATAATATTGTGATGGTTATTGCGTGAATGTGGGTGTGTCTCTGGGTTCTGGGAGTATCAGTATGTGAGAACAAGAGAATGAAAAATGAGTATTCTCCTTGTGAGAGTGCTAATCACTTCCTTAATTTTATCCAAGGATAAGGCTATTTTTGTAATGCCAACTCTGCTGAGGAGTGTTGTAATGTATTTCCATTTTGTATTTTGTATTCCTTTTTTAGTATTTTATGTTTAGGTTAAATATATTTTTAGTCCTCCGACAATTGACATGTTTTGGTTTTAGCCATCAAAAAAAAATTCTTTAAATAAAGTTCTTCAAATATTAAAAATACCTTAATTAGATCTCTATGCTAAACTCTACTTAACTTTTTTGTTAAATGATGTTCACATCAGCTTCCAAGTAAAGTATTTTATTACTTGAAGTGTCTAGTGATAATTTTTAATGAAAAATCATGCAATTACTTTTGCTTTAGGGTTAAAAAAAACTATGGTTTAGGGTTAAACATGTAATAGTTTTATTTAAAAAGTATGTTACTAATTTGACCTAGATATAACTGTTAGCATAGACAGCCACATCAACAAATTAATGATAACTGTAATGCTGATGTGACTATCATTTAACAGAAAAGTTAAATAGAGTTTAGTACAGAGATCTAATTATGATATTTTTAATATTTGAAAGACTTTATTTAAGAATTTTTTTTTTCAGAAAACTAAAATCAAAATATGTCAATTTTTGGAAGACCAAAAAATATTTAACCCTTAATTTTTTGGTAATTTTTTTGAAGAAAGTCAAGGACCTTCAACTCTGTGTACCGTGATCGATCAGTATAAACAGGACCGTCCAGGTGATGTGATTTCATTTCATGAGGACTGTGAAAGGAATGTGAAAAAAGTGACGTGAGAACAATATTTTTCAATCAGCATACCAAAAGGAAAACATATATTTTTTTCAGTTTTCGAGAACTCTACTAAACCCCAAAATGTCAATAAGTTCTGCCCAAGCTGCCTTCGAGGCTTTAAATGGTCCACGGGTACAACATACTAATCAATTCCATTGCTTTCAAATGGTTCTTCTCACTTGACTCACTTCTTTTTGAGTTCACGATGATCATGCAAAATAACAAGCGTGTAATTAATGGTAAAAATAAAACAAATGGATATAATATTTGCACACACGTGCGATTTTAGAAAGAATAAATGTTCATACCAGAAAGATATCCGATCCTTCTTGTTTGCATTCTCTGATTTCGATTCCTTCAAAAGCAGTAGCAGAAGCTTATAGTTGCATTCACAATCAAAATGGAAATCTCATGCTTATTTTTTAATAAAATACATGTAAAATAGACTAAGTGACTAGCTTCTACACGGAGAAACATTAAAAAGGAAAAAACGACATGCATCATAAGGAAAGGATATGAAACATCTTCCAGCATTAATTGGTAACAATGGTAGTGAACAAGTTATTCATTTACATTTTGTATTTTGTGGCTATCAGGTAGCCAACCTCCATTAATATGAAGAAAAGGAACTTTTGATCAGATTAAGCTCCCTAGTGACATCAACCATACTCATTCTTTCTTTTGGCGACTCCATTGAACAAGCAAGTGCAATCCTAAAAAGTGAAAGTAAACATTTCTCTACTTTAAGATGCATAGGGTTCAGGTTTTGGTAATTAGCAGCCTTCTTTAATTCCTTAGGAAGAATAGTCGGGTCCACAATCTGGGAAAGGTTATGTGGAATTGAAATGTTGACATAGTTATGGAGATTATGACCATCTTCAAACATTTCTTCCGTGGGTCTTCTTGCAGTTAATATTTCCAAAACAAGAATTCCAAAACTATACATGTCGCCTTCTATAGACAGCTCTGAACCCATTCCATATTCTGAAACATAATGCATAATATAGTTTAATATCCAAAGTAATCATCAAAACATTAAAATAAAATATCCAAAAATAAAAGCTTAAATTTACAAGATTTCACAACTTAAATAGTATATACCTGGAGGAGCATAACCAATTGTCCCCTTTATTTCAATAGTGCTAGTTTGCTTTGGAGAAACTGCAATAGATGAGAGCCTTGTCGCTAAACCAAAGTCACTCACATGAGCTACCAAGCAATCATCGAGAAGAACATTGCTAGGCTTCAAATCACAATGAATGATAGCTTGCTCACATTCATAGTGAAGATAATGAAATGCAGAAGCAACATCAATGATGATATTTAATCTTTGGTCAAGGTTCAATGATCTAGTAGGCTGATTTGCAATTTCTGTTGGTGGATGCAACCATCTTTCTAAGCTTCCATTTGTCATGTACTCAAAAACTAGAGCTTTGAATTCTTGGCCTCTGCGATCTATGCTAGAACAACATGTTAAAATCTTAACCAAGTTTCGATGCCTAATATTTTTCAATGCATTACACTCCGCAATGAAACTCTTTCGAGCTCCCTTCTTTTGAAGGTTTAGGACCTTTATGGCAACAACATTGTCTCCTTCTGATTCAATAGTCCCTTTGTATACAGAGCCAAAATTTCCAGATCCTACCAAGTTTTTAACTGAGAACCCATCAGTTCCATGGTGTAGGTTCTGGTAAGAAACCTTACCCAGTTGGTCAATTATTGGCAAATCAGATGATGGTTTTTTCTTGTTTCTTTTCCTCATCCAGTAGGTAGATAGAATAAATGGCAGTATGAGAAGAAAAACAACCACACTAACTATTATCATTGTTATGGACATGAAATTCAGGTGTTTTGCTTGTTTCTTACCTTTGATAAGGCATGGTGGTAGATGCAGCTCTGAAACACCCCCACAAAGGTTATTGTTCCCAACCACGGCTAACTCACTTGCATTTCGAAACACACCTTCCATTGGTACTTCACCCTCCAACATGTTAAAAGATGCATTGAAGTATTCCAAGAAAGAAATATTCTGCAGATCCTTAGGAATTGATCCAATCAGACGATTTCGTGACATGTCTAATACTTGAAGACCTTTGAGGGAAGCCAAAGAGGAAGGTATGATTCCATGAAAGGAATTCCCTTGCAGATAAAGGTACTCCAAGCTTATGCAGTCTCCGATGGTTTCAGGAATATCACTAGACAAATGATTTTCAGACACATCTATCTTCCCAATATTTTTTAACCGGCCCACTTCATCAGGTAGACTGCCACTCAATGAATTTTGTGACAAGTCCAACAAGTTCGTTAAAGAGAAAAGACTAAAAACCTCTAAGGGTATGCTTCCTCTAAGGTTGTTTTTCCAAAGGTCAAGATATTGTAACTTTTGACAGTTTCCTATACTTGGAGGAATCTTTCCTTCTAACATATTTTCTCCTATGCCCAAATAATACAACTGAGTAAGGTTGCCTATAAAATCTGGCATATCTCCTGACAGTTTGTTTCTACTCAGTTCCAACTTTTGTAACTTCTGAAACTTCCCAAAAGTGGCTGGAATAATTCCTTCAAAGTGGTTAATTTCCATGGTCAAGATAGTTAAGCTAACTAGATTTCCTAATTCTGCAGGAATTTTTCCTGATATTTGATTACCCCCAAGATATAGTTGACTGAGTTGGGTGGATAAATTTCCAATAGAATGTGGCAAACTACCTCCAAAATTATTATAGGAAATAGAAACCATTTGCAACTTGCTACAATTGGTCAAGGATTTTAAAAACTCCAAGTCCTTTGTTGAATTGTCACCTAAGTTGTTGTTATACAAACTTAGGAACCAAAGGTCTTGTAGCTTTCCTAGACATGACACTTGGCCCACCAAATGGTTTTTACCAACATCAAGTGTTTGGAGGACAGATGCATTTGCAATGGAAGTTGGGATTGAACCTGAGATATGGTTCCCGCCAAGTAGGAATTCTAGGAGATTAGGAAGGGTGTGGAACATGTTTGGTGGAAGAGAGCCATTGAATTGATTGTCCGCAACTGAGATTATGGAAAGAGATGACATATTGTAAAGACAAGAAGGAAATGTACCTATCAGTTTGTTGACATGCACTGATATCATTTCCAACCTTTTGAGGTGGCAAATTTCTTGTGGAATATTTCCCTCTAAGTAATTAACACCCATTGAGAGAGTAGTGAGGGATGAAAGATTCCCTATGGAAGGTGGGATTGCTCCGGTTAAATTGTTTTCTGCAAGGCTCAATCTTTGAAGCTTTCTAAGAGAGCCAATTTCAATTGGTATTTTGCCAATCAAATTGTTACCAAATAAGTGTAACTCTTTGATATTAGAGCAACTTGTCAAGTTCGTAGGAATTTTCCCATCCAACGTGTTATTGGTGAGAGATAAGTGTTGTAAATGTAACAACCGACCCAATTCTTGTGGAATTTTTCCATAGAAGCTGTTATTTCCGAGGTTAAGACTTGTTAGGAAAGAGAGATTGCCTATATGAGGAGATAGGAATCCATGCAACTGGTTTCCTTCTAGGTTCAACTCTGTAACTCTTTGATGCATGGAATTGCATGTAATTCCACGCCACTTGCAAAAATGGGTGGAACTATTCCAAGAGGCCAAGATTTTATAAGGGTCATTTGATATTGATTCCTTGAATTTGAGCAACACCAAATGGTCGGTCTGGTTTCCTAATATAGAGGCAGTTGTGTTTGGGACACACAAGAGGGAGTTGATAATAGAGAGAACAAGCATGCGTTGGCATATTACAGACCAAAATAAAGGTAACAGGAGAAAAAAAGTGTTCATTTGGTTCAGGGTGCAAGGATGCTAGATTGTCGAAATGTTTGGGTAGGTAGATACTTGGATGATCAAAATAATTGCCTTTGGTTAGAAAAGGGTATATCGGTTTGATAATTGCCTCTGACACAGGATGGATTTAAATAGTAGAGTTCTGGCAGGCTGGGAATTAATTTGAATTTTAATGGCCTATAGGATTAGGCAAATAATAAATGTGTGCTACTAACTAGTGTTCTAAATATATTAGTTAAAAAATTAACCAATAAAATTTTTTATTAAAAATTATGATGAGATTACTTTGAAACTTATGATGGAAGTATGCTGACATTTTCTTATAAAATTTGTCACATTTAATATTTTAAAGACACTTGTTAACCTTTTTCATAAAATTATTGGTTAAATTTGACAAACCAAATGGTTTTAAGATTGTAAAAATTTTAATTTTTTGGAGTTTTATATAAAGAAAAGCTGTTTCGTTTTTAAATGCAATTATAAAAACTGGTTTTATTTAAAAAGTAATTTTAGACTGTAAGACGTAATATGTAAAAGTGTTTTTTTTTCTTATAAAATGATAAAAAGAGATATAAAAAAGCACTTTTCAAAATTCTTGTTTGGATAAAAATGTATTATTTTTCTACACGTTAAAAAGTTGAAAATATAATTTATGATTACTAGTATTCATTCTTAAGTAAACAACGTAATTGAATAATTTTGTTGATCAAATGCCCTGCTGGCTGAGATAATGTTACTTCCTAGAGCTGCTAATTAAATGCTCTGTCACATCATTCTGCAGGCCAATCTCGGTTTTTTAAAGGTATTAGTAGCCAAATCACAAGGAGAAGGGTTGCAAACGCACTTGAAAAGCATGGCGGAGGGTTTGTTGAAGTGGCAAGACAATTCAATATATATATATATATATATATATATATATATATATATATATATATATATATATATATATATATAATTGATTATGCCAACAACCTATGTGAAAAGTTGTTCAATTTTAGTTAAACAAATACCTTTTTACATTGTTTATAAATATAACTAATGTAAAAACATAATTTTTTACATCGATTAAAAAAATAATTGATGTAAAAACCTTTTTTTATATCATTTCAATAACCGATTTAAAAAGTCTTTACTTTTTGTATTTCCTGAATCTATAACATCATTAAAACCGATGTAAAAAGTCAATTTTAACCGATATAAAAAGTCTAGTTGATAAATGTCAATCATGCATATCTTTTTTACATCTATTTGTGCACTTATTACCCTTTTTCTTGAATTTAAAGTTTTGTTCAAATCCAAATTTCAGTTGTTGTAAGTAAGCAACACCTAGGAATAAAATTATGCATGTTGAGCATTTTACTATCAATTTGATGATTTTTTGCAGGAAGTAAAGAAAAAGGATTGAAGCAAGAAAGGAGGCCAAAGAAAAAAGTAATTGGCTACCAATGCTCGCTGAGCGAGCAAAGCACTCGCTCAACGAAATCCAATCTAAAGAACAGTCAAGGCTCTCGAGTGACACTCTATAGACCTTGAAGTACAGACTCTCACTCAGCGAGAACATGACTCGCTGAGCGAGAAAAGTGCCACCTCACTTAATGAAGGTGCGACAAAAAGGGTAAAGTAGACAACTTTTGGAAGAGACCATTCAGTCTGTTATTCTTTGTCCTAGGACTTGGGAAATAGTGCTAGGAAGCTCTCCTTGGTGCTTCCATCCAAGTTCTTCATTTCTCCACCTTTTTGTTTGGTTCACTTTTCAATGAGGGGCTAATTCCACCCTAGTTGGGGTTTGATGTAACTAACCTACTCTCATGTATACATTTTAAGTTATTTATTGAAGTTTATGTTCTATTCATTTGTGTCTCTACTTCTATGCTTAATGCTTGTTATGATTTGATATCCCATAACTTGATTTTTAGTGATTTGATTGATGTTGGAAAACTCTTTCTTCTCATAAGAATTGAAGTGAGCACCTAATAAATCTTGTGTCTGGAAATGGAACATAGTTTATTAGTCATCTCTTAACCTCTTTTCTTAAAGCAAGTTGTTTAGGTAAGCTAATCAAGGGATTGATGGTTTAAACAAATAACATAGGTCCACTCATTAAGGGATTATTAGGATTTGGATAATTTTGTGAGTTGATGGAAATGAATGGGATGTAATGGGTAATCTTGATGTTGCATAAAAGGATGGTCAATGTAGTCAAACCCTCGACACTTCTTTTATTATTGTTAACTTAATTCTCTCATTTTACATGTTTGTACAATTTTTGATAAGAGCATTTAGTTAAATTTTGTGAACATTTCTCTTTATAGTATTAACTGTGAGAAACCTAGTATCACCTATAACATCCCGGGCACTGACGAGGGTGGAAAGTGATAATTGGTGCAAAAGAGATGAGGCACGGACAAGGAACAACTCTTGATAGGCTTCTAGTGGGAGGGACACATGAGTGAATTGAATACACACTACAATGAGAAGGATCTAGAGGCTGTGTAGGTATGGGACTGTACAGTTAATGATAGCTTAAAGGAATTAGTAAGTGCTATATATAACAACAATATGCATATACTTTTCGGTAGCCTATCACTTAAGAACTCCATAGTTAAGCATGCTTAACTTGGAGCAATCCTGGAATGGGTGACCTCCTGGGAAGTTTCCTAAGAAGTGTGTGAAGTGAGGATAAAATACGCTGAAAAGTCTTGTGTTGGTTTGTGGAAATAGTCTTCGATCCTGAAAGCGGCCATACGTTACATCACGTAAGTCCTCTGGAAAACGATACTTGTCCTTATCATTGTTTACTTGTAAGAATTGATACACTTGCCAATGGGTTAACACTAATCTACAGTAGTGTCAACAACATTCAAATGGACATATGGTACTCAAATAACAACAATATTAATTTTTTTACTAAAATATTAAAAAAAAATTATTAGTATGCCCAAGCGCTTTACTTTGTTTATGCATTGTCAAATATTCATATTAACATTTTATGTCAAGAATGTTCCTGGCTTAAGAAAGGGTAGGGGATTAGTTCAAAGTAGAAAATAAGGGTAAGTTATTTTTTTTTTACCTCTAAATTTTTTTAAATTCAATCTAAGTTTCTTAAAAAAATTTGTCCTATTTTGGTCCCTCAAAATATAAAAGTCTTGTTTTTAATTCAATTGCCTAATTTTGTTAACGTAGTGTTGACTTGGCTAACGAAATTTCATGTCATCACTATACACGTGAACTTTTAGAATGGTGTGGCATTCATGTGGCATGTATTTATTTATTTATTTTGTCTTTGTAAAATTTTCAAAGTTTGATTTTAATACCTATAAAATTTAAAGTTTCATTTTAGTCCTCATAAAATTTAAAAGTTTAATTTTAGTCCCCGCAAAATTCAAAAGCTTGATTTTAATTAGGATCACGACTACAGTGATCTAATTAATTAAGTGGTTTATGGTGGTCAAGATTGTAGTGACCATTAGATGTATTAATAAAATATTAAAGGGTTTAGATGAGTTGAGGGTAACCTTTTCTACCAGTTATTTCTATTTTAAAACTATTTTTAAAATATAAATCTATTTTACACATTTGTCCTTGTTGGATGAAATTCTCGTAGTAGGTCACCTTCTCCATTAAAACTAGTCTCCCCCACTACCACCCCCACCACCCTCCTCTACCTCATGGGTGGTGCGGCTTATCAAAATGAGCAGTCTTTTTCGTTCCTTCTCGCTCTCATGAAAATGGGAGTTTTGAAACCCTAAGTGAGAAAATGAGAAAAGCAAGCACCTTTTTAGAGTTAATGATGATTTCGAAGGAAGGGTCGAGGCCGACGGTGATGGTGGCGTCAGTAGAGTCCTTGCTTCGGTAGGTGATGTAGCAAACAACATTGTAGATGCAGGAGATGGCGCCGTAGATCTCGAATCAGGACTTGAAATCAAGGACAAAGCAATCTTGGGGAAGGCCCATGACAACCAGGCAGATAACGACACCGACGTCATCGGGGGTCTCTCCTCTGTGAGCTCTGGCAAGGGGCGACAACAAAATCAAAATCCAACGTTGACCAGTCGTATTCAAAATCATTTCTTTATCACTTGTCGAAGCTCTAACAATGTCGTTGCATACCAACCCAACCCTTTCTCGGTATCACAACGTTGCGCAAATCTTCAAACAAAAAGGGAGTGTGAACGCAATAAGAACGAGGTGTACACGAGAAGCGTGAGCTAGTGTTCAAGGAGGACAATTTCTAAGTTCATGCATCGACGACATGAAGCGCATTGACTATCGATGACACGAAGCACATCAACTACATAGGCAATTCATTTTGCCACATCTATAGTTTCTAAGTACGCACATTGATGGCATGAAGTTGGTGTTTAACGATGTGCATTGACAGCACAAAGTGTTGTAGGGATCGGTTAAAAAAATAACCTAAGGTTAAAAAAAACCTTGAAACCTAAGGTTACCAGCTCCTAATAATGGTCCACAATAGATCATTTGGTTACCTTGTCCACTGTAGAAGCTGTCTTTAATTAGTTCCCATCAAATTTCATATTTTAATTTTTAATAAAAAAACATATTAGGCAATATTAAACAAAAAATAACATAATATCCACACTTCATAATATTATTGGCAGGGGTGAGTATGGACTGGTTGTTACTGATTTATTTTTGTTCCTTCCCGACCTAAAACTTTAGAGTCATTTATGTAAACTCTCAAACCCAACTGATCAAGACCCGATAATATATAGGACACGTTCAGGTCAATCCGGTTTATTGACATTATATATTAATATTAACCTTATGTATAGTTAAATCGTAGAATAAAAGAAATATAAAACTTAAATCAAGGTATATTTTACAATATATGTTTCAAAATAAATAATATCATTATAAATATAATACTATGTTATACAAAATATTATCTATTAAATTGAAAAGTTTTACTATTAATACATAGTTGTTCAAAAAACTTGTATTATTTAAAAGAATATTGAACATCAGATCGAGTTGGGATGACCTAAAGCACAACTTGAACCCATTCTCCAAATACATTAAGCCTAATTTTTAAAAGTTGAACCTGTCAAAATCAACTTTGGGTTAGACCATGTTAGTGGGATGAGACAAGTCATACACACCTCTAATTATTGGTTAAAATTTATTGAAAACACTCTCTTTAACACACTATTTATTATTGGTTAAAATTTATTGAAAAGTACAAAATCATAAGTGAGGCACAGTAAATAAGAAATGAAATTTATAAAATTTTGTGATTTCTAATAAATTTCAACCAATAGTAAAAGAGTGTGGTAGCTAAAGAGTGTGGTAGCTAAGAGTGTTGCTAGCATTTCTCTATCATATATGTCATAACATTGAAGTTTAACAAACACACAAGCAATAAGTCATTATATGACTTCTTTTAGGTTGAGTGAATCGATTTGGTAACTGGTTCCTAATTTAACTTACAACTACATATGATTTAAATAGTATTGTGTGATTATAGGTTGGTAAATATAAAAATGGATGAATAGTATATTAGAAATTCAATATATGACTAAAATAAGATAATAAATTAAGGATTCAAATCAAACTTTGAATTTATGGGAACTATAGTTAAACTTTTGAATTTTGTGGAGACTAAAGTTAAAATTTTGAATTTTATGAAGACTAAAATAAAACTTTAAATTTATGGGGACTAAAATGAAACTTTAAATTTTATAAGAACTAAAATCAGACTGAAAATTTTTTGGGAACCAAAAAAACACTACGTGGTAACCACGTGACTATCACTAAAATTAAACTTTAAATTTTATAGGGACTAAAATGAAACTTCAAATTTTATAGGAACTAAAAACAAACTTTGAAAATTTTATAGGAACCAAAAAAACACTTGCCATATGGTAGCCACATGGATGCCACATCATCCAAAAAGTCCACATGTACAGTGTTGATATGGAACTTTGTTAGCCATGTCAACACTACATTAATGGAGTTAGACACTTAGACCAAAAACAACACGTTTTGCATTTAGAGGGACTAAAATAGGACGAAAAATTATGGAGGGACTAAAACTAAATTTGAAGAATTTAGAGAGACGAAAAATATATTTTAACCCACAAAATAATTACAAATAAAGGCTACATTTTGCAATTAACTTTCATTGAGTAAACTATCAATTTGGTCCCTGAAAATGTAATGCATTATCAATTTAGTCCCTGAATTAAAAAAAACTACAAAATAGTCCTTAAAATTGCATTCCGTTTGTCAAATTGGTCCAAATTGGGATGTCTATTAACAGACTCCTTAACGATGCTGACATGGTACATTAAATGTAATGTGATATATTTGTTATTGTGCCACGTGGCTTCCGCCTCAGTGAGACTAAAATAAATAATTAAAATAAAAAATATTTTTTATAAAAGTTTTCCACCTTCGCAACCTTACTCAGCACTAGGGATAACAATGGGTAGGGTACTATAGTACCCGTCCCCATACCTGTGTTTGAAAAAAATCTCCATCCCCATTCCTATACCCGCTAAGTACTTATATACCCATACCCGCACTTTACTTAAATGTAGAGCTGTGAAAAAAATTTGAGATCATAAGCAAAATTTAGTTTAATATAGTTTGTCAAATCTCATTTTATTTGTTTTTATCAATTACAAAATTATTGATCAAATTTTTATAATTAAGTTTTTCTAATATTTCACTTTTAATATATAAAGGCAAATTCATTTAATCTATCATTTAACATAGTTAATATCAAATAAAATTTAAATAATTTTAATTTTAGAAAATCTATGTTCAACAATAACAATAAATAAGTATTATCACTAATATTTTAGAAACAATGCATGTATTTGAAAAAGAATATAATCTTTTTATATAATTTATTTGTAATGGAGTATAAATTATTTTTAGAATCTAATTTATATATAATGACAGTGCAAAACTTTTTTACACAACCGTCTAATGAAATTTGATTATTTCATCATATCATCTTGTTCATTAATATGATGCGATAGTATGGTGAATTCCTTGTATATATGTAAAAAGGTTTTACACTAGTAATGCAAATAAATTAAACTCTTATTTTGTTTGTATTTCTTGTAATGTCTTTTAAAAAAAAATGAATCAAGATTTTTAATATTGTAATACTCACTAGAATTATCTTTTTAATATATATAGGTTTGGGTATGGGGTGGGTTGGGTATTACAATACCCATACCCGCACCCATCACCATTAAATTTTACGGGTAAATCCCCAATCCCGGCCTTATTCCCATTGAATGGGTATTTACCCTACCCGTTGCGGATATTTTTTGCAGGGTACCCACAGGGTCTGGGTAGAGTTGCCATCCCTACTCAGCATTGCTGCCACACATGCTGCATCCTCACATATTTCTTTCCTCCCTTCCCTCATCAATGAAGTCATTTCCACCAGCTTCAGCACCTTCTCCACCACTAAAACACCCAAACTCGACTCTATCAACAACTTCAACAACATCCTCACTTCTTTAAGATTCACCAACTTTAATTTGTTTCGTTTCCTTGTCGAGATCGCCACCAGGCTCGCTAACGCATTCTGGATCAACGTTAGATCTTTCTTCGGTGCCACCGATGAAAGCAATTTAGTTACCATGTCTTCCTTCTCGATGATTGAAAGCTTTGACTCCATGTCCACGACAATGAAATGCAAAACCCTAGCAAAGGCAATTTTTTGAATGGATGCAAATCGGACCAGATCTGGATAGGGCTTTCTAGAGTGCCACCACGTTAGCTTGACATTGAGCTATTAAAGAATCCCGCCATGCAATGGCGATGCCAAGGTGGAGACACAACTGAGTCGAGGCAGGAGAGGAAAGAGATAGTGGGGAGGAAAAAAGATAAAGAGGAAGAAGAGAATGGGAAAAGAAGAAGAGGTAGGAAGATAAGGGGGAGAGAACCTTGCTGCCGGGGAAAAGGAACTTACGGTCCTGGTGTTGATTAGTTCAGGTGGTCTAGGTTTTGTTCATTGTGGGAATAGGATATGAGGTGGTCGAGTTTGGCTCAGGGCGGGTTGATGGCACAAAAATATAAACAACAACATACAATTGAGTTCTAGTAATTGAGAACACACTTGCATTTCAGCACCTCAATCTCATTTTTGTTTCCTCCCTTTCCCTTTGATTATGTTGAAAACACTCACAAAAATTTTGGTTCCTTATAGCAATTCTCCCCCCTGAATCATTCTTCTTCTGTTCAACCTCGCCTGCCTTGGTTTGGGTTGATTTAGACAAGAAAAATGGTGGCCTACATGAACGTGGAGCTTGCAAGCTTGATGATGGTGGTTAGTGGGTGTTTTACATTGTTGATGGACACAAGGTTGAAGATGAATAACTTTTTTTTTTAAAAAATAATTTTTTATTTTAGTCTCGCTCAGGTGGAAGCCATGTGGCACAACAACAAATACATCACGACACTTAACATGCTATGTCAGCACCATTAAGAAGTCTGTTAATAGACATTCGAATTTAGACCAATTTGACGGACGGGATACAATTTTAAGGACTATTTTGTAGTTTATTTTAATTCGGGGACTAAATTGACAATGCATTACATTTTCGGGGACCAAATTGACAGTTTACTCTCTTTCATTTTATTTAATTAGCTTAAAAGTTTAATTGATTAAATTTTTTTTAATAAATGAATTTATTTTAATAGTTTCTAGTATTTTTGTAATGTTTTTTCAATGTTATTTCATATAATATTTAAATTTTCTTAATTTATTTTTTTCATTTTTTTCTTTACTACATTGTGATATTTTCTTCTTTAATAGTTTTTGTAATCAGTTAATTTAATAACAATTTTTTCAAACATTTTTAATTTATTAGTTTTAATTCAATTACTTAATTTATTTTTTAACTTTTAATTACCTTTTCAACTTTCAATTATCATATTCGCTAATTTTACCAAACACATTTAATATAACTTTTAACTGGCGCTACACTTGATAAGGGATATGCTCGATAGTCACGATCTTTGTATAAGAAGATCTTTATTGCAAGAATTCAATTTGGTTCTTAACTTTTTTTTATGGGTCCCTTATTGCTATATAAGATTTAAGAATACTCACTAATTTTTACTCCAATGGTAAAATCCGACTTGAGTTCTCACTTTTAGTGGTCTCATTTTATCTCTCATGAACTCAGCCAAAAATCCTCATTTTGACTTAGAAAATTGTTTTAAATTTTTAAGCAATCTTGGACGTAGTTACTTATATAAACAACATCTATAAGAACTTTACAGAAATTCATTTGTTCCAATGGTATTTTCAAGTTATTTAACTTTAAGAACCAACATAAACAATCTCATTTTGGAGATGCTCTAAGTGCTTGTTTGCTTTGGCATCGCATTAATGTCAATCTGTGTCCTTTAGAAACATTTTATTATAACTTCTATATCATTTGGATGGTTTGACGTGGTTTCAATATTGGATGTGGTTCCAAGACATCCTTTCAAACATGCTATAATTAACACTGTTGCAAAAATATGTTGGCTTAGTGACGGAGAATTTGGATAGTTTGAACAAAATTCTAGGTTCAAACCTTCTTGTCACTGTTAAAAAAAATCGTGGTTTGTCATTTTCAACCTCGTATTTTCCAGGTTATCGTCATTTTCTTAGCAGACATTTTGTTTAACGCAGCCATCAAGGAATCGCACTTGAGGTTCTCTGTCGTACATAAAGAATTACGATCCAAGCAAGTTTCCACTAAGGCAAGGTATTCTAATCATCATCTTTCAGCACTTAATCAAATCAGATCGTGTTGTATTAATTGTTATATTCTTCATTCTAATCCTAAAACAAACCATGTATATTTCAGAAAATGGGAGAATTAATCGCCCATTAACGCAAACGCAATCATAGAACTCTAGTGGTAAACAAGGAATGTATCCAAGTTGCCAAACTCTATCTACAAGCACGTATTCACCAATAATATAAAAACAAGTACAAAAAGTAAAATAGGGAGTCGGCAATCATTTTTAAATAACAGACCCAACCTCGTGAAACATTGACAAGAAGATAGCACAACACCAAATCAAGCAAATAGAATTTGTCCACTTACAAATAAGCCATATATTCGCATTAGACAGGCCAAATGGATAGGTGTACGCTGTTCTTTGGGAAGGGGGTTACATGGCAATATCATGGGATAGGTGTATTATGAATTATGGGGTTATCTAGTTTTTATTGTTAACGGAGCAATGCTGGAACTGTTTCCGGATTGTAATGGTGTTTTTCTACAATCACTTGCACGGCTTGTGCAGTGTTGGAACCTTTTTCTAATAAATCTTCTTTTTTTGCCTTTCAAAAAAAATAAAAAATAATAAGACATATATTTTGTCATTCCTGGTTCAAAAGCAATTAAATTAATGAACCCGAATAGCCTTAACAGAGAGAGAGAGAGAGAGAGATTGAAAGGTAGACACACATAAAGAGACGATATATATTGAAAAGTGCATTCTTAATTATTAATATTTTTATTATTCTTTTAATCATTTTAGAAATAATTATGAACATGACAAAAATATTAAAATTCAATAAATAGAAAGAAAAAAAAATTTGGGACCAGTGGAAATTTGCTCGTTAGTTAGAAGTGAAAAAATGAACTAACAGGTGAAATTTGGAGGTGACTGCGTCATATGAGTTGAGAGCAAAAGACAAATTAACATGAAAAAGAAATCATCACCCAAAAAGTATCGGATGAACTCATCCAATACTTTTCAATATATATGTGGATGAATTAACATAAATAGGTGGTAATTACCTTTTCAATAATACTTGTCCCATAACACATGATATCTTGCATCACTTACATCAGTATATATATAAATGTTTAAATTAGATCGAGTGTAAATATGTAAAAATAAAATTATAAAATTAACTGCAGATAAATTATCAAAATTTAATATGATTTTATTTTGTGATAAGTCACTTTGACATAAATTCACTTCTTAATGTCATGTTGTCATTTTTTCCTTTTAAATAAATATGTTAAGAAATCAGTTTGATAGTATTTTTTAGTTGTTAAACCCTTAACTAGTCATTAATTTACTCAACATAAGATACCCACTTCATAATGCGATTTTATCAAGTAACAAGTCATTAACCGACTTCTCAAGAGTTATCTTTTCGGTTTCTTTGATGATAACGGATTCTTTCTCTCGTAGACAAGGACAATCAGAAGTGAATTTTGCAATTGATGATAGGACTAATTAGAAGAGTTGTTATAGGAATTAAGATATTTTCTTATAACATGACCATCTTGTTAGGAAAAAAGCAAAATAATTTTTATTGCAAAAAGATTAATATCATTAGTTATTCTTTTTTCTTCTTCTTCTTCTTCTTTTTTTTTTTTTTTGCTCAACAAAAATTTAGAAAGAGAGGATAGTGCTCTAGTCTAAGGCAGAGAAAGCCTCCGAGTTTAAAGAGTGCTTATAGAAGTACTTACATGTACCTTACCCCAAAAAGGCGAGTAAGAACTCAAACTTGTGATTTATCAGATGCAAGATCCTATCTTGTTTCACTTGACCAATCCCTTGGATTTATAATTATGACTCAATTATAATGGAGATAGATACTTCACTTAGTTCAGTTTGAGAGACTAAAGGGCGTTTCCCTGTCTAAACTTCATTTGGATTTATTGGAGGGAATTTTTATTTTATTTTTTTGGTGTAATATAGGAGGGATATTGTATCAATGCAGATTTGTGGTCAGACAAAAATCAGAAAGATTTGTCTAGTTGATTGAGCTACAATAAAAAAAAATCCTCTCATATTAGCCAAGATTAGACAGATAATATTGACAAGAATCACACCGGTGTCGAATTACAGTTAAACTCACTCTGAATTATACAGTTGTAAAATATGTTAGTTATATTAAAAATTATTATGTTTATTTATATCTTCAATACAATCTCTTGTCCACAACTATATTAAAATTGTCCAGAATTAGGAGTGAAAATAGGTTAGGCTAAACAGAAGTTTCCTTAAATAGGTCTAACATGTTAAAAAAATTTAAGACCTAAGTCTGGCCTTACTTGTCATAAGCTTTATTTTTAGATCTGACTTAACCTATTTGAAAGTCTAGCTTGATCGGTTAGTCTACTTAAAGACTTATTTCATATTAAAACTTTTATATAGGTCTAACTTCTCTCTATATGTACTAATAGGCTAAAAAGTCGATGGACAAAAAACTCTGTGTAAAACAAACTATAATTTATAAAAATTAAAATTGTTGTTA
Source organism: Spatholobus suberectus (assembly GCA_004329165.1). Taxonomy (NCBI): domain Eukaryota; kingdom Viridiplantae; phylum Streptophyta; class Magnoliopsida; order Fabales; family Fabaceae; genus Spatholobus; species Spatholobus suberectus. Next base: position 75,983,110 of record CM014730.1, on the reverse strand, counting down.
TACAAAACATAAGACAAAGGTAGAAATAGATGGACTAAGTTTTATAAAAGTCAAGTTTAACATATTTATATGATATAAGCTTATTTTTAATGTCTAATCTAACTTTAATGATAACTTATTTAAAAGCATATTTTGTAATAAGGCCTCTAAATAAGATATAAATTTACCCTTCAATATGTTTATAGGCTTGACTTTTTATGTATGTCAACATGTTTAATATTTAGAAAAGGTAAATGAATATATAATTTTAATACATTATAACAAATTTAATATAATAATAATACTAACAAAAATTATAAATTTAATTTATTTAAATAGGTCGGTCTGTTAAGCTTAAAAGACTTTTTAAACAGCCTAAAGCTAGTATTTTTAACCAAATAGGCTTTTATAAAAACCGATACCTAATTTATTTCCTAAAAAAGTATGGCTTGGCCTTTGCTTGATATAGGCTAGGCCATAGACCTTTGTCCTAGCCTATTTTCACCCCTAATTAGGATACTTGTTGACTTCTCCTATAATTTTTTGCTCATCCAAAAATCATTTTATTTTTAAGTAAATTACATTGATACTTTATGAGATTTTTTCAAATTTTTTTCTATACTCTTCTCTTTTTTAACTTTACTCTAACTTCCTTTATTTGTTTGAAATATTTTATACCAACATCTGTTGTTACTCAAAATATACATTTTATCGTGTGTTGCTATAAATGTTAAAGCAAGAAGGCACTGTAGAATCTTAAAAAACATTAAGAGTGTATTTGTAAGTGTAAATTGCTTTTTATTATTTATTTTTTACATTGTAATTAGATTGTTCTGTACTGTGTACTGTACCCGTGCTCTTCCCTGCTGCTGACCGTGGTGGCTAGTTATATTTAATGAAAAATTACTTGTAGTACAATAATTTCGTACAATTCTTTTTATAAAGTATAAACACCAGAGAGATTATAAAGAAATTAAAAAGAAAGAGAAGTATAAATAATATGATAATAAAAAATATAAGGAAAAAATCTACTTCTACATTATAAATTAGAGTAAGAGTAGATAAAGAATATATTTTTACTCTCATTCTTTCCACTCTCAAATAAACATTTTCAATATTTTTTTTTCTCCTTTGATCTTTCTGGAAATAGAGCAGAATGGAATAGAAATGACAGAGATGAAATAGAAATATCATATTTTCACCATTTGTTTGAGAAGAAAAATAGAAAAAAAAAGTTATTCCCATGAAAATCACCAAAAAAAAATACTTTTCCTCCAAATTCACATGAAATGAGAGAAAATGATCTTTTTTTTTTTAAGTTTCCTAAAACATTAAATAAATTTTTTTATAACATGAAAATTTTAAATGAAAATAAATAATTTTTGTTAAGAAAAATAATTGAATAAAAATATTTTTAATTAGTATAAAAATATTTTCATATACTTTATTTTTTTTCACTCTCTTTCTCACTCATGCAAACAAGTAGAGAGAAAATTTTTCTATTTTCTTCCTTCTATTCATTCAACACAATACATTTTTTCTATTCTATTTCTCTTTTATTTCTTTCCTCTTTATTTCATTCCTAATTCAAACAAACCATTGAAAATGTATTTTACGTACTAAACCACACAACTAGCCAAAAATATTCTCTCCTAATTAATCATCTCAAATCACATTTCTTTTAAAAAAAATTGTATATTTGTTATTTTTGATCTCCTATTCCTTTCAATCTACTCCCTTTTTCCATATCTCTAAATTGAATTTCAATAATTTTTTTTAAATTGTCAATAATTAAAATAACCTTTTATCATAATTTAAATTATTCATTTTAAATGCGAAATATAATTTATGCATTCAAAAATATTTTTCTATTATGAATTTTATTTATAATATATTTTATATATTAAAATTTTATTTATTATAGATTTTAACTATATAAAAAATATTTATTTTATACAATACATAACTAAAATATTAGTAATATTATAAAAGTTTATTGTATAAATAATATCACTCTTAACTAAACAATCAAAAATATCCAATTCTTTGGAAGAAAACATAAAAACAACATGGTGACTTCCGGTGTTAAGATCACGTACCCAACAAATCGTTGGCAATAAATACTTAATTGGAACCACTCCCACCACTTCAGAAATACATTAACATCATTATCATCATCACTCGTTATAATTTTTTTTTATTTTTGTGGGCCACTCGTTAGCAATATCATCGTCAATTACAAAGGCCACCAAATTTCTTTTGGCATGATGAAATTTTCTAATCAAAATTAATAGTGACATTGAGAAGTTGGATTATGCCAAATCAACTTCTCCAAGTGTTGTAAATCAACACATTAAAATTTTCCAGTTGTACTTAAATTAATAAATAATTTATTTCTAACAATATATAAATATAAAAGTCCAATGAGAGATTGAGTTCTATTATATTAAATTAAGGTACTCGACCATTGAAGTTCTCTTTCATGCCAATGCAACACGCGTGTATTATTTTAACCCGGCTTTGTGACACACATGTATAACACTTTTACTATTTTAGGAAAAAGAAATCCATTCTATTAAACTTTCAAATTTATTTATCAAATGTGCTACTTTAACTATTGTAACTTTTCGGCACACTTGTATTTCTTTTTTCTTAAAAGAAACTGTAATCATATTCCAAATTCTGGTTTATTTATTAAAGCGTGCTTCTTTAATTAACATTTTTTTTCTTTTACCAATAGGGAGTACCATAGCACCACTTGACCACTCAAGCTGCAGATGTATTTGGATAAAGAATTCAATTAAGTGTTTGTTGAATAAATTATAATTGAAAAGAAAATATAGTTAAACTATTTGAATAAGTTATAATTAAGTGCTTAATTTTGTTTGAATAAATATGTATGTATAAGTTTTTCCATAATTGAAAAGGAAATAGGGTTAAATTGTTTTTATATAAGTTGTAAGTTGTTTTTATAAACTATCTTGGAGAGTGTCACAACATGTCTAGAGGGCGTTGCAATGAAAGGCAAACAAAAATTGGTGAAAATCAATGGAGTTGCCACCAATTATTATTTAAGGAAAATAATTGAAAAAACCTTTTATTTTGATAAAACTAGTCATGGAAAAGATCTTGAGTTCAAGGGTCTAATTATGCACAGGGAAGGATGAAAACTAAATCCCACTACACCCCTAATACATCCATTAAAAATGGTTATCTTTAGTTAATTGTGTAAAATATTACTAAATTTTAAATATTCATTTAACCCCTTTATTTACAATATAACTATGGAAATGAGATTTATTATTATTATTATTGATTTTTGAAATTAAGAAAATATCTATGAAAGGCTTTATTTAAGAGAGGACTTTTGAAAATTTAATTTTGACACTAACAAGGATGATCCTTACTCCTACGTATCCTCTGGTGCAATGAGAAATCCAAAGTCACATAGTTCTTTAGAAAGTATTTGTGTGTTGGTTGATTTTAATTATTAAATTTTAGGATTTCTAAACTATCACAGCTCATATGTCCTAAAAATAAAATTAACAAAGATGTCACACCCAAGTCAATTCTTTAAAAGAAATTTGATATATTTTTTAGTTGTTTTATCTTTTAGAAAGGAGCTTTGAGACTATCAAGTTGTCACAACTTGTGTCCCAAATCCCTAGGGTTAAGAAGATATCACATCTAATTAACCCACTCTCTATGAAAACTCATTATTAAGTTAAAAAAGATTTTGATAATGAAAAAATACATTTATTTTAAATTGTTTCATGCTACTAATATTATGATTGTTATTATAAAGACTTGGTTTAAATTAATAATTATGAAACATGAGGTATTTTTATTTTAAGAGAAAGTCTACCAATCTATCACAACTTGTATCTTAAGACTTTAGGACTAAGAAGATGTCACGTCCAATTAATTTCTTTGCTATGAAAAAATTTACTGGTAAATAAATTAGTAAATGAAATTGTAAAACTTTATTTTAAATAAGGTTTGTAAAATATGAAATTTTTTATTTCAAAAGAAAAATCTTACGACTACCAAGCTGTCACAACTTGTGTCCTAAGACTTTAGAACTAAGAAGACACCATATCCAATTAATCCTTTTAATAAAATAAATTAGTGATAAATAAATTAATGGATGAATGAATAGATAAACAAAAAGAAGAGAATGAGATAATTTTGATTGATCACTTTTTTGCGATGATAATGTGACATGTACGATATAATAAAACTCCAGTAGCACAACAATTTCAACGATATGCATGACCGAATCAAGAAAGAAATATGGATACATAAATTACCTAAAGTTTATTTATTGTTTATGTTTTGTTAATGTTGTTTTGTTATTTTGGTATGAACTGGATGTTTTAAACCACATCCCAAAAAGAAGGAGGAAGCAAGGCCATAATCTGATTCAAATGGTATTCTCTTTGCTGTTTTGGGTTTGGCAATGTGAAGGACCATAGGATAGAAAGAGTGGCGTGGCGTGGCAGAATTGCCTAGTTTTATTATGTTTCGTTTCCCTTATTATTATATTATTATTATTATTATTATTATTATTATTTATGATATGATGATTGGAGCATAAAAGAAAACATGGAATGGTGAATGTTTGTATGCAAACATGTTCAGATGCACATGTACATATCAATGTCAACTAATAAATAGAGGTTCAAAGCAAAAGTATAACATGCATAACAAAGCTAGAGAACCATTTACCAATAACTTGATACTGTTTCCCTGTATAATGTATTGATGATGAATGATGAAGAAGACCAGCAAATTGTGTGGGTGTTTGTGTTTTGCGAATGAATGAGTGAATAATTAATGAAGAAGCAATATGAAACAGAGGAATGGTGGAGTCAATGGAATGAAGCATATCCACGCTATCCAAAAACTCCAAATTGTGTGCTATCTTTTTGATTTTTGATTTTTCTTTTTATCTTGTTATTTACTAAATGGGTGTAAACTCATCTATTTTATTAATCGGAAATATGCTTGATCACTTTTTGCTCATTCAATCTCCTAATTATTTACTTGAAAGTGGACAAAAAATAAACTTGTGGAATTGACACTGAAGGTTACTATGCTTGAATAAATCCAATTTATTGTGTTTATGTTTTTTCATTTTTTTTTTTTTGGGTTAAAATAAGAGAAAAAGAAGAAGAGAAATTAGAAAATAGACAAATAAGGTAACATATGCTATTCACAAATTTATAAAAAAACTTTGATTGAGATAAATGGACATGATGCATGATTATCAACAAAAATTAAAATGCAATGGGCTAAACTAGCAAATGAAATGAATATAAAAGCAAACCAATACAATGTAAAATACAATAAGAAAAGGGATAGGCAAAATATAGTGTTCACAGGAGCTAATTGAAATAAGCTGAAAATAGTTTATAAATATATCATAAGTTATTTTCATAAGCTTTCTCAAACATTTAGGCTCTGTGTCTAAATAAACTTTTCAATAAGAGCTTATACAAGAATAAAATAAGAATATAAAATAAATTAAGCTTTTTAAAAAAATTCTTATGCATAAACTAATATATAAAAGCTCTTCGATTTAGCTTCTTCAAAGATGATCATAAACTTATTTTAACTATAGGATAAATTGAAAGAAAAAAAGAAGATAAAATAAATTAAGATATTGGTATGTCCATCGAATAACAAGATACTGATATGTCCACTGAATAATAAGAATATTTGTGTTGTTGACCTGATGGTCATTGTTGATTATGTTACCGTGTTAGAGGACATTACTAACTAATCACTCAAATGATAAGAATCTTCACAAAGTCAAGTATGTTACATGCATTGTTTTTCAGACATATTGCATTGGTTTGAGTGTAATGTTATTATATGTTGTTAAGTGATGATTTATGTTGTATGCTCTTATTATTTGTTGGGATTTGCTTCTATTTTTTTTTTTGCATGCATAAAGTACATCGACGTCATTGCACACATACTTTCATATTATCTTTACTTCGTTAGCTTACCCTATTTTGCTTGTGATTGTGCAATGATCGTGATGTTCATGCTGCAAGAGTAGATGGCACGACCATGTCAGCATATGAGAAAGTTGTACATTGAGTTTGGTGAGACTAAGATGGGAAATTGTAGGGCGTGGTAGGTTGACTTTGATAGTTAACACACCTGTTATATCGGAGATATTATGTTGCACTTATATTTTCATCAAAGTCCACAACGATATCTTTTAACATGTAGATGTCTACAGAACTTTACTTGCCAATTGAAGAAATGTGGATTAGGTGTCATTCTATACATCAAGTGACCATTCCGTGACCTTGTCAACTCGTGGAGGACCCCAACGCCAGTCAACTAACCATATCTCTAACTATGAGGAGGAAGACCCATCCAAGGCCTTGTAAGTAGTAGGTAATGAGATTAGAGTTTTGGCTAGCTGGTTCTATTTTGATATCTTCTCTTGTAAGTTGATTTATAGCATGTACTTGGGTATTTTTAAATACTTTGGCTTTGGTGTCTTTATTTTGGATTACGGTTTGTAGCTTCGTGTGGCTGCAATATAATATTACCATTTTTTTTGTGCATGATGTACTATTTTAGTAATTATGTTGCAATTTAATTGTGTTTTATGTATGTTTACCTCAGTTTTCACATCATAAAAAAATTATACATATTTTCATAATCAAATTAAATAACATTTTTCTTAAAATTAAATTATTTTTGCATTTATCGTTAGTTAGTTCAATATGACATCACGGGACATTACACACATCACATAAGTAATTCACATGTACAATATTAACATGAAACTTTGTTAACATATCATTACTTAACAAATTCAATTTAATCCCAGGAACTAAAATGTGTGACGAAAAATAAAACAAAAGATGAAATATTTTATAGGACTAAAAACATAATTCAAAAATCTTATAAAAATAAAAATAAAATATGTAAATCATATTATTATTATTTAAAAAATATTATCTATCAATCTTATATACCTCTAAAATTACAAGCGTGACTATGTTAGTTTTTCGTTTATGAATAAATTAAAACATCTCTTTGGTTTCAATTTATGATAAAGTATTTCCTAAGATCTTATCAAATCAGTATTTAAAAAAGATGAAACTACTAATAAGGTTGGGTCTAGTAGAAAGGATTAATTTCTCACAATGTAGCAAATTAAGGTTTTAATTTTTATTAGGAGAGGTGCTCGTATTTGATATCAAATAATATTTTGAACAAGATTGATGCCTATATTGTCTTCCAAAGAAAATATACGTGGAAAACAAGAAAGATGAAATTGATGATATTACTTGTAATCAAAATTATAATTTAAAGTGGCTTACAAATAAAGTAATATCACGTATATTTAGGGGAAACTAAAATGAATATTCAAATAAAATTATATTTAGAAAAGAACTAATTTTTTGGTCAACAAAAAAAAGAACTAATTAAAAAAAAACATGGCATCGTGTTTTTTTTTTCTTCGTTGGGTTAGTGAGACGCAACAAAGTTTCTCTCTCTCTCTCTTATATTATATATATATATATATATATATATATCCGAAGCACACAATGCTCGTGTTATTTGCACTCCTTGTTTTGCTCTTCACATACCTTTTTTTTATATATATATTTTCAAAATACTTCTCTTATCTTCACACCCAACATTTTAGTAGATTTTACAGTAATTAGTATCTGTAATATAATTATGATCTAATATATTACGAAAATTAATTTTTATAATATAATTTTTTTATGCATTATGGAAACTAATTTTTATAACGTAAAAATTTATATTACAAAAACTAGTAAAAATTTATCTTACAAAACTAATTTTCGTAATATATTAAAAAATAATTATGTTGCAGTAACTAATTTCAGTAAAAGGAAATTTTTGGAAAAAATAAATAAATAAAATATAGGCGGCGGTGCAAAAAGAAAAGAAAATAATGAAAGTGTAGATAGCATGGGCCAACACACAATTTCTTTTGACCCAACACAGATCCTTCGATTTGGTCTAGGTTGTGTGAAGGGTTTGGAGTGGGCTCTGATAACTGCATTCTATTCCTACCCACTGTATTTCAGTGTTGCGAGTTTGTTGTGCAGCAGAAGCACCAACAATACTCGGAGATCGGTAAAACTGAAACTTGGTTCCTACCCTCGACAGTGGAAGTGCGTTTTCGTATTATTCCATTCCAGTTTTCGCTGATTCTCAACTGGGTCGGAACCAAAACAAGAAACTTCGATGGCCCTAATGAAGTTTGTCTTATTTTGTTGATGTTATGCAGCTTCGTTGGGGGCATTGAGATGGGTTTGCCAAGGTTTGGGCGTCCTAGGAGTGACGGTGAATTGAGTTCGAACCTTTACGTGGCCAATTGTGGGCCAGCTGTGGGGCTTTCCGATGATGACGTTGCATCTGTGTTCTGCAAATTTGGAGAGCTGAAGGGAGTTTATGCGGCAGATGAGAGTGGGACACGTGTCATTGTGGCTTATGTTGAAGAGGGTTCTGCACAAGCTGCCTTAAAGGCGTTACATGGACGCCCCTGTCCTGAACTTGGAGGTCGATCCTTGCATATCCGTTATTCTGTGCTTCAGCCAACTCCACATGTACTACACCACTCATTTCACTTCACTAAATTGCTTCATGTTTATGTTTAGGGCTAATTACATGTACATAGTTAGTTACATTACATTTACATCCAATGTGATTAGAATATTGACTTTAATTTCTATGTACCATTAGTTAGAAATCACCCTAGATGTGACTTTTAAAATAGTTATTACAAAAGTCAACAGTTTATTATACATGACAATCTATGATTGGATGACAATGTAAAAAATCTTTATACTGTCTCTGTATTTAAATTAAATCTTTAGAATATTATATCCTACTTATTTTATGTATTATTCTTAGAGTTTAATTTTAATACACTATCAGTCTAAAGGTTTTGATATGGTTAACTAATTAGAAATCATCTTATATATGACTTTTAAAGTAATTATTACAAAAATTAACAAAATTTTAAATATATGGCAAAAGCATAATTGAATGATAATGTAAAAAACTGTTGTACTATCGGTGTATGCTAATTAAATTCTTATTCTTATACATTGATGCTTGAGTAATTAGAAAATTATACTTACTTGCACTACTTCCATGTACGGACCATACACATAAGTTTCTAAAAATTAGTTAAAAATGACAAAGTAAGGAAGGTAGTGTAATTTTCTAAACAAGCAAATGAAGCTTGATGGAATTATCACTTATGTCAGTACTTATGAGTTTACATTTCTGTTCAGGATCAAGCTAGTGATTTGGTTCCTGTATCTATCACAGCGTCAGATGTGAGCATTCCAGGCCTTTACCTAGTGCATGACTTCATTAGTGCAAAAGAGGAAGAGGTTACGAGTCTTTTCCTTCTGTGTCAATGCTACATTGTTTAGCTTACCATATTTGCTTTTTTCATGCATTCTTGTGTGTCAAGTCATTTTTTTACTTATGTTGACGCTTCATGTACAAATTTTGGCCTTTTCCATCTTCTCAGGAGTTGCTCCAAGCTGTTGACTGTTGGCCTTGGAACAGTCTTTCAAAAAGAAGGGTTCAACACTATGGTTATGAGTTTCGTTATGATGTGAGTTTCAAAGATTATTTGGGTTTTTCTCATTATCTGTTAGTTTTGTTCTGTTGTGGCTAAATTAGTGGGGATCCAACCTTTCTCCAGCCAACTAAATAATTATTTTTATGAAATTGATGATCCTATTCCAATTTCCAAACTAGTAGGAAATGTGTTATATATAACAAATAGGTTGCTGAGTATTGTTAGAAGATCGATTAATCTAGACTCTCCTTTCTACTTTATTTGGCTTTGCAGACTAGGAACTGTTAATACAAGGCATTGCTTAGGTGAACTTCCGTCATTTGTTTCTCCAATACTTGAAAGAATCTCATCATGTCCAACTTTCAAGAATGTTAAAAATATAGTTTTGGACCAACTTACGGTATGCAAACTTACTACTGTACTCCACGATTTTTTAATCCAATGATAAAAGTGCTATTATTGTTTTTATTAGTTCATTCATGAGGAAAAAATTAGTTATTGTATATTATTAATACTTGAACGCCATCTGATGCTTTTAAATGTAAGCATTGTTCAATGTTTATGATGTTCCAAGTTTAAATGTTGCTATGTACAGGTAAATGAGTACCCACCTGGAGTGGGCCTGTCCCCCCATATAGACACTCACTCTGCATTTGAAGATTTAATTTTCAGCCTTTCATTATCAGGGCCTTGTATAATGGAGTTCAGACGATATGAAAATGGTGATTGTCTTCCCAGAGTTGCCTCAAATGCTGTTGCAAAAATAGAAAATGCAGATCATTCAAATTTTATAAGGAGGGCTATCTATCTTCCCCCTCAATCTTTGCTACTCTTGTCTGGAGAAGCACGTTATGCATGGCATCATTACATTCCACACCACAAGGTGTGATATTTTGGAAATGATTATTGCTTTCCCCACTTTTATGTATTGAAAGAAATTGTTACATTTCAGAATCCTGTTTTGCTATCATGGTCTGACAGTGGTTTGTGGTCATTTAAATGGAAAAATCATGAAAAACATATCTTAAAAACCATGAGAGTGCAAAAGCAAAACAATTATTTTTTGGTTCATGAGCAAGCCAAAAGTTTCTCAAATTTTCAATATAAAATTTGCAAAACATACCAGTTTCCAAAAGATCCTTATTTTAGAATTTATGTATTTAAGATATTAAGTTCATTATGTGTTTTTTGTTACAAGGCAATCTGTATTTTCTTATGCTGCTTTGCACATTGAGCACTTCAGATATGTGTGCTGAATTTAAATCCAAAACATGGTTTTTTGATGAACTTATAACCTTACTCAAATTAAGATGTCTTCTATATCATTTAGTCCCATCAGTTTGTAGCTCTCTCACGTATTCTGTAATAGGGCAACTTTTCTGTCCTAATTTCTAACATTTTTCCTGAGTATAATGTATTTTGTTGTTGCCATAAATCCTGAAGATCGATCCTTCCTGCTTTAAGTGCATTTAGTTGTCTTGATAATATACTTCTGCACCTAAATGTATTTTCTCCCACCACAGATAGACAAAGTGAATGGCAGAGTCATCAAAAGGGCTTCAAGGAGGGTATCTTTTACATTTCGTAAGGTGAGTGAATGTCGTGGTCTTTTTTTCTGGGTCTTCCTATAAACATCATATTAAACCCCTTAGTACATTTTATTGTTAGTGATTCAGTATCTAGTTGTTCAGGACAAGAGAAAAAATTGTTATTGGTAATGGAATTATTTCAGTAGCTGCCAGACCTGCTCTCATGAAATCCTTTTGATGTTAGGGCTTTTCATATGTACTTTTCAGTATTTTTATTTTGTTCTTTTCTATTTTAGTTATCCTAAAATAAGAGCTTAGTTGTTAGAAGAAACTAGAAAGCACATGAATGGTTTTATAAGTCTAACATGCCCTCTCACTTAAGAGCCGTTTAAGCTTGAAGCTTAAACAATTCATAGGCCCACTTATCTTATGATGAATTTCAACATATTATTAGAATAGGGGTGATAAGAATCGAAACCTAAACCACTTAGTCATAGTTGTAATACTACATTCAGAGAAAAGAGAATCATATGCTGAAAACTCTGATTCATGTGCAGTCTTGATATTTAATTATTTACATAAAGAATGTAATTAGATACAAGATACATTTTCGTAATTACGAAACCTAGACTTTTACTTACTAATATACATCTGACAGTGGAAAACCTAAGAAATATGTCTCTGCCTTCAAACTTTCAGTCACAATAATTAATAACTACTTGTTTTTCCAAGATTTTTCTTTCCTGTCTAAATATTCTCATGTTAAAAACAACTGTGTACCAGGTTAGAGCAGGTTTGTGCAAATGTGAATTTCCTCAGTATTGCGATTCTCAAAGATAAGGTTTCCCTGAGGTGGCAAGGAGAAGCTTTATAATGTAATGCATCAAATATCTCTCACTGAGAGTTGCAACGAGTAAAAACTGAGGTGTGTTCTGCATTTGTTTGTTGTTTCTTGATATTATAGTACTAACACACACATACACGAGATGTTGTCTACTGGATTAGGAATCTTTAAATGGGCAGTTGGGGGCCTTAGGATGGTTTTGATCCTTTATAGGCGACTATGTACCCCACCAGTTCTCCACAACCACATGTTCATTCGGTTCTGTATCTTCATCATCAGCACAAGTTCTAGCCTGTTAATAATGATTGGGGCATACACTGCACATGACAGAACTCTGACAACCATCTAGGCTCGTGGATTCTAATCCTGATATCTTTCCTCTTTACTCCATTTTCAACTTCCAAAGCCCAACATTTCTATTTCTACAAGATCATAATTGGATTTTTCTTTTTTTTTCCTCCCTGATTAGTATGGAATTCTGCATGAAATTTATGCTATAACTGTGAACTTGTGCAGTAGGGATCAAGTGGGATACGTTGTTGACTGCAGAGGATAAAAACCTATCTAAATCCTATTACCATCCATTTAAATATTCCCAATCCGATGGGCATCGTCTCATCTGTATCAGTACACCCAATTATTTACGTTAGATTTCTTTTGTAGTCATTATGCAGGTTACTCTCCCGCTGATGAATTGGTCTTACTCGAACAAACATGTAAGAATGACAATGAGGGTAATAAAATAACTAGATGGGCAGTTATAATGGGAAGGCAACGAGACTTGAGCTAATTTTGCGCAGATAACGATCAATTATCATTCTTATTTCGTTATTTTTTTGGATGACGGTATCATATCTTTGTTTCATAATGCTGCAGATATTCCACACACGAGTAGTCCTATCATTTTTCAGTTGTAGTCTCACGTGGCTTCACTAATATATTGGTTTTCAACGATCAGATTTATAGCTCATTTGCTTAGATTGCATATTTAATTTAGATCAATTTTGTCCTTGAATTTTCATACATTTATTTTGCGAGCACTTCATATTTAACGTTCAGATGCATCATACTGACCTATTTTGCCATAACATGGATTTTTTATAAAGTATGTTGAATGTAAATGCAAGAGTCTAAATAGAATTCAAATAGTACCACTATTTTGTTAAAGTTGTGTTAAATTCAGTATCAAACATTAGCACAGTTGCTGCCCTTGTTTGAAAACATCTTAACGTTACCTTTCACATACAAGGTTCGCATGTGATTAGAAACAATGTCGTGGTGGCTTTATGCTGAATCTTTATTAGGGGCCTTCTCTACGGCATTGTTAGCAGAGAGCTTAAGTGCTTATAATTCAAGCCCCAATGCGTTTAAAATGTATAATATAGAGAGGAATCTATGGTTGTACTCACCCCATGCTTGGACGTAGAGCATACTTCACCGAGTTAGAGATTCAGTTCAGTGCCTGAACAGATTTTGAACCACAGCCACCCAAAATACGTTTTGAATAAAAAGTCCAGCAAACTACAAATGACTTGTTTGATTTTTATTATAGGCCAACAAATTTCTTCATAAAATATTGTCATCCATAATCACATTTCATAATTGCCAATTTTATCGGTTAGATAGATTAGAAGTTGGAATGCCGTAGAACTTAACCTCTGGCATTACCAAGCTTGCAAAAAGCACTGATCTAATATGGTACGGCGCTGCTTGGGGATTATGCCACCTCTTGAAGGTTTTGAATATTATATGTTGATGACATTGTTACAAATGGCATTGCACTGCCAATAGGTCATTACGCCCCATGAAATGGCCTACAGTTAAAACGTATAATATGCAGCCATTACAGATCTGTCATCTCACCTGCAAGAATAGCTAGCTATAAGAAACATTAGATGGAAAAATATTTTCTGAAAAGATAAATAATAAAACTTGATAACAATATAGTTTAACAAACTTAATCAATGCTTCAGGCATAATTTGTATTAAACTTAAAAATTCTGTCAGACTATACACGACTATACACGATACCCTTACCCCGAGAGTGATAGTTGGGTATTGCCTTGCGAACAAGAGGAAAAAAATAATTGGGACAATGATCTTGTGGAATACCATGCTTTGTGCAAACAACCACATGAAAGGAATACTTCCTACATAGATCAGAGTAAATTCCAAGGATCCTTACCGTGCACGCATTTGACGAAGAAATCCAATTCGGACAAGCAAACATTTGTCTGCAGCAAAGATGGTTGCTGATAAACAAAGAATGAGAAGTGACGGCGATCAGGATCATTTCTGGGCTTTGCCATCTCAACCAATCTTTTATACCCTTCTCTATCATAGCAAAGGAGTGCATTCTCTCCAGCAGCCATCAATCCACGATCCCAAGCTGAGTTTAACACCTGTGTAAACATAGAACATACAATAATCATTCATAACAAATAGATGAAAACATCATGGGTCCAAATTGACCAAAATAAGTAATGCAAACTATCTAAAATTCTAAATAAGCAGCACTCCTGCGTCATGCAAATAACTTCAAAACTCAATTAAGGTGGCAATATTTATCAGAAAAACTATTTTGGTGAAGGTTAAGAACGTAGGAAAATAAAATTACCTGCCAACTCAAACCCTCTGGATCAATCAATGAATCATTAGCTTCCTGGCTGGAAAGATGAAATCCTAAGCAGACAAATTTCATGGTGACCGCATGTTTTCTCAGAATCTCAAACACAGGAGAGTATCCATCCTGATTTGTTGGGTTATGATATCCTGCTGTCAGCTCTGCTGCATGACTAGGAGTCTTATACCACCAGTATACAGCAGGAACCTACACGATATCATTGTCCAAGACACTAATTCATTAGCTAAAAGAAAATGATATAATTTCAGTTGGTATAATTGTACTTTTGAGGGCAGGATATGATTTTTTTTCAGGAGATGTAATGACCATGCTTCGCAAGGTTAAATGTCTGTAGCATTAAACATTTTAAACACAACTAAAGAGTCAATGCTTAAAAACTTGGTTTTTCCTTTACATTGGATAATTGAATCCTGATTTCTTATCTCTTACATGCTACAAACCCAAATTTTTTTCTAACATAAGCATTTTTCATAGAATAAAATAAGCATCAGAAACAATTATTACATGTAATGATTCTAGTTAGAGGCCAGGCATATCGAAAAATATTAAAGGGAATTGACAGAATTTAGTTTAATACAACTAAATAACCACACTACACTACAGAATAGAATTAGTGAATTACAACTTCCACAGACTGAATTAGGGTGTGTTTGATTTCTATTTTCAAAAACTGTTTTTAGTTTCTAAAACATAAAAATAAAGACACAGACACTCACACCAGGCTCATGCCTCACCACATGCTGCACCACTCCAAATGACCTACACCTTTCAGTTAGGACCACAGCTGTTCTCATTTTTTGATTTTTAAAACACTGCTTTGAAAATTTTTTCAAAACTTAGTAGATTTTAGATGAGAAATTAATTGTTGAGTAGCATAGAATTATTTTAAAAAACAGGTTTTAAAACCAAAAGGTGAGAAGTAAATAAATCAGGCCCTTAGTAACACCTTTGTAAATGCCGGAAGAATTATCTCATACTAACAGGCAATAATGTTCAGTTAGATATGCCCTTAAAATGGGGTGAAAAATCCATTGACAAGCTTCATACAAAATTTCCATCATTAAACTTTTCACCCTCAGGCTATGTTTGGTTTGAGGGTTAAGAGTGCAGAAAATTTTAAGGGAGTAAGGTTTTCTTTAAAAAAAATAAATGTTGGGCACAAGAGTAAAGAAGAAAATAAATTTTATAGAGTAATGCTTCTCCTCTTTTAGAGATTAATTGAATTTTACCCCCCACGTAAGACTAGGCTTACATTCCTTTTTGCCATTCTCCTCCTTTGCATTCTCTCTCTGTCACTCTCTCTCTCTGTTATCCTTTGCCAACAACAGTCTTATCTCTTTCTGCTCTCAAATACCATCATGATCCATTTGTGTCTATTGCAGAACTATACCTGAAATATGATATCATATTTCAGACTTGGCCATCAATTCCATCGCTATTGTTAGTTTTTGAGATCTGCTGTCAAATGTTGAGCCTGAGATTTTGAGCTTCTTTTGAGATAAGGATATTATCTTATTTCCCAGTTGATTTTCTCGCATGGTTTCACTCCATTCCTCTTTCTGCTTACTATTTCCTTTTTCTTAACCAAAATTTTTATTCATATACCACATTATAATTTTTACAGGTAAGGAATTATACACCATTAACATTTATTCCATGAAAAGTTTATCTCTTAAACTTAAAATGTGTAGTAATGCAACCTCAAGTTTTAAGGGGATTCCAAACTGACTCTAAATAACATCAACCATGAATACACCCAACGCTGGTAGTAACTAACATCATCCAAATTTAGTCATCCAACTGTGAGACAAAACTACAATAGAAAAAACTGATTATACCAGAAACACTACCTTGACAATTATTTTTGTTTCCTCGAAGGCAAGGGTTGCAAGAGACAAAACATTATCTGCATGGTCTATTAATGTCTGGGAGTACCAATGTAAAAAGAAGCGTCCATAATAGTTGTCATAATCACCTCGCTCACAAAAGAATCCAGTTTCATGTGGCATAGAATTGTAATGTCCAGCATTGTCAGGTCCTCTAGCCCAGAAAGAGTGACCACGTAATTTGGCTGCTCTGCGCAGACTATGTTGCAGGTATTTATCATAGCACTGGCCATAGAAGATGAGGCAGAAAACAGGACTTCTTTATTAACAAATAAAATGTAATAGCACATACACTATTTACGGTACAGAATAATGCAACAATTTTGCAATAGGGCCACAATATGAGGTACCTGAAACTCACCGATACCAGGATATCTCCATCCCATTCTTTCTGAGAAAGAAGGATATTTCAGCTCCCCAGATGCTCCAAGTCCAACTTCTACAGCAGAAATCAGACCTTCTGCGAACAGGTCATCAAACTCTGTCCGAAAGCTTCTCATCATATCAAAATAGACCTGTAAATATTTAGAGAAGGCTAATCAGTAACAAACACACAACAAATGAAAACACATGTAAGTTTCAACTGAGGAATACTTCAAAGAATATAATCCATGACCACGTAGAATTGCACATATACAAGAAAGAAATGCTATTTTTTTTTTAAGATGAAACGCACAGCTATATTGGAAATTAGCCTGTAAATGTAACTAACAGACATTTGACAACAAAGTGAATATCAAATCGTTGGGTCTAGGAGTGATGTGTTAATATTTTCATACCTCAATTCCAGTTCTTCCTTTCAGAACTCGCTCTTTGTCAATCCCCCAAGAAAGGCATTCGGTATTCCTCCGTCCTTCACGATCTGTGAAGAATATATCCTGGTTGTCTTTCCCAATTTCCAGAACCCATTGTGGGAGGGAAATCAATGCATCACTAGAATCATTCCCTCCAAATTCATGAAATGCCATAACAACCTTCAGAATTTGAAATAAGAATCAAGAAAGGTTCTCCAATAACGTCAAAGATGCTTCTCAATTCCCATGACAAAAATACACATCCAATTAGAGAAACCTCTGACATATTTTAAAATAATACGATATTTGAAATATTATGCAAGCTAGGGAAACAATTTTATATATTACAGTTACACTGAAGAAACAGATTTTTTAGAAATAATACAACTGAATCATCCACTAGTTATTATGTATAAGATTCCATGTCAAAAATAGATGTCATATAGAGTTGACAAAATCTTCTCATTCTGAAATGCTCTGTTCCATATTATGTCCTTCAAGTTTTTTACTAGTTTCAAGCATTTAATAGGCAGGACTTCTATCAAAAGTCCAAACCAGAAAATGCACCTCTGTAATAGAAAATAAATGACTTGGACCTATTACTGAAAACCCAGACATGCACCACATAGTACATATAGCAAAAACATACTTGTGTTTGATAAATTTTCTGTTTTAGAGGACACCAATGCGTGTATAAGATTATACGAGCAATTAAAATTATACCTGTAACTTCAGTTTGAATTCTCTAATAATGTTAAAAAGCTCCCTATAACCAGACCACACATATTTCTGAGAGCTCCAGCCTTCAACAATGCCCCACCAACAATCCACAACAACGCCATCTATATTTAAGGACTTGATATGGATTAGCTCCTGCCTGATGCCTTCAGGATTAATCAACTGGCAAAACTTGTTAATAATATCAGCCTGCAATAAAAGACTAATTTTTTAAACCCTATAATCAAATACAAGGTAAATACAGGACTATAAAGGACACAAATGAAAGCTGTAAATGTATAATTTGTTGTCTAGAACTGACAAATTACACTGGTTTGATGCTAGTTATTCAGCAAGCAGCTAATAGAAGACACTTACTGGAAGCTTTACATAAACAGGAATGTATGGTGTGCCAGTAAAGTCGTTTTCATGCACCCCAGAATGAATACCTTGCATAAGCTGCATCAATAAATTACACAATCAGCTGCTCCTGGATCACATCTGCTCATATATAAGGCTCCACATAATGGGTATTGATGCAAAAGTTAGAAGCACTTAATACAGAGAATGCTTTAGTTTCAATCCCAAAACTGTCTGGCTTACTGGAACCAACATAAAGTCATTGAGGAAGTGAGATTTACAAGATTAGCATCAGTTCAGTAAATTCAGGTGCAATATTCATTTTCTATATTGTTTTATATCAACATTGTCATTGTCAAATTTTTTCTTATGAGGAATTTTAGTGATTTTTGGCTATACTCTATATAGTAGTGAATGTGAAGCTTTAAAGGGACAAGAGAAAAAGGTGGGAGTACCAAAAATGAAAATGTTAAGATGGATGTATGACCACACAAGAAAGAACATGATATAAAATGATTGTATACAAGAAAATATTGGTGTGACACTAATTAAGGAAAAGATGATAGAAAATTGGTTAAGGTGATTTGGGTACGTACAAAGAAGCCCACTGGAAGCACCAGTGAGGAGAATAGATGGCATGATTTTTAGTCCTATGAAAAGGGAGAGGAAGGCCAAGAAGGACATTGGAGGAAGTTGTTAAAAGAAATCTCATGGTAAATAATATCTCTAAAGTTTTGGTCTTCAATAGAGTTAAATGGCGTCATGTGATCCATGTAGCTGACCTCACCTAGTGGGATAAGGCTTTTGTTGTTGAAGAAGAATTATAGTGAATTTTACTTATTTTGATACTCAGGTTGTCCCTGATGGTTGTGAGCTTCACACACTAATATGTCAAGCAATAATACTTCCAAATCAAGGGGTATGAACATATTCTAAATACTAAGTGTATCTGTTAACACACTCCATGACTTCTTTCATTTGTGCAAACTGCAAACTGTAGCTTAATAGATCATTTGGACAGCAGTGCTGCAAGCCTCACCGTCAGTGAATTTTGCTAAAAAACAAAGAAATGATACAATGCTTTATCAAGAAGAATAGCAATCATATGGTTTCAAATACTGCTCCACAACCATGTTATATTAAATTTAAACCTATCACTCAGATCCAAAACAAAACCAAATTAAATAAATTTTATGCAATTGGAGTGCAGCTCTGGCCCATCAGAAAAGTATTGTACAAGAATGTCTAATTTACAATCTCCAACCTGTGGTATATCAAGTAAACACTGTAGTGTAACTGTAGAACCAGATTATAATCATTATATTTAGTTAATTGTTCAGATTTCAGATAATCACAAACAAGAAAAACAGTGAAGACAATTAAAACTATAGCTAGTGTAAATCAGAATCAACATCAAATATGATACAAATACACTAGAATTAGTCACCAAAATCACCTGATCAGCCTCCAAGCAGTCAACTGTATTGATGGGGCTAGCATTTGTATATTTCTCATTCTTTGAGTCCCTTTCTGCAATTACAACAGAATCAATGGATGCAGGTGACAAGCATTCATCAATTCTAAGCACAGATGTCTGATTCTCAATCGTTTCCTTAACAGAGCAATTCCTCAAAGAACCACCCGAGAGTTGACTTTCAACAGACCTAGCCGCAAATGACCCCTGCATAACACATTACATTACACAAAGGTAAAAAACTTAAAATGAACATAACAAATCATTTCCCGGCCCAACATTTCATTTCATTTTCTTATTACATCTCAGGTTTAACAAGCATGCACTATCAGTCTAAAAGTTTTTACTCACTCAACCAGTCAGAAATCATCTTTCGTATGATTTTTTAAAGTAGTTATATAAAAGTCAACAAACTAACGATTTGTAATTAAGATGACAATGCAAAGAACCTTTACATCGTCCGGGCATGTATTATTTATTCTTTCAAATTTTCTTTTAATCAATCTGAGTAGCAAGCAACTAACTAAATTCAATCACATTGCCACTATAGGTCACACCTCAACTTCCAAACCTTCTAAACCATCATCAAATTGGACTATTCCACAATAAGCAACCAGAATCATTAGTGAATTAAAGCTCAAACATGAAATTTTTGGAGAATTGAAAATAAACCATGTGAGAAGGATGGGGGCACTGGCGGTAGGTGGTGCCGTCGGCGTCGACGACCCAGCCAGCCTCACGCGCGAGCGCGGCGAGTACGTCGTTCATGTCGGCACGCGCCGGCAGGGGGAAATTCCCGTACTGACGGAGGCCGGCGAGCATGCGGCTCGTGATGGCTCGGCGGTGTCGCTCGCGGAGCTTCGTGCGCTCCTTCTCCTTCTCCCTCTCCTTCTTCCCCTTGCCGCAGGAATTGGTGCCGCCAGCCGCCGCCGCCGCGGCGAAGCCCCGAGGACGGCGAGGCTGAGGCTGAGGCTGCTGGTGAGCCAAGTAATCGGAGCTGTGGTCGCTTTGAGGGTCGAGATCTTGTGCCGAACCATCGTCGTTTATGCTCTTCATCTTCACAATTCGCAGTTCTCCTCGCCTTCCGCCTTCATACAATTGATTTGACGACTAAACTCAACGCTGTTTTCTGATTGTTTTTCTGAGATGAACTGGCCCAACGTAGATGACTCCACCTGCTTAGTGCTTCTTGGGCCTCGATTACTTAAATTTCCGTGTAAACAAAAATATATGTTTTAAAACAATTAGTGTACTTGTACTTCCGAGTGTTGGATATAACAATTGGTATAACAAGCCACGTGTATTCACGTTGCAAACACAACAGCCAACAGGCACTAATATGTTATAACATGATTTATGTGTATATTGTTATAGTGAGTGAAAATTCTTTTTTTATTTTGTATGATTGTAATTTTCATTTCAACTCCCTCGTATTAAATGTATACATTATTTTTGGGGGAGAGTAAATTGAAATTTGTTGAGATAGAAAAGTGCCACAAATTAAAAAGCCTTTGAGAAATAATAGAGTGTTCTAGACCCTATTCGGAAGACTTAGGCCTATGTGAATAAATAAAATCTAAGGCTTAATTACTAATTTGTTCCTTTAATTTATTTATTTTATTCAATTGGGTTACTTTATTATTTTTTGCTCCAATCAAGTCTTATTATTTTCAAAAAAATTCAATTAGGTCTTATAATTTTCAAAAATATTCCAATGTTATCATTTTTCATCTAAAATGACGTTTTCTGTCCAATTTTACAGTAAATGACATGGAAAACGTAATAAAAAACGACGTCGTTTTGGATAAAAAGGGTAACATTGTAGCATTTTTAAAAATTATGAGACCTAATTGAACTTTTTTGAAAATAATAGGACTTGATTGAAGCTAAAAATAATAAAGGAACCCAATTGAATAAAATAAATAAATTAAGGGGTCAAATTAGTAATTAAGCCTAAAATCAATGCATTGATCTAATACTACTAGACTCAATCATAGGACTATAGACCCAATACCTCATAGGGCTTGAGAACCTTCCACCCCTATACCAATGGCCATGCAATTGCGAAACATAAGAGTTGATGTGTAATCCATTAGCAATTGACAGCAAAAATCATAGGATTCACTCCAAAGACACCTTTCATGTCTCATTATGTAAGAAACATTATCATAACCTAAGAGAGAATGGTATAAATAGACCATAGAAGATTTAGGTATAATATTTAACTTTTACACTCTTAACTTTCTCTTACAAACATTAAAGTATCGGAATCCCTACAAGTACATCGCTAGACCTCGGCTAAGCAGACTATTGGTAGTAAACATAGAGAAATAAGTCAAATTAAAAAAGTAAGAAGAAAAAATTAGTAAAAAAAATAGATAAATTTAGGTTGTTTGTATTAAGAGAAGAAAGAAAATAAAAATGAAAAAACAAAGCTTCATTTACTTGTTTGGTTTGATAGAAAAATAAAAAAAAATATTTGGTGACAAAGACATTTTTATCCTTGTATTGGAAATATAAAGTTTTTAATTCATTATCTTTTCAGTATAAAATAAACATGTCATGATATGTGCGTCTTTTCTCCTCTTTATCATTTCAAATTGAAGAACTTTTTTTTCCATGCGCAGATCTCACCAGTCACGGTTTCTTTTCTTTTTCTCCTCCTTTCCATTGTTCCAAACAAGAGATGATACTCCTTTTTTTTAATGTTTTCTCTTTAAATTTCTTTATTCACAAACTCTCCTACCAAACATGGCATAAATGTACTCAAAATAATGTTGAGTTATACATTTGAAAGTTTGTTTTATAAAATCATAATGTAATAAAGCAGTTGTCACTCTAATAGCATCTTTCTGCATAATAATAATAATTTCATACATTTTTTATTTGGCTCGTCTTATACTATTAAGAGTTTAATGATCATGTACTTTTTACTATTAATAATATTTTAAAAGTTATATTAATAGTAATTTCTGATTGAATGACAGTATAAAATTTTTTAAACTAATAATACATGACTATTAAACTCTACTATTAAATGTAAGTTCAGTATCAGGTTGAAATTGGATTTTAAATTTCAACCGAATGTGTTACTAACATAATCTCGAGATTATAAAATCAAAGGATGCAGCGTATATTTACACTCATCCAGCAATTAAATGAAATTTTGTTCAGTTTTGTGCGACTGACCCGTATAAAGTGCCAACGACGGTCAATATTCACCTGTCACCTCTGCATGTGTTTTGAGACCAATGGTCTGATGTGCTGTGCCTATGGATGGCAGCAACTGTCAGGTCACGAGGCAAACTCATTCTCTTTACAGATCCGAAAACCAACCATACATGTGCTTTGGGCAATCTGAACTACCTGATCTAGTGCACTTTGCATGATCGTCTTATCTAAACAACTTGATTACCTATACATTAAAAAATTAATATAATATATATCATTGCATATAATTGTCTCTAAATCGGTTTTTTAATATATATATATATATATATAAAGTGGGAATCAAATTACTCCAAAAATAACTCTTGATAAAATTACACCACTCAATAACTTTTAATATGTGTTAAATTTTAATGATCAAACCGTTGAATTAAAAGATTATATGTCAATGATCATATATACCAAATTTTAGAAAAACCGGACATTTGTAACTAATTAATCTTATTTTCAACATTTACTTATAATTTAAAAAATATATTATGTGTTAATTTAAATCTATTTAACAAAATATCAAATAGTTTTCAAATTTTATAAAAATTTGTAAATTTGATCTACTCAATATAATCTTTTAATTCAATAGTTAAATCGTTGAAATTTAATACATATGAAGAGTTATTAAGTGGAGTAACTCTACCAAAAGTTACTCTTGGAATAACTTGATCCCCACCTATATATATATATATATATATATATATCTTAAACTCAGGAATCTCGTTGGAAACTAATATATAATAATAATAGTTTTGCTCACAATTACCCCAAAGACGCTAATTAAAAAATCAGTAAATTTTTTTATTGAAAATCAATACATTAGAAATATTAATTTTTGTATAATTATAATAGTAATAGTAATAATAATAAGTGATCTAACAAGGTGAGGACAGTGAGTGGCTGCACTTCAACATGTTAAATGTACAAGGTTCCTGCATCAATATACGATGATATAAAATTTTTAAAATATTAAGCAAATATTAAAATTGACAGATCAATCAAGATTACATATAACTCAAGTAAATCATCCTATAAGCACCCCTGCATCATGATAATGCGTTGGGAAGAACACAAGGCAGACCAAATTGTACAACAAAGCAGTGTAGCTGGTGGTCTTTCAGGACTGTTAGGAGACAACTACCACTTGTCTCCCTCAATTTACACTGCAATTGAAATGCTTCTTTTCCCTTTTTTCTCTGAAAAGTGAAAAGGATATCATCACACGCATGCACGGCAGTTTTTTGTTTTGAAGCCACTCGGTTGACCGGTCTACAGATAAAGAGAATGATTCAGTCAAAGATGCTGCGCCAATCTGCAGTTTCATCCATGACCAAAAGTGTTCATTTGACTGATGCTTTTTGCCAAAATTTGGTGTATGTTTAACAAGAAGGGGGGCAAAACAAAAGGATGTCGGATACATCATAAGAGAACCTTTTTTTTCTGAAACATGTTGGAAAACTTCTTCATTAAACAATACCCCGCCTTTTTTGGCCATCTTCACTTGGTGATAAAGAGTGAGCTATTTCTACCATGGTTTGATGTTTATTCAGAAATTGGAGTAAATAATCATTGACAACAATGAGAGTGCTTCTTCTGATGGTGTCACATCAGCTTATGTGCAATGAATGATCAAAGGGAGCCATGAGTACCTCAGAGGAGATGTTGATTAACAATTCAGCGAATCAGATACACAGATATCCCTTCGACATAGTGGGCACACCCTGTGTATAATACAAAAAAAGTTAAAGAGATTCAACATTTCCAAGCATCTTTAGCACATGAGTTGCATGTAAAGATATTAACATAATGATCACATAAATAGAGGACAACATGGTACATCGAGACATATGTAGCTCATTTTGAAGATGCAAAAGAATTGCGTTAATTATTACAGTAGGGTCTTATGAATTGCCAGGATTTAAAAACAGTAGAAATCCATAACATCATCCATCACAAAATATCATGGTGGTTGGACCACAGGTTTGAATAATTAAGCTCAAGAAAATAGGGCAGATGCTCATAAGATGACAAAGCATTCAGTCAGTTTTGCCAATATCCAAAGTTTACCGTCATATAGCTTTGCAAATATCTAGTATTTACCAGCATTGCTTCACAATTTACTTATTAGAGTGCTTCTAGTTTAAAAAATAGATGCAAAAAAAAAAACTCCCTCATCTATGTTCTTTATTATTCTGTGCAACTTACTATATGGGTTCCACAGTCCCAGGTATTCATAGATACACCACAGCAGTAAATTGGCAGGAATATATGTTGCAATAAACAACTTTATATAAATTTGAACTTTATAGCCATATATTCAACCAAAAGGACAGACAACTCCCTATACCTACATACCTGTGAATCTCCTTCAGCCACTTGTCTATACATGTTGTATGAAATTCATGATGACAAGGCAGAACTCGCATGCTGTTTCCATCCTCATACTCCACAAGACATATATAGCATCTGCAAAATTAAAGGATTAGCAAAGGCAAAAAAAAGTTTTGTATAACCCATATTACAGAAATGCTTAAACTAGTTTTTAGTTCGATAGTACTAAATAAATTTAAAAAATAAAATGCATGTCAGCATACTCACTAAAAAAAAGTAAAAGAGATAAAGGCCACACTTCATGACAAAAAAAAATGGAGGGTAATGAAAATCTGAATAGGTACATATAAATTCATACCTCAAATTATGAATAGCTGAAGCTAAATATGCAGTAAGTGACGAACGCAACAACTGGGTACCGAGACGGGAGGTAAAGTTTCACGGTATCCAGTATCAGTTAACATTTTCATGCCATCATGTAAAACATTACAACATCCAAAAATGTGTATTGCAACAAAGCCAATGTGGCCTCACAAGACATGACTAAATAGTATTATTCATTGTTTGCATTCTCCTTTTTAATCTTTGTTTTGGAAAAATTGCATATGTTCTAAATTTTGCTTGACATGTCACTCAAAATAGATGCAAGAGAGAATAATTTATATTAAAATGGAAATGGAAGTGGACAAGAAAAATTGAAAAAGAAAAGGCATTTAAGAAAATGAATACTGGGAGGAGGATGAGCCTGAATACTTACTGTACGGGTTCTTCTTGATGTTTGTGCAACTTTGTGTATAATTTGACAGGCAAGGATTCCACAACTTCATTAGGTGCAGGAACAGAACCAATAGATGACACAGAAGGGCGAGAAGATAAAACGACGGATTGCTGGTGAATTTCATCCAGAACCTAATTAAAATATGTACAAATATTCAACTTTTATAATTATATAATGAATGGCCACCAGAACAGCTAACACAGCACATTAAACTTACCTCAAATAAGGCTTCAGCTAGCATAACAATTCTTGATATGCTAGCTCTAGCATTGGTATCATCATTTGAATTGGTATCACGACTACCGATTCGGCATGCACAACGACCATTTCTATGTTGACCAGACAAGATACATGATCTGTCATGTCCAGAAAGATTTTCAAACCGGCTACCCAACCGCTGAAGAGCACGGACCTAAACCATTTTAAATGTGCATCATTAACAATGAATAAAATCCAGTGATGGGGAAAGATAACATGTACGGATGTTTCCAGAGAAGAAAATACAAGTCTTAAGAGATTTTTTTTTTGTTGTTGTTGTTTCAAAAGCCTCAATTCAATTATTTATGCCAACATCAAACCCATTTCTTTGTTGTATGTGAATGTGTCACAGTTACTGATTACCTACAAGCAGAACATCTTGGCTATTTTTTTCCTTTTTCTTCTTCTATTATAAGGGTGTGCGTTTTGTTTGGTAACATATTATCAGACCACCAGTTGTTAATAAAAAAATTCATAAAATCCACAAACCTGGGACCGTATTCTTCTTCTCCGTTCAAGGAAATTCGACCTATGTTCCAGTAGATCCTGATACCTAGTTTCTCTAGATCGTGAAGTCTCGACTTCATAGTCTTGGATGCCAAACAAGGAGCTAGGCGTACTGGGTAGAGGATATCTAGGTGTAGAAGAATTTGCAGTATTATGACCAGATGGTGACCCTCTTGTGTCTCTCTCCCCTACTCTTCTTCCATTATCTTGACTAGCATCTCCCCCTTCTCTCTCTCGTTGCAGAGGGCAAAAGGTGAAGTCCGATAATGTTGATCGGCGCAGAACTCTGTCACGGAGCCTTCCAACACTTAAAGTTCGGCTAAAACGAACATTACGTTCAACAGGTTCTCGAGCTCCATTTCTTCTATCAGTTTGTCTAGTCTCAATATTTTCTGTATCGGCATGAGTTCTTGGAGAAAACAAGTTCACATCCGGCACTTCTCTTGTACCAGCACCATCTCTAACCACATCCTGGACAGAAGAAAGCGTGCGACTGCTAAGCAAGTTACGAGGCGAAACCAATGCTGGGGCATTAGATCTTAAATTATTAGAAGCTTCTTCATGACACTGTATAGGCACTTGACTAACAAAAGATGCATTAAGCAAATCGCTATGGTGTTGAGTTTCACTTCTATTGATCAAGCTGCCAGGAGGCCCTGGAGGCAGACTAAGCTCTTCTTCATTGTTAAATATTGAGAGACTTGCTGAAGACCCCGGGCAAGGCCTAGATGACCCCAAACTTGTGGTTCTGCTAAGTCTGAAGCTTATGTTACCAGGAAGAAGGCTAAAGCGAGAAAGGAATCGACTTGAAGGGTTCAAGGACTGGTTTGAAGAAGAATGTGCAGAGCTGCTACCAGTTCTGGATGCAGTGTGACCCCACTCCTCAAAGTCAATGTTGGAAGGCACTTCGTCAGACTTATCAGATTTAACCTTTCTAAAAGACTCCGTTTTCCCTTCATCTGAGTCTATTTCATTGCCACTGGTGTATGTAACATCGCCTCCATTTACTTTATTCTGATCACAAACCTAAATCATGTGTTTCAAACTACAGTTAGGCAGTTAGTACCACAAAACTTTATCTAATTCCAAAACTGTTTCAATACATGACAGTTATAGGCGGAAACAAACATATGAGAACAAACAAGGAAGAGAAACTATTTCATTATATTATTTTCAAAACAACTTGAAGGGCATGTCATAGCTTAAAAACAAAATAAAGACTGATAGGACAATGGGGCTAACAATCGGACAGAGGCATAGTGTTAAGAAAGTCCTGATACACCACCACGCCAAAATTTTTAAAATTAGTAAGTTGTAACAGAAACTCAATCTATTATTAGTTGTTGCCTTATGGCTTATTGTATAAAATAATATTGCATATTTCAAGAAGCTTGTTAAATTACGTCATTTCCTCCATTAAGAATCGATTTATTATGAGTCTCAGCAGTAAATTACAAGGCGAGAAACATCCACAAAAGTGGTAATTGTCAAGGGATGAACAGAAAGAAAACCAATAACTTTCAGTTTCCATATCATAGATTTTATTATTAATGTATAGACTCCAAGCATCAGCGCAATAATCTCACAGTAAGCAACTCCGTTATAAATGCATTTTGTTTTAAATAAAATACATTTAAAAATAACGGGAAATTTAAGCACGGAATATAGATAACACAGTTTTATTAACACTAGAAAAAAAATTTTCCATACTTGATTTAAAAATTAAGAAAATGAAAATATGTAAACTAAATAAAAAAAAAATTATGAAAATGATTACCCTTTAAAATCTAATTCACGTAACATTGAAAGGGATGCGAAGCAAGTTGAAAAAACAAAGAAGTTAGTTACATTGCAAAATTTTCCGAATAACACAGCGAGTTACCTGGTCATCACTATCAATGTCACGAGATCCAGACGTTGTTCCCAGACAATAAGATGGGAAACCTCTGTGTCCCTTAGATCGACCCTTCCTGAAACTACCCGAAGACGACGATGATGACGTGGCTTTGCTGCTACTGGACCCCATCTTCTATCAACAGCGAAAAAAAAAAAAAAAAACAGACACAACGAATGCGTTTCGGAATACCCAATGAGTCAAACGGCAAGACCCAGAAATCAAAATGCGTTATTTTTGAGATCCTGGGTGGTTTAGATCTACGGAGATGGAAAACTAAAGTGGGATTTTTGAATGGTGCTGTGCTGCATTGTTGTGGTGATCGGATTGGAGTGATGTAGTTTTTGTATGTGAAGAGAAGAGGGGTGGAAATAAGAGGAGGAGATTGTGAGTAGAGAGAAGAGAGAAGAGAGAAGAGAGTAGAGGGTAAAGGCGGAAAGAATGGTGTGGTGATGGGAATGAATGAGTAGCTGGGGGAATGAGACAAAGCAACTCGCAGGGAAACGGGAAAGGAGGCTTTTTTTGTAAGAAAGTGAGGAGGACAACATTGAGAAAAGAAAGTTGTAGCTGTGCACTTTAATTAATTTAATAAATAATAATAATAATAATAATAATAAAAGTGGATCTCTCCTTATAATAATAATAATAATAATAATAATAACAATGTAAAACAATTTAAAAATGTGAGTTGTGAAACAGGATATCCGATTCTGTAATTATGGTAGGGTTGTTATTTAAGAAAATAAACAAGTTAGTTTATAGGAAAAAGAAAATGGAATTTTTTTTGTGTGTGCCCCCACGATTTTGGGGATTCAAATTTAGCTTCGGTGGTACGCACACCGCTGTGTTTCTTTCAATCGCATTCAATTTGACATGGCCAAGAGGCAGGTGGAGCTGGCCCAACTCCTTGTCTTACCT
Source organism: Spatholobus suberectus (assembly GCA_004329165.1). Classification (NCBI taxonomy): domain Eukaryota; kingdom Viridiplantae; phylum Streptophyta; class Magnoliopsida; order Fabales; family Fabaceae; genus Spatholobus; species Spatholobus suberectus. Next base: position 75,953,371 of record CM014730.1, on the reverse strand, counting down.
TATTTGAATAAGTGAAAACTCCCACGTCTTTTGTTTTTAAGCTTTCGTTTGATGGGATTCATGGGAATAGCGTACTCTCGCGTGAGGTAACGGTAACTGGACTTAGATTCTGTGTACGTCTGTAAAAAAAAAATATTTGAATGGTGAATTTAGCCACTCTTTCGTATGCGTGACCACTGAAGAAGGGAGAGAAAATATTTTAATTTTTAAAATTTTCCATGGCTTAGTTCAATAGAAATCATATGAAAATTTTTAAAAATTTTGTGGGTTTTACTGAATAGAATTTCTCTTCTATCTTTTTATTCAAACTAAACATCCTTATAATATTATCTCTAACCTATTTCCTTTTTATTTCTCTCAAATTAAACAACATAAAATTTCAAATTATTTCTTATTTTTTAACTTATTTCTTACACATTTCTATCCATCCTATTTTTCTCATCTCTACCAAACAAACATTTAGTTTCCGAAATTATTTGATATTTTAGTCCCAAAATTTAATAAAATTTTAAAGAAAATCTCGAAACTATAATTTGTCACTTATTTTAGCTCTTTTGTTTACTAAAGTCCATTTTCTTTAATAAAAGTATCTAGGTGACACATTTAATGTTACGTTGCACACATGTGAATGCCATGTGATACACATGTGGATGACACGTAGGTGACATGTATCATATGGGTGTCACGTGTCATATGAGTGAAATGCAACATTATGTTAGTCCTTAAAATTGTAACTTGATGTCACTTTAGTTCCTAAAATTGTAACTCAATGTCATTTTAATTCTTAAACGTTAACATAATTTTGTTTTAATTAAGTAATTGTGACTTGAATATTTACATGATAAAGTAGATAATTAAGTTAATATTATAAATAGGAAGACAAATATAAACAAATTATATTATAAAATTGGTATTTAATATTGAATTTTTATTTTAAGTATGTTATAACTTCTCTTCTAATTGTTAATTTTTTATCCTCTTTTATTCATTTATTTTTAAAATACATAAATTAAAAATTTTCTGATTTCTCTATATTTTTGTTTTATTTTCAAAATTAATTTACTTATCAGTTATTTCTTATTCTTCCTTATTCTCAGAAAAAAATTTTACTTTTATTTCTTAAAAATTGTAGTGTTTACAGTGTTATAGTTTTGATTTGAATAATTGCATAATAGAATAAATAATTAAATTAATATTGTTTATAGGAAGACTAATATATTTAACAACATACTATAGAAGTGATACTTAATATTCATTCTAATTTTGAATTTCTTTCCCTTTTAATTGTCTATTTTTATATATTTTATATTCTATAATATATAAATAAAAACAAAGTTTTTAATTTCCTACTTTACAATTTTATTTTAATAATTATTTAATTCATCAATTAATCTTTATTTTTTCTCTTATCTAAATAATACTTGTTACTTTCATTTCCCAAAAATTGTACTATTTATGCCTTTAATGTTCTATTTTTTATTTGAATAATTACAAAAAAAAAACACAAATATATTAATATTATTCGTTGGAGGACAAATATATTTAATGTTATATCATAAAAAGTGATATTTAATATTACTTCTCATATTAAGTATGTTGTCTATTTTTTGAATTATCAATTTTTAAACTTCTTTATTCATCTTATTTTCTTTAAGAACACAATTGAAAAGTAAGTTTCTTAATTTCTTTATATTTTTATTATAATTCAATTGAATGAAGTTGAATGTTAGGATTGCTATTTTAAATTCTAAAAGATTAAACATCGCAAAATTTGAAGGTCAAAATTCAATTTCATACTTAATTTTATGCATCAAATGAATATCAATATTATTTTGTTTTAGTAAATTATATTAATTTACTTAACAATTATTTCTTATTTTTCTCTTGTTTTAAACAATTTCTTACTTCTATTTATCGAAAACAATTTTATGTTGTTATACTTTTTATCTAAATAATTGAAAAAAGACTACAAATGTGAAAATTGTCAGTCAATTAACTAGAAAGATTATGTGCGTATTGGATTTATCTAAAAAGAAAAAATTAGATAAAATTGTGAAAATTAAGAAGAGAATTGACTTCCATTCTTTTGCTTTGAAGAGAAGAGAATGGAAATGATTAAAGTGGGAAGGTAATATCTGATTTGAATATATTTGTCCTCCTATTTATAATATTAACTTAATTATCTATTTTATCATATAAATATTCAAGTTACAATTACTTAATGAAAACAAAATTATAATAACGTTTATGGACTAAAGTGACATTGAGCTCTAATTTAGGGACTAAAGTGACATCAATTTCCAATTTAGAAACTAAAGTGATATTGAGTTATAACTTCAGGGACTAAAGTGACCCTTACTACAATTTTAGAGACTAAAATGACATTACATTACACCCTATATGACATGTGACACCCATATGTCACATGTCACCCACGTGTGTGCCAAGTGGATCCACGTGTGTGTCACATGGCACTAAATGTGCCACGTAAGCACTTCCGTTAAAAAAAACGGACTTCGGTTAATGGAAGGACTAAAATAAGTGACGAATTACAATTTTCAAGGGACTTTTTTTGAATTTTGTTAAATTCAAGGACTAAAATGACAATGAGTTATAATTTTAAGGACTAAATTGACTATTTACTCAAAATATTTACAATAGAGAAGGAAATTAAAGGGAAAAAAATGAAAATATTATTTTTTTATTTATATAAAAAATTAAAAAAAGGAATTAAAATTTAAAATTTTTACATAATAACTAATCATTTTTTGAATAAATATCACCTATAAAATTTACCTTTTTATTTTTCATTTATTTCTTTCGTTTCCATCTTATTTTTCCTCTACCAAACAAACATAGGACCAATGTCTAATGACACATAAATTTCTATGCATATTTTTCTTTCTATTATTAATGTGCTACTAAATAAGATGGACTTTTTTTTCTTTTTAATGTCAACAAGAGATGAACTTTGTCCTTCAAATTTTACCTTCCACATTCCACCTAAAAAACACGCGTGAAATATAACAAAAGATAAAGAAAAGGTTTGAAAAAGTTTTCTATCAAGATAATTTTTAAACTAATGGGTAAGTTTTTAAATTATTTTAAAAGTTTTAAATAAATTTATATGCTTTAAATATTTATAATTAAATTAAATCCGTTGATTTATAAATCATTTATAATTGATTTCTGGAGTAAATTTTTATTTTTTTTTATAGAACACAAACTAAAGACAATCATGTTTGAGTCAGATAAAATCATTATGAGCAGCAAAACTTTCTCTCCAAGTAAAATTTTATTAATAGTTTGTGAGGTTAGATGAAATATTCTTAATTTTAATTTTGAATTTTAAAAGCATAAGAATTTTCTTAAAAAAAATTCAAATAGTTTAGAGATTAGATTATTAGGTTGAATTAATAAGAAAATTCTTGAACTATTTAAGATTTTTTAACAAACTTCTATATTTTCAATTTTATAATTGAAATTAAAAATATTTTGTCTAACTTTGAAAAAAAATAATTTAAAAATTTATTTTCAAATGACTTGTAAATTTAGAAACATAATTATACTTTTTAAAATATAAACATTTATTTCAAAATTCTGAAATAGTTCAATAATTTACTAATTAATTTAACCTTTCTTTTTTGTGGTTTCCCTGCGAGGATGATTTTTCAGTGTCACACCGCATTCAAATAGTAATATCATACGTAAAGTCCAAATCAATCCAATATGATGGATTAGATAACATACTGTCATGGTCTTGGTCTACACGATTTATTTAATAATTCAGAAATAATTCAATAATTTACTAATTGATTTAAGTTTTCTTTTTTGTGGATTCCCTACAAGGATGATTTTTTAGTGTCACACCACATTCAAATAGTAATATCAAAGACACAGATACGTAAAGTCCAAATCAAGTATGATTGATTAGATAATATACTAAGATGGTCAACAAGATTTTGACTTATGTATGTGTATCACTTAAGACACCAAAAAATATTCATGAATGTCGCTAGAAATAAATAAATAATTGAAAGAAGAAAAATGTCAGATTTATTAAAGAAAATGATTTTAAAAAACCTCTTGAAAATGTGTTCAATTTAGTATGTTTAATATGATTAATTATATATTAAATTAATGGTAAAGTTAATATTTTGGTCCTCTATTTTAATTTTTTACTTTTGGATTGGTCCTCTATTTTTTTTTGTTTCATTTTGATTCTTTATTTTTTATTTAGTTTCAATTTAATTCAAATTGTCAATTGTAGCAGATTATGACCGTAAAAAATGTTAATAGTGGTGGCTTTTTTTTTTTATCACAATTAATAAATTGAAGTAAATTAAAACCAAACAAAAAGATAAAAAAATCAAAAATTAAATAATCAACTCGAAAATTAAAAATAAATTAGAGAACCAAAATAATAATTTAACCTAAAGTAATTTAATCAATAATTTACCTACAACTAGTTACAAATTTAGAAAAGAAAGTGAAAAGCACCATTTCTTAATAAAACAATAATTTTTTACTTTGGGTCTCTAGCTGCTATAGGTTATTGACTAGATCATAGAGATGGTGTGAAGGCTTCAACAATGTTGTCAAGGTTATCGGAAGGTAGTACTGTCATCCATAACAACTAAGTCAGAAGGAGATGCAATAGCTAGAAGTTTTAGGACCTAAAGCAATTTTTTTAAAGAGATTTAATGTAATATAAATTATTAATCCTTATATTAATCCCTTAACTTTTAGATATGTAAAATCATTTATAAAGTTTTATAATCAATTAATTCTAATATTTTAGCCATAATAAGATAGCTAGTTTGTTCAATCTATCTGATAACAATGTTGATCTTATAAGATGAAATTTAAACAATTTTAATTTTGAAAAATTTCTTTCAACGATAGCAACCATTATAAATATTGTCAAAAATATTATATAAGCAATATATATATATATATATATATATATATATATATATATATATTTGAAAAGGAATATAATCTGTTAAGACAAAGGACGATTTTATAATTCTCAAATATTTTGATAATAACAAACAATTAAAAAGATCTTTCAAAAAATTGTCTGGTTACTCGAATATCTTATGCTTGCTATCGCCTGATCTTTTTGTTCGTGAATTGTCTTTAATCGTATTTCAAAGTTTTTAGTAGTTACTTCTCTCAGACGATATTCTAACGATCTGCACCTGGTCAGCTATAAGAGCGTAAACTATCTTGAAATAAATGAAATCTATGCACCTAATCTCGAGGGAAAGTTTACTTTACGCGTAAAAGAAGAAATATGCGTGCAGATGTCAGAACGAAAAGCATATATGTCCATTATTACAAGATAGAGTACGAGAATGGTAAAGATAAGCAGACTGCGTTATCTTATCAATGTGACAAGTTGGTGAAAGACATTAAATGCTGCATTTAATGCCTCAATGACTCTTTCCACCAGACGAAGACTGTCTCCCTTAAACACTCACAACGGATACTTTTCTGAAAAAGTCTATAAATAGAAAAAGAGACCTCAAGTTCACAGTTAGACAGTTGGTTCACTGTTTTTAAAATCTCTACTTATCAAGCTCTGATATTGTAACATTCATAAAAACTCAGTTTGTAAAAACTTTATTTATTCTTCATTGTACATTCATCTGTTAGGACGTTAAACTCAGTAAAATAACTCATGTTCAACCTTTTCTTTAAGAAATTGGTAGAAGCCTGAAGAGGCTTTGATTCAAAGAATACTTGGGTTTTTGCTTGGAGAGACAAGTTAAAGACTACTTGAGTTAAGCCTGAAGAGGCTTGTTGAAAGAATACTTGTATCTTGGATAAGATAGTGAAACTTGGTTGTTGCCAAGAACTAGACGTAGTCTTTGGGTGAGACGAACCAGTATACTTCTTGTGTGTATTTCTATTTCTCTTTCAGCATTCATCTTTCCTGCAAAATCGTTTTTAAAAAATCGTTTTATTCTTTCTTTAGACGATACATATTTGGTAAAGGTTTTGCGAAAATTTGCTATAACACAATTCAACTCCCCCTTCTTGTGTTATCTTTGTGTGTTACAATTTGGTATCAAAGCTCAGCCTCTAAGGGTTGAGCACCTTAACAAGTGTTAGAGAAAAAGATCTGCATGGCAAACCTTGAAGGACAGTTCATTCCTAAATGAGCCTCACTATTAAGACCTCCAACATTCAATGGAGAAGATTATGCTTACTGGAAAGATAGAATAGAGATGTACATTAAGTCCACTCATTATAGCATCTGGAGAATTATAACACATGGCAATCTTGTTGTAGCAAAGCCAGAAAATGAGGACAATCAAGATGACTTCAACATGCTACAACAAAATGCAAAGGCTAAGTATATTATAACTTGTGCCCTATCCAAAACTGAATATAATAAATTTTGCAACTGCAGAACTACAAAGGAAATGTGGGATGCTATACACATAACGTATGAAGGTACAGAAGATGTTTGTCTTAGAAGAGCAGCGACTCTTCAAAGACACTATGAGATGTTTACCATGAAAGAGACAGAAACCATAGATGAGATGTTTGGAAGATTTCAAAAAATTCTAAATGGACTTCAGAGTCTCAGTGTTAAGTTCTCCAATGCTCAAGCAATCTCAAAATCTTGGATAGTCTTCCAAAAGTGTGGGAACCTAAGGCTACAACTATAGTTGAGGCAAGGGACATGAAGACTTTGACTCTAGATGAGTTACTGGGAGCTTTAAGAGTCCACGAAGTTCATCTCTTTAAAAGAGATAAAGTCAAAAATAATGACTCAACCGCTCTAAAAAGTGGAGAATCAAGTCGAATAGCAGACGAAAAGACTAAGACGAAAGCTAGGAATAAAGCCGTGAAGGTTCAATCTAATGAATTTGAAAGCTTAGACCAAAGCTCCAGCTGCACAACAGACGATGAGATCTCTCTCATAGCCAAGAAATTCAAAAAGATGCTCAAGAAGAAAGGAAGATTTAAGCAATCCTCCACAAAGAGGGACACTAGATACAGAAAGCCTCCTCAAGAAGAAAACAACGAAATTGTTTGCTTTGAGTGCAAAAAGCCTGGACACATTAAGGCTGAATGCCCTAAATTGAAAAGAGGATGGAATTCTAAAAAGAGGAATAAGAAGAAGAATATTCTAGCTACTTGGGAAGACTTGGACAACAGTAGTAGCAGTTCAAATGATAAAAAGGCTAATATCTGTCTTATCGCAGATACTAAGGATGTTATATCTGAGATACACTCTATCTCTAAAAATTCCTTACATTCGTCTGATGGTAGTGAATCTAAGTCTGATGACGAAGATATGTCTTATGACTCTTTTTGCTAATTCTCACATGATTGCTCTTGAGTATAAGAAATATAAAGAAAAATATCAAGAAGTTATTTCAGAAAACAAAATAGTCAAGAAAGATATGGAGAGAATGCATAAGAGCCAAGTCTTAGATTGTGAGAAAATAATGCTTCTTTCTAAAATTGACAAACTAAAGAAAGAGATCATTAGTCTGAAACATGATCTGGCCAAATTTGTGGATGGATCTTCAAAACTCCATATGATTTTAAAACATAGAAGACTTCCGTTTGACAAGTCTGGTATAGGATTTGTAAAAGAAAAAAAAAATTCTAAACCAATATCTTCTAAATCTTATTTAACCTTCTGTAACTTTTGTGGTAAATTTAAACATTCATTTCAAAGGTGTCAACACAAGAGGAAACAAAGGTCAAATAAGATCATTGGGACTAACACAAAAGGACCCAAAAGTATTTGGGTACCAAAATCTCAAATAATTCCTATTACAGATATCCTTAATAGGAAAAAGGAGGGATTCATTCTGGTACCTAGACAGTGGATGCTCACGTCACATGATAGGAGAAAGGTCTATGTTCTTAGGCCTCCAACCACATGAAGGAACAGTCTCCTTTGGTGGAAGTGGAAAAGGAAAAGTCATTGGTATAGGTAAAGTTGGTAAGTATCCTCTTCCATCTATAGATAATGTTTTGTGTGTTGAAGGGTTAAAGTATAACCTGTTTAGCATAAGTCAATTTTGTGACAGTGAGTTTATTGTATCCTTTAACAAGGAATCATGCATAGTCAAAAAAAATGACAAATCTATTCTTTTTACTACCAAAAGACATAACAATCTATACAAGATTGAGTTTAAGGATTTGAATAAATAGAATGTTACTTGCTTAATGACAAAAGAAGATGAAAAATGGATTTGGCATAAAAAGCTTGGGCATATCAATTTGAAACACATTTCAAAACTCTATAAAAAATGTTTAGTGAAAGGATTGCTTGAGATTTCTTGGAAAACTCATTTTCTTTGTGAAGCATGTCAAAAAGGAAAACAAATTAAAACCTCTTTTAAATCCAAAGATGTTGTTTCCACTTCCAGACCGTTAAAACTGTTGCATATGGATTTGTTTGGACCTACAAAGACTTTCAGTCTTGGTGGGAAAAAGTATGGCTTTGTCATTATTGATGACTATTCTAGATACACATGGGTATACTTTCTAGCCCACAAACATGAGTCTTTCAATGTGTTTGAAATATTCCGTAAATGTGTTCAAAATGAAAAAGGTTTTTGTATAATTGCAATTAGAAGTGACCATGGAACTGAATTTGATAATGTTAAGTTCAAATCCTTTTGTGAAAAGAATGGAATTTTCCACAACTTCTTTTCACCGAGAACACCTTACAAAATGGGGTAGTTGAAAGGAAAAATAGAACTCTATAAGAGATGGCTAGAACCATGCTCTGTGAAAATTCAATTCCTAAGTACTTTTGGGCATAAACTGTAAACACAACATGCTATGTTCAAAACAGAATATTAATTAGACCATTAATTGATAAGACTCCTTACGAATTGTGGAGAGGTAGAAGACCCAACATTTTATATTTTTATCCTTTCGAATGCGAGTGTTACATTCTTAACACTAGAGATCTTTTGGCAAAATTTGATTCTAAGGTTGATAAAGGAATCTTTCTAGGATATTCTGATATATCAAAAGCATTTAGAGTATTTAACTCTAGAACTTCTGTTGTAGAAGAATCCATTCATGTTAAATTCAATAATACACTAACCCTTAATAAGAGACTATCAGACTTGGAAAAAGATTTTATAGATTTACAGATAGGATCGTTTGATCAAATAAGAATAGACGAAGTAAAAGAATTAGAGGATACTTCTCAACAACAACAGACCGACAATCAGATGAAGGAATCTCACAAGGACTGGAAGTTCGTTACTTATCATCCTCAAGATCAGATCATTGGAGAACAAAGTGAAGGAGTTAAGACAAGGTCATCACTAAAGAATCAAGCATCTTGCGCTCTAGTCTCAGAAATTGAACCTAAGACGATAGAAGAAGCATTGACAAACAATGACTGGGTAATAGCTATGCAAGAAGAATTACATTAATTCACAAGAAATGATGTTTGGATTCTTGTCCCTAAACCAAAACATAAGAGCATCATTGGAACAAGATGGGTATTTCGCAACAAGCTCGATGAAAATGAAAAGGTAATTAGAAATAAAGCAAGGTTAGTGGCTCAAGGTTACAATCAGCAAGAAGGTATAGACTTCACTAAAACTTTTGCACCTTTTGCTATATTAGAAGCTATTAGAATCATGCTTGCCTTTGCCGCTCATAAAAACATTAAACTTTTTCAAATGGACATCAAGAGTGCCTTTTTAAATGGTTTTATTGAGGAAGAAGTCTATGTCAGACAACCTCCTGGTTTTGAGGATCCAATCCTCCCAGACCATGTGTTTAAACTCAAAAAGGCTCTGTATGGTCTTAAACAAGCACCTTACGCTTGGTATGACAGACTAAGCAATTTTCTCATTTCAAATGGATTTATGAGAGGCAAAGTAGACACTAACTCTTTTAGAAAGAAATCTAACAAAGATTTCATAATAGTTCAAATTTATGTAGATGACATAATTTTTGGAGCTACTAATGAAACTCTATGTAAGGATTTCTCAGATTTAATGCAGAGTGAATTTGAAATGAGCATGATGGGAGAATTAAAATTTTTTCTTGGGCTACAAGTTAAACAAAAGAAGGAAGGTATATACATTCATCAACAAAAATACACCAAAGAACTACTTAAAAAGTATAATATGAATGAATCAAAGCCTATGAGCACACCAATGCATCTGTTTGTAGTCATGACAAAGGACGAACTAGGTAAATCAGTAGACCAGACTATTTACAGAGGTATGATTGGCTCACTTCTCTATTTAACTGCTAGTAGACTTGATATCATGCACAACGTCTGCCTATGTGCCAGATTTCAATCTAACCCTAGAGAGTCTCATTTAAAAACAGTTAAAAGGATTTTTAGATATCTTGTTGGTACTTCTAACCTAAGCCTATTCTATGAGAAAAATAAAGATTTCAGGTTAGTAGGATACTGTGATGCAGACTATGCTGATGACAGACTTGAAAGAAAAAACACAAGTGGTGGATGTCACTTCATCGAACCATGTCTCATATCTTAGCCCAATAAAAAGCAGAACTCAATTGCATTATCTACTGTTGAGGCAGAATATGTATTTGCTGCTAGTTGCTGCTCATAACTTCTATGGGTAAAATATCAACTTGAAGATTACTCTAGCTTTGAGCATAACATTCCTGTGTTATGTGATAACACTAGTGCAATCAATCTATCTAAAAACCCTATTCAGCATTCTAAAGCAAAACATATAGAAATAAGACATCACTTCATTCGTGATTATGTTCAAAAAGGTGTCTTTGATATTAAGTTCATTGATACAGATCATCAATGGGCTGATATCTTTACAAAAGCTTTACCTGAAGAATGTTTTAACTTCATTTTAAAAAACTTGCACATGAAAATATTACAATTGTAAAACGTCTTACATGCATTGTCTAGATCAATTATTTAAGTTTTGTCTTACTCTATATCGTCTTACATTTTATTATATTTCGTCTCGCTGACATGTTCCTCTTTGAATATGAAAAGTTTTTTAATTTATTCTTCTGAATTTCCCCTCATGATTATTTATCAATAACCACCCATAAAATGTGCACCGTCTTCTCTACCACATCAAGTCGCCATAAATGCACGTCCTTTTAGAACTTACAAACTTTTCTTTATTCAAAATAATTGCTCTTTCTTTCTTTTTACACATTTTGAAAACTCTTCAAACCCTTTGAACGCAAACCCTCTCTCTCGTTTTTACTCTCAAACCTAAATCTCTCAAACCTGCACTAATGGCCACCCAGAAACGGCTTGTCCCAATAGAGAGATTCACAGAAAGTGACTTCGTTGCCGGAAAGTGGGTTGACCTCAAAAAGCTTGAAGAGGAAGGATTTCCTCTATGAATGTATATCAAAAATGTTGGACGAGAAGCATTTGTGCATAAATGAACCACATGGTACCACGCGTCGTACACCTACTTTTGGGCATCTGCTTTTGAAGTGAACGGTACCATCACTGGAACCATGGACAATTAGGTCATCATTATCTTCACAGACACCATTGTTACAACGTCTGGTTGTAAGGAAGAAGGTGATCTTTTACTGAAGACTCGGAGAAGGTTATCACCCCAGAGGTTGTCGACCAAGCGTTGTATGGAAAACCGAGGCCACAAACCGATAACAAAGATGTTCTGAAGAGGTTTCTTCACTCTTCAAACAGGAAGCCAGAATGCAGACTCATTCACAATGTCCTGCTACATATTATCTTGCCCAGGAAAGGCTCAAAGGATAATGTAACTTCCAAGGACAGGTTTTGCATCTACAAAATGCTGATTGGTCAAAAGGTAAATCTACCAGCACTTATTTTCGATAATTGGCGATCTTGTTTATCCAAGTCCAAGGAAAGTACAAAAAGCAAACAGAAGCACACCATTCCATACACCATGCTCTTCATCGAGATCATTCGTCTGGATGGTGTGAACGAAGCTGGATGGGAGAAGAAAAAAAAAGTTCTGAGATTGACATATCAATCATCAAGAAGATGAGGATTGCGCATCTCTTCTCTGGATATGTAGCCCAACATCTTGAGTTGGCTTTGATCAAGGAAGAACCACCTGAGGAAACTGTTGGAACTGCCTTCAGAGTGGGATCGTCTGTTGACCCCTCGGTTGGACAAGTATCTGCCCTCTTACCACCACAGACAAAACCTCAAACTTCTCAACCACAACCCAAACAAACCAAACCGCAAAAACCAAAGTTACCCATCAAAAGACCATCAGCCCAGATTCTCAACCTCAACAGACCAAATCTTAATCATAACAATCGTCTTCCCCTTATAAGAAACAAAAACCCCTAACCATTCGTCTAAGATCCAAACCAGTTCCTCAACCTGACTCAGACAATGACTTTCCCATTAACACCATTCTTACAACCACAAGCACAACCATCCCTAAACCTTCATCAGAACAACCACCTCCACCTACCACTGAACCAACTATCTTTGCCTAACCTTCCAAAAAGTTCTCCAAATCCAAAAAGATTCTTGTACCTAAAACTCGAGCTCAAGAGGAAAAGTAGCTCAAGAAAGCCACAGTTGAATCAAAAAGGGATGAGAAAAAGAAGAAGGAAGAAGAAAAGAAACTTGCTGAGGAAGAGCAACAGTAGATTGAGGAAGCAGTGCTTCAATCTGTTATTGAGCACTCGCTGCAAATAGCCCCTATAGAGTTTGAAGAGCAAGAGCTATTTACTCAAGAGAACATCATCACTACCTCAAGAGGTAGATTACCTAGATCTCTTTTTTGGGAAATTCCTCAATTTGTTTCTTTATCTCAAGTCTTCAAACGTATTTCTGTAGACTTGATAGCTGCACCTAGCAATGATAAGCCTATAAAGGCTGTTTCCTTTATCCTGCCAGAAGCAGAAGACCAATCGTCTGGAGGAGCTGAACTTATGCTAGACGAAGCCTCACTTGACCAATACAGATCAGAAACTCCTCCGTTTGAACAACTGTGCATAAAACAAGTCACATACTTTACACAAGAGACTCGTAGTGTTGGGAAAACCAAAGAATATCACCTACTAGAGCCCTTCGACCCAAAAGTTCTTCAAGCTCTTATTAATTATGAATTGGACGAAGTTAACAACCCAAGGATGTGGACGACTCTCATAACTGAAGAATGACCACTTTGGGTACGCCATTGGTATGTTGAGAAAATGCCACTAATTGAAGAAGAAGCTACCCTAGCACTTTCGTACGAGCCCTACATTACTCCATATGTCTGGGTGGAAGGGTATAGTACTTTATTAGATGCTCTGATCTTCGTCTAACCAACCTCAACCAAAACCAAATTCCCGCTAGGACGCAAGATATGGAGATAGCGCAGGATTCTCTACCACACCTCCCCTTTTATGCTGAAATGTAATTATTTTAAGTATCTAATCATGTGCAGAACATATCACTACGTGCCTAAGATCATTTCCCCGTTCTGCCATGGGAGGATTAAGACTTACCCCTTTGCCATCTGACCAGAAGATAGTCCAGACTTTGAAGAATGGCGAATTGGTGATGACGACTGGGAGTTGGGGAGGGTGATGAATAACTTCCTACGGGAGAAAATGTTGATTTCCCTGCAGCATGCCATATGCGAACGAAGATGTCTAGACCTTGAGCTAGGCTCGCTTAGATTCATGGCCACTCGAATGTCGCTTCTGATGAAACCATGGACCACCTTTCGCATCTGCTGTTAGAAAACAATAAAGTGTCAAAATCTTTCTATGGGAAAAGCAAAAGAATCGAAGTTCAAACGCAACCCCAGAAGGCACTTGATGATCAGACAGAGAGCATTTTTGTCTGCTCAGCTGGCTAAACTCAAAGGAAAAGCCACTCTCCGAAGCATAGACTGAAAAAAATTGCAAGATCATATTGAAGCACTCAAACACTTCTCGGGTCTCACTGCAGAAGAGAAGCATCTGTTAAGCCATGAAGCTGCCCTCTGACCAACTGGCCACTGGATACAAATCTCTCCATCTCCTTCATCTTGTACATCCAACCCCTAAAATCAACTTTCAATAAACCAACCTACGACCTACATCTTCTTCTCCTTAGATACCTTTGAAATCTTTCTACCCTGTGGCCATTTTTGGTTTTGTGGTCCCCCTTACCATATGTTTTCAATTTTTGTTTCGTTAAGGAACCCACTAATGAAGCAGCTACCAGCTCTGCACCTGCACCGCAATCTTCAGATGTTAGGCAAGAATTCAATGAATTGAAACAAGCAGACCAACATCTTGAAGATGATCTAGTAAAGGAGCGCAGAAAACGCAAATGTGCAGAAGCATTGTTAGCCAAGCTAGCCAAACGCTTCACGGGTGACCTCGGCTCATTGTCTACACCTTCAGACTCTGAATCTTCTGAATGATGATGCCAAAAGGGGGAGATATATGAAAAAAGAAATAAAAAAAGGGGGAGAACAGTACAAAGTATCAGTCTTAGGGGGAGTATTTATCTTATATATACAATGAACTTTATTTTAAGTATGAATATTGTCTGGTTACATTCAATTATATTGTCTAGTTTTATCTCTCTCTAATATTACATCTACTTAACTGAAGTATATCAGTATGAAATTTTTTTTTCTAAACTTAAACTCACATCACAAAAAGCTCTTTCATAAAAATATGTTCTATAAAAATTACATATATTTGTCATCATAAAAAAGGGATAGATTGTTAAGACAAATGACGATTTTATAATTCTTAAATATTTTGATAATAATAAACAATTAAAAAGATCTTTCTCAAACAATCGTCTGGTTACTCGAATATCTTATGCTTGGTATCGTTTGATTTTTTTGTTTGTGAATTGTCTTTAATCGTATTTCAAAGTTTTTAGTAGTTACTTCTCTTAGACGAAGTTCTAACGATCTGCACTTGGTCAACTATAAGAGCGTAAACTATCTCGAAATAAATGAAATCTACGCACTTAATCTCGAGCGAAAGTTTACTTTACGCGTTAAGGGTGTTCATCAACCAATCCAAACTGAATGAAGTCGCAATAACCGAACCGAAAAATCGATAACCAATCTAACCAAAAACTGAAAAAACTGAAAATTGAAAAAAATCGCATTTTTTAATTGGATAGGATCGGTTTTCGGTTCCCTTTGTGAAAACCGATCCAATCCAAACCGAACTAATCTTGTCATGTAAATACACTAATATAGGTTGGGCCTAGGCCCCTTCATATTCCATTGGATGCCTTATGCTACGGATGGTATTTTTTTGAAAGTAAACGATGGTGTTTTGTTTTTCAATTTGCTCCATTCCACGTTTCAAACTTCCATCCAGTACACAACAATCACAACTCCTTCATATTCAGACCTTTACCCTAGATCTGCATTGCGGTTTGCCTCCTCCAGGCTCTACCGCTCCAGGATTGCACCTTCCTTCTAAGTCTAACCTCCTCCGATTGTCCCCATTGCAGATCTGCTTACGCCTCCTACTCCCGTCACCGGTCCTCCCCATTAGATGGCTTGACGTCGTGCGTCCTCCCCGGCTCCCCATCTCGCAGTCACGCGTCATCGCCATCGCGCGTCACGCAACATCGACTCTTCCACGTCGCGCGACCTTGACTCATTCGCTGTGCTGCGCCTCCTCCTCGTCGCGTGGCCTCGACGTCACACCTCCTCCCGTCGCCAATGCTCCACGTTGGATGGGCTTGGCGTCGCACGTCCTTCCCTCCTCGTCGCGCGTCCTCCCCATCGTCCTCCACTCTGCGTTTGCTGGAGGTGTCGAGGTGGGTTTATATCAACATTTCTTTTTGTTTTTATTTTATTTTATAATTCTTTTACATTTGGTTAAGAAGATTCAACTTTTAGCAGGTAGCATTAGGCCCAAACTCTGATTTGTTTGGAGCTACAAGCCTGCAACAAGTCATTTGACTCCTTTCTCCATGTTAACAAGTAGCACCCCAAACTTGACTAACTTAGCTTGCTGGAATTAAATTATTTTTTACTTTTTTAATTTTTCATTGTGAATTAAGTTACCTATTTTGTTTGTTCTATTTGTTCTGTTTGAGAGCAAGAATTTATATCTATTAAGCTGAACTTTTAATTTTGTTTTATGTTTAACAGAAAATCCTAAAGCTAGTTTGGTTGTGTTGTTTGAGTAGCTTTTCTAAAAATTTCTGAGGTTAGCTTTTACCTTATTCAATGGAAATTTAATTTAAGATCACCATTTAATCAAATTCTAATTTGCTAATTTTGTGTGTGCAGACAAAAAATGTGCAAAATGTTGAGGGAGTGATTGAAACATCTGAACCAGTCGAGTTTTCAGCTAATGCTACTATAATAGAAAACATTTTAGACAAGTCAACAGAGCCCAAGAATGAGAAAAAGAGGAAGGATACAGAGACTATAGTTGAAGATGATGATGGAGGTAAGAGGAAACCCACCAAACCTAGATCTTGGGTATAGGATCATTTTGTTAAAGTGGTTGGTATAAGGTCATCAAATACTAGAGCTAGATGTAAGTGGTGTTCAGCAACATATGCATGTGATACACATAAAAATGGAACAAGCAATCTGAAAAATCATTTGTTAAATCAATGCAAAAAATTTCCCAAAGATACCGATCCTAGTCAAACCATTCTTAGTTTCCAACAGATGAAAAAGGAGGATGGGAAAGGGATTGGTAATACTTTTGTTGCTGTTGCATTTGATATTGAAGCATGTAGACAAGCTCTTGCTAGGATTATCATTATAGATGAGTTGCCATTCAAGTTTGTTGAGGGGGAGGGATTTAGATATTTGATGAGTATTTTGCAACCCAAGTTTACTATTCCTGGAAGGATCACTGTGGCTAGGGATTGTTGGAATCTTTACACCAATGAAAAGAAAAAGCTAAAAACTATACTTGGTGATCAAAATCAAAGTGTTTGTTTAACTACTGATTGCTGGAGTTTTGTGCAAAATTTGAACTATTTATGTCTCATTGCACATTTCATTGATAGTGAATGGAAATTGCATAAAAGGATAATAAATTTTTGTCAGATTAAGAATCATAAAGGTGAAACTATTGGTAGGAAAATTGAGAAATGTCTTTTAAGTTGAGGAATCTCTAGAGTTTTCACTTTTATAGTTGATAATGCAAGTTCAAATGATGTTTCTATTTCTTACTTGAAAGTTCGAATGGAGGATTGGAATGCTCATCCATTGAAAGGTGAATATTTGCATGTTAGATGTTGTGCTCATATTGTTAATGATGGATTAAAGGAGTTGCATGCTTCAATTACTAGGATTAGGAATACTGTTAGATTTATGTGTTCTTCTCCTAGTTGTATGGATAGGTTCATAACATTCATAAAGGATTGTAGGATACAAGACAATTGCACTGTACAATTAGATGTCCCACCTAGATGGAACTCCACTTACCTTATGCTTGAAAGTGCTCTAAAGTTTCAAAGGGCATTTAAAAGGTTGGGAGAGCGAGACACAGAATTTGCATTGTTGGTGGGTGGTATTCCAAAATTGAGGATTGGGATAATGCATGGGTGTTTGTAAAGTTTCTGAAATTTTTTTATGAAGTTACCAAGAAAGTGTCAGGTTCTTTGTTTGTCACGTCTTCTTAGTATTTTCATGAATATTACATGATAGTAAATACTTTGAAGTCTCTGACAAAAAGTGTAGATCCAGTGCTTGTGAGCATGGCTGAAAAAATGAAAATTAAGCATGATAAATATTGGGCGAATATTAGACACATGAACATGATGATTTTTATAGCTATGGTACTTGATCTCCGATACAAGTTAAAATTTGTGCAATGGAGTTTTGTTAAGCTTTATGATAAGGTGGATGCTGATTTTTTAATTGATAAAGTAAAGGAGACTTTGAACAAAATGTACAATAGCTATAGAAGTTTTCATGGGAATGTTGAGTCTCAACCTACACAAACTCCTCATGAGACTGGAACTTTTGATTTTTCAATGGTTGATAATTCTTCATTTGCAATGGAGTTTGAGAAAGACATGAATATGAGTGAGAGTATCAACAAGAATGAGGTGGATTTATATCTCATGGAGACATTGGAGAAGGCAACTCAAAATTTTGATATCTTGACTTGGTGGAAGGTCAACTTTAGCAAATATCCTACTCTTGGACAAATAGTCAAGGATGTATTGGCTATGCCAGTGTCTATAGTTGCATCAAAATCAGCATTTAGCACTGGGGGTAGAGTTCTTAATACTTACAGGAGTTCCCTTACTCCAAAGACAGTTGAGGCCTTAATTTGTGCACAAATTTGGTTCCGGTTTACTCCATTAATGACTGATGTTGAGGAACTTGTGGAAGAATTTGAAAAGATGGAACTAGGTAATTTACTTTAATTAATACTTTATCTATATTAATTTTGTTTTTAGCCTCTATTGACAAGTTTTTATTTCAACTTTTTCAGAACTAAATCCAAATACATAACCTGCTAAAGATGATTCTGGTGCTGAGTCTGATTAAATTTAGTCCTGCCTATTGGTATATTTTATACAATTATTGCCTTTATTTTGATTTTTTGGCCACTACATTTTTTGCCAATTGTTATACAAATTTTGTTTTATTATTTCCTGCTGGTCTTGTGTATTGTTAGTCCTGTTTACTGCTGTTTTGTTTGTTGCTGTTTCTATTTACTGGTGTTACTGTTACACATATGTATTTAATGGAAATAAATCATTTTTATAGATTATTTTAGTAAGTGGACCTTTTTTTTTTGTTTTTGTTTTTGTATGGTAGGAATATTGGGTAGGCATTTTATTGACATTGGGAAGAATGAAGTTAGGAACTTCATAGTTTGGAAGATGCCAAGAAATGCAAGAATTTGGAGTGTTTTTTATTGGCTTTGTTGGTTCATAAGTACTAACTTTGCTAGTTTGTAATTGCTAACTTTGTTATGTATTTTGTTGACAATGTTACTTGTTATATATTTGAATCATGTTGCCTATTATGTATTTCTTTTTATGAAGTATGAACTATGAATTGTTGTATCATTATTTTTGAATCTCAATGCATATGGCTCTTTAGTTTTTTTTTTTTTGCAAGGCAACTCAAAAAGAATTGATTATGCAAAACCAATACTTAAAGCATGAGTAGTGTCTTGAACAAATCGATAACTGATCCAATCCAAACCGAAATAAATCGGATCGGATTTGATTTTAAACACAAATTGATTGGATAGGCAAAGAACAAAACTGAAGGGATTGGATCGGATGGTTTTTTGCTTCAAAACCAAACCAATCCAATCTGCGAACACCCCTATTACGCGTAAAAGAAGGAATATGCATGTGGATGTTAGAACGAAAAGCAGATATGTCCACTATTATAAGATAGAGTACGAGAATGGTAAAGATAAGTATACTACATTATCTTATCAATGTGACAAGTTGGTGAAAGACATTAAATGCTACATTTAATGCTCCAACGACTTTTTCCACCAGACGAAGACTGCCTCCTTTAAACACTTACAACAGATACTTTTATGAAAAAGTCTATAAATAGAAGAAGAGACCTCAAGTTCACAATTAGACAATTGGTTCACTGTTTTAAAAATCTCTACCTATCAAGCTCTGATATTGTAACATTCATAAAAACTCAGTTTGTAAAAACTTTATTTATTTTTCATTGTATATTCGTCTGTTAGGACGTTAAATTTAGTAAGGTAACTCACGTTCAACCTTTTCTTTAAGAAATTGGTAGAAGCCTGAAGAGGCTTTGATTCAAAGAATACTTGAATTTTTGCTTGGAGAGACAAGTTAAAGACTACTTAGGTTAAGCCTGAACAGACTTGTTGAAAGAATGTTAGTATCTTGGATAAGATAGTGAAACTTGGTTATTGCCAAGAACTAGACGTAGTCTCTGGGTGAGACGAACCAGTATACTTCTTGTGTGTATTTCTGTTTCTCTTTCAGCATTTGTCTTTCCTGCAAAATCGTTTTTGAAAAATCATTTTATTCCTTCTTCAGATGATATGTATTTGGTAAAGGTTTTGTGAAAATTTGCTATAACCCAATTCAACCCCCCTTCTTGTGTTATCTTTGTGTTTTACATAATCTTTTTGCATGGTTTAATATTCCTATTGAAGTATTAATTTATTTTCTTAACACTTCTCTCAATACTTTGAATTCTCAAAATAAATCAAGACCATCAATATTAGAATATTCACTAAATCTTAAAAACTTTTAAAAATTAATGAATACAATATATTTTTAGTTCATTCTCATCTAAAGTTTTAAATTTTTTGCATTCAAATTAAAAAACAAAAAATAGTTTCATATTGAACTCTTGATTTTTGGTATTGGTTTCAAAAGTGAACACTAATTCAAATTATTCTTCTATTGTTTAGTTATGAAGATCTATGGAATATCATTGATGAAAGGTGGGACAATCAACTTCATAAGTCTTTGTATGCTGCAGGCTATTTTCTAAACCCTGAATTGCACTATGGTCCTAATTTTAAAGTTGATTTGGAAGTTAAAATTGACCTATTAGAATATACACAAAAGATGGTAGCCGATCACAATGAACAACATTTAATTGATTTACAACTTGAAGATTTCAAGAACCAAAACAAGTTGTTTGATAATCCCTTGGCCATTAGGGCAATTGGCAAGAAGAGTTCAACAACTTGGTGGGAGTCTTATGGAGATGAACATCTAGAGCTCCAAAGGTTTGCCATTTGGGTACTAAGTTTGACATGTAGATCCTCTGGGTGTAAGCTTAACTGGAGTGCATTCAAGATGGCAAGATTCTAAAAATGTGGAATTTGAATTGTAAAATACTAGGCTACTACTACTAGTAATTGCTTATATGTTTGCATTTGTATTTGTTAGGTCCACACAAAGAGAAGAAATCATCTAAAGCAAAATACTATGAATGATATTGTTTTGTTATGACTAATTCCAAATTGGCCAAGAAGAAGCAAGTTAAAAGAAGATCGATCACTTAAGGAGCTACAACTTGATGATGTTTCATATGATGATGAGTGGATTATGGAAAATGATGAATGAGGGAATGAAAATGTAGGTTTGGATGTAGATAACTTGGTTTGAATGCTCCAAATCCAAATGAAGATGAAGACTTGGTTCAAGCTCAAGTTGGAGAATAAGAGGATGATGTTCTTGTTGTGCAACCTCTAGAGGATAAGGATGTTCTTACTAATTTACTTGGTGAAGGAGATAGAGAAGATGGAGGAAATGGAGATCCCTTGAGTTTTGATTTTAATTTGAAAGATCTATTTTAGAGGTCTATCCATCTAGTATAGGTGTTCATGTGTTGGTAGTTGATATTTTGTACTAGGCTATTACTAGCTTAAGTTGTTTTGTTTTGTCACTTATGACTTATTATGACTTGGTTGACTTGCTTTCCGTCTTATGGTTATGGTTTAAATTTAATTAAGCATTTAAGGTTTGATTAAAATACTTTTTTTATTATTATTTATGCTATTTTATATGCATACATATGAATTTATATGCATATATACGAGTATTATAAGTTTTGTAGGATATGACGCTGCGTGTTATGATCCTACAATTTATGATCTTTTGACCTCTTCCTAATCCCGAATATAATCTCAACTTTAATTACCTTGGATAGAGGAGCTCTCATCTTAAAGCTTCATAGAACATCGAACCAAAACCAAAATGATGTCACTTAAAGAGGTATGAAAATGGTCATGATCTTTTTATTTATTTTTTTTATTCTTTTTACAATTTGAGCCTTCAAAACTATAACGATCAAATACTACAGAAATAGCAAATGGATGTAGCCTTAGTTGATGACCAAAAACAAAAAAAGTATACGCTGTTTTATGTTAGTACATGCTACGGAAAGATCTTCCACGTGTGCCATTCTAAAAACTTTTCCTCCTTCATTGGTAATTGCCAAGCTAACTGATCAGCTGCTGCAATAACTCAAGATGCTGGCCCAATGGAACTTCACACCTGTTAAACTTACAGATCAGTATGCAAAGAGAGCAAAAACGAGTGAATTGCATGAGCAGTAACATTTGTTTTGCACTAATGTCCTGTTTAAAATTATAGTAAAAGCAAGACTTTAACACGCTGAATTGGAAATTGTCAATTTTGTTCTCACAAAACAAGATATATGCTACTGCGCTGTTAGTATTACAATTGCACCTTCCCCAGCAGGCTTCATGCACCTTGCACTAAGCCAATTCGTGTGAATTGACGTAACAAAGTTTGCCATTTAAAATTTCCTTTGGAGTATGAAATGAGAACCAGAATGCACCGAAGGAGTGTTAAAATTACATATGTTGCACGGAAATTAGTAGCATGCATTCCCAGCAAGTCTAATAGTATAAAATAAAAGGTTTTAAAAAACAGTCCACGACAGTCACAACGCAGAAAATTTTGGAGTGTCTGCAATCGCAACACTACCACAATTGTGGCTGCATTGGCCACATTTTGTACACAATTTCCTGTAATATCAAAGAACCTGATGAAACCGTGACCATGGCTGAAATTTAAAACCTTCATCTCCCTGTCTGTTAGCAATCTAGAAAGTCATAAATTTCCAAACTTGATGTGAAGTTCATCACAAAAATGTTCAAGCAGCCCCCTGAAGAAAGAAATTTTGATTAACGAACAGTTCAATACAGTTCATTTATTTGTTTCTTCACCATGAATTCCATGGATCTACTCTAGAGTTCACTGATGAAGCAAGTCTAGACTCATTCAATGTAACTCCAATCTAAATGTTGATACCAACCGGTATCCACCA
The DNA here is from genome assembly GCA_004329165.1 of Spatholobus suberectus. Classification (NCBI taxonomy): domain Eukaryota; kingdom Viridiplantae; phylum Streptophyta; class Magnoliopsida; order Fabales; family Fabaceae; genus Spatholobus; species Spatholobus suberectus. The sequence goes on along the minus strand of CM014730.1, from coordinate 75,930,635 downwards.
AGTGTGTCCCATAATCAGGAATTGGATTAACAGATCCATAACCTCACTCCAGCACACACAAGCACACTTATGAGATGTATCCTAAATTAGCTGAAAACTTCTACATTTCTAATAGAAAACTTCCAACAATAATTTTTTTTGCCAGATATACTTAAGCAATAAGTGTAAACCTTTTTCAGTTCTCCCCCACTAACATCTTAAACTACTTTATATAGTTCATATTTGCATATAGAGTACAGTTAATTACTGCTTAACAATGCACAACCAACCAGAAACAATCGTCAAGATCACTTTCATCCTATATGCTCCATTTAAGAGAACCCTAACCCAACTCTCCTAGAGTCCAATTTACTTTCCTAGATATGTGGGAGAATCCAGCGACTTAAAAGAGTATATTTTCAGAGTTCAGCTATTTTAACAGAAAAAACTTCCATACTTCACAAAATTAAATGCTTCTCACAATAGATGGCACACAAAAAGAAGCAAAACAGAAATCCCAGAACATCCCCTCCCTCCAAGAATAAAGCAGCAAATAATAATTTAGGCCAAGTAATTGCAGTTAAGTTCAAGCTTACACTGACTGGATCCAATTATGAAGCTCTCCGTCTGGAGTTTATTGCAGTCCGAATGAAGTCAAAAAGTGATTCAATTCAATGGGACTGGCTTTTATTCCTTCGTGTTCTGCACGGCCAGCTACTAACAATAACAAGGAGAAAGCACGTGGTCCCATCCCATGAAATGAATTGCGATATTAGCTATTGAACAGGCATGAGAAGTAAGAGGACACTATCAGCTTTGGAAACTATGCCAAGAACATGTCAGACAACAGCAAAACAAAATTCATATCAATCACAACTCATAAATAGTAATTAACCCTTCTTACATGGAAGCCAATAGGAGAAATGGTCCAGTTGTGCCATTATTAATCAGCAAAGCCAATCAGCTTTTATAGGATGACCTGTAAGATGCAAGGACCATATAAATGTCACCCATCTGCAGAATTTATGAATTAATAATTTAAAAAAAAAAAAAAAACTAACAGCTTTAAATATTTATGCTTACCAGAAGAACCAACGTTAGTAGAAGCCCACTGATCCCACGATTAATGCACATAAGTTCAATCCACTGTGCCTGATAAGGGAATTAAAAAAATAAAATAAAAACGAAACATTAAGTCTTAACTTCTTTGCAGTTTATCTGGAAGTAAACAAAGTTCAAGATCACAATTCATGATGTTATGGAACATAATATAGTGAAAATAAAAAATAAAAAATAAAAATGAAATCCCGTCTATTAGATATTGTTTGGTGTGGTACCGGAAAAATTTGTTCTCGTTAATGAATCGCAATTAACAAATAAATAAATAAATAAATAATATATATGTATGTGTGTGTATATAGAACATGGTACCGAGTGAATTAAATATGAACTGCAGAAAAAGACATTAAACCTTCTGCGTGCTTTAAATGCAAATCATCAAAATTCAGACGTATATATGTGTTCGTGCTTTGGTCCCGAGGGAAACGAAATTGTAATAGATACAAACGACACGAGTGAAGACGGTATTAGGTAAACGACAAGACAGGGAACAAGCTAACGCCGCCTGAGACGATACGATTCCGGCGAGGTGAGTTCAGTTCGCGGCGGCGAGTGACGACGGCGATTGGAGAATTACTAATCAGTAATCAGGATTTGAGTTTCGATAGATGAGAATTGTGAAAAGAAAATTGCAATCGCTCAAAGCGCGTGTTTAATTTTTACGACGAATTGACTTATGAAATGTATTACTATTAAATATTAATCAATAAGATATTTTAATAACATAATGATTCGCTGTTTTTTTTTTTTTTTTTAAATGTATGTTAATAATATAATCTTTTTAATATCACAATCTGTTTTGTTTCTTCCCGTGTCTAGCTCCCAAACGCGACCATAGTTGGAGGAAAATTAGTTGCTTTCTTATTAACGTTGACAAATATCAGGAATGGACAAAAGCATGAAATTTCACTTGAAATTGAAAGCATTTGTTACTGTGTGACGTTAGTAGATCGGAAAGGAGTGGTTCATAGAAGAATAATGCAACTTAGCTTAGCTCACCTTGTTTGTTAGTTTCGGAAAATTGGGCTTTCTGGCTGATGCATCTGACGTTCCTTTCGAGGTCACATTTTTCTAACATTCACACAACATATAAAATAAAGCTCTTACACATCAAGTAACAGCAGCATAGAAAGAATATACTACTACTAATTTTTATTAAGAATAAGCGACACTAAACAATGATGTTGATGGGGGTGCGCCCAGCACACAAGTTCAGTGCAGTGGCGGCATTTCCTTATTTTGATGGCCTATCAGAATTGGAAATCATATTTTCTAATTCAGTCACATGTTAACCAATAATTGTGGTTTTATATGAATGATGGAAATAAATGTGTGCTAAATTTTGATGAAATTAATCTATACTCCTGGGTGGTTGTCTTGTGGTTCGAAAACGCGGTTGTGACAAGTGGGATTGCAAGGGTAAGGGCAATCTATCTGATGGAAGGGCCTTCTTTCGTAAAACCAGTCTGCTACAGCCCTTGCAATTGTCTGCAGAATGTTATGCAGACAAGTCAGCTATTCAGCTGGATAGGATGTATGAAGGAAAGAAAATAACAAACCAAAAGCCACACAAAGAACTCATGATATGTAATAGATTTAAATATTTTTTTAGTCCATACAAATATACTAAATTTTGCTTTTAGTGTTTTTTTTTTATTATTATTACTTATGATAATGTCCAAGCCTTTTGTTTTTGTTTTTTTTCTTCCCATTAATCTCCATTACAGAAATGTTTGTGTGGCTTCATTGGGCATTTCCACGTGATGTAAGTGTCTTTTGTAATGTAGCATTGCTCCATGTGACAATGCCTAATGGAGTCAAGAAGCGTTTTTGTAATGGAGACTGACGGAACAGACAAAAAACAGAAGATGTGGACATCACAAGGATCATAAACAAATTTTTTTTGCAGAAACTAAAAGCAAAATGTGGTATATTAATAGAGACAAAAAAAATATTTAAACGTGTGTTATATTTTCTGGCGGGGGGTGGGGGGGAGAGGGGGGTTTTTAAAAAATGCAGCTTCTTACTGTCTTGTTCAGCACTGGAGAGTCACTTCTCAACCATGTCTCCTGCATTTCAGTTTGACAGTGGGCATAGCAAGAGTCTATAAACATTCCTTTAGATGAAGTGTTACCTAGCACTGTCAATGCCCTTAAGAATTCTGTTCTGAAGCCTGAAAATCAACCCATGCGTAAAAGTGAGGTCACAGAAATACTGTGATGACTTGAAGTCAGGAATTTCATATGCCCCTAAAGCTTTTACCAAACTTCAGAAGGATATGACAACATATGATAGTATGATCCAAGTAATCTGTTTTTCTCATGCTAATATTTTTAAGGGCTATAAACACTTATTGACAGAGGCATGACAAACTATAGACAGCATTCTAAGTGTGATTACAAAATTAGTAAAACACTGAATTTGGATTTCGGCATAATTCCATGGGACACAAAAAATTAATATAAGAATATTCACCTTGCATTAGATCGAGTTCATCAGGTGAGCAGTTGTTTATATCAAGCTTGCAGCTATGCCAATGGCCTTGAGGATCAGCAACACCCGGTGCCAAAATGTTCTTAATCTGAATCAAGCAATATCCTGAGGATCAGGGAAAGGACTAGAAAGATTTCGCAAGTTATTAAGAGCTAGTAGCAAAACATCAAATGACAAAGTTCATTATAAAGATGAGTTATCAAGAACCTTATAGAGTTATCTTTTTTTTTTTTTCGGAGGGGGGGAGGGGGGTGGGAGGGATAAAGTTCATAGTGAATCAGGAAATCTGAAGAAGAGTATGTAGAATAATCTTGGCTCAATTCTGATACTATCCCAGTTGATTTTGCATAAGAAACAAAAAGTTTTTACAATTTTTATTCCAGGTCAATAACTCAATATCATAGGTCTAGCGTGACCAATACAATAATCAAGGAACAACTCTCTGCAAATAAACTGATGTATCTTGAGCAACAAAATTGTCTGACCTGCCATGAGTCGTATGCCGCGTTTACAAAGAAGATTGGCGTAGTGATATGTGACACCAAATATTGTGGGAAAAAGCACTACAAGATTGTTCCGAAATCAGAAGTATTAGTAACACCAAAGAAGGAATTGCAAAGGTAGAAAGATAAAACTAATTCACAAACTTACCAGCCCTGGACTAAGTCTCGAAGTGCATGATTGAGGCAAGTTCCTTGCAGAGCCCTAATAAAAGGAAAAGACAAGAAAAATCAGACTTGAATATTTTAGATCTTCCCTGAACGAAAGTTTCACAAAGTATCTTTCAAATGAAAAGAGGGAAAACATTAGTGGTAGTTTTTTGGTGTAGAACACATGGTAAAGTGGAAATTGATCAGATAGAAAGGAAAGGAAGGGTACATGTGTGGCAACAACTTGACTGAAGTACTGTTCAATGTGTAGTGCTCCAGAGACATCCCTTCTGTTAACAATAACATATTGAATCATAAAATGATCTAATGAACTCTACATTTTAGGAAAAGGCTAAGTAAAACTCATATTAATGGAACTTACGCATTGATAAAGTAACCAGCATCTGAGAGGCATTTCACTCTAGCCCCTCTAGGTAATAGAGCTCGGAAGCGATCACAATGCAGTACTGAAGTTAATCCTCCAGCTGAACATCCAGAGATAATAGCCTGTAGTTACAAGTTCTGGTGAGTGAATACAAAAATCAATAAAGAGGAAGAAAAAGAGTGGCAAATCATCAATGTCTATTACATTTCGAGCATTTTTCATTCCTTTTGCTAGTAATTCTTCCATGACAGCAGCGAAAATCCTTGCTCCTCTGAAGTGCAACTTAGTTACCTGATTTACACATCATACTATTAAAATTTAATCAAAAAGACTAATGACTAATAATATTTTCCTTAAATTTAGATTTCAAAATTCCTTTGAATTTTGCTAAACTTACTGGATTCACTGCTTCCACATCACCAGTAAATGATGAACCATCACAATACCTAACCTTGATTCTGTTCCAGTTATAGAAATCTGAAATTTACAACACTCATTAGAAAGTTAAACAAAGTGTTGGATTCATGAGGAGAAACAAGACTGTTGACTAGTGGGAAAGACCTGGATTAAACAGTCGCCTGTTGTTCAAAATTCCTGAAAAGGCAATTTGCCTGGCCATTTTCTTAGAAGAACCTAAACGATTGGTCTTGCGAGAGAGGCAAGTGGTAACATTGTTGCACCATCCTCCTCCCTAGTAGAAATGAAATAGATTAAAAAATAAAAACCAATAGAGATAAACCTTCTGTGATTTGTCCAAAACAGTGAGGTAAAACAATGAACCAAATTTGATATTTAAGACTAATTATTGATGGAAGTTTGTAGAGAGGGACACACCTCAAATGCAACTAACCAATTGTTAATCCCTGTTCCAAATCCCTTATCAAAATGGTAAGCCGGTGGACTCCCATCCAAACAAACTGCATAATATTTTAAATTTCACTTTCCCAAATATTATAAACATCATCGAAAATAATAAGCATGAGATTAAGAGCACAATTAATTTAGGAAAAGACACAGCAAAATTCCTAACCGGCTCCTTTTGTTACCGCGTTCTGAACATAAGTGATTGGTACATAAGAAGCTTCTGCTATCAGCAACAACAGTGCACACCCCAGAAGGTTCAACCACTGCCTTATTATTGCATTCTCCATTCTGCACAAATCCAACAAATAGAAAACGATAAATCTACGCATAGAGACCAAGGAAAAAAAGCAGAGTACTTTACATGTAGAAATATCACGATAAGATCTTTCCATCGATAAATCAACAAAAATTCATAATAATAATAATAATAAAAATAAAAAAACCTAGCACTGGTGAATGAATGAATTCTTCATATCATCTTTCCAACTCATTTTTCACTTCGACCTACCACTCACCAATAAAAGGTCTATTCATGTCTTTGTTATTTCAAAAATCATAGAACCAAACAGTTTTGATTTCTTATAGAAGAAATATCTTGAGTTTATGAATTATGTGCGAACACTGGTTTCCACAGTGAAAAATCCCAATGGCCCCTTCCCATTGGTTTCCACGCTGAAAATCCATAAACTGCATTTTCATCAAGGTTTTAAATTGCGGCCTCCGTTTCATTGTAATCCTTGATATTGCGGGAAATTGTGGACAAATGCAGCCACAATTACAATCAGTGACCCGCAAAACTTTGACGTTGCGGCCAAAATTGCTGTCGCAGACTGTTTATTAAAACCTTGATTTCCATTACGAATATCAGTTATCATCAGAATACAATACAAGGAAAGCCAAAAGGTGAACCTGCACTGCACATATCTCCCATAAGTGGCACAAGATGAATCACAATCACTGATCCCATTCCAATTCAATAACTCATCCTAAGTTCTAAAGCCAAAGGCAGAACAGACACAAGCTGACAGATGATCAAAGCTGGTAAAAAAAATAAAAACATTTTGTACAGAATGGGTGATTATGAATCATTGAATCTTAGTAGGTGTACCTGAGATGGAGAATGGGTTGGGGAAACCAGGTGGTGGTACTTTGAAGAAGGTTTGTTAATGAGAGCCAGTGGAGGGTGATGGCTTATAAAATGGTGTAGAAACAGAATGTAACTGACAATGGTTAACAAGTCTGTTTCTGTGGAATAGTTAGGAGGAAAATGGCTGTGTGGAGGGAGAATTGGCTCCTAATTTTTCGTTTTATGTGAAGGAATTATGGTGTCAGTCCTGTGAAAGTGAGAGAGAGTACAAAGGTTTTTCAGTTTGGTCAGAGAACCCCATGGCCGACACTCGTTGGCACAAAAACACACCCAAAAAATGTGTAGTAATTTATAGTCAGGTTTTTATTTGATACATTTAAAAAAAAATGAAATTATTATTACTTTTAGAGCACAAATGTGAGTGACAGTCCGACAGAGCAAACTCAGTTACAGAATGTCCCAAAAATTGGTATCTCAGTTGAAGATAAAATTTTAATTTATGAAAATGAGATTGTTCTCGATGCTCTCATTTTTTCGTTTTGGTGTTGTTAATAATTAATTAGTTTAATTCTATTTTTTTTAAAGGCTACATGTATTATTTACCGGAGACTATTTTGTTTAAGTCAATAAAACTAATATGGAAGGCAAAATATTCCCTTTGAATATTTAATGAAATTGTGTATATTCAAGATTTGAATTCAAAATTATTTATTAATTTATACTAATTTTGTGTCAGTTAATTAATGCGTTCAATAATAATTTAATTTTAATTTATTAAGAATTAAAAAATTTACATTATTTAATTATTTGTCATCAAGTCAATAAAAGGTTAAAAATGAACACTTCACTGATAACGGAGAAATTTCTATATAAAAAATGAATCAAAATTAGACTCAAATTAATTAATAAAAGGAGTCGTCGTGAAGTTCAAGAAAATATTAAATTGTGAATTAGTATTATAGTATTAATTTTGCAAATAACAAGATTGATGCTGTCTGGGGCTCCAGGGTCCGACCCGAATGTCATTGACAAAAGGAAGCGTGTCGCCTGCATCGAATCTTATCGTTGTTTAGCGTTCCCACATCAATGAGTGGTTCAAATGTGCAACCTTGGCGCCGACTAAATAAAAGTTGTTAAGTTGGAACATGGAAAGTGGGAAACCCCACTTTGGAGCCATGCTCTCGTGAGGGCGCTCTTATTCTTACGCTCCTGAGCTCGCCTCTCCTTCCAGTCATTTCTTTTTTCATAAACGAAATGTCAAACAGGCGCACTGTTTGTAAAAGTGGCAAAACAATCCATTTATTCATCATTCATCAAATCTATTCACAAGTAAATTTATTCAATCTATTCATTACATAAAAAAATAATAATGGATTGAATCCAATCTATCCATTTAATTTTATGAATGGTTAGTGATCCATTAACTATTTTTTCAAAATCTATTGGATTGTATTAAATAAAAAAAATAAAATTCATTGGATTAAAAAATAAAAAGACATGTCTAATTAATTTTTTTTTCAAAATAATTTGTTTTTTTGATCTTATAATCAGATTTTCATTGAAAAAATAGAGTAGCCATTAAAAAATAAAAAATCTAAGAAATTATGCGAATTGCTAAGAAATTACATTTAAATTTTGTCGATTCTCCTTACACAAAATTAGAATTATTGAAATATGTTTTTATTTCAAACTATGGTAAAAAAATTTCAAGTTTTTACATTTTGAATATTTCTTGGTAGTTGTTTTTCATTTTTCCTTGAACATAATTTCTGTAGTAACTTAAAAGAATATTATTTTAACACAACATAATTAGAAAGAGAGGGAGGAGAGAGGAGAGAGAGAGGTTAGAAAAAGAGAAGAGAGAGAAAAGAGAGAGAGGAGAGAAGGGGAGAGAATATTTTAAAAATAAAAATTATTTAATTTTTAAAATATATTATTTTTATGGATGGATTGGATATTCATCCATCAAAAAATTGTTAATAGATGGATTAGATTGGATTTTATTAGATGGATCATGGATTGATTGGATTTTTTAAATGAATTTTTAATGGATCAAAATAGATTAATAGATTATTTTTATCCAATCCATTATAATCCGGCTAAGAATTTATCCAATCCATCCGTTTGTCATTCCTAACTATTTGCAGTTTGAGTCTGCATGCATTCTTCATCAAATTAATTACGTAACGAGCAATGAAAATATGAAATGAGTTCTTATGATTTAGATGATTTCTCGAGCAATGATTTTGCTCAATAGTTTCATATATGGTTTGTGCTATCTCAGAATTTTAGCTATTATACGCGTAATTATTTTTATGCTTACTTAATTTTTTTTAGTTTTTTAAAATATCGGAACTTTTCATTTTGTTCTTTTATTTTAATTTTTTAAACAAGTTTTTTATAAAATATTTTTTATGGAATGATCTTTTGTGATTTTCACTTTTTATTTGATCTGTTAAAATGAAAATTTCTTTTTAATTCTTAATATCACGAATTTTCCATTTATTTTTCATAAACATCATAAGTTTCTCATTTGATTTCTAAAACAAGAAACTAAATAAAAAAGTCGTAATATTTAGATTAGAAGTAATAAATGAAAAAAAAACAAAAACAGAACGGATCTTTTAATAACAAAATATATTTTATGAGAGACCCATTTGTAAAAATTGAAAATAAAAGAGTAAATAAAAGATTATGAATTTTTAAATATAAAAACTTAATTAAACCTTACTTTACATTAACAAAATATATTATTATTTGCATTTTAGGTTTTTAATTTCACCCCAAAAAATAAATAAATCTGGAGCATTACACTTCCCCGTGGCATGATATAATCATATTTATGCAGCTTCAGCATGTCATTGGTGTTATGCCCCCATAGTATTGGGACTACCTTCCCATTCTAACACTTTTTTGTTTTAATTTTTTTTTAAAAAAATCATATTCATATATCGTGCCTTAGATTTGCTTGCACAATTGAATATTGGTTCCCACGCGTAATTTGCTTCGCATTTATCTCATGATTCTCTTTTATACGTGATCTCTGCCACAACTTCCTTAATTCAATGTTTGTGAAAAACATCATTCAAGTTTTTAGACGTCGGTTTGATGGAAGTGTGCCTGCCTCTCTGTGTTACCTATCATCGTGATAATGTTCTAAGATTGTCCATGCGGAATAAAGGTAAACATGCATTGATGTTTCATTGACTCAAAAAGTAAATAATTACTTTCTAGGAGAGACATTCGGCATGCATTCGTCTTCATATATCAATATAAAGAGATTATTAATGTTCTTCTACAATCCCTTGTGGAGTGTGAAATGGGTAGAAAAAAGAGAAAGAGATGATAAAAAAATGAAAAGAGAAATATAAAAAAAAAAGAATATAAGAGAAATATTAAGTGTTGAAAAATCAAAATTCTCTTCTAGTAAACTTTAACTATTTGTTTGATGATCATGATATGATAGAATATAAAAGCAGGACAAGAATATGATAAGATATGAGCAGAATAAGCTTTAATTTTATCAAATGTTTGATGCACACCAGATAACATTATTGTGTTATATCATGTCCTATATTTGAAACAGACAAGATAATAATAGATGGTGGTAGTGGTGGCTACAATAGTATTGATGGTTGTTGCAACAGTGGTGGCAATGATATTGGTGGTAATGACAATGGTGATAATGACGTCAATGATAGAGCTGGTAGCAGTGGTGACGACAACGGTGGCAATGGTGGTAGTGGCGATAATGTTAGAAAAAAATAATTATAATAATAGATTAGCATTAATCAATAATTAAAATATTATTTAAAATTATAAATTGACAATTATGGATTTTATTAATTGCTATATGTCAGTTGTGGAATATCAGAATATGAGTTTTTGTATTAAGAGTGACCCTGTAATGGCTTAGGTTATTCATTGTGAGTAGCCTATTAAGAGGTTCCTACCTATTGCTAGAGAGTTATAAAATTGTTGTGCCATTAAGCAATTTTCTAAGGTGAACAAAATTATCTAGAAAAAGAGCAGAATCGCTCTTAACTCAAGATTTTGATTTCTCTCAACAAAGTGGATCAACTAGAATAAGGAATAAAATCATCTAAGTGATCTTTCTCTCTCAATTACAAACTATTAATTCACATGCTATAATATGTATCTATTAGTTATGCTGATGTAATTTTGTATTATTTTCATCATTTGTTATCAAAGCCTTATTAGATGCATTTTATGGTAGTGTGTTATATCCTTATCATGGTTTTATAAAATTACTTCGTGAATTATGCTTACTTATAAATTAAGAGTAATGTACTAAAAAAAAAAACATCAAAATGCCATGAAATCTAATATAAAATTCGAGCCTTTTCTAATCAATTTTCAACCCCTTTTGGTATTGAATCATTTGAGCACAAAGTTTTTTTTTTCACAAAAATTAAATTTATTTGGGGGATTTGTATTTTAACATACCTTATGAGCACCATTTTTCAAAATGATGTTATTTCATCTAGTAGATTACAAGAGTTGGTTGCAATTTCTTTTGTGATGAACCCTAGTATTTCATGGCTGATTTCTCACCCATGATTCAGTGATTTCCAAAATTGTTTTGTGCCTTTTTTTGAGCTTACCAAAGACGAAAATCATAGTGGAAAAATGAAGCTTTCCATAGCCTGCATCATTAGATCTAATCAAGTTTCCCTTTTAACCCATTTTTTCTAGAAAGGCCTAACAATTTGTGCTAGATTTTTTAGTGATGGATGAATATCTTACAAAATTGATTTGGGCCTCTCTACCTTGCTCATTTGCAATTAAAATCCCTCACACTCTGCAATATATTGTTGCCTAAATTGAGAGAATTAACTGGGTTTTGCAACCTATTTCAGACCCGATTTCGGTTTTCCTATACATTTTTTTCTCAATTTTTTTTAGATAGTGTGCATTTTTAGATGAAATAGTGATCACATGGAGTGTTTTCAAAATAAAATTGAATAGGCTGGAGTGCATTCTTTTGAAACTCAATGGGTTGTAAGACTTTAAAGTTTATGTATCAAAATTGATTTGGACAAACTCCATGAAAGTAAGCATAATTTACATACTAGCACATGACTAATTGAAAGAGAGAAATTATTTTAAATGGCCAAGTATTTAGCAAACACCACTGGTGTTGCACACCTTAGTGACACATGAAGGATATTTTGTCTGCTGATGTAATTAAGTGACATGCTTATCATGTTAAACTCCATTAAGTTTTTTATTACTTTTTTTTAAATGGATGTTAGGCGTTTGGCAAGTGTAACAATTTAAACAAGTAATAAAGTTATTAATAAGTATCGTTTCCCCAAAGGATTTGCATAATACATTGGCAATATACTAATTTCTCTATCCTAAACTATCATATCCAAAGAGAAGTAATAATCGCAAGAAAATAAGAAGTGATAATTTAAAAGATCGACGTGTAAAGACAATGTAACATAAATTTTTTTTGACATTTTGTTGAACACTTAGTATGCGTGAACTAATTTAAATATAATGAAATGAAGATAGTTGGGGTTCAAGTCATTAAGCCTTCCTATCATACACTATAAAAGTTACTCATTCAGTATTAAGTTACCAAGTTATCATCATCCTACAATAAGATCTTTTTAACCTTAAGTCCTTACAAGTTAAAATCTGAGTTTCTTGATTAAACTACCAACTCCTTGCGTAGCTTAACCAAATAACTTGCCTTAAGAATGGAGGATAAAAGATGTCTAACACGTATTTCTCTATTCCTAGATGCAAAATGTGTTAGATGTTTTTTTCATATCTAAGCTTCAAATAATGTTTTCTAACAAGATTCAATGCTTAACAAGAACAAGTTAAGAGTGATCAAGCCAAACAAGCATTAAGAATAGAAGAAAGACATTAACATTGAACTATACCGAATAAATATCTCGAAATAGTTACATGAAGGTCAGCTTAATTATATTGAACCCCAACAAGGGTGAATCTAGCTACACATAGCCAAAACCAAAGAAGAAACTTGAATGAAGGAGAAAAAGAAGATGAAAAGCTGCAAAAGGAGATCCAAAGAGTTGTTCCAGTCCTTCCAATTCCCCAAAATTATTTTCCCTTTGTTTTTCTCCCCTTTTTTTGTTCCCTTTTCCCTTATGCATTTTGTCTTTTTCTTCATTAAAATGTCACATCATCGTGCCTTACGTTAAGCGCCAACGTTCCCATGCTTCGTGTGGCAAGAAGCACCATTAAGGTGATCTCTTCGGTAGGTTGGCGCTAAGCGCCAACACTCTCTGCTGAACATCAAGAGATGATACAGATTCGGGCTTTCTGGTATAGTGGCTTTGTATTGAGCTCTCTTTCTTGCTTTTAACGACCTAGGAGTGCCACAAAAGTTCACTTTCTCCTTCTTAGACCTTTCCTTCTTTACCATAACTTGCATAGGCATTCAAAAAATAATAAAATTCATAAAGTTTTGAAGGGCTAAACCTATATTCAAAAGTATGTGAATTGAATATAAAAGGTGGTCAAAACAACTATTAAGTTAACAAAAATGATCTAAGTATTATAATATGTACCAAAAAGATAGGTATGTATAATACTGATAAATGGATTAAGCATATATATTATATATTAAATTCATGTATGTAATGAATTTGCAAATGTGTCTTATTTTATGCTAATTGTGTAATTTATATTGCGTAATTTATATTGCTTCATTGTAAAGTTTCTTTTAATATGTCCACTTGTAAAATTTATTAAAATTATTTTGTTGGACAATACTTGAGGCAATTGAAAATTGTATCATCGTTAAAATGTATGTTTTATATTGATTTATAATTAGAGCCTATTTTAAATATGTATTTTTGTTATAATTATGATTTAACATTGATTTGTGAATCATTTGAGATAAAAATATATAAATCCTATGATACTTTCATTGGCTCTATACAAGGATGAATGACACACTCTATGAGGTTAGTTGTAAAATCTTTAATTTTTGACTTAATATATGATTGAATATATGGAAAAAACAATTTGTTAATAAGATTTTCTTATATTTTAGAGATCATAAGTATGCAATTATAAATGAGGGTATAATTGTTTTCCAAAATATGCACTTATCAATTTATTGGGTGCCAGTAATAATACTCCATATTTCGTAATTATATTCTTATTCTATTTTATAGTGAGAGTATTTTATATCTTATTATTTTGAGATTTATATTTTGGGATAAATATAAAATTATTTTATACACTTTTGTATGCTCGACTCAATCAAAATATAAATAATAACTTTGTCATTATACTCTTTTAATAGTAATTGTATCATTCTTACAATTTATGCCTATTTGAAATATAAATTTTATTATCATTTATTGTTATGGTTTAATGTAAATTTATAGACCATTTGATATGACAACATAAGATATCATGTCATGCAAATTTAATACACTCCATGCATGGACTTGTCATATTCTATTAGGTATTATTGCTAGTATTTTGTATAATTGTTAACTCACCTTTCATGGGTACAATTATGCAAATTTTGTGAGTGAAATAATTAATTTTTTCTTTAACTATAATTTATATTATATTAATAATTATACCCTATCAGTGTATTATTATTGATATAATTTGTTAATTTGTATTATATTAATCATAATTATACCTTATTGGTATATTATTATTATTAATATAATATATTGTTGTACAATATACTATTAATCTTGTGTTCATGTCAATTACTTGCTTTAGTACCATATTGCCATTAGAGTTCTAAAAAATATAAGTTTTGTATATTGTAATATTTCTTGTTTATTATGGTTTAGGATCCTTAGGCAGGATCACAATAAATAAGAAATTATTTCTCTAAATGACATGCTTTGACTGTATTTATATGAAAACATTTTACTCTGATTGTGTGGTAACTTATGTACATTAAATGATTTGTGTTATTTTAATATCAGTATCATTGACTAACTCATAATTTTGTATATTTATTGGAACAGATTGCTATTATGTTTGTATTATGTAAGTGATGGACATATCCTATTGATATGACATTACTTGACATAATTATTGCTTGATTGAAGAAAATAGTTGAATTTTTATTTTAAGTACTTTGATTTTTTTTGTTTAATTCTTAGTTCAAGTATATCTCTTTATCAAATGAGAGAATTTTATTTGCTAAAAGTAATGTCCTATAAATGGGATTATATTAATACAAGATCTTTGCCTTAATTAAAATGCCCAATTAATCGAATGCCTAATTAATAAGATATTAGAAAGCAAATATATTCATATTTTCTGTTAAGACAGAAGATGAATTTATAACCCTCAAATATTTTGATAATAACAAACAGTTAAAAAGAGTTTTCAAACAATCATCTGGTGACTCGTAATTTGCATATTCGCTATCGTTTGAACACTTGAGCTTATATCGTATTTATCTTTCTTTTAAAAGATTCAATAACTAATAGCTTTCAGACAATGTTCTAACGATATGCACACTGGTTAGTTGTAAAAACACAAACAACCTCAAAATAAATGAAGTTTGTGTACCTACTCTCAAGGAAATTTCACTTTACGCGTAAAAGAAGGAATATGCATGCGGATGTCAGAATGAAAAGTAGATATGTCCACTGCTACGAGATTGAGTACGAGAATGGCAAAGATGGGTAGAGTGCTTTATCTTATCAAAGTGACAAGTTGGTGAAAGGCATTAAATGTTGTATTTAATGCTTCAATGACTCTTTTTCAACAAACGAAGGGTGTCTCTTACAAGCACTCACAACGGACACTTTTCTGGAAGCTTATAAATAGAAGAGGAGACCTCAATATCAAGTGGTTGGCTAATTAAAAATCTCTAGTTATTGAAAAACTTTCATCTTGTAATATACACTACGTGTAAAAATTTCTTTTGTTCTTCATTGTATATTCGTCTGTTAAGACGTTAAATCCAGTGAGATAACTCACTTTCAACCTTTTTCTTTAAAAAATTGGTAAAAGCTTGAAGAGGCTTTGATTCAAAGAATATTTAGATGTTTGCTTGGAGAGGCAAGCTGCAACATGTTGTTTTTCCTAATGCATGATTAAGTGTTTTAATAACTAAAAAGTAGAAATTTGATATGTAATCTAGGTGATTAAAAGAAATAAATGAATTGTTGTTATGTATGGTACGTGGTATGTGGTGATAGTTGTGAGTTGTCTGTTTGAGTTCTGGTTTGAATTTAGGAAACTTAAGACGTGTACTTGAGCCAATGTGGATGTGTTGAGAATGTGATTTTGGGCTTTTGAAGAAAAATAGTTAAGTTAAACCAGTTTTGAGATAAGGGGAATGACTTGGTGAGATTTAAGCCTTAGTTGGCCAAAAGTCCGTGTGAGAGCTCCGGAGAGTCAAGCTATATAAATGGGGGGGGGGGGGGGGAGAGAAGAGCTTTTCTCTCATTTTCTCATTTTCACTCTCTCTTATTCCTCCTCTCTCTTCTCTTCATCTCTCTCTATATCTCTCTAGATTTCTCTAGTTAGTTAAGGGTGTTAAAGGTTTTTCAACCCCAATTTCGTGTTCTTGAGTTACAAATGGCAGATTTCTTGGAGGATTGACTTAAGAGTCTTTTTCTCTCACATTTTCATCTTCCCAACTTTCAAATTTGGAAGCTTTTGAGGTAAGGGAGGCTTACTATTGCTTGATTTTGTGTTTATGGTCGTTGATATGTTGATTTAATACTTTGAAATTGATTGATTTCGGTGAAAATCTTGGGTATGTAAGTTTTGACACAAAATGGGTTTTGAAAAGGGTTTTTGGAAAATTTTTGATGATTGGTGGATGAAATTTTTATGTAATCGGTTAAAAAGATATTAGAAGTAATTAGAATTGTTTTGTGATGCTTAGGATGGATTGATTTTGTCAAAAATGACATGGATCATCTTCCTTCGGACTGCAAAAATCGCGATTTGGCACTAGGCGTTAGTTTTTGTCGCTGGGCGTTAGTTGACAGAAATGCTGTCAATTAGCGACAAAATTAGAGTTTAGCAACGGAAATTTTGCCTATAGCGACGGATTCTATTGCTGGGTGACCAAAAGTGGTGCTGGGCGACAAACTCGCTGATGCTCTCTGTGATGTTGACGCTGGGCAACAACTTTGTGGCGTCGAGCAACAAAAACAAAATTGTAGACCTTCTCTGTGATGTTGGTGCTGGGTGGCAGTCCTAGTGACGTTGAGCGACGAGGTCCCTAATTCTCCCCTATTTTTGAGATGCTTGGTGTCAATTTTGTGGTGCTATGCATGGACCAATAAATTTGAAACTTTAAGAAAAATAAAGATGGGGTTGAATGCTATTAGTTTAATGTTTGGTGTGATAATTGGGAACTTTGGAAAAATGTTTAAACTCCACAAGAAAGACAAATTCATATTGTATATTTGATTATTGAGGGTATTTGTGTTGTTATATAATGAATGGCTATGAGTGATGTTGTTGGGTTGTGATGTTGATTGTCTTAACCAATTTTAGAATGTTGGATATGTTGTTGAAGTAGAAGATTGCTTAGATAGGACCTCCATATGTTGTTATCATTCCAAACTTGGTTCTTGGTTTTCTTTATTATTGTTATAGTTGTTGTTGTAGTTGAGTTGATTTTTGTGATGATACATATATTTTGAATGCATATGTTGTTGGCTGAGGTTGTGTGGGCCTCAAGCTATTGTGGTGTGATAGTGTGATATATATATATATATATATATATATATATATATATATATATATATATATATATATATATATATATATGTTGACTTGTTGTGGCGGTGTTGATTTTGTGTTGTAAGGCATGCATTCATGTATATGTTGACGATTGAGGTAGATGACCATGGACTTCATGTTGTGGTACTGGTAGGCGGTTGAGGTAGCTGACGATAGACCTCATGTTGTGGTATGGTCAAGCAGCTGAGGTAGCTGACGATGGACCTTATGCCGTGGTGTCGACATGTAAGGTGGATGGTGGCCAAAGTTGGAACTCAGATGGGCCTTCAACCTAGTGCCTCTAGAATGTAGAAATCTCTCAAAAGTAATGTCTCCATGCATTGGCACGGTGATTGATATCATTAATGTAGAAGGTGACCATATATTATTAAATCTTATTTGAATTTTTATATGTAAACGAAGTTTTCTTCTATAGTTAACGTTGTTGGTAGTAGTATTGTTGTTGTTATCTAGTTATTGATGTTGTAGTTGTTGTTGTGGTGGTGGTGTTGTTGGTGATGGTGATGGTAGTGTTGCCGTTGTTGTTGTGGTTACTTGGTAGTTGTTGTTGTATTTGCGTAGTGTGTTGGTAGCGGAGGTAGTGTTGTTGTTGTTACCTGATTGTTGTGGTTGTTGTTATTTTTGAGGCTGTTGTTGTTGTTATGGTTGGCAATGTTAATGGTAGAGATGTTGTTAATAAATTGTTGTAATGATTGTACAATTATGATTGTTATTATTTTGTTTGGCTATTGACATATGATTAAAAGATTTTCCTATTACCTTTCCTTTATACTATATGTTTTATTGTTTCAAGTAAGTTTACTCCTGCGTTGTTTGCATGTGTGGTTTGTGTCTGTGATGATCACGTCTTTGGCGTAGGAGCAGATGTTGAGCTTTAGCAGGTTTAGTTTCTCTTAGTTGATGACGATGCTTCACTCTAATTAGTGGCAAGATGGAACAAGTGTGGAGGAACATCCTTTTGTTCTTGTTCTTAAAGGAATTGATATTCCAATTTGTTGTTTATTTCTTTTGACATGATGCATAGTGTGACCAACGATAGGGAGAGTGTTATGTACTTTTTTCTTGTTGATGTAAATATGTTACTAATGATGATATATATATTTCTTTCGATTCCTTGATATATACATCGGTGTAGTTGCTTCAGTTGGAAGGAATGGATTCCATAGAGGATGGTTATATATGTGAGCTGGAAATTTTCACTGGGAAAGTTTTCTTTATGATTTTCTAGAAAGTAGATAAAGGCAAAAAAAACAAAAGACATCTTTTTGGTAATACTTAAATTAATATCTTTATTAATTTGAGCCTTTCAAAGAGAATAGTAGTAACGTTGTCATGTAGTGACAGTGGGCTGTTACATAAGCTAAAGACTACTTGGGTTGAGCCTGAAGAGGCCTGTTGAAAGAATACTTGTAACTTGCTTAAGTTAGTGGGACTTGGTTATTGTCAAGAACTGGACATAGTCTCTGGGGTGAGATGAACCAGTATAAATATTGTGTGCTTTCCTATTTTTCTTACAGCATTTGTCTTTCTCTCAATAACGTTTTAAAAAATCCTTTGAATAATCTTTCAGACTATATGTCCTTAAAAAGGTTTTGCGAAAATTAGCTATAACACAATTTAACCCCCCCTTCTTGTGTTATTTTTGTGTTATACATTTTCAAATATACCTTGTTTAATATGTTTCCTTTATATATTGATCGTCATCACTTTATTATGAGGACTTATATTGAGGATATCATAGTCTTTTTTGGAATATTATTATACATTGAACTTCGTATTATTTTATATTATTACCAACAATCCTTATTACTATAATATAATGAAATCCCAATATTAACTAGCAAATTTTGTTGAGAGTAATTTCTTTACTCTATACCATTATTCTATATCATTATAAATAGTATATTTGGGATATGTACGTAGCAATATTTTTTTTATTGTTATATTTTAAGATACAATATATTATTGTTATTTTTTAATACATATATGGGAGTTTTAGACTATTTTACTTATATCCTCAATTATAATAAAGTTTAAGCTCTATGTATTCTACTACGCATAGCCTAATTTTTGGTCAAGTGCATGTGGCTATTTTTTAGCACTTGAGTTTTGATTGAGCCATTGAAAACTTGCAAGTAATCTCATATTCTATTTAAAATGTTTGGGATTTTTATTTTACTCATATGATGATACTTTTTTAAATGGTCATCATATTTTAAAATACAAAGGTTACCTTATATATAAAATTCTTTTAAGAATTATTTTTTATAGTGTTAAAAGCTTATATTTCTTACACTGTTGATTGATGCTAGCCATAATTGCCATTCTACTCCTAATAATTATTATATTTTATTGATTGATTAATGTTATCCAAGCGGGAAGATGTTAGAAAAAATTTATTTATAATAATGGATTAGGATTAATCAGTAATTAAAATATTATTTAAAATTATAAATTGACAATTATGGATTCTATTAATTACTATATGTCAATTATAGAATATCAAAAGATGAGTTGTTATATTAAGAGTGACCCTGTAATGGGTTAGGTCAGTCATTGTGAGTAACCCGTTAATAGGTCCCTATCCTACTGCTAAAGAGTTATAAAATTATGATCTTGTTAAGCAATTTTTTATGGTGAACAAAACTTTTTAGAAAATGGGTAGAATCGTTCTCAAGTTGGGATTTTGATTTCTCTCAACAAAGTGGATCAAATGGAATAAAGAATAAAATCAAGTAAGTGTAATCTGTATTTATTAGTTATGCTGATGTAATTTTGTATTATTTTCATTAGATAGTGGTGGTGGTGGGAAGAAGGGAGGGAAAGAGACTATCCCTTCTTGTTGCTTTCTAACTCAACTCTTTTCTTAGGATAAGAAGTACACCATACCAACAGGATAAAATAGGTAGTAGAATAAACAAATCACATCCTATTGATGCACCGAACAATTAATTATATGAATAGGATAGTTATCCTTGACAATAACTAAATAAAAATTGGCCAATCTATTATGTAGAAGAATATTCTTGAACAATATTTAAATTAATTAAAATTTCCTTAGTACTCTATTCTTGGACAATAAGTTCTTCTTCAAGCTCTTCACATCCCGTACCCTATGAATTATGCAAACAGTACCATCATACATTTTTAGTTTGACAATACCAACACCAGCAATTTCTAAAGCATGATCATATCTCATGAACACAAATCTTTTTGCGATGGGCTTATAAATGCAAAACCAATCTCAATGTGGAGTCATGTGCCAGGTTGTACCTAAATTCAATATCCAACCATCGTGGAGATATTTTCCACCTTTAGAACTAATTGTTGCTTCGCTATATAGGACTTTTCCATCATTTAAGGTACTTGTAACGCAATCTTGAGAGGTTGATGCTTTAGAGTTCTTTCCTCCATTCTTCTTATTGTGTCAACAATCTCTCTTCAAGTGCTCTTTCATGCCATAATTGTAGTATTTGAGAATTTTTCTTCTTCGTAGTTTTGATCTACCATGATTTTGACTCCCACTAAAGTCACATTTAGTTCATCTGCTCTCGTCATCATTAAAACCTTTGCTTGCTTTGAATTTTCCAACATATCTTCCTTATTCACTATGCCAAAGATTGTTAAAGAAAGAGCTTATTTTACTAATAAATAGCACTTTTTAAGCTCTATTTATTTAGACGTTATATATTTAAAGAGAGCACTTTATATTGACGTGCAGATAGGTAGTGCTTATTTGAAAAAACGTTGTATATTGACACACAAATATATAACGCTTGTTTAAAAAAGCATTGTATATTTGTTAGAAGATAGAGAGCACTTTTTCAAACAAGTGCTCTCTATATAGGTTTTTTTTTAAGCACTAGTTTAGTTCATTCTCATTTTTTTCCAAACCTATACAAACAAAAACAGTCCAAGAATTATATTATATTAGAGGGATTAACTGCAATTAAATCTTAAATTTATAATAAAATTATAAGAATCAAATAAATAATTTAACCAAAATAATAATAATAATAATAATAATATCAATTCAATAAAGTCAAAAACAAAGTCGACTTGAGACATGAAACATGCAATCCAAGAAATTGGGAGAGTGTAAAAATGAGAAAACGAGTAAAGCAAAATAACATATTTCAATTTTATTGAATATATCAAATCAATTCATCAATAACAAACCATTCTATATGAATATGTACGTTGGAATTTGGAATTCACAAATAAAAAAACTCTAGTTTCTTCAATATTCTCAAGTGTGTGTGTGTGTGTGTGTGTGTGTGTGTGTATTAGGAAGTCTAATGAAAGGGCATAAAACACCAATTTTAGGTTCACAAGTGCTACTAACTATAGTTAAAATTTCTATAAAAAGAGATTCTACTTATTAGTTATCATAATAAAAAGAGTTAGCAACAACTAAAAAGGAGGGAGATTTTATATGTAATTTAAAAGTCTACACAAGGTCTAATGGTTATCAATGAAATTACTTCCTCAAGGGTAACTATCTAGCAACAACAAGTAAACTTTCTTGCCCTTGTCTCTAGTCTATAACTTCATGGCCAAGAGCATCACTTTCCATGATAAAATACAAGTTATCAACAAAAGATACATTATCAATCATGGATGCTAGGTGTTCACTATCTTTTGGAAGGGCATCTAAATAACAAGTTAATTGACCCTGGGTAACCCCAAACTCTTTAAGTCTCCAAACCTGTATCACACAAATTTACATTAGACTCTTGTGATAGAATAAAGTAAAGGTAGGCTATCATTCAAGCTATTTGGAACCTAAAATAATGTAGTTTTCTCTATGCAACCTAAGACCAAAAGGATCCTAGGAAAATTTGTAAGAGTAAAAAAATCATAAACTTCATGTTGAATAATTATCATAAAGTCAAGTCATTTTATATCTTTATATGTTAAACTAAGGAATAAAAAACAGCAATTGAAATATAAACAAAGCGGATCTTAAAATAACTATTTGAAACAACCAATGGAGAGAAAATTAAAAAATAGCACTGT
Source organism: Spatholobus suberectus (assembly GCA_004329165.1). Lineage (NCBI taxonomy): Eukaryota > Viridiplantae > Streptophyta > Magnoliopsida > Fabales > Fabaceae > Spatholobus > Spatholobus suberectus. Next base: position 75,908,284 of record CM014730.1, on the reverse strand, counting down.
TGCAAACAGTCAAAGCATAGAAAAAAAAAAAACTCTTGAAAGCTACTCTATTGCATTTTGCCAATTCTTTGGTTCTGTTATGGGAAGAGTGGTCACAGTATATTCTTCCCTTCCATAGTCATTGTGATCCAAGTCAACTGAAGTGAATGGTGGATTTGAACTTTGTTAATTTCATGCATTAGTAAACATTTAGATGTTAATGTGAAAGGATGGACAATCTAGCAAATTACCAAAAAAAAAAAAAAACTAAAAAAGTAATTAATAAGCTAAAAGATAGCCTTTATGAGACTTTTCTAAAAGGCTAAAAGATTGACAAGTGAAAAAGGATTTACATTGGGAAATTTAAGTGTGTATGATTAAAAATGAAATCCACACAACAAAGCATATATTATCTATGTCAATAACTTAGGCATACTTTATAAAAATGCTTTAACACTTTAAAAATTACACTAAAATTTTTAGTCATGGGCACAGTAAAAAAAGTGGCTACAGAAACTCACAAGAGACAATACAACTCACTTAACTGTCTACTCTTCAAGTTTTATCATTTTTTGTTGACTATTTTAGCAGGCAATTAAATAGTGAGCCACATATATCAAAAGTCACAATTTTCTGAACTCAAACAAGATCCTTCTTTCTTTGTATTTTGTGTGTTAAATTATCCTGTGACACAAATTTCAAGCTGCAGAGTAAAAAAAGTGGCTATAGATTATCTTGTGACATTGTAAAAAAAGTGGCTACAAAAGCTCATAAAAGACATTACAACTCACTTAGAAGTCTACTCTTTAGGTTTTAGCATTTCTTGTTGACCGTTTTAGCTAGCAATTAAATAGTGAGCCACATATATCATAAGTCACAATTTTCTAAATTCAAACAAGATCCTTCTACTTTTTCTTTGTATTTTGTGTGTTAAATTATCCCATGACACAAAATTTCAAGTTGTAGAGTACATATTGAGATAAAGACAAAGGAAAAAACTACAAAACTCAACTAGTAAAGTCACGAAGCAGTGCTTCAATCACAAGAGCAGGTGCACGTTGCCAATCCTAATACAGTTTCAAACACCAACCAGCTAATAAATCTTGAGACAGCTAATAAGGCTAAACAACAAAATTACACCAGCTACATATGATTGGTTTGGTTCTCTTAGAATATTCTCCAAATAAGTATAAGCGAACCATTTGAATATTGATAAATTAATAACCTATTAAGGTTGAGGAAATAAAGGTGAGAAAGGACAAACTAACTAGTAAATAGTTTAACATAGGCCATGTTAACCTACAGTGCCCATGGCCCTGTATATGTATTCTTTTGTGTATTCCATCACCCTACAAGATATACAAATTCAAATCAGTCACAGGTTAACATGTCCAGCAAAGAAACAAACAAACTCTTAAATAAAAATTAGAAAGCTCAATGAATCCTAAACTAGATAGCAAAATGGCAAAGATAAAAGCATAAGGCTGAAGCCTGAAGCCAAATGAAGAAAATAATGTTTAGATTGATGTAAGATTGTGGAAATAACTCATTCTCTTAGCTTCACTTTTCAAGAAAGTTGTTTCACAGCAACCTGCAATATGGTGCAGTTGAGACTACAGTTCTCTTAGCTCTTATAACCACCATGAGCAAAACATAGAACTTCACTTAAAAACTATAAACTTTTAGCAATATTGTCACATAATAAAATACAATGTAAAGTGAAAAATGATGAAATAGAAGAAACACCTAAATCACCATGAACTGAAACCAATAAGCACACACCCAAACCCATCATTATGTGCTTGTATTGCAACCATCTAGCTGGGAACAACCACCAAAAACCACAACACCGCATAAAGGCTTGCATCTGAGGCTTAAACCCCACAAACAAACAACAATAAAAAATGTAGAAAGGAGAGAGAATAAAAAAGAAGAAGGAAGCAGAAAACCGTAAAAGCTCTTTACCTTTGACGAACTAGTCGCTCCATCGCTTGTCACTATGATTGCCACTACAAGCCGCCACTAGATTTACCATTAGAGTCATTGCGACCTTCTCTCACCTTCTCCTTCCTTCCACTTCTCTTTCTCTCATTTTCAAACTAACCCCTGCGCTCGTGTCTTGCTATTGAAGCGGTGACGAAGGAATTTGGGCAGTTAGAGGCAAGAGGTGTTAAGGGCAAAGAGTAGTTCCTCTTAGGGTTGGGAGCGAGGCTTTGAAATTTGGGGATAAGTGTGAGTGAGGACCAGAAGGGAGAGTGTAGAGTAAGCTAGATACAAGATTTACAAAGCACTTTTTCTTACGAACAATATATGAATAAAAATTCATACACTCAACGACGACACTTATTTAAATAAGCATTCTTTATTTCTGATTACAAGAGAGCGCTTATTTAAATAAGCACTATATATTATTTCCATTTTTTTATATTGTATTTTTTTTAAAGTGCTATTTAATCACTGCTTTCTATCCACAATTTTGGCGTAGTGATTCTTTTGCCTAAATCCTTCTTAATGAATAGCTTCGACAACATCATTAAAGGATAGACGACCGGCAATATTATTATTTGTTATGTTGATGTTGAGTTGATCATATGAATTTGGTAAACTCTGAAGTAAAAGTTTTACACATTCATTTTCTGTTATGTTGAAATTTGACACTATAAGCTAAGTAAATAAAGTATATAGATTGTTGATGTAATTCGTTACCGATGTTGACTCATTCATTCGAAGAGTGTAGAATTTTCTCATTAAGAATATTCTAGTGTGGAGTAACTTGACCACGTACAATTTGATAAGAGAATCCCAAATCTCCTTTGTTCTTTTTCTTGGCTATAGTGGACAAAATTGAATCTTCCATTGCTAAGTGCAAATTGGCAGCAATATTGTCATCCATCTCTTTCCACTTTTTATCAGTGATATATGCAGGTCTGCCTTTAATTGCATCCAGATAATTGTCTTTCCTCAAAATTGTCCTTATCTTCAATATCTACAGGAAGAAATTACTCACTTTGAACTTCTCAATCTCAAATTTTGCTATCATGGTTTTACACCAAATAATTTTTCAGTTGAATTGACTTGCACAATTTTCACCCGTGCATAATACCGTATATTGGAATAGTGCCTATAGTTTGTGAATCAATACACTAGGTAAGTTTCCATAAAAGAAAAGGGATCATTGATGGAGACACACACACACACACACACTTAAATACCAAGTCTTTCTTAGTCAAAACTTTTCTAGACATGCATTTTCACACGACCACACTATATTGCTAGTAGCAAGAAAAATTCTTTTCTAATATGGAAGAATAGACTATGCTACAACCATAGAACATATTAAGAATTTTCTTATAAATCTGACATTGTACTAGCGTGTCGTAATGAAATAGTATTAGCAACTTATTGGCTTTTGTACCACTGTTGGGTACTAGAGTGACAGAATAATATCATGTAGCTAAAATAAGAGATGAGAAATAGGAATTGAAACACAATGTTTTAATGTGAAAAACCCTCAATCAATAAGGAAAAAAGACACGTAAGACCAGATAAATAATTTCACTAAGTGGAAGAATATTTGGATCTCTCTTTAAATATAATGAGAGAACAATTATATACTCTTTCTTATAATAGGAAAATACATATCTCTCTATAAAACAAAGAAAACACACAACACTTATATATGTTTTTCGCTCTTGGATGGGATGCTCAAACTGACAAAGGAGATAGCTATTTATGGGAGTAAAATTCCCAACACTTGTAATTTCCACCTAATCAAGTGAATTTTTTTTTTTTACTTCACCATAAATGCATCGAAGTTTTATTTTGACTTTTATGCCACAAATTTATGATTTCACAAGTTAGTTGCTTGGAGAAACAAATAAAAAGAAAACTTGTGAGTAAGCTTGAAGAAGCTTGGGTAAAGAAGAAATATAGAGTTTGATTTTGTTAACGGGAGCAGGAGACAGTTCATGAAGAGTAAGCTGGAGCCGGGTATACCATAGTTTTATCCGCCACGTACACATAAGGAATGTGAAGGCCATGATTGGATTGGAAAATTGATGTGGCAAGAATTTACAATTTGTTAAAGTCCACCTACAACTGGCACGCGATTGACGGTGATTTCTTAAATGCCACATCACCGTTTCTCTAAACACTACCTATAGGTGGTTATTCCCATTAATCAAAAAGCTGTCATCCAATGGCACCTAAAGGCGCCAACCTCCTTTTCTTGTCTTTCCTTTCAACCTTTGTGCGCCAAACCCGAACCAAAAGTACTTTCTTATACCTTTCCTCCCTTGAAGCGAAAACGGCGTCCCAATCAAATGAACAACCCCATCCATCTTCCGCAAATGATAACGCTCCCAATTAATTGAATAAAGACGATTACTATTTTATAGTTAAAGTTAATGAATATAATAGTACATTATTAATTGATGAATTTAAATATGTCCTGTTCTTCATCAACCCAACAATGGTCAACATTGTGGCTATTCGTTTGCTCTTTATTTGTCTTGAAAATCAGCCACATAGAAGCGCAGTTGTGATGAAATTATCACCTTGTCTTGTCACTTTTTGGCCAGTGAACAACCCGTGAAGTCAACAAACGAGGCAGATAAGAGCATCTCCGTGGTTCTTAAACTTCTTATAGCTAGGAGTTCTTAAAAATAAGAATTTGTTCTTATGAATTATTTTATTACAACTTGTTGACGTGGTTGTCAAGTGTAGAACTTGTTCTTATATAAAAATTAGGTTCCTATATAAGAACTGGGCTTTTAATGTTAAAAAATTATTTTACTGGTCAGAATTAACCAAAAAATATAAAAATGTGGGTTTGTTAATTATTTAAATTCTTAAGAGTTCTATCATTGAAATAAAAATTTGTTAGAATTCTTAAATTTTATATTATAGTGTAGTACTCACTATAAATAAATTAAAAACTCATAAATAAGATCATCTCTAATGGTACAATCATGGTGGAGTTGTTTAACTCACTTTTGGTAGATTCTACAGTAACATATGAAATTTAAGAACTTCAACAAATTTTCTCTGCAATTCTTAAAAACTTAAAATAGATTCTATAATTTTCTCACAATTAATTCTTAAGAAATGTCAAAAACTGTTGTTTATATAAGCAACTATTCTTACATAAAAATTGTCATGTTAATGGTAAAATTGCATAAGAATTAGTTCTTAAGTTGAAAAACAACATAAGCAACTCCCATTAGAAATGATCTAAATTCGTCATTAGAAATGCTCTAACACAAGAAACTGTATAGTGCATCGAGACTTTGCTTACAATATTGTCAACAGCGTATGTAAGCGGAGATAATTTTGCATAGCATGGTAACACTGTACAAAGTATATCAACACATTAATTACTAGTCTAATACAACCTTGATTCCTGTTGAGAATCTTCAATACAATAATTAATTTCAATTATTTGCCTAAACCGAACAGATAAGGACAGGCAAATTATATGAGGCAATCCATATGCGAGAACATAGTGGCAGCTGAAAATTAAAGTGCATCGCATGGGGCATGTGATGGCGAAATCTAATTAATATGGAACAACCGGAAGTTCAGAGAACGCGAAAAGGAGAAGTTGAAAAGGACCTTCTTTGGATAACATCTGAAGCATTTCTTTGAAAGTTGGCCAGAAAAACCAATCACAATCCGTCATTGGAAAAATAATAAGGACGGTAAACCTAACTGTTTTTGAAGAGGATTAGTGTCATCACTTAATTGTTGATATTCAGTTGGTTTAACTAACGGTACTAGTAAGGAAGCCAACAACTGCACCTATCAAGTTATTGCCTCATAGCTTGCATCGAATCATCTTAACCGTAAGCAATTGTATGTTAACATCAAAGAGGAAACGTGCTTCTGAGAATTCTTGTGGTGCCCATCATGCATTAATAATCAATATAAATTAACAGCATTCACCGCGGTGCGATCTGTCTTTTCTTATGACAGATATTTGATGATAAATAAAACTGTTCTGAAAAGACAGTGCAGAAGATCAAATTACTGAATCGAGAACTTCCAAACCTTCAATTTTTAACTCATTTAATAATTATCTTAATACATAAACTATTTGGATAAACTTATTTTATTTTATTTTTTTATTTTCTTCTCCTATAAATACTTATAAAGAAATTTATTCAAATAAAACCTTACCTTTAGTCTCACTTGCTGGCGGCTTGGTTGATAGTGGGTTTCTTAAAACCCAGAAAAAGAGAACAAAAAAAATATATACAATATATTCTGTGAGTTTAATTTATATATATTATATATATAAGTAAAATTCTATGTTTTATTCCGTAATCAAACAAATCACTTTTCCTTTTGAATTAAACTTACGTACTAACAATATTTTAGATGTTTTAGTGCTCTTCTTTCAATAAAAATTAAAATTTTATTTTACATAAATTACTAAATTAAAACTTTAATTTTAATCATAAAACGACATTAAAAATATTTAAAATATTAAACCTAATTTTTTTAACAAATCACTTTGCATGCATATATATGCAGTAGTTCATTAATTTAAGACATCCGCTTCTCGGAATGCAAAAGGAAATAAAAGCGTGATTTTTATTTTTTTGGGGGGGTCCTAAAAGCGTGATTTTTATTAATCTATACATTTATAAAAATAATATGGTTTTAATTAGTCAAACACCTGGAACTAAAAATCTAAAAGCATATAATTTTTGTAATTTTTAAGGATTATAAATGGACAGATTTTTTATAGGAAAAAAAAATATAAATAGAGAGTTTTACTATTCATAATGATCTTATTGGCTTGAACAAGATTACCTCTTGTGTGTGGTCTCTTACTAAAAAAAATATATATAATATTTTTAAAGATTAAAAAATTATTTAAGTTATTTAAATAATAATTTTAAGAGAAGTTTATTTTAATTAGTAAAAGATTATTTTCTTGGTATTAAAAAGTATAAATTAAAATAAAAATACATGCGCTTGAAATTTTTAATTTTAAAAATTTTAATTTAATTAACAGAATACTATTTCAAAGTTGATATGTAAATATCTCATTATACTTAATCTTTACATATTGAAGAAATTTGAATATTGATTAAAAAATTAAAGAAACTAAACACTTGTTTGATTCGATAACTAATTAAAGAAAAGAAATGTTTTTGGGATTTGAAATAGAAGCTTATCAGACATATGTTACGAAATAAAGAAAATAAGCTTGATTTTAAAATAATCTTTAGGTTCAAGTTTTGTGTTTAGAAAAAGAATCTTTCTAGAAAATTTAATTTCACCATATCATAAACGTTGCAACGAACTCAAATAAGAATTTTTTGTTTTTTTGTTTTTTTGTATAGGTTACTTATAATCATATTACAAGGACTCTGTATAAAGACTCTACAGTCTACGTATATCGGTAATTTGGTGGGCAGGTTTCCCATTTTTTTAGACTTCAATCTCAGTTTGTTCTTGTGGGTGGGTGAAAGTTATGTGATTGGTTTGAGTTTGTCAGTTTTACATTACATGTCCTAATGCAGAGATTGAAGTCTAAAAAAATGAGAGACTTCCAACAAAAGCTGCTCTATTTAAGAAAAGAAGGGGGTTGTTTAATTTTGGACGGTATCTTGTCCTTTCCCTTATAATATTTGGGTTAATATTTTACTTTGGTTTGGCTTCTTTTTTGTTTTGTCTTCTTTTTATAGGGAGTTGTTTATTTAAGTTGGCTAGTTATTGGGTATGAGAAAGGTTGGAGAATGCTCATTTTGAATTTGGCATTCAGTTGTGTGGTCTATATGGCTTTTGAGGAATGATATAGTATTTAATGGAGGTGAGTGTTATCTAATTTTCACTTTAGATTTGATTAAAGTTCATTTTTGGTATTGGCTATCCGAAAAAATAGAGATTTTTTTTAGACCGATGTATTGATTCTTTGTCTTGTATTGCTCAATATAATGGCCATAGTGGCTTAACTTCATAGAGGGATTGAAGTACTCCTTGTACTCTCTTTTTAATTCTATCTTTGCTTGCCAAAAGAATATATATAATACATATCCTTGTAATCTTATTGGGTCGGAGTGTTTTGTATCAGGATTGAAGAGCTGCTATTCTTGGTCACAACTAGTGATTCAAGTGTACTTTTTATGTATATTAATACAATCTCATTGCTTATCAAAAACAAACTCTATATAAAGTATTTATGTCATTTCGAAGACTCAAATTAATTTATCAAGGGGAAATATTCGTGGTTAATGATTCGTTATTGCCAACTCATGAATAATGTTATATCTCTTACAAGATGCTCTTATTAATCTTCTTAATATTTTATAAAGGAAATATTAAATGCAAAAAATAAAATAAATTTAATTAATGTCTTAACTAGAAGATTTAAAATTATTCTCAAATAATACATTTCATGAAAGAGCTTAAAATGTGGACAGCAGAGCAGCCGTCATTAATGTGATATTATCGTAATGGATAATAATGCAACTAGTAATTGGACATTGCAACGGAATATAGCTAGTGGATGGCAATTTCATGCAATTTGATTAGAAACACAACATATTCTAGATCTAAACCCCTCAAATGCACAAAAACAATGGTTGATAGATCAACGTCAACATCAACATGTCATACAGGAAATTTGACTCTTGATTGCATGCTCTGTATTATTTCGCACAAAAATGGTTGAAATCGAAAGCGATCATGACAACCATGACTAGGTCCACTGAGCTTGTTGGCATGTTACAAAAGAATAACATTTTCCACTCTTTTGAACGAAAATGGAAGACTTGTTTGATACGCAAGTGGAAAGTTATCTATTAGAATTGACGAATTGCTTCAGCTTTATCAGCTTATCCACATTCATTTACCGCAATGACCAGAAAACTATGGCGTCTTTGGCCCCGCAGTAGCTACTGCTTACGAGGGTGCAGTGTCATGGCCTTAGCCTCTCACATCCAATCAAAATTGCATGGTTCGATATTTCCATTTATCGTCATCAGTTCTTCGTTGAAAGTTCAGGTGTTGATTTACCCTAAGTCATTGGGCAAATGTACAAATAGACATCCTTCATGAAAATAAAATAGGTGGCTTGGCCTTGTTATATTCAATGAGCTTCTATAATTTTTATTACAAAAATAACATGTTTATTAATATTTTAAGAATATAATTCCACTTTGACATCAATATTAATTGTCTTACTTTTATCTGTCATGAAATTCGACATATTTCTTATGTATTTTTTTTTCATGCTATAGGGTAGGAAGTGGAATTGAACCAAGATATTAACAGGTTTAAGAAATAGACACATACTCTTTTATCTATTTTTATATAAATAAAAAAATAGAACATAATTATAATTCTTAAAAATGAAGAAAATAGTATTAGTACAATAATTATCTTTCAATTTCGGACTTTTGGTCGAGTATAGTTTGAACCAGTCCATTGAACACAAATTCAAGTTGTTGGATTGGGCCGAAAAGAAGTTTGGGCCTGAGCCTATCTTGAACTAGTTTGGGTCAAGAGAGGGAATCAATATGATGAGTTTAAGAAAAGACGACGGCGCATCGTTTTTATCGCCTGCAAGTGCGGTGCAAATCCACAAAAGAAACGATAGACATGCTAAAAGCAGTGGCTGCGCGTGCGGTGTTATGCTCAAATAGGTATTATGGTTACGGCATTCAAATTCCATTAACATCTATTTGAAGTGTTTCAGTCCCTTTTGACAGTGTGTGGTGAATGAATGAATGAAGCGTAGCAAGGAAGATGAGCTCCTCACCAGCATTTCCCAAGTTCGTTTCCGTAGAAGGCGCCGACATACATTCCAGAAGTAAACCTGACGGTAACTAACAACATAGCTATAACCTCGCATTTCTCTTCTCATTTAAACTTCACACCCTTCAATTCAATTACGCTCTTTCGTTCGTGAATTTTTATTCAGGCTTCAGATTCAGTCTTGTCTCGTATAACATATTGGCTCAGGTATGCTAACTCTAACCGTTTCGAATATTATACGGACGAATATACGGTTACCGTTTATTTACTTTTTTTTTTTTACTTTGATTTGTAATGTAGGCATATGTGAAGAGCTCGCTGTTCCCACACTCTCCTTCCTCATGTCTCAAGTAATGTGCTCTGTATCATAAGTTTCAAATAATGATAGTAAAATTTGCATGGCAATTTCACTAATTTGATTTTTACCGTAATTGATTTTGCTTGCTGCAGATGGAAACTTCGTTCAAACACAATTTTGGCAGTTCTCAAGAACTTGGGAGCTGATTTTTTCTGCCTACAGGTTTTTTTCCTTTTCTTCTTGTCAAACGTTGGTTTCATATTAGTATTTTAGTTTGTGCATTGCACATGATGAATGTTTATTTTTATACAATTAAAATTTATAATAAATAAAAAATTTTGAACTATAAATTATATTATTATTAAAATTTATATTAAATAAATATATTTGAGTGTATAAATTGTATTTTAGATTTAGAATAAGTTAAATTGTGATATAAAGTTGTTGTTAACTATCGACAATTTCTTTTAAAATAACTCTTGAAATTTAATTTAAAGATAAAGATAAAAGATGGAAGATTGAAAGAGATAGGTTGTTGAGAAGATCAAGTATACGTATAGGAAGTTTGAGATGATTGAAAGAGAAATTTTTGGCTAGTTGCTGGGGAAGTGTGTCAAATGTATATTCAGTGGGAATAGAGAGAATTTGAGAATGTGTAATTGAGAGAGTGAGGAGGGTCAGAGCCTCAATCTTCAATTAGTGTATTCTTAATTATAATATTGGAGTAGATTTCAGCTTCTTGATTACTTTCTTTCAAATGAGGTCCTTTTTCTTATTCTTATTCTTATCATGAATCATTTCAGGAAGTTGATGAATTTGAAAGCTTTTACAAAGGAAACATGAAGGATCTAGGATACTCTTCTATTTATATGAAGAGAAGTGGACAGAAGCGTGATGGATGTGGGTTATTTTACAAGCATGACCGGTATGTTCAACTTTTGGGCAAAACTCATGCAACTTGTAGCTTTGAAAGGAAGGGAGCGGTTTATAATGTAGATTTTACCTAGAGTTACAGGACCTATGACTAGTGACTTAGTGAGTGGCTAGGATCTTGCACTTGGATACAAGCTTTTTGAATAGAGTTGGGGAGAACTAGAATAACTTTGCTAATCCAAGGTCCATTGTTGTTAAATGGCGGCGCCATGGTCGCTATGGCAGATTTTTTGCCAACCGCCATAGGCAATTTGTGAAGGGAGGCCCACTATGGCGGCACTATAGGCCGCAATGGTGTGTTTATATGGCAGAATCCGAAGTATGTGTTTTTTTTTATTTCTTTATTTATTTTTTTATTTTTAACACACACACACTTGGAATGATTCAAACTTAAACCTTGCAATCCCTTGGACACTTTTAATATTGTTATGATGCAAATGTTGGTTAATGATATACTTGTAAAGCAAAAACCCGAATGTAATTCTGGTAAGTAAAGCCAGAATAATGGTACTCTGCTAGTTATTGGTTAATTAATATTCAGATAAGTATGGTTCTTTTTATCTCTTTTCTCTCTTTCCCATCTCATCTTTGGGGGTTAATTGTTGTTTAATTATTTTTTTTTCCCCACAAAACAGTTGAATAGATGTGATTAAATATTCATTGATGCTCTTTCAGTCCTTAGTATCTTTATCTACCTAGATTTATCCTTACTTTTTGCTGTTTAGTGCAGAGTTGGTCTTAGAGGAGAAAATTGAATACAATGATCTTGTAAAGTCAGTTCCCGATGGGAATTCTTCAAATGATGATGAACACATCAATATCCAGATTGTCCAGCCTGATAAACAAAAGGATGTGGCACCCAAAAATGGTAAATGCAAAATTAAAGTAAAAAATTCTGTTTGAAATATAGATTTTCTTAATATTAAGGACTGCCATGTCTTGACTCTTGAGCATATACTGTTTTGACATTGTCATAGAGACATAGACTTACTGATAAACTAGCAGAAGCTCGATTTTCTTTTGTTGCAGTGTTCCCCTGTTTTCCTTTATTCTATATATTTTCTTTTGTTATTTGTTTTTTTAATTTTTTTTCTGTTCTTTTTTCTCCATTCATTGTTTTAACACAGAAATTAGAAATTGTGGTTACATGGATGCCTGTACAGATTACAATGTGCTATTTCTTCATTAACTGAGTTCCTGATCCAGGATCTAAATCGAATACAGAAGATTGTGGAGATCCCAATGATCCTCGTGTGAGACTAAAGCGTGACTGTGTTGGAATTATGGCTGCATTCAAACTCAAAGATCCCTCTTGTCATATTATTGTGGCTAACACACATCTTTATTGGTAATGAAGTGATTTATGTGAATGTGTGTTTTACTTCATTTTTTTCCATTGTTGACTTTTAATGAAATTTTGACTAAATGTGGATTGAGTTATAGGAACATGGGTTTGCTTAACTTTAGTGATGGAATTTATAACTAACATATAAATTTCTGCCCCAGGGATCCTGAGTGGGCTGATGTCAAGCTTGCACAAGCTAAATATCTTCTATCCCGTTTAGCAAAATTTAAAACACTGGTATCAGATAGATATGAATGCATACCTGAAGTCATTGTGGCTGGTGACTTCAATTCTACGCCAGGAGATATGGTACTAGCATTCCTAAAATCTTAACTACCCTATTTCTTATTTTTGTCTAGATTCTAATGTCCCTGTGCTGTTGTTATATTCCTATTTTGCCTGACTCTCTGGTCTTGGTATTTGAAGCTAGGTGCTAGATTAAGGTTATTGTTGCACAGAAATCCTGCATGATGTATTAATCTGATAGCAACTCATGGTCATGGATTAACCCTCAATCTCAAAGGAAAAGAGAAGAAAGACATAAAAATGGTTGCTGGGAAAGGGAAATCACAAAATGTGTCCAGGGATGTCATAGTTGAGTGCTGCACACTTTACCTCCTTTCCCAGGAATAAATGACAGATACAATTTTTTTTTATAAATAAATTGATGACCAAACTGTGCTAGTAATCTTTAAGTACAAATTCTGTGAATTTGACAAAAGATCTTGAACACAATTGAATGTTGATAGCAGTTGAATGAAAACTGTTTATTTCTGTTCAAAAATAAAATATAGAACTCTTAGTATGACTATAATTAGCTAAACCAATTTAACACAACAAAGATATTTTAATATGTAAAATACAGCAGCTTTTGAGATTATTTTAATTAGCATTAGAATGAGCAGTGCAATAATGTGAGTAATTTGTATTGTCATAGCTCTTTTCTTGTATCAATTTGTTTGTCCATGTTGCTTTTATTCATGCTTGAGCACTTGTTCATTGCTTTGGATGTGCTTTCAAAATACGAGCTGTATTTCCTGCAATCTTTTACTAATCTATTGAAACTCCCATTTTTTACAGGTTTATCAGTACCTTGTATCAGGCAATCCTTCATCAAACCTGATTCCGAACTATTTAGAGGAGCCTCTTATTCCCTTATGTAGTGTCTATGCTTCTACAAGAGGAGAGCCACCATTTACAAACTACACACCTGGCTTCACTGGAACACTCGACTATATATTACTTTCCCCTTCAGATCACATTAAACCAATTAGTTTTCTTGAGCTTCCAGACTCTGATGCAGCCGATATTGTTGGTGGACTGCCAAACTTCAGTTATCCAAGTGATCATCTACCAATTGGTGCTGAGTTTGAAATCATCAAGGAATAAATGTTCTTGTATGCCAGGTGTTATTTCAGTTAACAGGTTTCATGTTCTATCTCCTCTTCCCTTTGTGAAGATTAACTTCCCTTTGTGAAGATTAAAGCAAGGCTCTAGGAGCAACTGTACAATGAATTATGTCATAAAATCAACACAGGCAATTGGCAAGAAGGCCAACAGTCACCAAAAAGCAAACATTATTCAGGAGTTTTTGTTTTATAACGAAAATTTCATTGAGTTTGACTGACCCCCAAAAATTTGCAGCTGAGTCTTCTCGGAGAAAGAAGGTTGTTATATTTTCTGACTAGACAGTTTCAAAAATTGTTATTCTCTGATTTTGGTGAAACATATATCTCATTTTAGACTTTGTTATGTATTATTTTTGGAGATAAAATATTTTTTGGGATTAAATAAATGTCATTATTTATTTCAAAGCACAACTGGGGGAAAAAATATCTATGCCAATTTTCTTTGTTGATCTTGAAACTAAAGTGATCATTTTTGCCTATCATATGTGTCCTTCCAGGCCATTATCACTTACTGGTCCCTTTAGTCTTGTGACCGTGATCTTTTTTGTAGGTTGTTATTTTTTTTTTCATGATTGTGGTGCAAGTTCTAGAACTGCCCATACGAGACAAATTTGATGATCGTCATGATTGTGACCTTATTTGATGGCGCCCTAATAACGACTGGCAGTGAAACGCTAACCAGTTGATTTAAGAAGTCAATGTTCTTTGCCTATTCTCTTGTCAGATTGCATATATCACTGTTTCCCCCCCAACGCTCAGTATTAGAAAACACTTCCTATTTGCTATCAGATTCCAAGTATCACTTTGTGTAAGAATGGTAACAACAGAATCCAGTATGGAGTTGCTAAATTCAGTATCTAACTAGCTATTTTTTATAGTGTTGGTGCAACAATGAAATCAATTTAGTTGTTCTGCTAGTCTAGGGAATCTTGGAAATATTGTTGTTCCATATCTAATTTTGCTCTGAATTATCTACATGTTGGACGGCGCTCATCTGTCTATTCGAGTGATGCTTAGGTCATTTTACTGTTATAATCAATGCGTTAGATTGCAGAAGGCCCTCCTGAATTGATACAAACAGCTTATGATGGAAGCGATTCGTTTGAAGTGTGGGACCACGAATACTGCAAGTTGCAAGTTGGGCGGGCACGGGTAGGTTTAGGTACGTGCTTGCTGTTTTCATGTTTTTAAGGTTGGTTAAGTTAACCACGCATGTTGCTCCCTCCGTGTCAATTAAGGTAGCTATATAATCTGTCAAGTGTGTAGATGTGTTACGCTTTAGATGCATCAAAGCGTGCTTTATTCTAAAAGAAGTTCAAGAACATGGTCATATATATAAACCATATCTAATGCTTAGATATAATGCCAAATCAAATTATTAATTTTTTCTTTAGGCAACGTTCATATCTTAAAAACAAGCTTGGATACAATGCCAAAAATGAGGTCATATAAGCCATTAGATAAATGCCTGAGATAACATATACTTGTCTCCGAAATCTGAACCGGACCCAAAGGAAAGTGGGGAAGTGGGGCTCATGGCGATTAAAGATCCTTGCATATATATTCGTCTTTCGATGAAAGGTAAATGTAATTTTTCCCTCATGACTTGGGAAACATTATGTACAGGTAGGTATCTTTATGGCTTTATCCCCAGGGTCAGCATCAGAAACTTTAATTGGGATGCCGTGTGAGGCATATCAAATATTTGATATTTCAACTAACTTTTCCATGAAGCGGAATCAAGCTTGAACTAAATTCTTGAGGTAACCAAAATAAATGCTCTATACTTTGATAAAGTTTGATGAAATTAATTTTTTTACGGGATCTTGATTATATAAAGATTGTGTTAATGCATGTAAATTCTTGACAAATTTCTCAAATTCATTATTATATTCTCAAGAGAAGAAGCTTTTAAGTTTTAGGAAAAATTGTTCTTACCTCCCTAAATTCTTCCTAAATGACATTCACACTCTTCTAATTTTTAAAAAACGCTCACCTCCCCTTGATAGCATCAAAGAAGAGTGGTGTGTTATTTTATTAAATAAAATAAGAAATGTCAATGTCATTTTATCAAAAACATGAGGGAGATAAATGTCTATTAAACTAGAGGGGGTGTGAGTGTCATTTAAAAAAACTTCATGAGAAGTGCGTGTAATTTCTCCTACGTTTTAACAAAGACAAGTTTATCCTAATTTCTTATCAATCAAGCCGAAGTCTAGGCATACAGTAAACTGAGCACCCAATGTTTAAGCTTCCCTTTAACACATTCATGATTCAAATATTTCAATTTCATCTTTTGCTGTGCTGTGTTCCACATCTGCCGTTATTAGTCTTATACTCTCACTATATCTTCTAGTCTTTCTACCCTGTTTGGGTGGGGTGGGGGAAGAAAAACAATTATTACATGATCTAGGATCACTATATATGATCCAGACTAACTTCCACATAACATATAACCAAATTTTATTAACTCTTTTTCATAAATTGAAAATCTCAATTATATGTTACGTTCAGAATAATCAGGACTATAAAATGTAGTAATTTGTGAGAGGAGGGGAGGGGGGGAGGCGTTCGATCTCATACATATTATTTGGTAATTTTTTTGTTATATATAATTTTTGGGTGCCATGCTTCCCTGTCTTTAGAAAGCTCCACCACTCTATGTAAACAAACAAATCCATCAAGGTGAGTGATGACAAATTCACGACTCATCTCAGAATGGGAACTTTGGCACATATGTTGATTTGAGTTCTGGAATTTTCTACATATCCAAGCGAATCTATTTTGACAAAGGAATGGAATATATGTGGGCTAACTAAATGTGTCATTAATTTAGTTTTGAACTATTTCATTTTTGTGTCGACCCAGACTATGTGAATGCGTGTGTCTGAATGTTCTGGAATACGTTTGCTAATCTGAATAGATAGTCTTTGGGCTTCAAAAGATTCTTAAAAATATTGTATTAGTTTAAATTAATACTCGACTTTACGTGGACAGAACTTGTAAAATGAACATATACCCTTGTACGCAATGTTGAAACACTAGTACTTATGTTTTAGTAGTGCAATTGGCTAATCGTAGTTAGCACATTTACTGATGTAGTTTTTTTTTTTTTCGTTCAACAATCGCAACGAGGTTTTAACTTAAAATCTCATCCAAATTGTCTAAACCCCTCACTATTAGACCAGTCTTAATGAGTTACTGATGTAGTTAATTAATTAGCACTGCAGCAGTTTTTGGCAAAACAGTCACCAATATGTAGGACGAAATATCATTTTGTTCAACTTTTATTTATTACATCATTAACTGTTGAATCAGTTCCCAAAAAATGTATTTTTACTTCATAAGCTAGCAGGGAACTTCTCAAGAAACCTGCGCATAGAAGTGCAACTCTAATCAGCAACTTAATTACAAAGTTCTACTCAATTTTAATAATATAAACATTCGGATTTATATAGTCCAATACACTAGTGAACTAGACATGAGAACATGTTGCCCCTACTAGAAAGGAGGAGCTTTGTTAATTTGGAAGAACCGGCACTGAGAAATATGGCTCAGTAGTCATTGGTGCTTCAATGCCCCTTTTTGCTTCACCGGCAACATCTCCAAGGAACCCACTGTAGAAGGCTTTAGCCTTTATGACTATGTAAAGAAAAGATGATGCAAGGTACGAGAAGCCAAACCTGTGAAGCTTTTGTGCTTGTTGTCTACCTCGGTTTGTGCCACGTTTTGAACCCTTTTCACGTCCCATGTTACTATGATGTTCTTTGAAGTTGCCTTCGGGTTGGATTCGATGATATCCACAGTTTTGGCGATGAGACAGTGAGCACCGGCTCCCTCTTTCGCAAGCCATGGGGTAGTGTTTATTGGAAAGGCTAGGAGATGGTTTGACAAGAGTGTTGGTGTGATGTGTGGAGCTCAAGGAGTGTTCTCTCTCACTCTCTCTTATGAATTCTAATTGAGATTTTGTAATGATCAGGACCTTTATATAGAAAAGGCCAACATGGAGAGAAGATACACAGGTGTGATTTTGTGGCCAATATTTATCTTTTCACACCCTTTGGTGTGTTACACCCACTAACTGACAATAATAAGAAATTGTGATAGAAAGAGAGGTGAAGAGGGCATAAAGGGTGTAAAAAATTTGGACTCTCCTAATTAAGGTTGGGGATAAAAATGAATTAGGTTAATTACTAAACTTTATAAAAGATCGAAGCTTAACATATATTTCAAATCTAAGACCTCAACTTCATTTATTAACGTAATATATGTTTCTTTTCTAAGACTTGACTTATCTTTTTTTTTTTTAAATTAAAAGTTTGGACTCACTTGATTTTTTTAAAAGCTTATTTTATAGCAATATTTTTAAATTAATAGATATCTTTAAATAAATTAATGAACCTAAATTAATATGTTGGTCAATAGTGTGCAAGCCTTTAAATAAATAATAAATATATAATATCAAAATATTATAGTAAAAATTTAATATAATAATAATAGTAATAATATCATAGGCTTACATAATAATTTACATAAAAATTGATACATTGTTTTTATTTACTCAAATAAGCTTATTTGTTAGGTCTAAAAGCTCTTTGGATAGTATGAGTTCAGACCTATTTAATTAAATAAGCTTTTAAAAAATGTTGATCGACTTAACTTATTTGGTAAATAGGTCTTATGTGACTTAAACTTAGGCTATGTTGTTTCAACTTTTTATTTATTTAAAAGTTACTTAAAGTTAAAGTGTAAAATAAAAAACTTTAAAAATAAAGTTTAAATTATTTAACAATTTTTATTTATTTTAACTTAAAAGAAATGATCTCAAAGAGAGCAAATAAAAAGAGTGAGGGACGAGAGAGAGAGAGTGGGGAGAGAGCAAGAGAAAAGGAAAAATATATAGTTTTTATTATTATTAAAAACACACCTAACTTTGTTTTTAAAAAGCTACTTATATTTTTTCTTTTATAAAAAATAAAATAATTACTTAATTTTTTTAAGAGTTTTTCAGAAAGAGAAGAAAAAGTTTAAAAAAAATTGGATAAACAATTATTTTGGTCTCTGGAAGTGTAAAGCGCTGTCACATTAGATTGAAAAAAAGTCTCTGAAAACGTAATTCGTCAATGAAATTAGTCTAAAATTCAAAAAAACGTGTGATTGAAGTGATAATATTAACATATGTTTAAGAACCTATGAACACCCAATTTTATCCGGGTAATTAGGAAAATAAAAAAAATAAATATAGAAGGAAAATATAATAATAATAATATTGGGCTATTTTATTTTAAGCCCATAAATGAAAACATGAGAGAAAAAAATAGAAATTAATAAAAAAAATAAAGTTTAGGCTAGCAATTATGGCCCAATAACAAAATAAAAAAAAGAAGAAAGGTTTTGGATTGATGGACCTTGGCCCAATTTTGTAAAAAAAAAAAATGAAAGAAAAAAAAATATAAACAATAAAAATTTTTAGAAAAAACTTCTAAAATAAGTTATACTATAACTTGCAATGCAAGCTATACTAACTTGCAGAACAAATTTAAAAAATCAAAGTGTACATAAATAAGGTATTAACACATTTTCTCTCATTTTTTTTTACATACTCTCTTTCACTTCTCAAAAGTTACACTCACTTTCATTCCAATTTTTACGTCACTCTCTCATACAAGCACTCCATTGATTCTTGCAAATTCCACCCACGTCGTTACTCTGCAAAGGAATCTGTGACTCCTTCTCTGGATTTCTCTCACTGACAGAAGCTTGGAAGTATTCTCTTTCTTGCGTAGCAGCGACGCACATACTCTCACAGATCCAAACTAGCTCGAGCTTCACATCCACACCACAACCACGACACGTCCAATGACTATTGCCCAAACCATGCTCTGAATCACCGCACACCATGGCTAGTCAGATCACGGTCAACCAACAAGCTACGGTCCACTACCAATACCAGTATAAAAGCAGGAGCAGCATCTTCCCGACCACCGAGGCGAGGCTCGCACTTTAATCGGTATCTTTTTAGTAATTGTCCTTCAATTCATGCACTCTTTTTTCGGTTTGTTCACTGGTTTTATTGTCTTTTGTTATCAACTGATGCTTTTGTGTTGCTTCATTTTCATCTTTCGATGCAGAATTTAACAATATTTGATCTGTTGTGCTATTAGGCTTGGCAGTGTTGTATTGTTTGTTTTGGAATATTTTACTTTTTTGCTTAAATCCTATTCGTCAGCCTGTGCATTCTATATTGCTTGCTTGTTGAGACTCATATGCGATGACTAGATTGTGTGAGACTGTGAGTTGATGAATGAATTTTTGATCCTGCCACTTTTGCTTCATCCACATATGACATTGTTCAAACGTAACTAATTTTCTTGTCCTATTGCTGACCGAGTTTGTTTTGCCTGGACCAATGCTTGCTATTGGTACAAAGGTGTTAAACCAATCAGCTTTATCAAATTTATATTTTACTGTACAGTTTAAAAGTTTCTCCCTCCGGTTATTCTATCTTTTGACAAAGCTAATTTGCTCTAGTTTTTAATTGGTGTAGTCTTTCGTTTTGCATAAGATGTATTGATAATATGCTACGCTATTTAATTTACATATATGAGGATAAATTAATAGCTACAGGATAAATAGATATTCGCTTTTTACAAAAAATAAAGGTATATATTACACCAGTTTTAGATTTGTGCTTGCTCTTTACGTATTAACACAAAAGAAATAATATTAATTAGTAAACATCAATTGGTAATTAAATTGATATATTTTTTTTTGGTAAAAATAATAACAGTAATAATAATAATTGATAAAAAATAATCATAAAATTTAAATAATGAACTACTTTGGAAGTACTTTCTATTTGGTCATTCAGTAAATTTGATACATCTGAGTTGTACAACTTGGTGATGTCAGATTTAGCAATTAATGATGATAATAAAAAATATATCAACCAACAAAATGTTTTTCTATAAAGAACTACGTGAGTCTGATTCCTCATTGTATCGGAGGATACGTAGGAGCAGGGATCCACCTCTGTTGATCTCAAAAAATAAAAAAATTAATTCTTTTCAAAATAAATATTTTCCAAAATTCTTTGTAAAATTTTGTTAGGGGTAAAATAAATAATTTTGAAGCTATCCTGATTTTGCACATTTAATTAGGGTAACCGTTTTTATGACGGACGTTATAGGGTGCTAACACCTTCCCTACACGTAATCGACTTCCGAACCCATTTTTGGTTTCAAAGACTATTTTTCTTTTAAAGAGTTTTTTTCTAAGGTTTTCCTTAATAAACTTTAGTGGCGACTCTTTGTTTTTAATTCTTTTTTGCCGTCCAATCGTGACTTCGGTTGCGACAGAACCAACATGGTAGTAAGTGTTAAGTTTAGGAACTTAGATGAAATAATTAGAAATTTCAAGGATTTATTCAAAATTTTCTTAGTTTTAGAGATTAATGTAACAATGCTTTACACTTTTAAGGACTAAAATGACTGTTTACTCAAAAAAAAAAAAAAAAAAAAACTATCTTAACGTTAACTTATAAACTCATCATGGGTGACCTCACTATTTTAAATTTTCAATCCAAGTTGGGGCCTATATGGTTTAGTAGCAACAATTAGTGGTACTATTTAATAGCAAGGGTTGCAAAATATCGCGAAAATAAAAATAAAAATGGGGTCCCTTAGAATTACGAATAAGTACATGGCACGTGAAGTGTAGGACCTATTAGGACAAGCGGGATAGCATTGTCATATTCATTCAATTTCAGTGACATACAAGTTGGGATGGATCACGTAATTACATGGTAAGGAGCTTAATATATCTCACTCCCAACTTGCTTGTGGAATCAGACTTTCAATTCAGAGAGAGGATCGAAGATCAAGTGGTTGGATTTTAATTTCGGTTTCTCTCCTCATTTGAATCACAAATTTTATTATTTTTTGGGTTCGAAATTAAAGATCCGTTTGTGGCAGATATATATGTGACGTGCATTCATTTAACATTTCAAATTCCAATTCTGAATCAACTGATTCCTTACTGATTGAACTCCACCAGATATATATAGAAAATCCTAACACTACCTAATTAGCAAAAATAAAAAAAAATCTCCTAAAATCAGCTTGTTTCTAGAGGCGTATATATACGAGAGTGCATTTATTTTTATTTTTATTTTAAATATTTCGCGATCTTAATAACTAAATAAAATTCAAATATAAATTCATCCTTATTTTATGTACTTTATGAACAAGTTCATTTAACAGAAAATCTTTATTCCTAGATTTTTAACATATTTTAAGTCAATTAGTTTTCATAAATAATTTACTTATTTAATAAAAACTTATCACTTGAAGACCTTTTTTTGGTAATTACCGTAATTAGGATCTTTGTTGATAAAAAAAAACCATAATTAAGGGATTTGGTTTTTTGGTGAGACTCTGAGTATTCTTCCAAGCTCCAATCTTTTAAACTAGTTATGAGACTAATCTTTGATCCAGAACTTAGTCACACTTAAAGTTTTTTGTCCCTCTTGAAAAATGTGTCTTGCGGGAATTGAACCCAAATTATCACATAAAAACTTATAATTTATTTTTTGACAAGTTTCATTATAAAACTCACTGACATAAATTCAAAAGAGCTTATAATTTACTGTTGTAATTTTAATCAAACATTTGAGTATTTATATAATAAGATAAATCCAAATAAATTTCGTAGATGTTCTTTCAGCAAATACTGAAAGACTTAGTTAAGTTACACAGTACTGATATACCATAAAAAAACATGAGTAAAACAAACCAGCATATGGATCAGATTTATATAAATAATTTATTCATTATTTTTCTTATTTAATTTTTAAAGGTATGCATATTCATATGTAGTATTTCAAAGATGTTGTTCGCACATGAAATATTGATATAAATTTACACTATCTCAATCATGTATGGGATTAGTTTAGTTCATATTTATTGTCCATGAAAGTTTAAAAAACGAGCTAGTATACACGACAAGTTATTGGTTATTCGACAAAGTTGGACGCTAGGATGAAATAATATATAATGCCTTTCTGTTTTGTTAATTGATAATGTGTTTTAACGAATTGAAGACGACAGCACGTACATGCATGTGAAATTCAGATGGGAGAGTCAATTAATCCAAGACAAGTTTAATGGCACACAGAACCTTAATTTGGAAATAAAAATGGACTTGAAATGAAAGAGGTAACAAATAAATTATGGCGGTGTTGTGCTTCTGACTGTTTATTTGTCTTTACTTCATTCCATTTCGAAGAGCTTTTATTATCTTTTGCGTTTTGTCTGTGTCTATCTAGATGCAATATGCTGTGCTTCATGGTATGGACGTTTATTTTTGGACGATCAGTTCACGTGAGATTGAGCTGGCCAATTCATCCTTTTCTTCACCGCTCTTTCATTAATTATCTCAGACCATTCTCACTACATCTGCTCATTTTATGATTTACTAAACAAGAGAAGAAGGAAAGAAAAGTTTGTGTACGTATTTTGTAAGTTCCTTCAATTTAAAAGAAGAATGAGGAAATCAAATGTAACCACTGGTGTTATGTTCAAGATGTACGGATTGCAGTTCAAGATGAGGAAATCAAGTTCCTAGTACTCTATTTCTTAATAATACTTTATTTATAAAAAAAATTATAATTATGTTAATGATTTAAAATTAATTTTATTATAATCAATTTTATCCAACTTTAAAATGAACAGGTTCTATACTTGATTATATGAAATAAGTTTTATGTTTAGATATGATAGCTAAAAAGTAGTTCTAAAATACTACCTCTATTTTTTTTATTTACCGCTTTTGAAGAAAATTTTTATTTTTACTTACCTGACATTTTAAAATTTCAAGGTATAGTATTAATTAATAACTTTTTAATTATTATTAGTACATGAAATGTTAAAGTTATAACACTGGGGGTAGTATAAATAAAATAACTTTAAGATTAATTCTTCTGTATTTGGAAACAGAGAGAGCAATAATTTTTGTTTGATTACTAAACGGATTGCTTTTAAAACTAAATTACAAAAAATGGTAAAAAGTTATTTATAATAGTTTCTGTTGAGCTTATTTGTTTTACTAGGAATCAGTTTTCCACACTGTGTATACATTTTAATATAAAATTTGTAATCAAGATTAATTTGAACACACATTTTAATTATGTTCAACAACTTAAAATCCATTATATCAAAATAATTTTACCCATCTCTAAAACAAAAGCACCTTTTTTTCTCTTAAAAGATAGAACAAGAAAATAAAAGTTAACAAAAAAAAAGCTATTAACTTTAATTATAGGCTCTAAAATTGTACTGACCATAAAAGCTAGTTCATATATATAATTCCTTTATATTAATATTATAATAAAAAATATAATCTAAATTAATGAAAATTCTTGAATATTAACATCAACTGCCCTTTTTTCATAAATTAGATTATAATCTTTAGAAACAATCATTTCCAAACACAACTTCATCCAACATACTATTGACCAATTCTACAGTGCACCATTGTTTCATGTGGTTTATGGTGCACCACAATTTTTAACCTTTAGATGAATCTTATTCTCACATCACTATGATGCACCCTCCACACTAGATTATCTCTCCCCAACCTCCCTTTATAGTCCCTTTCCTACCAATGACGTCTCCTCCCTAGCGGCTGCCGGTGCCCCCGTCCTCGTTGACGCCAGATCCGCAGTTGTGTGCCCAATATCACAGTTGCAAAAAAGGTTTTGTCATTGATCTTAGAGAGAATGGACTTGGCCAACACACCTCCCTTATGCTAAATCTGTAGTTGTGCGCCTAGATCACTTACATCCCGCTCAAATTGTGAGCCTCCTTTGCTCGCATCTCACTCAAATCCTCAATCGTGCACCTCCTCTGCTTGCCTCGACTCATCCTCCTTCAATGGCCTTGCCAAGGTCCATGGAACCATCCCTTGCACCAGATATGCATCTCCCAGCAATGAACCAGTGAAACTCGTGCAAATCAGAAACCAAACCTAAAGAAGGAGATGGGAAGAAGAAGAGGGAGAGAGAAGAAGCAAAAAAGAGAGAAGCTCGCGCTAGATCCACAATCGTGTGCTTCGGTCGCTCACATCTTGCTCAAGTCATGCACCTCCTTAGCTTGCACCCCGCTTAAATCCTCAATCACACATTAGATCTACAACTCCCAACAACGAACTAGTCAAACTCTTGCAAATCAGAAACCAAAATCACAGAAGTAGAGGGGAAGAAGAAGAGGGAGAGAGAAGAATTGGAAAAGAGAGAAGGAAAAAAAAAGTGGCACCACCATCGAAAATTGCCTTTGGCTGCATTGCACGGTGGAGGGTCGCCAAGGATAAACTGATATTGTGTGGAGGGATGTAGGTAGAATCGTGTTAAATTAGATTCATCTTACGGTGTGGTCCACCATAAACCACATAAGGTCCTTCCCCACCTTAGCCTCCATCTACTTTATTTATATATTAATTCTTATGTTAGTACAATATTTTTATAGACAAAATCAATTGAAAGTTTGAGGTATATTACTATAATAATATCTATCAACAGACAATTCATTCATATAATACATGTTTGATTTTCTTTAAGGTTTTGGATTTCGGTTTTGTATATATATAAAAATATTTATTGAGTTAACTAATCCTATTACATTATGAATATTCTGCAATCAAATAAAATTGTTTCTCATGAAAGGTACTTATAGTCCTTGACTAAAAAAAATAATAAAAATATTTGATAAAGTTCTAACTGAAATTATTTTAAGTAAGATATTACTTAGTTTTCTTAAAACAAAATTAAGGAAATAAAAATGAAAATTTATTATTGAAAAAAAAATTAATTGTATCAAACACACAAAAGTTATTTAATATTTGCTTTCTTATATAATTAAAAGCATTTAATCAATTAAATATAATTAATGTTCCTTAACTTATACTCTTAGAATATTTGTTAACAATACCCTTATTTTAATAAGGGGTTTTTATTATATATCCATAGACATGTGGCGAGAAAGTATAATCAGTTAAACACAGAAAAATAAACATTGAATAACTTTTGATATTATAAATACTTTTTCTAATAATTTTTTTATTTTTAACTCCTTATCAAGTACCAATGAGTACACAATATAAAACCCCATTTTAATATTATCTTGACCTTTTTTTTATTAGCTATACTTATAAACATTATCACTGCAAAAGGATATACTAATAAAAAATGTTAGCCATTATTGTTTTTATTGATATAAATTTTATCTAATGAAAATTAAATTGTTATGCTAATACTAATAGTCTAATTTATCATACTAATATTATGACGCGTCGATGGTATTTCAAATGGACCTTAGTGGATGTTTATAATATATAATAACAATTCATTTTTATTAGACAAAAACTATACCAAGGAAAATAAACTTAACAATTATTTTTTTTGTTAGTATATAATTTATTTTGTGCTAAAAATAAAGAATTGTTCTCTCGAAAGAAGTTTCAGGGGTTAATCCAAAGGAACAATAGAATGAGCAACACAAAGAGTAAATATGCATAAATCCCGAAAATAAATCGACATCAACATAATACAGCTCTGTTTTATAAAGGGTTCCTATTGCTCTTACCTTTTAGTGGGATCCTACTGCATTTTTTAATTAAAAAAAATAAAATAGTTGATTGAATTATTTAAAAGAGTTAATTATGTTTTTGGGCCCTCTTTTTTTGTCGATTTCCGTTTTTAGTCCCTCAAAAATATTTTGACTGGTCATAGCCTCTCATAAATTTTCTGTCCGTGTTTTTAGTCCATACCGTTAACTTGAACCGTTAAGTGATGACGTGGCTCCACATGGGCTGCCACGTGGCTTGCCATGTGGACTACAAGGTTGACGTGGCAACCACGTGACAATTTTTTTAAAAATTGATATAATTTTTCTGGTGGTTTCACAACTGCCATAAAATGTAAATTATGAAAATGGTCCTTCATTTTATCACAATTTATGTTTTTAGTCCCCCCAAAAAACAGTTTGACCGGTTTTAGTCCCTCAATCTTTTCATTCATGTTTTTAGCCCCTTCCATTAACTTATACAGTTAAACTTTAATAATTAATCAATTAATTATTATTTACACTCATACAAGTTTTTTCCTCAAAATTTATTTTAACCAATAATTTATTAATTAATTATAACTCAAAAGCTTATCACAACACTTCTCTTACCTCTTCATCGCTATGTTTCGATAATTTAAGGTATTCGTAATCTCTTATGAAAAGACTAGCAATCTAACCTCTTTGATTATCCTTTACAAGTAATCTTTTTTTTTCTTTTTTGTATTTTTGTTGTGAAATAATGTGTAAAATAATAATATAAATTATGTGGAAATAATAATTAATTAATTATTAAAGTTTAACGGTCTAAGTTGACGGGAGGGACTAAAAATACAAATGAAAAAATTTTGAGACTAAAATCGGTCAAACTTTTTTTGGGGGGACTAAAAACGTAAATCATGATAATGAGGGACCATTTTCATAATTTACATTTTCTGGCAGTTGTGAAACCGCCAGAAAAATTATATCAATTTTTTAAAAAAAAATTTGCACGTGGCTGCCATATCAGCCTAGTAGTCCACGTGGCAACCCATGTGAAGCCACGTTATCACTTAACAGTTCAAGTTAACGGTAGGAACTAAAAACACAGACGGAAAATTTATGAGGGATTATGATCGGTCAAAATATTTTTGAGAGACTAAAAACGAAAATCGACAAAAAAATAGGAACCAAAAACATAATTAACCCTATTTAAAATGATAAAAATGCAGTGATATTATAAAAAATAAAAAATGATTTTTGATAGTATAAGAATTGTTTGATTGGAATTATCCCAAAGGGAGGAGGCTATTTGTTGCAAGTTGCAACTGGGGTCAAATCTTCTCAAACATGAGCGTCATATTTGAATAGGTAAGTACAGAAAAATGACTTGTTTTCTGGGTTAAAAAACAGTATTTTATTTTCCTGAATCTTCTATTTGAGAATGAGTGGTAAATGTGAATGATCAAAGTTCCAGCTGGCAACAATTACTATCAGCTGTTCGATCGTTGATTGATATAATTCAGTGCAAAGTAGTGTACGGAATGGAATATTGGATGGTTCTGGAATACTGACCTGCATAGTATAATTTGGCTTAGAATTTATCGAAGTAGGGTAAGTTGATTTGGTTCCGTAATGTGAGTTGAAAAGTAATTGATTATGAGGGGTAAAAGTGGTAGATGTGGCTGGAAAAGTAAAGTAATATTGGGCTTGTTTGGATTAACTTTTCTATATGTATTTATAGGAGAACAAACTAAAAAAATAAAATAAAATAAGTTTCTTCATAAGTTAAAATTAGTTTATGCATAAGTTAAAAATTAGATTTTGAAGAAGCTAATATGATAAAGCTTTTACAAATTAACTTATGCATAAGCTAATTTTAGCTTCCGGAAAAGCTAATTTCACTTTTTTTTCTTATTTTTTCTCCCATAATTACTTATAGAAAAGTTTTATCCAAATCAATTAGGGTCTTATTATTTTAATTTAAAAAAAACAATGAAAGTCGTATTTTTTTTGTTAAAGATTTTTGCATTATTTTTTTTTTTAAAAGGCAAGTTAAACTCTCTATGTATAATTTTATTAGACAATTTTTTTTTTCGCATAGTGCGTGTGTTTCTTTCATGTCTCAACTAGTCAGTTACCCGTACATTTGCATGGGTTGTGGTAATCTCTATACATGTTTTAAAATAATTTATAGATATAATTATTTGCTTAAAAATAATATATAGACTAAAAAATTAAATCCAAATGACAATAAGAGAGGAAGAAGAAAATATTATTGAAGAGTATGCACTTCTACCTAATAGATTACAATGAAACTTAATGTTTCTTAAAGTATTTTATAAATCACTTGAAATTAGGATAATATAATGATATCATCAACTATGATATATCATCATCATACAATAGGCATTCTAAAGAAAACACTTTGTATATGAGATACATGAATCAACCAAGATACCTGCAAAGGAAAATTAGTAGGGAAGTCAAAAAAATGTACAAAAAGTCATGCATTACATAGTAGGCAAAAACAAAAATTACCAAGTGTGACAAACATAAAAACACCTCCAAAATCATAGAAGTTTGGTTTTTGTGAATACCAGGATCACAAAAGTGAGAGAGGAAAACTGAAATGACATGAAAATAGAAGAAGTTAAATTTTGCTTGTTCAAAAAGTTAAAGAAGTTTTACATAACAATACACAAAAATTGTTTTATACTTACGCGTTAAATGTTTTGAAAGACCTCCTTAAAGACAACATTTGTAGTGGTTTTTAACACTGTCTTTTCTTTATCATGTATAAGGATTTTTAATGCCTACTTGCTTCGAACTCTAGAAAATGCCACATATAACTGGCCATGGCTAAGCACTGGTTTAGGCAAATATATTCCAACATTTGCTAGTGATTGACCCTGAGATTTGTTGATTGTCATAGCATATGAAACCATTAAAGGAAACTGTCTTCTAATATGTTTGAATGGCCATGGTGATTGGGATGGAGACATAGACATCTGAGCAATGTAAACCAAATTCCCAATGTTTTTTCTAGAAATGATCTTTGCTTCAATAACATGGTTGGCTAGTCTAGTAACAATTAATTTAGTGCCATTGCAAAGTCCTTCAAATTGGTCTATATTCCTCAACAACATAATTGGAGTACCCACTTTTAATTTGATTCTATGATTTGGAAGACCCGATGCTTTTAAAGTATTTAGAAATTTAGGGGTAAGTTCTTCAAATGCTTGATTTTCAAGTGCACCTGATTTGTCAATTGAATCTGAGCTTAAATATTCTCTTTCATCACCTGATATCACTGAAAGAATATAATCATTAATTTCATCAACAATCTCAATAGTTGATGCTAGAATAGCTCTAGACTACAAGAACTCCTCATTATTGTATTGATGGACTAAATCAGGATATGTGCTTCGCACTATAACATCTATAAGATTTTCAAACTTAGTTATCAAAAGTGATTCGGGGATTTGTATTGATGCATAACCATCATTGGGCTCAGCTATTTTTCCATCTTCCACATCTAGAAGCCATTGCAAAAATTCTTTGAGCTCTGTTGCACTATCATTGTTTAGACCATTCTACAAACGCATATTTTTTGTGAGCCTTAACACATGACAGTATTCCCAAAGGTATGAAGAATTAATTGTGGCATTGATTATGTCTGAACAACATCCTCATGGGATGACTGGGAGAATTTGTCTAAAGTTGCCGCCCAAAACAACAACTTTTCCTCCAAACGGAGAATTTGCATTATTTGAATAACTCATAATGTCTCTAAGACTCTTGTCTAATGCTTCGAAACAAAATTTGTGTGCCATTGGTGTTTCATCCCATATTATGAGCTTTGTTACTTTTAACAATTCAGCAAGTTCACTTCCTTGATTGATATTGCAAGTTGAGTTCTCAAATGTAGGAACAGGGATAGCAAACTTTGAGTGTGTTGTTCTCCTTCCAGGTAACAACAAAGATGCTATGCCACTCAATGCTACAGTCAAGCCACGTGAACGCAATGCATAAGCTAATGTCTTCCACATAAAAGTCTTTCTAGTACCACCATAACTATAGAGGAAAAACATGCCACCACAATCGTTATTCACTGCTTTCATAAGTATCTCAAAGATTTTATTCTGCTTATCTATCACAATATGAAGCAACCAAAAATTATGTTTGTCAAAAGTCACCAAAACAAACTCAAAACTAATAACTATAATGTATGAATTTTGATGTTTATTATAAGTAATTAATCAATTCACTTGTAAGAGATCGAAATAATTTTTCAAATTCATTACGCAAATTAGCTCTTTCATAATCGCGTTATGCATATATGAGCTTATTTGCTATTTGTCTTACTAAGCTTCCTTTTGGATATGGCATGGATGGATAAACCCTAAGACTTTTTCTGTTCAATTGCAATAACTCCTCAATTTGCAACAAAGTTAAATTTTGCAACTCAATATCATTAAGCTGTAAGTCTAAAAACAAATGAATTGCTCATTAATATGGTATCATGTTGATATTGATGGTAATGATTACAATAAAGTATGATGCATGAAGTAAAATGAATCATAAATTAGTATACCTTGAATGCTGGATAATCCTCTTTGTTCATAGAGAATACCATCAACTAACCACTGCCATGTTTGTTGCCACACATATTCTGGTCTACAAATGCTATTTGATGGAAGCATTGTCACAAATAATTTTCTCAAATATTGACCTGATCACCAGTCTTTGGCTTCTTTAATAGCTTCAATATATTCTTTGTCATCTTCAAAAAGGCCCATTACAAAACATGCTTCTTTGTAATTTTGATATTGGATATTACGAACAGTTCTAATGTCTTCATAGTTTCATGGTCCTTTAACAACCGATAGCATCATTCTCAAATAAAACAATTCACCTATGCTTGGAGGAACCCAATTGAGTCTTCCAATAGTATAACCTTTTTCCCTTGGTTTCCAACATCTTTGCTTGGCGATATAGACGAATTTGGACACGAATTGTGCATAAGTGAGATTTGTACCTTCAGAATATATCTTGTTTGCTTGCATCCAAGACGTAAACATTGATTCTTTAAAACTTGCTCTAGAGAGTAATGAATCAATATCCTCATCATCATTAAAAAATACAAACTGCTCATTGGGAAGATGGAAGTATAATCTTTCAACTGTTGGTGTTCTACCATGAATTGAAAAAGAAAAAAATTTTCCAACATGCCTCACACAGTGAGATATATCTATAATCAAGATATTGTTTGATTTCATCAATAATCTCAACATGAGATCCATCTTCATTTTGTGTGGAAACAATGACGGCAGTGATTCAATCATAACCTTTGTTAATGTACTTAAATAAGTACTTGATAGATGTACCTTGATTACACCATTCAATATTAAGATGTGCATGGTACCTCAAAAGAAGTTTTGGATTATAGGGAACAACGTAACGATTGTCAAGAAGTATACCATTCTTCGCAACAATATTCCCATTGTTTCTTCTTCTATATATTGGATAACCATCCTGGTCCACGATAGTTGAACATTGAAACTGTTTAGGAAAGTACTTAGAGCATTTTCCATCTTTCATGCATGGTGATCATTTGTTAGCTAACCCACAAGGACCATGCATCATATGAGTTTTGACCAACTCATAAATCTTTTTGCTTTTGTTGGTTTGGTATTTTAGTTGAAATAATCTTGTCAATATCTTCAGGTGTTGGGTACTTGCTAGATGGATGTAAGAAACTAAGTATATGTGCATGTGGTAACCCTCTTTTTTGAAATTCAATTATGTATATATTTGCAAGAAAAAATTGATCATTAAATATATATTGATTTAGAATCATATTAAAATGATAGGCATAAATAAATGATTAAAGGAAGACAATATAGAGGGACATAACATACATGCAAGTACTTTTTCAAAAATTTGATTCTTCTTCAAATGTTTTTATCAACTGATCAAACTTTATCTTGAATATTTTTGACACTATATCATGGCGATCTTAAGGTTCTAAATGCAATGGTTGAAGCAATCTTTGAATTTTTGGCCAATTTGGATTACATGTGAATGTTAAGAACAAATCAAGGAAATCCCATTAAACTGCAAATTGCCATCCCATCAAAGTATAATTGATCTATATATCTAGGACCTCTTACAAAAGTGGAAGGCAATATGATTCTCTTTCCACTATTTGATCCTTGTTTTTGGCTTTGATCATGGGGTTGATATAAATTGTTATATTTTTCCACCCTTAATTGCTTTTGGTGTGTCCTAATATAAAATAATCTTTCAGATTCCATCATTGTATACCCATCAACTACAAATTGTTGAAAAAGTCTCTTAGATCTCAACAATGTTTGTGCTTCATCTTTTCTAGACTGAATTTGAAAACAAAGAAACTCTCTTATAGTAAGTCTATTTCTTTTTGCAACCTGAGAGCAACATCTATCTCTATGTTGCACATCATTCCTGTACCCATCTTCGCCATAAGGAAATAATAATGGGTATTGCAAACCCAAATAGCCTGCATGCAACTCATTGATTCTTTGTAATTTACCACTTTGTGTCTCAAGGTATTATGTCTCCATTTGATGGAGTGTCGACATCACCAACTACAAGTGCAGCCACTTCAAAAACAGAAGGTAAATTATATATTCTTCCATCTATGACCCTATCAAAGATAAGTTTTAACTTGAGATCATGTATGAGTGCAACTTCATATCTCTCTTTTGCCATTCTAAACGACTTAGCAAATACGTTGTACTCATCAAGCATAGTTTTTAATTTCATCACAATCTACGAATCTAAATGTTCTTGGAATCTACATTTGTACATATAAAATATTGTTAGTAAGACCATAACGATAAAACTTCTTGTTCTTGTAAAAAAAAAATTATTGTGCAAACATTAAGTATAACATGATGAATAATTAAAAGTATAAATATTTAGCTCAATCCTCCGATCCTATTTTGTATCTCATTTTCAGTATCATATATGTAAAGCTGTGCAAACTTTGGAGTACCACCAGGCATAGGTAACAAACTCCCAATAAGGTGACATGATTGCCCTTGTATTCTAAATGAAGGTGGTCCCCTGCCATTGCTAAATGACTTGTCCAATCTTGCTCCAGGTGATGTGAATGAGAATATCATGTTTATGCTCGAATATGCTGCTGAAAATTCTTGCTATCAGTTGAATGATGATAAAAAAGATGTTTAAGAACATTTGGAGGATCCTTCAAAAGTGGAAGCTGAACCTTCCCACCAGAATAACAAAGTTGAAATTTTGGAGTTGAAGTATTTTTGTCTTTCTTGGTTCTCTCTTGATACCACATATAAGCCCCACAATATTGACATTCAAAAACAGGATCTCCAATATCAATATATTCTTCAAAAAGAAAAGTAATGAATAAGAATTCAATATTGGTAGTAGCCATGCTCTTTGTCTAATATTGTATACAATACCTATATTAGGCAATCCAATATTTATGTGATCTTCAATTTGGCTAACATCTTCGTTAGAACTTGAGTGAGTACCTATGTTTAAGGATAGAAACAATGATGTTGTGAAAATAAATATATGAATTCACATCTAAAAAAATTAATTAATAATTGCTAATCATGGTTCTTATCTTCAACCTCGTCAAGATGAGTGGCAGAATTAATTTCTACCTGCTGATTTAAACTGTGACAATTTTGTCCAATAAAATGTCTTCTTGATTTCAAAGGATAGCCAAATGTTGTAGTGGATGTGTTATTATTTGTCATTGAAGAACCTTGACTATTAGAATCGTTTCTATCATTTCCATTATGCAGCTTTTTATTCATATCAAAAAATTTGCTCATAAGATTGACACCCAAAGAAGAAATATCAATAAATCTTTTTTTTTCTATGTATTACATGGACATGGGGACTTGGTTGAGTATAGGCATTGGAGCTGGAAGGCAACATGTTATTGCAATTAGCATTACTTTGAAAGTTCTCATTCAGAATGACAAAAGAGATATTTGATAGCAGTGTCCCATGTGTTTTTCTCCCTGACACTGATTCTGTACCCACAGTGACATGCATGACTGGTTTGGAGAATTTATTGCCTGCGTTATAGAAATCATCAAAGGAAATAGTAAGTAATCTCTATAGTAGAATTAAAGCATTACAACTCAAATTATTACTCATTCTCCACAACACCATCACTGCTTTGATGAGGAATATTTTCAATATCATTTGAGTTTCTAAATCTTTTATGATGTTTTTGATGTAAAAGCAATTTTCTTCTCGAACGTGCCTTTGAACATATCTCTTTGTTGTTTTGTTGTTTGTCCATTACTGTGAACAACCATAAGAAGATTCATACATAAATCATGACCAAAGCAAATAAGAGAATCATTTATATAATAAGGGATGAAAAAGGGAAAAAAAATTCTTTAACCTTTCTATGCAGCACTTCAGACACAATATGCGGTGAAGACAATACTATACTTTGTATTATATCTATTAGACAACGGCCGCTGCACACATATGATGTAGATTAGGTAAGCAAGATACCAATTATACTTATAGATAAAATAGAATAAGGGAAAAAGTGGGGTTATTTTTGTCTGATTATATCTTAAAATGCCTGATACCTGGTAATTAATCAATCTCTATACTTATGTTTCCATTTTATTTATTATACTTAATTTTTAACCCCCAGAACCACGCATTATTAATTATGATTTTTCAACAAAGGGTAAGTTGTAGTAAGGGACAGAACCAAACTATAATTAAATATTTTTCCAGTTGAAAATAAAACCCTTTTCTTCCTTTTCAAATCCGAAAGTCAAACGATAATCGCTGTCATGCTCTACACTGAATGCTGATCCATCGATATTGAAGCACACATCACATGTTTTGTTGCATGCTGACAAATTCACATAGAATAACATATTTTAATTCAAAGAAAAATTAAATATTTTAAAGAAAACAATGATATAATATGAAATTATTCCAGTTTTAAATTTGGATAATAATATTTTAAATTCAATTCAATTAGATTTTATTAAGTAAATTTTCTTATTAAGATTATTTTTAATTTTTCAAAATAATTCAAAATATTTATAATTACATCTACAAATTAAAAATAATAAAATATATTAAAAAGTAATACATTAAAATTTTTTAAAAATCAATCAAATGAAATAAAATCAAGTCAAAAAATTAATAGTCAATATTTTTTGGTTTTAATTGTATCTTCATTTATTTAATTTCTTTTTTCCTTAAATGAAGCAAACTTAGCCCCGCTAATAATTAACTTTCTTATACTTCTTATACTTACCTTTAGTGAAGAAAAAGGTGAAAGAGTGATGAGGGGGCAGGGGAGCTTTGCCATTGTGAGAAAATGTGTGTGTATTCTGTTAGTAAAAATGGTAAGTGCTTTTTTTTTTTCTTAGATTTCAAATCTCTAAATTTGATAAGAAAATAATAATTTAAAAGTTCTTAAAAACAAAAAACAATTTGACAACATAAAAATAAAAAAGAGTTAATTAATTAAAAATTATGGGATCAAAACTACATATAATTTTAACTAAAGAAACTAAAAAAGTAATTAAACTAATATTTTTCTACCAAAATAATAATGTATGAATGTTTTAATTTCTGTTATGTTAATTACACATATTTCACTTTAAAATATCGTATATTTATTTTAAAACAAATAAGATTAAGCCTATCAAAATAAAAGCAAATAAGATTAAAAATGAAATTTATTTTACAACTTCACGATAAATTCTTCTATGGTTATAATATTAACATATATTATTTAATAATGAGAAGTTGGAAAAACGTTAGAAGAATATATTAAATATTTTATGAAAGTTAGTTAAGATTCCTATCTTTTTAAGAGGAAATTTTTGAACTTAGCTCATTGGTAAGTTGTTTTCCTTTTGAACTTTCTAGATGCAAACAAATAGAAATTATAAGACATATATGATGTTTCCACTGCACCCTAAAAGAGAAAAACAAATGTATATGATATCAATAGCCTTGTGAACTCTTGAACGGTCAACTAAAAGATTCTTACCTGAAGGATTGCACCAGCAGACATTGGGCATGGCTGAAGCGTTACATAAAGTGTATTGTCCTGAAGGTGGGAAAATTGTGTCCTTAAACAAATGAACCATCAAACTAATTATCAAGTTGTATTAATTGAATGGAAGTCCAGAATACCGTGAATATGTATAGGCTGGAAAAACATCACCTGATAGCTTCTTATGAATGGCATGCACTTTAGGACAGATTGAGAAAAGCATTCAATCAGTGAACCTCTGCTCATACAACTAAAACTTTATAACAACTCTAAACTCCCTACCTTTTCTGTATCAAAAATTAACAAAAGATTAATAAATAATTAAATAAGGATGAAACCATACATGCATGACTATTTGGCAATACATAGGAAGCAAACATTTGCTCTCTTGTTCCATCATCATCATCATCAAACCGAAAACATTTAATCCACTGAGCAAAAAATTCATATAAAGAAATGTAGAGAATGAAAAGATCTTGTAATAACCAAAGAATAAAGAGGGCACTTGCGAAGAGGCTGCAGACCACTTGTGAAGAGGCTGCAGAACACTTGTTTTAGTTGCATACCGTAGCTCCAGTTGCGTAAATATTACTTGAGATAAAAATTTGTGAGTTATTACTATGTTACGCAGCTGGCAATACATTTGGCATTACAACGTTACACAGCTAAAGGTACTAATGTAAAATGCTTTTAATGAACCTCTCTTTAAACACACACACACACACATATATAAGCATCTATATAAAGGTATAAATCAGATCCATACCGTTTAGCTATCTAAGACATGTACTGTTAGCTAATTCGCATATGCTAAGAAACTCGCATCTAATTCACTTTACTTCCACGTCTAATACATTAAATATGTTGTAAGAAATTTTGGGGTAACCATTAACTTTTTTAAGAACAATCAACTATATTTATCTTAATTATTTTAGGTGTTTGAAAATGGTCTTTGGAATATAGCCAAGAGTCCAAGACTAAACCTAAATCGTAATAGTTCCAGAGAATTTGATCATATTGCCTTGGGGTTTTGGTGGGCTAATTTTTATTATTATTTTTAACCCAACATACTAACTTTTATTAGTGAGCCAAATATCACATATGTTTTGGTTGACTTCATATCTTAAAAAGTCTGATAGGAATTTGAAGGATATTTATGCAAGCGACTTTGAAAATTAGAATAAAATACAAATGAAAAACAAACTGTGACCTTTATTGAAGTAACATAACCATGAAAGCATTATGAGACCATAATCACCTTTCTAATAGCAACATAAGAAGAAGGAACAGTTAGATTGACTATATATAGAAGTTAATGAAACAACACTTTTTTAGCAATTTGAAAATTTAGCATGTTTGGTGTCAATATTAATCACTCTTGGAGTTTGGCGTGCTTCATTACATTAGTTTTGCTTAAATTTGCTTGCATCAGTCTCTGCTTTTTTTTTTCCCACTGATTTCCTTTCATAAAATGTTCTTTATAAAAAAAATACTATTGCTGATTGATTGTCATTTTCCTTATGATGCTCTCATTTCTGTCCTCAAACTTTGTGTTCCTCTTGTCTTTTCCCTTCTCTTGACTGTTCATATTTTCCCTACATAGCATGTCTTTCTTATCTATATTTTAAATGAGAGAGAGCAAGAGATTGGTTGCTAATCCATAGCAACCAATCTTTAGCAACTTACAAAGTCTTTGTTCAACAGCATATGTGTAATCCCCACCATTTCTAGAATAGTATATATGATTTAGCAGCAAAAGAACCAATCAGGTGCCTTGGTCTTCTTCCTATGATCCTCTAATGTACTCTGATATTTGTGGACTTATTTCATTAATGAGACCTATTAGCCAGCCAGATACGATTCCTCCATCACCTATTTTTTTTTTTCCCAAAATTCGCCCTAATTCTGACGTAACCGTCAATCTCAGATAGTATTTTTATCTTTGTTTTCGCCTTCTTAGTGTTTTCATTGGTGAGTGGCAGCAGTCAAGTGAACCTATGCGGTGATTACAATACCCACATATACAGGTAAGTCATGTTTTTTACTTCTGTATGAACCCAAATGAAAATAGCAGATCTCAATTAACTACTTCTACCAACACTAAAAAGAATGCAATTAACATAAACCCAGATAAAGAAAAACTCCAACTTTAACAGGTCCCAAAAGAAGAGAAAAAATTACCTTCCATTGTTAATCTCATTTTTGCCGATGAAGCCAAAAAAAAGGACCATGATCTGATTCTTCAAGCTTCTTCTGTTTGAAGTACTCCTGCAGCTCCTTAGCATTTTTGTCAGCAACAAT
Source organism: Spatholobus suberectus (assembly GCA_004329165.1). Classification (NCBI taxonomy): domain Eukaryota; kingdom Viridiplantae; phylum Streptophyta; class Magnoliopsida; order Fabales; family Fabaceae; genus Spatholobus; species Spatholobus suberectus. Next base: position 75,869,571 of record CM014730.1, on the reverse strand, counting down.
GTTTCTGGTCGCACGTACTAAGGAAGAAGGAAATGGATTGGTTAAGCAGCTGCTTTCGTTTTGTCGGGCACAAAACCTGTTGCCAAGAACTAATCGCTTTTTATGTGTGTACGAAGAAGAAAAACGAAAAAAAAAAGTGAAACGAAAAAGAGAACGAAAATGAGCGGGAAAATTTTTTCCCATAGGATGACACGTGCCCTCCCCAAGGGTCTTCCTTTCTTATATTATATTGATTGATTAATGCGCTTACTACGATTGGCAGTTATGTGTTCATTTATCTTTCTTCTTTCATGCACTAGTGTCCATTTATCTCTTCAGATATGATCTAACTACTCTACAATTTTTCGAAACTCTGATACCAGTGTAAGAAGTTTTGTCTCCAATCGTGGTTGTCTGACTACTTTGCCAAACAATAATGATTAATTACATAGATTAAGTAATTATTCAAAGATTTATTAAATAATTTATATTAAACTGGTCTTTACCGGCCATATTAATGACTCATTTCTTCGGCTCATAACTTTTGAACTAGTTGTTAAAATTGTTTGTAATGTACCGAATGCAAAATATAGAGCATGCATTGGACTCACTCCACCTAGTCCGGGAGTTGCATAGTGCAGATACCAGACCTTTTTCCTTCTCTGAAATTAATAGCAACCAATAAAGTGCCAAGTCAAGAAACTCGATCCCTTCCACTTATATAACTGGCTTACAATAAGTAAATCTTTTGATGCACGGCTTAAATGATTAGAATACACGTTTAAAATTACACTATAAGGGTCTTTCATACCACTTATGACAAGAGTTGATGTCTCATATTCACAATTGTACCTGATACACATTTTACAATTTTAGTTTTAAAAGATACGGTGTGTTTCAAAGGCTAAATTAAACCTACATCTATAAAATAAAGTAATATTCTATTAGCTAAAATAGATGTAAGAAAAATAATTGAGAATAAAGTAAACAGTAAAAAGTAAACATTATAAAATAATAAGTACACACACACACACACATATATATATATATGTTTTATTAAAGAGTGCTGATAATTGTATATCCCAAAATGTGGTCGAAAAATGAGAGAGACAGAAAAAAAAGAGAAAATATAAAGAGAAAAATTAATATATGTGATAAGAGATGTAATGAAAAGAGACTGAGAGAGAGAGAAATAAGAAGAAAATAAGGCAAAAATAAGATAAAAGAGAAAATAAGTTAATGGTTATAATTTTTCTTTATTAATTAGGGGGTCATGATTTTTTATTTTTGGTCTAGTTTTATGTTTTTTTTTTAATAGCATATAGGCGAGCGTTAAACTTGGGCTTGATTATGATTTCTTGATGGTATGCTTATTATTATTATTTTTTGATACTTTGATGGTCTGCTTATTATGTGAACAAATGTGGGCTTTTTTACCTGCATGGTGGAATTTAAAATAATATTACGCAAATGGTGTAAGTCGAAAAGTAATTCCCTACATAGGGTAAATTGACAACGGTGAAGTCGATATGTCTTAAAAAATTGACTTTTCCATCATCAATTTATTTTAATACATTTTTTGAAAAAAAATACAAAAAGTCGACAATACTATCTTCGATTTTATTAAATAAGTTTTTTTTTGCTACGCAAATGGAAATCGATAACACGAATGTCTATTTTGCTTCTTTTTTTTCCCCTTAAATATTAGAATTCAACAGTGGTATTGTCTACTTCGTTTTTTATATTATTTTAAATATGAAAGTAGACAATGCCATTGTCTACTTCTAATATATTTTTTAAAAAAAGATAGACAATGGCATTTAAAATAACTAGTTCCTATATAATCACTACCATTATAATAAAAAATAGTAATATAAAAATAATACAAATTAAAAATATTATTATAGAGCAAGTGTTCTTTTAGTGAGTTATATACCAAGCTGGTCGTTTGTTTCGCGCATGTTGAACCCTTCTTTGTGGTTGATTTATTTGTTGTAGTTGAGAACTTCTTCTTTGAATGCCATTACGTCTTTGTTGTTGTGGCAAAGGTTTTGACTTATCGTCATCTTCACTATCATTATTATCAATGTTTTAAAAAATGGACCAGTCATTGAACCGGTCAAGGCATTGATTCAAGATTCAATGGTTTAACCGTTGTTGAACCGGTATTAATAATAATAATAATAATAAAATAATATATAAAATAATATTAAAAAATATAATATCATAATTTTATAATATTAAAAACTAAAAATAAAACATAATTTTATAGGTTCTTAACATGTGTAATACCTAAAAAAGTTCAAATTAAATATATCATAATACCTAAGTCTAAGTTTTAATAATATACATCAACATTTATTAATAAAAACAAGTTTATATTTAGAATAAAAAAGAAAATGACAAATATTTTAGGTTGATGATTTTCATTTTTTTAAGAAAAAAACATCAAAATAATGTTTTATTAGACATTTTTTATTGAACCACTGCGAACCTGGTTTTGACTGGTTCACTGGTTTGTAGAGCGGTTCTTTAACTGGCCAGTTTTCTGGTTCAATTGGACTGGACACACGACCAGTTTATCAGTTTTCTGGTTGAACGAGCTAGTTTGGTCCGATTTTTAAAACAGATTATTATCATCATGTTCCTTATCATTGTCTTCATCATTGTTGTCATTAATATCCTCATCATGAGTATTACTTTGACCGATGTTGAATGGAATTAAAGGACAATAATTTCAAAAGGGAGATTGGTGAGATGCTAATAATAGGTTGGAAAACTACTTCCCGTTTGACACCCTGATAACGTCGTTGAAAAAGAATTTCCAAACATTGATCAATTTGAACTAGAAGTAAAGTCTTAGAATGAATATTGTGGAATGTATCCAGCGATTACACTTTGCTGCCTTTTTTTTTAATTTTTAAAGAAAAGTGAAGTAGACAATGGCATTGTCTACTTTGCTTCTTTTTTTTCTTTTTTTTTTAAAAGAAGGGAAGTAGACATTGGCATTGTCTACTTTGTTTATTGAAAAAAAAAGTAGACAATGCCAATGTTGACTTCCATGTCTGCATTGAAAAAAAATATTTTAATAAATTGATACTGCAATTGTCGATTTCTATTTTATTAAAAAAGATATTTTAATGAATCGACATTCACATTGTCGATTTCTAAATTAATGTTGACTCTCACATTGTCGATTTACTCTATCTACGGGAATACTTTTCTATTCATACCAAATGCTGAAATTCTCTTTGGAAGTACACCATGCAGGTAAAAAAGCTACAGATGTGTACCTGAAACTTCTTATCATTCGTATGGCCGACATGTACAGTGTTTATGATTTAAAATAATATAGTATATGATTAGCAAGTATTTTTAGTTAGTTTTTAGCTTTTTTAATTTATTAGTTAAAAAGTTTGTTTGATCTTATTAATTATATTTGGTAAATGATTTTTTTAATAGTTTGTAGCATTTTTTGAAACAATATTTTAAGTAACATTTTTTAAAAGAGTAAATTACCATTTTATTCCTTGAAATTGTGAAGCACCATCATAGTAGTTCTTGAAACTAGAAAAATGACAAATAAGTTCCTGAAATTGAATTCCGTCAATCAAGTTAATCTCTGCCATTAGTCATCCACTAACTTCATTAGAAATGGGTGATGTGGCATGATATTTGCCACTTTGGTAGCCACATGGCTACCTAGTCATGAATGCATCAATATAGTCTCAATTGACAATAAATTAATGATTTTAGGGTAAAATAACATTACACTACATAAACACTAATGAGGCCAACTAGTATAGAATTCATTAACGATTGGTCCCAATCAATAAATCATTAAAAATTCATGAGACCCATCACCCTATTGAGAATATACCTAAATATCTTTAGTTTAAAAAAGAATAATTTAGTTCATTTTTAGGAATTTGTTATTTATGTTTCAAATATTTAGGATGTTACTTAGATTTAAAGATATTATCAATTTGTTTTAATTATTTTAGGATTTGTTAGAGCTTTGTCGCCTATAGTAGTCTTATCCGGCTTGAGCAAGATTGCCTCTCGTGAAATATACCTGTTGTCTCTACCAAACAAAAAAAAAGGATGCTATCAATATTTGAATTTTGTATTACAATTTAGCTCTATACATAAAGTTAAGAAATAAAATTTTAATAAGTTCCTCTACATAATACATCTCCTCTTCTTTTGATAAATATTTTTCTACAAAAAACCCTGACACACTTGTCACCCTCACTCCCCACTTATGAACGCATCTTCTTCCCACTGCTCCATTGCAACAGCTAACCCTAAAACATTAAAAAATGAAAATCCAACCTCATCCTAGTCGGGGTCGGGAAAACTAGCGGAGAACCCACCCACCTTTTTAAAAAAATAATAATTTATTTATATATAATTTTAAATAAACTATATACTAAGTTATTAATTATATTTTAATTCAAATAATATATTTAAAAATTAATAAACAACATGAATCATAAAAATAAAAAATTTAAGAGCTAAATTATTTTTTATACATTATGTAATTATAATTTTATTATTTAATTATTATAATAATTAATTTATTATTTTTAATAAACATAAAAAATTGAATGTTAAAATATATTATTAACTCTAATTTATAATATATATATATATATATATATAATGGTGCGGTGCGAGTTTGGGGTTTACATCTCTGAACCCTAATCAAAGAGGCTTTTTTCTGTCAAAGTTAGGCCAGTATTGGACAAGTATCTATGGGTTTAAATTTAATTCTCATGCCTATGTAGAGTAGAGGGAAGATTAGTTTGAGTGGGGAGTGAGAATGAGAGGTAGTGAGTCCTATAAATTTTTTTAATGTTCTATTATTAGGGATTAATCATTGATGGGCATTTGTCCTAGCTGGTCTAATTAGTGTTTCTATAGTTTAATGTCATTTTAGTCCCTCAAAATTTTCAATTTGGTTGATATTGATGTGTCCATGATTTGGCAGTCATGTGGCTGCTAAAGTGGCAGATAACGTGTCATATTGCACATTTGCTAACAAATTTAGTGGATCACTAACGACAAGGACTAATTTGACTGATGAAATTCAATTTTAGGGACTTATTTTCCATTTTTTTAATTTCAAGGACACCTATGATTGTGCCCTACAATTTCAGGCACCAAAATGGCATGTTACTCTTTTTAAAATGCTAGCCTTTTGTTTCTTATATTATATCCTTTATTAACCTTAAAATATTTCTTAAATTTCTTTTTTTCCCTTTTACACAAGCATGATTTTATTATTCTTTTTTTTTCTCTTCTTTCTTTTTTAACAATAGGATTTTATTTTATTTTTGTTGTTATTTATGAATATCTTTTTATATAACATTGTTTATTTTAACCATTATACTATTTATACTATTTATTTTATTATTTTAACATTATACTTCAAGATATTGATAATGATAAATAATAGGTTTATTTTATTTTCTTTTTTTATTATTTTTGAATATTTTTTATTTTACACTATTTATTTTAACCATTAAACTATTTACATTATTTATTCTATTATTTAACATTATACTTCAAGATATTTTAATCACTACACTAATCAATATAATGAAAATGTGATGTCTAGTTAAGCATGTGTTATTTTTATTTTATTTTAAACTTAATTGAAAATAATTTAAGATATACTATAAAAATATTGGTAGAATATACAATATAAAAATATAATAATTAATATTAAAAAAATGCAATTAAAATAATTTATTTTTGAATAAAAATAACAAGATTTTAAATTAACCATTCTATATATAAACGTGTAAAACTATCTGCTTCTTCATACTTCCACTCTCCTTCATATATATTATCTTAAAAATTTAAATATGCTCCTAACATGCATATGATATCCCTCTTTATATCTATAACAATATATAAAAGGAGATATCCCTTGATTTAGTCTCCACTTTTTTTGGACCATTATATCCTTAATAATACTACACATACAACAATTAATCTTCTTTTTGTAAGCACTTTTTGGAATCTTTTATTCCTTATTTCTACCCCACATAAGTTAGTTTCTATCCCATTACTCAACCCTCCACTTAATTGTACGGTTGCCTCTTAATTTGTATGGTTACTTCTTCTTCTTCTACATAATAACCTCCTGTTTCATTCTCATTTCTTATCACTATTGTTAATTTTCTTCTTCTACATCGGTAACTAATCGAATCGTTGTTTAGGCAAGCTTTTTTTTTTGTTCGGTGTATTTATCATGTTAAATACTCTCAAACTGGCCTTTAGGAAAGCTTCTCTTTTTATTCGGTTTATTTATCAAGTTAAATTAAAATTAGTTTTGTAATTTGCATTCACTTTCCATTGTTATTTGGGGTTATTTGATTTTCTATTTTGGCAATTTGAGTAATGGATAGGTTTGGCTTTTTTTTTTTCTTTTCTCCCTCATTTCTATTTTTTATATTGTTCCAGATTATTCCACACTATGTGATCGTGGATTCTATTTTTAAAGTGGCATAAGCTAGGTTTTGTGCAGATGGTTTACATTTTGTCTACATACAACTAGAAAAGAACCACATAATTATGATGAATGAATTTTCCTCACAATTATATATCCGGCATATATTTATACCCTTCTATCTATAATCTATAATAATAATTGGACTGGCCATTTACTCTTTATAGCCAACTCACTTTCTTCAACAATGTGTCAAGTTGAACTCCTTCTCTGTGTCTCTCCCTTTTTCTTTGTTAAATGTTAGTGCTAACTTGTAGAACCTAAAGCATAAGAGCGAGGGCAAAGACAAGACGAAGGAAGGAAAGTAGAAGAGAAAAATTTATTGTTGTTGTTTCATTGTATTACTGAAAGTATTGATTTCAATTTTCTTTTTTTACTTATAGTTAATGGAGTTGTAATTTTTTTTGGGGTATTTGTTGTAGATTTTGAATGATAATTTGTGATTCTTTGTTAAAGAGGAAAGTAACTAATCTTTTTCAATATCTAATTTGTGTTAAATCTTTTTTTGGCCAAGTAACCAATTTTTTTAAAAAACTGCCCTTTTTTTTTGAATTTTTAAAACTGTCCATTTTTTAAAAAACCAATCTTTTAAAACTACCCATTTTTCTACTAAGTGTTAAATCTAGTTTATTTTATCATATTCAACCAAGACTCGAAACTTTGGTATTTGAGTGACATCTGATTTGATTTTGAAATTGTGTAGAACCCATTTTATCCCATCAATGATGCTTCCACAATTCTTGGTTGAAGTGCACATGATATATAGTTGATCATCTTTTTATTAATACAATTGTTTTTTGCTAATGTAGGGATGAATCGTGACGATGATTTTTTTCTGATGCAGGAGCTACTCTCTCTCTAAATTTAGGTTTCAAACTATTCTCTCTTATATTAGTGTCTTAGGTTGTACTCTAGATTCGGTGAGATTCAATTTGGCATACCTTGGTTATACGGAATGAGATTCAAACTTGTTTGTAGTTGTCTATGATGACCTTATATAGTTGCATGAAAGTTGTTGAAATTTAAGATTGTAAATATGAGTTCATTCTCAATGTCATTTGGAAGCATTTCCCATTTTTGTGCTTTATTTTTTAAATACATATTGTAAAATATATTTTAATTTATTATTATATGATTTTTAAAACAATTTTTATAAAAATCACCTTATATATGATTTTTAAAGCAATTATTATAAAAATTAACAATTTTCAATTATATGACAATTAATAGTTTTAAAATATATTGGAGAAAAAAAAATAAAGAAATTGAAATATAAGAACTTTAAATTATTTAATCCAAACAAAAATTTGAAATATAAGAAATTTAAATTGTTTTATCCAAACAAAGAAATTGAAATTCAAGAAATGTAAATTTCTCCATCCAAACCAAAATTTTTCCAAATTCAAGGAATTTAATTGATGCATTTAAATTTCCTTGAATTTTAAATTTTTTGAGATTTTAAATTCCTCCATTCAAACACTTCTAAGTTGTTCTCCCTAAGAAACTTTTAAGTAAAATAGTTATAACCTTTAAGAGAAACTTGAAATTTTTAGTGCATGTCTTTAATATATTAATGAATAAGTTTAACTTTGGAACACTTTTATTTTTTTAAGATATTATATTAGAAATTAAAAATTTGTTTTAAATGAAAATTAAAAAAAAGCTTTAACTTCAAGATATTTTATAGTATTAATCAATCATGTATGGTAGAATAATTAAAAAAATCAAACTTATTACCAAACAAATAAAAAATGTATAACAAATTAAAATAAAGCTACTATGAAAAAATATAGTGGTACGCATTAAATAAAAAATATATATGTGTTACCCAAAAATAAATAATAGATTATTGTAAATAGTAGAGGCACAAAAATTAAAAAACAAATGCATCAAATAGACATTTATTGAAAAATAATTAAATTAATAATCTAAAGTTAACATATACATCAATATCATATTAGGGTGACCCTTAAAAAAAATCAAATTTAAAATCTTACTCAAAAATAAAATATGCTGACAGACAAGCGTGATAGTATGACTTGATTTCTTTCACGTGTTTTATGCTTTTTGTGCAATGCACAAAAAATAATTTATTAAATAACCACAAATAGTAGAGTCACAAAAGGTTAAAAAAAAAGTATAAATAAACATGCATTGAGAAAAAAATTAAATTATTAAACTAAAATTAATATATACGTCAATATATAATAAGAGAAATGGTTATAATATATTAAATTGTGATAAAGGAATATGTTACGCCAAAAGTTTGACATATTGTAACAATCTCACTTATTATTGCTTATTATAACTAATGATCTTAGACTAACAATTAATATGAGGTGATATATTAAGTTTGTGCCTTTATTATGTTACAAGAAGTACAAAAATGAGCATATACACACATGTCAGAATAAAAAATATTAAACTAATTGACTTATCAAAGTTAGCGCAATAGAAATGTAGATACACAGGCATGGTAGTTATATTTCTTATATTTTTCTTCATCTACTTTTTTATCTTATCAACTTTGTGGTTCCTTTTCTTCATATTAATCAATGTTGTTTTTTAATATATTACTAAATCTTAATAATTTGATTTGTTTTCTAATATGAAATCCCTTAATTTACTCTCACTTTTTTTAATGTTTAATTTGAAATCAATTTTTTCGATCACATCAAAAATTAGATTTTTTTCTTATTTTTCTTATTATTTTTGAATTAGTGGTAAATTAAAATTCAAAAGATCTTTTATGCTATTCTTTTTATGTGTTTTTTCTTCTTCACCTATTTTGTTATCTTTTTCTTCTACATCAACTATTGTTATATTTCTTATCTTTTTCTTCATTTTTTTTCCTTATCAACTTTCAGGTTCCTCTTCTTCATATTAATCAATGTTGTTTTTTAATATATCATTAAATCATAACAATCAGATTTATTTTTTAATTTGAAATCCCTTAAATTTATTCTCACTTTGTTTTTTTAATTTTCAATTTGAAATCAACATTTTTTGTTCACATAAATTTTTTTGATGTCTTTACTTATTTTTCTTATTATTTTAGAATTAGTGATAAATTAAAATTTAAAAGGTCTTTTTTGCAATTTTTACATGTTTTTTTTCATCTATTTTGTTATCTTTTTTTTTCTTCATCATGTGTTGTTATATTTCTTATCTTTTTCGTCATCTATTTTTTTTTATCTTATCAACTTTCTGGTTCCTCTTATTCATATTAATCAATGCTATTTTTAATATATTACTAAATCATAATAAGTAGATTTGTTTTTCAATTTGAAATCCCTTTATTTAGTCTCATTGTTTTTTTTTTAATTTTCAATTTGAAATAAACTTTTTTTAGTCACATGAAAAATTTTTGATGTCTTTATTTTTTTTTCATATTTTTCATATTGATCAATGATTTTTTTTTATAAGCAAATATTCATTGATAAAATTGCTTGAGTATAACACAAGGAGTGTCTACACTCAAGACACTAAACAGAAGTTACATCACAAGAGTATTAACAAATGACACTCTACCATATCAATGTTGTTTTTTAATATATTACTAAATCATAACAATCAAATTTATTTTTCAATTTGAAATCCATTAATTTATTCTCATTATTTTTTTAATTTTTATTTGAAATCAACTTTTTTTGATCACATAAAAAATTCTGATGTCTTTTTTAATTTTTCTTTTTATTCTTATATTTCTTATTAATTTTAAATTAGTGGTAAATTAAAATATAAAAGGTCTTTTACGAAGTTGTTTTTATTTTAATTTTTTAATTAGTCATTAGTTACTAATTTGTATAACATTAATTTTCAAGGAACCTATGCCAATGAAGCAAGATGAAGTATTAGGTAAGTACAACTCCATCTAATGCAAAAAAATAAAATAAAATATCATATTAACATAAACAGTGGAGACATAAGTAAAAAAAATGCATATAGATAAACATATGTTAAAAAATATATTAAACTATAATTAATATACACAATTAATTATATCAAATTTAGCGTAATAAAATAATAGAAATGTAGACACACAGGCATGACATTGCCTGTGTTTTCGTTAGTATAGATTAGAATAACTATCTTAAATGATAGTATTTTTAGCTGTCATTTTTCAATAAGAACGTTTTTAGGAGTTTTTCTTAACCTCTTACCTCTTTCTATCTATTATTTTTAATATCTTTAGTTTTAACTTGAATAATAAAGTATTTATCTCTTTCTTAACCTCTTAAAAAAATTATCAATAATTAAAAAAAATATTTTATTACAATATAAAGTATTTATCATAAATCTAAATTATAATTTATATGTTCTAAAATATATATTTTTTTTCAAATTTTAGTTATAATATAATTTATATATTTAAAAATATTTATTTATTATAAATTTTAATTATATAAAATAAATATTTATTCTGTGCAATGTACTTACTAAAATACTAGTTAAATAACTAAAATTATAAATACCCCAAAATATATTTTATCAATAAAATAAAATTAAAAATATCATATGAGCATGTCAATTTCTGTCATTTTACATTTATCAACTACTTTAATATATAATTTTATAAAACACTTATAATTCAATAAGTTAGGGTCCGTTTGAGGTGATTGCGAGTTTTTGGTTTCAAAATACAATTTTTAAAACAAAATGCATTTGGCTAAAATAGTTTCGAAACCATCCTCTCTCTAGATAAATTATAATAGTTATCTTTAATGAGTGGGTTTTTAGCTATTATTTTTCAACGAGAGCGTTTTTAGCTATTATTCTTCAACGAGAGCTTTTTAGAAATTTTTTAATCCTTATCTCTTTTAATCTATCATTTTCAATATCTTTAGTTCTAAATTGAATTTCAATTTTTTAAAAAAAATATCAATAATTAAAAATCAATATTGTATTACAATAATTGTTTATTATAAATTTAAGTTATATAAAATAAATATTTATTATGTGCAATGCACAAGATAAAATAGTAGTTTTTAACACATTTTCAAAACAAATTTAAGCCTTATGTCAAAACAATGAAAATTGGTTTTTTGTTTCTTGTTTTGAGTCGTAAAACTATGTCACTAGCAATGTCAAGACCACATTTACTATTATTATAAAAATTATTATTATTACTATTACATTAATATTATTATCATTATTATTATTATTAAAATTACTATTATTATTATAATTTTTCTTCTTCTTATTATTCAGATTACTATTGTTGTTACACACAAAAAAAAAGATTACTTTTGTTATGATTAAAATTATTATCATTAAAACTATTATTATTATGATTAAAATTATTATTATTACTAAAATTATTATTATGAAAATAAATATTATTATTGTTGTTGTTAATATTATTATTTTTAAAATTAATTTTATTTTTTTTATCACTATTGCTTATATAATTTTTGCTTAATAAGAACTTAAAAAATACATAATTTGTGAAAGAATTGTTGTTATCAATAACTTTTTAAAGAAAAATTATAAGGTTGACAATAACTTTTTAAAATTGAAATTGAAAATTTAAAACTAAAAACTGAAAACTTGTTTTTGATTTTTAAAAATTTTAAAACTTAAAACTAAAAACTACCCCTTAGCTTAATAACTTTTAGCAAACTTTTCAGTTTCCAGATAGCTTTGAAGCTTTCAGTTAGTTTTTCAGTTACTTTTATCAAACATAGCCTTAATGTTAGGAAATACTTTAATTTAAATTAAAATACATATTCCTTTTTTATTATACACACTTTTTCTTTCATTTTTTAAAGTAATTGATATATTTAAAATTCAAATATTTTAAAAATATTTTTTAAAAGATAAAACCACCAAGCATTTGGTGGGAAAAAAAATCATTTATAAATTATATTAGGGAGAAGCAGTACAATTTTGTGTGCTTTTTTTTTTTTCAACCTTTGCCATCTTTTATTTTTCCTCATATCAAATTTGTAGAATTATATTTCTAAGATAGATTCATGTGGTATTCTTGAGTTTTTGTGGCGTTTTTGGCTATCATGTTATAGAGATGTCAAACATAAGCAGCGCACTCGGAGCTTTAACACTCAGCCAATTTATCATTGTTCCTTCTCATTTTCTCTTGCATTGGAATCTCAAGCTTAGTGCAATAAAGCGACCGTTGATAGTGCTAAAATGGCAAAAGTTATGTCTTAAGAAATTGGAATCATTGGCGAAAAGTGTTCCTTAGCTTGACAAGATGACAATGCGAATGTTCGTGATCATGCTTTGAACTTTAGCAGTGACAAGCACTAGTTGGTGGTGCAATATGGAGATTGTTTGTAATCAGGGTTCCCCAAACACATGGGAAACTAGCGGTGTCTAAGATGAAGAAAGTAGTCACAAATTAAAAGGAAGTTACAATTTTCCTAGGAATCAACAATACCCAGGAATAATTTTCAAAACTTGTAACAAACATGAGTATATTACATTTCCATGTTTACATTCCCGGAAATCAACTTTTAATCCGTGAAACAAATACACTCTGAGATTTTCTAATTTGACCGTAACTTTTGAGCCTTCCACAAGAGCCATGACATGTGACAATAAAGCATTATCCTTCCCACTATCTGTGGATGTATTTCTTCCTTAAATAGTTAATTGGACTGCATCTCTCTCTCTGTATCTATAATCTATGTATACACATACACATACGTACAAGGGCAGGATTTTTTATTTTTATTTTTATTTTAATTAAAGAAGAGATCAGTCTTATCTATTAAAATCAAATCAACATTTAAGCAAAGTGTTCACACGTTACAATTAAATCAGATTTATAGGTGGTTGAAGTCTGATGTCTGGCAATAAAATGAAAAGTGAAGACTGTCAGAAGATTCAAGAATCCATGCAAATGTGCCAAGTCGTAGTTAGTTTCTTGAATCTTTGACGAGACATCCTTTAATCTAGATTGTACGCAGGGATGATTCTGTGTGAGCCAAATGTACCACGTCGAAGTTAGTTTCTTGTTTGACCAGTTTATTGCATAACATTGATTATTTGAGTTCCACAATTATGTTGCCTGCCAAAATTGACCATTGATTGAGTTTTCTTGTATATTATGATTGAATCATTCGATGAAATCGGTGGAAGTAAGCACCAAGTTACCATCAAAAGGGTGGCCTCATGAGATCAGCTCTTAATCATGATGCATGGTAACGGTATTATGACAGGCTGATCACTACGATTCATAACGTGTGATTAAAAAATATCTGTAAGTTATATCTGTATCTGGAGCATTGGTGTCAATATCCACCATGCACTGGAAATATACTATATAAGTAGTATATGCCACGTTCAATTAATTCAGGAACATTTTGAACCTTAGCCTCAAGACAAAGAAAATATCAAAGAGAAACACTATCCTCCATCGAAAAATGTTAGAGATTCTCAAACAAATTGCAGCCCCAAGGTATGGGAAATTGGAAGTAAAGTTCAGTAGGAGAATTTGTAAAAGCACTCAATCCTTCACCAGAGCCATTTTCAATCACTCTCTCAAATCTCGACCTGCTTTCAGGTTGTTTTCCTGTTACATGCTTGTATTTCTACCGCAAACCAGAATTAGATAACTTCAAAGCTTTTGTTGATGCTTTTAAGAGCTCTCTAGCACAAATACTTAATCACTATTATCCCTTTGTTGGCCAAGTTGTTCAATCCCAAAACTAGTGAGCCTAAAATCATTTGTGACAACAATGGTGCTCTGGTCATTGAAGCTCACGCACATATCCCATTAAAGAGTTTAGATTTTTACAATCTCAATGAAACTCTCAACAAAAGGTAGTCTCCGTTGAACCAGACTTCCCCTTGCAAATTCAGGTGACAGAGTACACTTGTAGAGGCATTTCCATAGCATTTTCTTTTATCATGTATTAGGTGATGCCGGTTCCTTTGGTAAGTTAATTTATTGGTTCTTGGTGTGAAATAGCTCAAAATAAACAACTCTCATGCATTTCAGACCATACTAGATGTGAAAACTCAATACACGTAAAGCCACTTTTGTGGCTTGGAATAATCAAAGTTTTTTTTTTGGGTGCATTTATGTAATTTAGGTGGGTGTTGGAAGCCGTAAGAGTTTTTGCTCCTATAAATAGCAACTTATTTGATTAGTTGTTGCATTCCATTAGAGAGAAAAAACATAAGAGTATTCTCTAAGTATTTCTTCTATTTTATAGAAAGAGGTGTATTCCCTTATTATAAGAGAAAGTGTAATTGTTCTTTTCTTATATTTAGAGAGAGATTGTAATTTTTCTTCCACTTGGTAAAATTATTTCTCTAGTCTTGTCTGTGGTTTTTCCCTTATCAGTTGGAGGTTTTTCACGTTGAAATATTGTGTGTTAGTTCTTATTTTTCTCATCTCTTATTTTAATTGCATGATATTATTCTGTCACTTTGATACCCAACATTGGTATCAGAGCCAATAGGTTGCTAATATTATTTCGCTGCGACACGTTGGTACGATGCAGAATTCTTGAGAAATTTCTTAGTATGCTTTGTGGTTGCAGCGTAGTTTGATCTTCCACATCAGAAAAGAATTTTTCTTGCTACTGGTAATATAGTGTGGTAGTGTGAAAGTGTATGTCTAGGAAAGTTTTGGCTAGGAAGGACTTGGTATTTAAGTGTGTCCATTAGTGACCCACCTCTCTTTCTTAGAAACTTGCCTGATGTATTAATTCACAGACTACAGTCACTATTCTAGTATACAGTACTATTCACGGTGGAAATTGTGTAAGTCAGTTCAGCTGAAAAATTATTTGGTGTAAAACCATGACAACAGAATACAAGATAGAGAATTTCAAAGGGAGTAATTTCTCCCTGTGGAAATTAAAGATAAGAGCAATTTTGAGAAAAGACAACTGTCTAGATGCAATTAAAGGCAAACCCGTAGATATCACTAATGAAAAGTGGAAAGAGATGGACGACAATGTTGTTGCCAATTTCCACTTAGCAATGTTAGATTCAGTTTTGTCCAGTGTTACGGAGAAGACTGCAAAGGAGATTTGGGATGCTTTCATCAAATTATATGAGGTCAAGTTACTTCACATTAGAATATTCTTAAAGAAAAAACTCTACACTCTTCGAATGAGTGAGTCCACATCGGTGATGGATCACATCAACAATCTAAATGCGCTATTTGCTTAGGTTAGTGTCAGATTTCAACATAGAAGAAAATGAACATGCAGAGCTTCTACTTCAGAGTTTACCAGATTCGTATGATCAACTCATCATCAACATAACAAATAATAATGTTGTCGACCGTCTATCGTTTGATGGTGTTGTTGGAGCTATTCTTGAAAAAGGATCCAGGCGAAAGAATAACGAAGATAGGTTGGAAAATTCAAAGCAGACAGAGGCTTTAACAATGATGAGAGGCAAATCAACGGAATGTGGCTCCAGTGGGAGTCAAAATCATGGTAGATCAAAATCTCAAAGAAAGAAGAATCTCAAATGCTACAACTGTGGCATAAGGGGGCACTTGAAGAAAGATTGTTGGCACAATAAGAAGAATGGAGGAAAGAACTCTGAAGCATCAAACTCTCAAGGTTATGTTGCAAGTACCTCAAGTGATGGAGAAGTCCTGTATAGTGAAGTAGCAATCAATTGTAAAGGCGAAAAACAACTACATGATATTTGGATAGTGGATTCAGGTGCAACTTGGCACATGACTCCACACCGAGATTAGTTTTGCACTTATGAGCCTTTCTCGGAAGGATCCATGTTCCTGGGAAATGATAATGCCTTAAAAATTGTTGGAGTTGGTACTGTCAAATTAAAAATGTATGATGGTACTGTTCGCATAATTTAAAAGGTACGACATGTGAAAGGCTTGAAGAAGAACTTATTGTCCATTGGGCAATTGGATGACCTTGGGTGCAAGATCTATATTAAAGGTGGGATCTTAAAGGTAGTGAAAGGCAATCTTGTAGTGATGAAAGCAGAGAAAATCACATCCAATCTATACATGCTTTTGGGAGATACGTTGCAAGAAGTGGATGCATCAGTTGCAATAGCAAGCCAAGAAGAAGCAATGATGATGTGCCATTGTAGACTCGGTCATATGTTAGAACGATGCCTGGAAGTCCTTGCAGAACGTAATCTCTTGCTTGGGCTCAAAACGGTGAATTTACCTTTTTGTGAGCACTGTGTGATAAGCAAACATCATAGATTGAAGTTTGCTAGAATAACTACTAGAAGTAAACACATACTCAATTTGATCCATTTTGATGTGTGAGAATCACCAGAAATATCCATGGGAGGAGCAAAGTATTTTTTATCATTCATTGATGATTTCTCCAAGAGATTATGGGTGTACCCAAACAAGAAAAAGTCATATGTGTTTGCAATATTCAAGGAACTCAAAGCACAAGTGGAGCTTGAAACTGGCAAAAGAATTAAGTGCTTGAAGACAAATAATGGAGGAGAATATGCAGATGGTGACTTTTTGGCATTTTGCGAACAAGAGGGTATTTCAAGACAATTCTCAGTTCCATATACACCTCAGCAGAATGGTGTGGCACAGTGGATGAATAGAACTCTCCTAGATAGAACAAGAGCCATGCTGAGAACAGCAAGAATGGCCAAATCTTTCTGGGCAGAAGCAGTTAAAACTGCCTGTTACGTGATAAATCGATCACCATCAACAGTAATTGGTTTAAAGACACCGATGAAGATGTGGAAAGGCAAACCAATTGATTATTCTTCTCTAGATGTTTTTGGATGTCTTGTGTATGTGATGTACAACTCGTAAGAAAGAACAAAGCTAGATCCAAAATTCAGGAAGTGTATATTATTGGGTTATGTTGACAATGTTAAGGGGTATTGCCTGTGGGATCCCACTGCCCACAAGGTTGTTGATAGCAGGGGTGTAGTTTTTTTTGCAGAAAATGAATTGCAAAGTAAGCGATAAAATGACAACACTTCTCCAGAGACTACTTCAATACAGATAGAGGGAAAATCTAAAGAACATGTCTCTTCTGAAGCAGAACTAGAGCACAGAGAACAAAAACCAGATGAGATTAATGATGAAGGAGATGTTCGATGAACAACACATCAGATAAGGAAACCATCTTGGCATTCAGATTATGTTATGGCAAGCCATGATGTGTACTGTCTTCTAATTGAAAAAGGAGAACCATTAACTTTTCAAAAGGCTCTAAGGAATTCAAATACTTCTCTATGGATGCATGACAGTAATGTAGGAAGAAATGGAAGCCTTGCAAGGAAATAAAACATAAGAACTTGTTGAACTTCTAAAGGGTTGTAAAGCCATCAGAAACAAATAGGTATACAAGATCAAACGAGATGGTAATGATCAAGTGGAACGATATCGTGCAAGATTGGTGGTCAATGGATATGCTCAGAAAGAAGGTATTGATTTTAATAAGATATTCTCACTGATTGTTAGACAAACCACAATCAGAGTTGTTCTAGCTATGTGCGTTGCATTTGATTTACGTCTTGAGCAACTAGATGTAGAGACTGATTTTCTCCATAGTGAACTTAAAGAGGAAATATATATGCTCCAATTGAAAGGCTTTAAAGAACAAGGAAAAGAAAACTTGGTTTGTAGGTTGACCAAATCTTTGTACGGTCTAAAGCAGGCACCAAGATGTTGGTACAAGAGATTTGATTCCTTCATTATTAGCCTTGATTACAATAGACTGAGTTCAAACCATTGTATGTATTACAATAGGTTTGATGATAATGATTTTATCATTTTGTTGTTGAATATGGATGATGTGTTGGTGGTAGCCCTAACAAAGATTGAATCCAAGAATTGAAGGTACAGTTGGCTAGGGAGTTTGATATAAAGGACTTGGGACCAGCAACCAAGATTTTAGAGATGCAAATTCATTGAGACAGAAAAAATAGGAAGATTTGGCTTTCTCAAAAGAATTACTAGTAGAAGGTCTTGCGGCGCTTTAACATGCAAGACTGTAAGCCAATTTCGACCCCACTTCCTATCAATTACAAATTATCCTCAAGTATGAGTCTTAGCAATGAAGTGGAGTGGATGGAAATGTCTCGAGTACCGTATGCATAAGCGGTGGGAAACCTTATGTATGCCATGATATGTACAAGACCAGATATTGCACAAGCAGTGGGAATGGTTAGTAGATTTATGGCAGATCCTGGTAGAAAGCATTGGAATGTTGTTAAGAGGATCCTTAGATACATCAAAGGAACCTCAAGTGTTACATTATGTTTTGAAGGATGAGAATTTATTGTCAGGAGCTATGTCGATTCAAATTTTGCAGGAGCTCTTGATAAAAGAAAATCTACTACTGGCTATGTGTCTACACTTGCAAGAGGGGCGATAAGTTGGTTATCCAATTTATAGATTGTTATAGCTCTATCTACTATAGAAGCTGAATATATGGCAGTTACTCAAGTATGCAAGGAAGCTATTTGGATTCAAAGGTTAATGGAAGAACTTGGGCATAAGCAGCAGAAGATTTCTGTTTATTGTGACAGTCAAAGTGCTTTACACATTGCAAGGAATCCAACCTTTCATTCCAGAACAAAGCACATAAGCGTTCAAACCACTTTGTTCGAGAAGTAGTAGGGGAAAGAAGTGTGGATATGCAGAAGATTCATACCAAAGACAATCTAACAGATGTTATGACAAAGCCGATTAACACTGACAAGTTTATATGGTGTCGATCCTTTTACAACCTATCAGAAACGTAAGCAACAAGGAATTGGCAAGATAAAGATATCTTTGAAAGCTCACAAAAGTAGCTTTACGTGGGAGATTATGAAAACTCAATAGAAGTAAAGCCACTTTTGCGACTTGGAAGTCAAAAAAAATATTTCGGTGCATTTATGTAATTTAGGTTGGTGTTGGAAGTCGTAGGAATTTTTTCTCCTATAGATAGCAACTCATTTGATCAGTTGTTGCATTTCATCGGAGAGAAAAAACATAAGAGTATTCTCTAAGTATTTCTTCTATTTTATAGTGAGAAGTGTATTCTCCTATTATAAGAAGAGTGTAATTGTTCTTTCCTTATATTTAGAGAGAGGTTGTAATTTTTCTTCCACTTAGTAAAATTATTTCTCTAGTCTTGTTCGTCATTTTTCCCTTATCAGTTGAGTTTTACACGTTAAAATATTGTGTGTTAGTTCTTATTTTTCTCATATCTTATTTTAGTTGCATGATATTATTTTGTCACTCTAGTACCCAACACTAGATACCTTCGTGCATGTTTTTCTCCCAAATATGAACCATCCTTGTACCAAACTTCTATCAGGTGCTCCATGAAAGAGATACAGAACATGCCAATGAACCATATATCATTGAAACGCCTTTGTCATATCAAAGCATCAAGTATTGACATGCTGCAGAGCCTTGCTTCTGAGAACAAAGATTGAGGCTTTCTCTGTGTATGTATGGATAGTGTTGGGTCAAGAGGGACCGGCCATGGTGGTGTCCTCAGGACAAAAGTTTCCTATCACTGAAGTTGACTTTGGAATTGGGACTCCCTTGCTAGGGACAGTTTACACTTCCAAAGGGTGTGAGTTGGTTACATAAACCAAAGGTTAAATGCCAAGGGTTATAGTTTGTGGACCGTGTTTGCTATCTTGCGGCCTGAACTGGAAGCTGCATTGTAGGGTGACCCAATTTTCCAGCCCATGTCTTCTCATCTTCAACTTTAGCGCAGAACATTGCTTTTTTATCTTCTATATGGTTCTATATCAGCATTGTCATCATTAGTTTTTTAATAGGATATATTCCAACAAATATTGTTTATCTTGATCCGTAGTTTGTCATAAATGGTTGTGTAGTAAAACATGCCAATATGTCAAATTGTCAACCAATAAATACTTTGAAAACAACGGGGAAATATTCTGAAAACCCAGTGTGATTTACATATCAATA
The DNA here is from genome assembly GCA_004329165.1 of Spatholobus suberectus. Classification (NCBI taxonomy): domain Eukaryota; kingdom Viridiplantae; phylum Streptophyta; class Magnoliopsida; order Fabales; family Fabaceae; genus Spatholobus; species Spatholobus suberectus. The sequence goes on along the minus strand of CM014730.1, from coordinate 75,849,184 downwards.
GATTAGTTGGTGACAAGAAGAACAACACTTTTACAAACACAAATAAGATACAATGCTTATCAAGAAGAAGAAGATCAATCAAATGGTTTCAATTACCATTACACAATTGTGCTACAAATCTTAATCTACCTCGAGTGAAAAGCAATTGAAATAAACTTAGTACAGTAGGTGTGCAGCTCTGGCCCATCAGAAAATTATAGCCCAACTGTATAAGAATGTCTAATTTACAATCCACAACTAGTGACTGATCAACAAAACTCAACAATGTATAATTAGATATACTTAGTTCAATATTCGGATTTCAGATAACCATAAGCATGAAGACAGTGAGGACAACAAAATGATTGCTTGTGTAGAGCTGAACCTGTGTCAAATATGACACAACACACTTGTGTATTTCTCATTCTTTGAATCTCTTTTTGCAATTACAACAGAATCAATGGATGCAGGTGACAAGCATTCATTAATTGACTTTAACTGAGCAAACTCTCAAAGCACTGGAAGAGAAGTAGTGTTTCAACTGACCTTGGTGCATGATATTACGAGATTGCAAGGCTACAAACGTAAAGGGTTTCGAAATGACATCAAATTAGTATGCGTAGTATTCATGCAACAACATTTCAATTACCTTTAGTTCTTTCAATCAGTCTGAGTAACATACAACGAAATTTGAAGTACATTGCGTCAACTCAGAAATGTGAAATTCCTTAACTAGAGAGAATGATTGAAAGTCTCTGCAAAGCATACGCAGTCATTGCGTCAACTTAGACTGTTGCAGTCCATTTTTTATTTTGTTTTTGATTTAAGTTTTTATTTTTTCATCTTTATGAATTTCACACTTGATAAACCAAAGTTAGAAAGAATTCTCTGCTATATAGCCCCTTAATATTAAACACAAGTTTATGGATCCGCAATAAAATAAAATAAAAATTTGGTATGGTGAATATGGATTTAATTTGAAAGCAATTTGTTGCTCTGTATTAAAATTTTGAAAATCATGGGAAATAAAATTAAAGGAAGTACAATAAGCCCATTAGATGGATTATTACATACATTAAGTATACGATAGATGTCACTTGAAGCACGGATTAATGCATTCGTATGAGTAGATAACTGGTGTAAATTAGAATTAAACAGTACACCATACCAAACTCATCAAATTCTGAAATAGTCGTGTCTTTTGACCTCAGCTTTGATTATTCGAGCGTCAACACCTGAAATTCGAGAAGCAGCTAGTTACCTTCCTAGTTTTGGAATTTTGAAATACATAGCAAAATGGCAGAAAATGAAATTGTAACTATATAAGCAATTAATCAGGTAAGAGCCGAAACCAACAACATGTGCAATTAATAATGCATAAATCTCAATTTTATTATATTGTTAAGTTTGAAAAGGAAAACTAAAATATGTGAAATAATTCAGAAAATAAAAATAAAAATCAAAGGACAAAAGAATATTATTTTAAATGGAATTGCTATTAAAATTTAGCAGAAAGGCAGTGTGACCCATCTACATTTGTTCTCAAGTAATATGTGGAAAGTCATTTTCCATTTATCTTACCAGCAAGAAAGGCTCTTCTGGTTTTGCTTAGCTCTCTAGTGACATCCACCATATTTATTCTCTCTTTTGGTGATTCCACTGAACAAGCAAGTCCAATCTTAAAGAGTGAAACTAAGCACTTTTCAACAGTTGGAGTAAGATTCTGATTGTTTTCTTCTTTTATTGCTTCTCCTTGTTTGGGTACAAGTGATGGGTCCAAAATCTGTAAAAGATTATTGGGAAATGAATTTTCCACAAAGTTATGCAAATTTTGACCATCTTCAAAGATTTAATTTGTGGGTCTTCTTCCTGTAAACATTTCCAACATAAGAATCCCAAAGCTGTACATGTCGCCATTCATGGACACCTCAGAACCCACTCCATACTCTGAAATATATACCAAAAATTGTCAATACTTTGTAGTTAGTAAATATCAAGTTTTCATCAAAAGATAAGGGAATTCAAAGAAACAGTGATTCGAGAGTTTAGAACATACCTGGAGGAGCATAGCCAACAGTCCCCTTTATTCCAATTGTACTTGTTTGCGTAGAAGTGGTACCATTGATGGTTGAGAGAAGTCTTGCTATGCCAAAATCACTCACATGAGCAATCATGTCATCATCAAGAAGGACATTGCTTGGCTTTAAATCACAATGAATGATCAATTGCTCACATTCATGATGAAGATAATGCAATGCACAAGCAACATCAATCATGATATTTAATCTTTGATCAAGGCTTAATGTTCTCGGATGCTCTGCCTTAACTGTCCTCGGATGCAGCCATTGCTCTAAGCTTCCATTTCTCATGTACTCAAAAATTAAAGCTTTAAATTCATGACCTTTGTAATCTGTGCTGGAACAACATGTCAAAATCTGAACCAAATTTCGATGCTTAATATTTTTAAGTGCATTGCATCCAGCAATGAAACTCTTGTGAGCTCCTCTTTTTTGAAGGTTTAGGACCTTTATGGCAACAACTTTGTTTTCTAACTCGAGAGCCCCTTTGTAAACAGAGCTAAAATTGCCAGACCCTATCAAATTTGTAGTTGAGAACCCATCAGTTCCATTGTGTAGGCTTTGGTATGAAACTTTAGCCAACTGGTCGATTGTTGGTGAATCCAAAGATGGTTCTTATTCCTTTTCCTCATCCAATAGATAGTTATAATAAATGACAGTATGAGAAGAAAAGCAACCACACTAACTATCACTGCTATCAACCTGAACTTGTGAAGTTTTGCAAGTTTCCTACCTTTGTCAGTGCATGGTGGTAGATGTAGTTCTGAAATACCTCCACAGAGCTTACTATTTCCAGTCATCACTAACCCACTTGCATTTCAAAAGACACCTTCAGTCGGTACCTCACCATCCAACATGTTAAAAGACACATTGAAATATTCTAAGAAAGGAATCTTCTGCAGAACATTCGAAATTGATCCAGACAAGTGGTTTTGTGACCGGTCTAAACGTTGAAGACCTTTGAGTGATGCCAAAGAGGATGGTATAATTCCATGAAAAGAATTCCCTTCCAAGTAGAGGTGCTCCAACATTATGCATTTCCCTATAGTTCTGAGAATATGACTAGACAGATGATTCTCAGACACATCTAGCGAATTGAGATTTTTTAGGTTGCCCACTTCTTCCGGTATACTACCACTCAGTGAGTTTTATGACAAATATACAAAACGTTTGTTAGAGAGGAAAGATTAAAAACCTCTAAGGGTATGGTTCTTGTAAGGTTGTTTTTCTAAAGGCCAAGATATTGTAACTTTTGGCAGTTTCCTATAGTTGGAGGAATATTTCCTTCTAACATATTTTCTCCTAAACCCAAATAAAACAATTGACTAAGATTGCTGATGAAGGCTCCTATCTGTCCTGACAGCTTGTTTGCACCCAATTCTAACTTTTTCATTTTCTGTAACTTCCCAAAAGTTGTTGGGATAACCCCACCAATGCGGTTATATTGCATCATCAAGAGAGTTAAGCCAATTAGATTTCCTATTGCCTCAAGGATTTCTCCTGATATCTGATTTCCTCTTATATATAGTTGACTGAGTTGGGTGGATAAATTGCCCAAGGAATTTGGCAAATGACCTCCAAAATGATTGTAGCCTATATTTAACTCTTGCAACTTACTACAGTTTGCCAATGATTTTAAAAACTCCAAATCATTGGTTGAATTGTCATCTAGATTGTTCGAAGCCAAGGATAAAATTTGAAGATCATTTAGCTTCCCCAGATTCGGAACTTGTCCTGCGTAATGGTTTTCATCGATATCAAGGTTTGAAAGGATAGATGCATTTGCGATGGAAGGTGGGATTCGACCAAAGATTTGATTGGCAGCAATATAAAGTACTTGGAGATTAGGGAGGGTGTGGAAAATGTTGGATGGAAGAGAGCCATTAAATTGATTTTCTAGAGCTACGATCACAGTAAGAGATGACATATTATAAAGACAAGAAGGAAACGTTCCAGTCAGTTTGTTGATGCCTAGTGATACATATGTCAAGCTTTTGAGACGGCATATTTCTTGCGGAATATCTCCCTCTAATCTGTTTTCACCGAATAAGAGAGCAGTTAGGGATGAAAGATTCCCTATGAATGATGGGATTCCTCTGGTTAACTCGTTCTTATAAATGTACAAATATTGAAGCTTCTGAAGTGAGCCAATTTTGATTGGTATTTTGCTAATTAGATTGTTCCCATATAAGAATAGGCGTTCGAGATGAGTGCAACCTGTCAAGTTTGTAGGAATTTCCCCTGCCAATGAGTTGTCATGGACATAGAGTTGCTGCAGTTGTGACAACCGTCCCAATTCTTGTGGGATATTCCCATAGAAGCTGTTGTTTGTGAGGTTGAAGTTTCTCGTATAAGAGAGATTGCCTACATGAGGAGATATAGATCCCTTCAACTTGTATCCTTGCAAGCTCAACTCTGTGACTCTTTAAAGCATGGGATTGCATGTGATTCCATGCCAGTTACAGAAGTGAGTAGAAGTATTCCAAGAGAGCAAGATTCCACATGGGTCAGTGGATATGGATTCCCTAAATTTGAGCAGCGCCAAATGATCAGTCTCATTTCTTGATGCAAAGGCAGTCATGTTTGGGCTAAACCATAGTCAGTTTAATAATGCAAAGAGAGAAAAGAGGTGGACATATATAGACCAAAATGCAAGTAACATAAGAGGAAAATGTTTCATTTTGATAAGGAATTGGAATCTGGTAGATGGTGGTATTTCTATTCTTAGATAGCTTTATATAGAGTTCCTTAATTGAAGAAAGGGGGCATGTGGTTCCGGATAAGGGGTATGAATGACGTGGCAGTGCCTTGTTGATACACTAATTTTTCTTAATGGTTTACAATTAGAGTCCATTTGGTTTTCTAATCCAATGATGAGGTTAACTTAAAACAATCAGGGTGCGGCTCCTAAATATGCAGTGGACCGGGCAGCCAGCATGTGGCAGTATGCATCCAAGGCCCAAGTGCTTAAGCAAGGCATAAAGTCATCCAAAAGTTGAAACAAGGGCAAAAGCTGAACGAATTTTTTTTCCAAAAATGAAATCATTCAAAAATCAAAACATTTTGCCACATGGTCATGTAAGCCATTAGATAAAGGCCTATAAATTAATAAGACAAATTCATCCTTTCTTTTGTGAGATTGAAGAAGATGACTAACACACATTAATTAATTAATTAGAAGAAAAATAATTAGGTAAAAAGAAGGAGATGATGAGTCTCAACAATCTTGAGGGTAATTTTGGAAAAATGATACAAATTGTTATCAAATTTAATGCTCCTAACTACATTAACCAATTTTCTTAATCCATGTGAGTTGGTTAAAAGGGTCTTATATATAGGGACAAAAATAGTAGTATTGTTATATAACATTTATCAAGTAAAATGTTTCCATTATCTTTATTTCCTTTTAACTTTTATATTTAAAAATAGTTTTTAGTTTAGGTGACATACATTTCTTCAGAGTATTGGGTTAAGAATTATTGAGTTTTGTACAACAATCACTCTTATGAATGATTGTAGAGTTTGAGTGACTACCACTATTTAGAATAAAATTTATGTGGCTATGTTTTGTTCATATTAATATTCACTTTATTGTTTCTCCGAGTTGAATGATTGTAGAGTTTGAGTGATTACCACTTTTGCCCATAATCAAATAATTAGCACATGCTTCTTGTATGTTTTGTTGTCTGTTTTTTCAATTACGACATTGTCTGTGGTAGCTCTCTTAGTCTTATTGGCAATTTTCTGTTGGATTTGCCATGCGATATTGGTCACCTTGAGTTTGCCTTGCTAGGTAATTAAAATTGCGAACTAGACTGGAAGAATAACCAAAATGTATATTGCTAATACTTTGATTGAGGTCCTGCTTCCTCTGATTGTTGCTTTAGTCAGGATTAAGCTATAGTAGTGATATAATAATTTTTCATATCAGGAAAAGGACAAGCTGTATAATAGAGCATATATACCATGATTTTCTCCTGTACTTACACTATTATAAAATGAAATTTCATGATTCAAAAGTAGATAACAAATGAATCGAATGGATATTTAGTAATTTATATAATGAAGTTTGACTAATGCTGCATGAAGAAGTCAAATTTAATCCTGAAAATTGAGAAATTTTAGTAACTACTAACCTCTTTTTATGAATCTACTCCTATATTATAAATTAGAATATACAATTTAAAAAGTGAAATTCTAACTTTTCTGCTCAATTAAATATTTTTTATATTTTTTCTCTCCTCTCTTTTGAATGTGCATTTCATGCACTATACTTGTAATTAGACAAAAAAATTATCTCTCAAACTATCCTTCTTTTGTCTTTATTTGTATATTCGTTATTCTCAACTGCTTATCTCTTTCATTCTACTCTCTTTTATCTTTATTTTTAAATTAAATTTTAATGATTTTTTTAAAAGAAATTGTCAATAGTTAAAAGTAACTTTATATTACAATTTAAACAGCTCATTATAAATCTAAAATATAAGTTATATACTTAAAAATATTTATTTATTATAAATTTAATTATAATATAATTTATATATTTAAAGATATTTATTTATTTTTAATTTAAATTATAATATAATTTATATATTCAAAAAAATTATTTATTATGAATTTGAATTATATAAAAATAAACATTTATCTTATATAAATTCAAATACTAGTTATAAAATAAAGATTTTAATTTTTATACATTGTCAATGTAAAAAATATTTCACTATTAATCAATCAAAAATAATATTATTATGACTTTTAAAAATCTTAATCTATAAAAAAAGTAATAAATTGAAATTTTGAAAAAAAAATCAACCAAAGTTAAATAGAATCAAGTAAAAATATTAATTGTCAATGCTTAAAATATATGGTAGTTTTGTAATATATTGCCAATTTATTTTATTGATATTGAACACGCTTTTTTATGTGGTATAATATTTGGTAATATTAATTGTAACATATTGTCAATTGTATGCAAGTATATACACATTTTTTTATCTATTGAACAGATTCACTTTTTTAATTTCGTTTTTTTTTTCTTATTATATCCTCTCTTATCTATGCATTTTTTTTTGTTTATATTACTGTTAGAAAAACATAGGATAAGATAATTTTTATATTTCTTGGTATTATTTCTATATTCAAATGTCATCCGTGTAATAAAATACAATTAAACAAAAAATTGAATTCAAAATTTTATCTTCTTCAAAGATTTGTCTCGCACGAATTTGGCCATAGGACTACTTAGAGGAAACAGAAAAAAATGAATAAACTACCTTGTAATAATTATATATTTCTTTTAATAAGTTATTAAAAAAATATCATTTTTATATACTTTTCTAATCTCATTTTATCTATTCTCAAAGAACCTATGACATTAATGTATTTCATTTAATATTTATTGACCTCAAAGAAATGACTCTTAATTAACGGTATTTTTGTTATAAAAAAAAATTAATACATGAGATATTCTAGATTGATTCTTATAAAAGAGTCAAACAAAACCTCTAATTTAGTTCTTATAATAACGACCAGAAGTAGTACAACAAATAATAATTATAAAAAATAATAATTTGATACTACCCTGAAATAAAAACTAATAGTACATAAATTAAAAACAATCTTATTTACAAAATTAATAATTTAAAATATTTTATATCCTTCGGAAGTCTTTTTTGTATATATTTATTATAGTGATTCTTTTATTAATAATTGTTATTATAAATCATTGATTCTCGTATGATGTAATTATTCATCATTGTAATTTAAATATTACTATATTTTGATATAAAGTTTCCAATTTTTTTAACGTAATTAAATTACATAATAAAAATAAGAAAAAAGTAAGAAAATAAATTTAAAAAAAAACTGATGTATTATTAGTTTAACACCTTTGGAACTCGTAGAAGCCACAATAATAGAAAATGATTGAGCTGTTTTTTTTTTTTATAAGAAAAATATTTATATTGATAAAATAGAGGCATAATAAGCACAAGGTGTGACAAAAGGTTGGCATCCAAAAGGTATGGGTACAATAAATTAGTTTATCTCAATATGAAAACAGCTAGCATAGCAACCCACATAAAGACAAACAATGCAACCCCACCCCTGTCCAAAATTATTAAGACCGCAAGGACCCTTATTTGAACATAAACCATATACATAAGTTTGGTACCCAATAGGACTACAAATAATACACATTTTAGGCAGCTGTTGTAGAATCCCACGCCTAGCCAAGGACAACGAGACTATGATTTGTAGTGCAATGATACAAAAGGCTTGAAGTGTGCAGAAGGACCCCACCAATCAAAGGAGCTGAAAATGATTGAGCTGTGGAGGAGATATTGATGCCTTTACAGACTAGCTGGCTCTGATTTCATGAGTTGTAGTTTGCTGAAACCAAGTTATAACAGTCAAATAATGAATTCACCTATTGCCATAAAAGAAGAAAATGTCCATTCTCTCATTGATAGGTGTGGAATAACAAGTTTTGTTTCTTTTATACTTATATCCAAATTGTTTTGTAGTTATTTTCTGGATGACTTTTTGATGTGCTTAACTTGTTCATATTATGTTTTTGTCTCTGGCTACTCAAGATTAAAGTGCCTCATCCAAGTTAATTACCTATCCACTCTTATTTCCATTCAAGTGCCAAACCCTGGCATTCACTTTTCTTCATACAGATATTTCAAAATCATGGAACTGCTGAACTTATTGGGTGATACCATGGAAACTTCTGGTCAGCCAACGACCGATAGTTTCCAATCTAAACATGCCTCATTGGAGTCCTGTTGATCTTGCCACTGATGGTAGTTTCCAATCTAAACTTGCTTCATTCGGGAAAAAGGATGCTCCCTTAATGTTATGAGCATTATTTTGCTTGCAGATGAACCAATAAATTGCACACTGTTGTAAAATTGTCACTTCTTTGAGTTTTGTCAAAACCTTTATATAAATAATCAACCTTAAGTGTAAAGGCACATCCAATTTCCATTATGGATAACAAAATAACTGCTTCCTAGGATAGTAGTTGCCTTATATGCAAAAGAGAGTTATGAAATCCAAAGGTTGACACGCGTAGTTTGGAGGTTAATATGGTAAATATCAGAGCTGTTAAAATTCTGTTGTCGTCTAAGGTTGACACACGTAGTTTAACTGCACTGTTTTAATTTGTTTCATTCTGTTGTCGTTGTCTTGGTTTAAAGGCCAATCCACGTTGTGTATATTTGATTTCTTTCTAGTTGTATGATTCAGGCTCCTTAGCAAGCGAACATGATGAGATGGACGTGATACCCCTGATCCAAGTTTTTGTCAATACATATGCGGTCAGTCTCATCGGTTTTTTTTCTTATGTTATTTTCTCATTTGAATATAAATTCCCTTTAAGAAAATCCAAACAATTTGATTCTAATGAGTTGCTAATTTAATTTTAGTTAATAAAATTTCCAAGTAAAAGTAAAAGACAATAAAAGAGAGAGAAAAAAATCATTGATTCAAAAATAAGATTAACTTTCTCAATTTATTTTTATCTATTTCATTTTATTATCGTTTTTTTTAAATTTGTAGTAAAATTAATTTCCAAGAATCTATTTATTCGAAAAAATAAAATTAACATTCCTTAAAGATATCATTTCTTAATATGAAATTAATTGCAGATTTATTCCTAAAAATAATATTTTAAAAAATAAAATAAAGATTTAGTAATAGTTCTTTTGGATGCACTTTCTGTTTGATTATTATGAAAGCCTTAGAAGTAATTAATGATAATAATTTTTTATACTCTTTTTGTTTGGTTATTGCAAAAGCCTTTTTAAGAAAAATTAAAAATTAAAACATATCAACACAAATGTTTTCTACTAAAAGAACTACATAACTTTGTTCCTCATTACACTCAGGGATACAAAGGAATACGGAATCATTATTGTCGAGTTCAAAACAAAAAAGTAAATGTTTTTTCAAATTCTCTTATTTTGAAAAAAAAAGTTGTTTTAAATAATAATGTTAGATCAAAGGACGATCCTCAATCCTTAAAGTTTTAATGACAACAAACAAAATATAAGAATTTATTTATTTAAGTAAGACTCTTGTACTATTCATCCTAAGTAGGTCCCCTTGAACTCATTTTAAGATCGTCTGTCAGGTATTGCATCTGTTCAAGTGCTCAATTTGCATCGTCCTAGAAGAAGGCTAGTCCACGAAGAAGAATAAGCTTATCATATAAGCTTAGAAGCATATCAAGAAAGCCTCAATAGCTTCATTCTTTAGGCAACCAACGATAAATTCATAATTCTTCCAAACTTCATCAAAAGGCGAGCAAAAAGAACAAAGCAATGGACAAGACAACTTAGTCAGAGATGACAGCGTACCTTATTCTGAAAAGCATATATGTTTACTTGCAAGTTGGCATTTGTACAAGAAAAGAAATATAAGCAATATACTTTATCAAATTCTACAAGACAGATTGGTGAAAGGATTAAATATAGCATTTAATGTTTTAATGTTCAAAACCAAGGAAAAACCAGAGAGAAGCCTTCAATAGTCCTTAATGAATACTTTCAAGAACTCTATAAATACTCAAAAGATCAAGTGCAAGAAAAAAAAAACTTTTTGCTGAATAAGAATTTTTGTGCATGTTGAGAAATATTCTAAGTGTTTCCATATACTCTTTGCACCTTAGTAAATACTCTCAGTACATAGGCTTTAACATTCTCATTCGTCTTTCAGGACACAGCCTTATGAACATTATCCTTAAACAATTCTTTGAGAATTTGCAAAAGTCTTAGCTAATAAAAAAAAAACTTGCTTGTAATTGCCTAAAGAGACTTGAAAAAAAAAAAATACTTCAAACAATGTGAAACATTGTTTTCTATAAGACTATTAATGAAGATTTTGATGGTTTGCAAAAGACTGGACTAATCTCTAGGTGAGACGAGCCAATATAAGTCGCCTATATTATTTCTCTTTCCCTTATCTTGTTATTGGTTTATCTAACCAAGGGAATTGAGTTGCTTATGTCGTTTGTTGCTTTCAAACTACAAGTTTTAAAAAACTTCTTTTTAACACTAAGACGATCCATTCGTTTGCCTGTCTTAAATATGTTTTTAAGAAAAGGATTTGTGAAAATTTTTTATAAACACAATTCAACCCCTTCTTGTGTTTATCTGCGTGTCTTACAATTTTCATGTTCAAAAACAATAAATAAAATATCTAAAAATATTCTTCTTCTTCTTCTTTTTTTCCTTTGAGGGGTAAAATAAATAAGTTATCTAAATTTACACATTTAATTAGAGTTAACAATTCTAGGATGGACGTCATATGATGCTAACATCTTTTCTACTTGTAATAAACTTCCGAAGCCAAAATCTAGTTTCGAAGACCATTTTCTTTTATAATGATTTTTTCCAATATTTTTTTAAAATAAACTTTAGTGACAACTCCATATTTTTTTAAATCTTTTCGTTGTCCTGTCACAATTTTAGTTATTGCGACAAAGGCCATTGAGTTACTATTAGTTATATTTTCCTTTAAAGTAAGATTTTTTTTTTAACTATAACTTTAAAATATGCAGTGGAAAAATACCGTCAATAACAAAAATTAAAAGATGTTAAATGCAAAGACAAACAAAAAGCAAAAAAAAAAAAAGTGCTAGCTATGAACAAACATGGATTATATTTAAAAATAATGAGTACTTAGATTGGATTAAATAAGAGTAATTACATCAATGAAAGTTTTTTAGATGTAATCATTAATGTGTATATTTCATACGGAAGTTTTTGTTTTTTGGCCTTTACAAATTTAATGCCTCATAAAGAAAAGCCAGAAAAATAAATTCTCATCTAGTTGTTTCTGCACTTACTATTAAAAGAGTTTGTGTACTCCCCGAAACAAATAAACAAATTGGTGTGGTGAACATGAATCATAATTTTAGAGCATTTTGATGTTTTTGCAATAAAACTTGGAAAATCACGAGTCATATATATAGGAAATGAAAATATGGAAGTACAACAAGTCTACTAATTGGATGGAGTATTACATCCATTAAGTACATGATATTTGTTACACGAAGGATGAATTGATTTATTTAGATGGCTAGAAAACTGGGGCAAATGACAATTTTGCACCCGATTTAACTTTATTGGCAATTCATCATGCTGCATCCATCTGTTTCCAAAATGACTTGGCATTTGATTTCAGCTTTGGTCCTCTCAAGTGTCAACACCTGGAATTTGAGAATTCCATTACATTTGTAGTTTTGGAATTTTGAAAAAAATAGAAAAATGTCAGAAAAGTCAAATTATGTCTGCATAAACAAAATGAGGTAATATCTGAAGCTAGTAACGAGTAATTAAGAGTGTGTTTAATTATCTGTTAAAAGACTGTTGTACATGTCATGAGAAAAATTGTGAAATGAAAATTTTTATACATTGACCTAAACATTCGTTAAGTTCTATTCTAATGAAAATCTAAATACACATAAAGCATGTAAAATTCTCAATTTTACTATATAATTAATTTTAAAAAGGAAAACTTCATGTACCTGTGAAATAATTCATAAAAACAGAGGACAAAAGAATAAATTTTATATGTAATTCTTTTTAAACATAAAATTATTTTTTAGAACAATATTAACCATTTTGTCTCTAGTAGTTACACATGAAGAATTAAGTAGATACCCATTCACTTACCAACAAGAAAGGCCTTTCTGATTCGATTAAGCTCCCTATCGACATCAACCATATCCATTCTTTCTTTCGATGACTCCATAAAACAAGCAAGTCCAATCCTAAAAAGTGAAACTAAGCACTTCTCAACATTTGGATTAAGATTCCAATCATTTCTTTTCAATGTTGTTGCTTCACCAGTTGGAATAAGTCGTGGGTCCAAAGTTTGCAAAAGATTATCAGGAAATGAAATTGCAACAAAATTATGAAGATTTTGACCATCTTCAAACATTTCATCTGTGGGTCTTCTTCCGGTAAGCATTTCCAACATAAGAATCCCAAAGCTGTACACGTCGCCATAAGTTGACACCTCAGAACCCACTCCATACTCTAAAATATATACCAAAAACTGTCAATACACAATATTAATAAATAACAACTTCACTCTAAAAGATATGAGAATTTTAAGAAACACTAATGATTCAAGAGTATAGAACATACCTGGAGGAGCATAGCCAACAGTCCCCTTTATTCCAATTGTACTTGTTTGTTTAGAAGTGGTACCATTGATGGTTGAGAGAAGTCTGGCTATGCCAAAATCACTCACATGAGCAATCATGTCATCATCAAGAAGGACATTGCTTGGCTTTAAATCACAATGAACGATTGATTGCTCACATTCATGATGAAGATAATGCAATGCAGAAGCAACATCAATCATGATATTTAATCTTCGATCGAGGCTCAGTGTTCTCAGATGCTCTACACTTAGTGTGCTAGGATGCAGCCATTGCTCTAAGCTTCCATTTGTCATGTACTCAAAAATTAGAGCTTTAAATTCTTGACCTTTGTAATCTGTGCTAGAACAACATGTCAAAATCTGAACCAGATTTCGATGTTTAATATTTTTAAGTGCATTGCATTCGGCTATGAAACTTTTGTGAGCTCCTTTTCTTTGAAGGTTTAAGACCTTTATGGCAACAATTTTGTCTTCTAGCTTAAGAGTTCCTTTGTAGACGGAGCTAAAATTTCCAGACCCTATCAAGTTCGTAGTTGAGAAGCCATCAGTTCCATTGTGTAGGCTTTGGTATGAAACTTTAGCTAGTTGGTCAATTGATGGTGAATCCAAAGATGGTTTCTTGCTCCTTTTCCTCATCCAGTAGATAGTCAAAATAATTGACAGTATAAGAAGAAAAGCAATCACACTAACTATCACTGCTATCAACCTAAACTTGTGGTGCTTTGCAAGTTTCTTACCTTTAACAGGGCATAGTGGTAGATGCAGTTCTGAAATACCTCCACAAAGCTTACTATTTCCAGTCAGCACAAACTCACTTGCATTTCGAAAGACACCTTTAGTTGGCACCTCACCATCCAGCATGTTAAATGATACATTGAAATATTGTAAGAAAGAAATATTCTGCAGAACATTAGGAATTGATCCAAACAAGTGGTTTCGTGAGAGGTCCAGATATCGAAGACCTTTGAGTGATGCCAGAGAGGATGGGATGATTCCTTGTAGCAAATTTCCTTGCAAATATAGGTACTCCAACATTATGCATTCTCCCATAGTTCCAGGAATGTGACCAGACAGATGATTCTCAGACACAGCTAGATAATCGATATTTTTTAGGTTGCCCACTTCTTCCGGTATACTACCACTCAATGAGTTTTGTGACAAATCCAACAAGTTTGTTAGAGAGGAAAGATTAAAAATCTCTGTGGGTATGGTTCCTCTAAGGTTGTTTTTCCAAAGACCAAGATATTGTAAGTTTTGGCAGTTTCCTATACTTGGAGGAATATTTCCTTCTAACATATTTTCTGCCATAACCAAACGAAACAACTGACTAAGGTTTCCTATGAAGGCTCCTATCTCTCCTGACAGTCTATTCCCACTTAATTCTAAGATTTGCATCTTCTGAAACTTCCCAAAAACTGTTGGGATAATCCCAGTCAATGCGGTTATTAGATATCGACAAGAGAGTTAAGCCAATTAGATTTCCTATTGTCACAGGAATTTCTCCTGATATCTGATTACCCCCAAGAACTAATTGACTAAGTTGGGTGGATAGATTGCCCAAGGAATTTGGCAAATGACCACCGAAATTATTGGAGGATATATGTATTACATGAAACTTACTACAGTTTGTTAATGATTTTAAAAACTCCAAGTCATTAGTTGAATTGTTACCTAGATTGTTCATAGACAAATCTAGTATTGAAAGATCTTGTAGCTTCCCCAGATTTGGAACTTGTCCAGCAAAATGGTTGTCAGAGATACCAAGAACTGAAAGGATAGATGCATTTGTGATGGAAGATGGGATTGAACTTGAGATTTGATTGGCGCCAATTTCAAATATTGGAGATTGGGGAGGGTGTGGAACATGTTGGGTGGAAGAGAGCCACTAAACTGATTATCTGAGGCGTAGATGTTAGTAAGAGATGACAAATTATAAACACAAGAAAGAAATGTTCCGGTCAGTTTATTGACACCCAATGTTACAAATGTCAAGCTTTTGAGACGACATATTTCTTGAGGAATATCTCCCTCAAAGTTGTTATAACTCGCCCCAAGAACAGTTAGGGATGAAAGATTACCTATGAATGATGGGATTCCTCCAAGTTAACTGGTTGTTAGCAACGTTGATGTATTGAAGCTTCCGAAGTGAGCCAATTTCGATCGGTATTCTGCCAATCAGATTGTTCCCATACAAGAATAGGCGTTCAAGACGAGTGCAACCTGTCAAGTTTGTAGGAATTTCTCCTACCAATGAGTTATTTGCAACATGGATTTGCAGCGGTCGTGACAACCGTCCCAGTTCTCGTGGGATCTTGCCGTAGAAGCTGTTGTTTGCAAGATTGAAGTCTCTCAAAAAAGAGAGATTGCCAACGTGAGGAGATATGGATCCTTTCAACTTGTATCCTCGCAATTTCAGCAGTCCAACTCTTTGAAGCGCAGGATAGCATGTGATTCCATGCCAGTTACAGAAATGAGTAGAAGTATTCCAAGAGAGGAGGATTCCATATGGGTCATTGGATATTGATTCTTTGAATTTGAGCAGTGCCAAATGATCAGTCTCATTTCCTGAGGCAAAGACAGTCATGTTTGGGGTGAACCATAGTGAGTTTAGGGTAAAGAGAGAAAACAGGTGGACATATATAGACCAAAATGCAAGTAACATGAGAGAAAAATGCTTCATTTTGATAAGAAATTGGAGGCTGGTGATAGATGGTGATATTTCTATTCTTAGAGAGCTTTATATAGAGTTTGGTAATTGAAGAAGCGCATGCTGTTCCTTCTCCTGCTTTGATTTTGATTACCCATATTAAAGGTCCAGTCAATAACCAATCGCGGATACTTAATATGGCAGGAAAATAAATCCAATAAACGTAAGAAACATACGATGATTCCGGAGAAAAATCCTTTGTACAGCCTGACCAAAGCGTTTCCTTATTCGTATTAATAATTACCCAATAATCAAACTTTTTTATCATATAAAAGAGTTTAATAAGTATATACTGATATGAATTTTAAATAGTTATTATAAAAATTGATAAATTTATATGATAATTAGTGATTAGAAGATAATGTAAAAAACCTTTACAATATATTATTTTCTCAATATAAAACTATCTTCTTCTTTTTTTATGATTTCCCAATTTAACTATAAAGCACAATATAAAGCTATCTCAATTTGAAAATCAATTTTTTTGTCAACATCAAGGCCTAGCTTGTTGCAATTTTTTTTAAAAAAATAATTCTGATATAAATAATTTAGTGATTATTTTTTAGAGATTTAAAAAAAAAAAGCATAAGCTAATTAAGAAAGAGAGATTAAAAGAAGGAAGAAATTAGATAAAATTAATTAAAAATTAAGAAATAATTATACATTAATTTTATTAAAATAATGATATATTTTAATTTATGAATAAAAAAACTAATTTGGGTACACGTCGGTAAATATATTTAGTTATCTATATAATGAAGCATGACTAGTGACGTTAGAAGAACCCAAATTTAAACCTAAAAATTGAGAATTTTTAGTAACTCCTAATATCAATCTACTCTTATATTATAAATTATAATATATATATATATATATATATATTGGAGAGTGAATCTTTTCACTCTCTCAATTAATCATTCTCAATATTATATCTCTTATCTCCTTTGGATGTGCACTTCACACAGTATTTTCATAATTAGTCAAAAAAATCTCTTTCAATCATCTCAAATTGCTCTTTTTATCATTATCTATATATTATTGATCTTCCTAACTACATTTTTTTAATCTATCGTCTTTTATCTCTATTTGTAAATAAATTTTAATATTTTTTTAAGAAATTGTCAATAATTAAAAACAACTAATCTTATAACATAATTTAAAGCAAATTTCGTAATTAACGTAATTACCAAATTTAATTTACCCAAAATTTCAGATCATCGGGCACACGAATTGAAATTTTTTTTACCATTACATTGCTCAGAATATGATACGTTTACACATGAAATTTGACCATTTGAGATAGCAAAGACGTTTTATTACCATTGATGGGTATTCAAGTATAATAATGGCTCAAGTTAGACCATTTTGCATACAATTTCTCCATATCCAGTCTATTATTTTGTTGCTACCATGTCCCAAATTTTTTTATTTTCTGTCAAATGGATCTCAATCAATTTAATTATCAATGTTACATAAACTTTTTGCAAAATCAACCACCCCCTACTAGTGATAGTTCTTAAAATCCCTAGTATTTTATGTATCCACCACCTCCTACTGGTAACAATTCCCAAAATCCTCAACATTTTCTGTAGCCACCACTACCATCCAACCCTAGCATGTGGTATAGGCCTCCATTGAGTACCAGTGGCAATGCGGAGTCTCCTAACAATGAACCTGAATCACCATTTGGGTCAATGTCCGAATCTTTAGTTGGTTTGGAAAATATGACACTCGATGAAGAAGGAGGACATGGTACTCAGAAAAAAAAGTCATGCCAGGTTCTCAGTGGAAGAAGACACACTTCTTATTCAATCATGGCTGAACATTTCGAAGGATGTAATTGTGGGAGTTGACCAAATAGGAATCGGTTTTTGCTTGAGAATCAGCAACAATTACAACAACTATCGCAAGCAGTTTCAAGAAAGGAAGCAGGTCAACTAAAAGCACGGTGGTTTCGAATAAATACTGTGGTTCAGAAGTTTTTTGGCTGCTACAAAGAAGCTATTAATCAAAAGAAAAGCAAGAGCTCGGAGAAAGACATCATGGCTGATGCATATAAGATTTTTTCTCAAGATGTACGTGAAAATTTTAATTTTGAGCATGCTTGGCATTTGTTGAAGGATGAACCAAAATGGAAGGGAGAATCATTAGAAAACTCTTTAAAAAGAACAAAGACATCTATTGCCGGAGGGTATTCATCGTCTTCCAACACGAAGGCGCCAATCGATTGTTCAGAATATGATCCTGTATCAACAACGGCTTGCCCAATGGGATAAAAGGCAGCAAAGAGGAAGAGCAAAGGCAAAGGAGTTGAAACAGCCTCTAACAAAGTCAATCTAAGTGGCGTGGAAAATGCCATAAAGGAAAAAAACTGCAGTCATGGCCAAAATAGCTTAGACAAATGAGACAAAGAACATCCGTATGCTGTATGATATCCTTATGAAGGACACATCTGGGATGTCTGAGAGTCAACGCTCAGATCATGAGTTGTATTGTAATTTTATTAAGCACAAGTTAGGGAACTAAATTAATGTTGTACTTTTATTTAAATTCGTTTTTATGCTGCAGTCATTATGAAAATTAGCCACTATGAAACTAGTCGTTATGAAATTAGGTGTTGTGAAAAACTAGCCGTTGTGAAAAACTAGCCGTTTGAAAAACTAGCCATTGTGGAAAACTAGCCGTTATAGATCATTCTATATAATTGTGCAATGTTCTCTCATTCTCTCATCCTCTGATAAAATTCTGCAATCTTCTCCTCTTATTCTCTTACGCTTGAATCATCCATAGAATGGATCCAAACACTAACTTTGATACACTTTGGAACCAAATTGTAGATGAACAACTTGAGGACAACACCGAAGAAGAAGTCATGAGGTTAATACTCAAGAGCCAAAACTAAGCTGACAACACCAATAGGCACAGACGAAGAAGGACGGTGATAGATCGGGGTCATGAAGAAGGACATCAACGATTGTTTAATGACTATTTCTCTGAAAATCCTATATACACAGAGGCTCAATTCCGACGAAGGTTTCGAACACTGAAGGCATGTCTTTCTTCAAGTTATAGAAGCCCTTGGTAATCATAATGATTACTACCAAATGAGGGTTGATGCAATTGGTAGAATGGGCCTTTCACCATTACGAAAGTGCACTACTGCTATTCGTATATTGGCATATAGATCACTTGCTGACAATGTGGATGACTATGTTCGAATTGGTGAAAGCACTACACTGGAATGCTTAAAGAGATTTGTATCAGGTGTCTGCATGATATTTGGAGATGAGTACCTCAAGAGGCCTAACAATGAAGACCTTGAACGACTACTACAAATGGGATAGGCATATGGCTTTCCAGGTATGTTAGGTTCCATTAATTGTACGCATTAGGAATGGAAAAATTGTCCAATTGCATGGAAAGGTCAGTTTTCTTGAGGTGACCATGGTAAACTGACGATCATGCTTGAAGCAGTTGCATCACAAGACTTATGGATTTGGAATGTATTTTTTGGCACTTGTGAGTTCAAATAATGACATTAATGTGTTAAACGCATCTAATGTGTTTAATGACATTTTGTCGAGACAAGCTCCTGCGGTTCAATACACAATGAACGGCACCCCATATAACATGGGGTACTATCTAGTAGATGGTATTTATCCCGAATGGGCTACATTCGTCAAGACCATCCCAATGTCGCAAGGAGAAAAGAGAAAATTATTTGCACAATGACAAGAAGCAGCAAGAAAGGACGTAGAACAGGTGTTTGGAATGCTCCAATCTCGATTTGCAATTATATCTGGTCTGACATGTGCTTGGCATGTCAATACAATGAAGAATATAACTTATGCATGCATCATCTTACATAACACGATTGTTGAACACGAACGAGACACATACAGTGGTAATTTTGAATATGGTTATGTACATAATGACATCTCAACAGTTGAAGTATTTAATGGTCCTTATCCTAATTTTGCTACAACATATCTGCAAAGGAGAGCACATCTTCGTGATAAACAAATCCATTGCCAACTTCAAGCAGACTTGGTCGAGCATATTTAGGAACGTTTCGGATATGAAAATAGTGAAAATTAATTTTTATCTAATGTTATGTATTTCTCATCATTATATATTTCTCATTTTTTGAAACATAGTTATGTATTTCTCGTTGTTTTTAATTATAGAATTTTACGAAATTGTCATTTTTTTATTTATTACGGTAATAATTAATTAACTTGTATTTATATTTTTTATTATTTAAATTTAATTAGGTGTATTTAAATTAGGTGAATGAATATTTTAATTTAACATAAAATGAAGTGCAAATAAAAAAAATATAAATGTGTGAGTTACTTAAGAGTTGCTTAAAATTATATACATTGAAGCAAAACATATATAGAGTGCTTAAAAGTTGCTTAAAAATGACGTGGAGCTGTAGGACCCACTTAAGAACCCCAAAGTGGGTTCTTATTTTAATACCACTAAAGTTGCTCTTATAATCTTCAACCCTCGATTTTGGTCTCCCAATAATTTCCAATCCACGATTTTGGTCACCTTTTTTTAATTGTACAATTTTAGCCCCTTAATTTTCAAAATAAAACAATTTCAATCCATCTAATTAGTCAACTCGATGTGGCATGCCTTCCCTTTTTTAACACCATATCCACTAAGTCATTTGGATTGTTTAATTTATAATGTGAACACTATATAATATATAACATTACAACATAAGTTGATTGCTTTTTTAGTCTGCACTATTGTGCAAATTTAATTTTTACTTAATATTCAATCTTTGTTATTTTAATTTAAAAAATTTAAAAGTAATAAATTTATTGTGATTGTATGTTTATATTTATTGTATAAAAATATATTAAAAAAATTATATAATTTATTTATTAAATGTTTTTATTTTATGATATAAATTTATTATTTATTATTTTTAGACAGGATTTAACATTAACTAAGTATTTTAAACTAGTTTTTTATAATTTTTAAATTGTTAAACTAGATTTAACAAATATTAAATTTAAATTTTTATAATTTGTATAAATATTAAAATAAATATTAAATATTAAAGGTTTAATAATAAAATAAAAATATTTAATAAATAAATTATATAATTCAATAAATAAATTTGTATAATTTATAAATTAATACAATTAAAATAAAATATTTAATAAAAAATTTTATCACCTTAACCTTTTTAATTTTTAAATTAAAATAATAAAAATTAAATATTAAATAAAAATTAAATTTGTACAATTCACTCATGTAGTAATGTTATATATAATATAGTGTTTACATTATAAATAAAACAATCCAAATGGCTTAGGGGCTTTGGTGGTTGAAAAAAAGGTAAGGATCATGGCAAGTCCCATCTTTATTACTTTTATCATATGGAATAAAATTGCTTAATTTTAAAAAATGAGGAACTAAAGTTGTGCAATTAAAAAAGAAAGAACAAAATTACAAATTAGAGATTATAGGAGGACTAAAAGTTTAATTAAGTCATAAATTTACTTGTCACATCAACGTCACATCATAATTAATATGTCACATTAAAGTTGACTAACAGTCAATGAATGATCAATTAACAAATAGGCTAAAATTGCTTAATTTAAAATTTGAAGGATTAAAATTACTAATTAAAAAAATGATCAAAATTACGGAAGGTGAGAAAAAAAAAAGGTTTAATTACCCTTTGGCTTCCTGGGTATCAGATCCATCCGCTTGTCTAGGGGCAAGGGGTGTACAAGATTGATGGGTTTTCTGCATTTTGTTGGTGGTGGATTGCCATTTGTTCGGGGTGAGTTGATGTCGGGTAATGGTAAGCACACGGATTAGCATGTGAATGTGGTTAAGCTGGCCAGGTGCTGTAACCTGTTGCTGATGCGTGCTCTGGAGTGGAAAGCAGATGTTTCCTGTTGTTGATTGGACGTGGCTAGGAGGAGTGGCTGTCACAAGTGGTCACACATAAATAACAACGCAATGTTGGATTATGTGGCTCGGTGGCTGGCTTCCAATTAGGCCTGTGAAACTGGGATGATGTGCGTGTGTACGGTGTGGAAGTTGACATTTTATTGCTTTTGACTAACAACGTAGAGTATGTTTTGGATATCCGTTTTCAACAAAACAAACTCACGTTCACACATTCCAAAACATAAAATGGAGGAGAAGCAAAAATTTCTATTATTCACTTTGAATGTGAATGTTTATCACTCCAACTTAAAACCAAACACACTAGTAGTGGTGGAAGAACTGATTAATTTGGCCGTCCACAACAATAACCTATAAGCTATTTGTAGGGGGGCATCCGAGGCTAGCAAAATACACAATCATGCATTGCAAATTGTCATTTTTGGAGTCGGGAGCAGCCCTTATATTGGGTGTGCATTGTAACCTGTTATGTAAGGTGGGGTGCTGGGGAGTTTGTGTTTGCTTGCAAGTTGGCCAGGTGAATGTGTCCTACATGTTGGGGAGAAAAGTCTGGTTGCTTGTAATTAAAGGCTAGACATCCTTTGATAACCTGTCATTTGTATCGTGGGTGGGTTGGTGATGGGTACATCTTGTGCGCCTCCCATAACCCCTGTTTTCAATAAGAGAACTGCTATATAGTACGAAGGCATTTCCTACCATATAGTCCTATTTATTATCTTGGTTTTGCTTCTCAAAAGAGAAAAAAAAAACCATGCTAAGACCAAAAATATATTTTAGTTTAAATTTTAATAATTTTTTAATAAATTGTCAATTGTTAAAAATAAATATTTTAATATCATAACTTAATCTATCTATTGAAAATTCAAAATATAATTTATATATTCAAATATTTTTATTTATTATGAATTTTAATCATAATATAATTTGTATATTCAAAAATTATCTATAATAAATTTTAATTATATAAAAATAAACATTTATTACGTGTAGAAATTAAAATACTAATTATAAATCAAATGTTAACATTATAATAAGTCTTTGGAGAGTGATCGATCAACGAAAGTAATATTTCAGTTCGTCACCAAGAAAGTAATACTTAAGTGAGTAGTCTACTATTTTATTACTTTAAAGGAATTCTATTTTTTTTCCTTTTATTGTTCAATTACAACAACAAAATTAGTTTTTAGGATCTTGTGTATACTACCAACATTTCTCACCACTATGACGACCTTAGTGAGTCAAAGGAATTCCATCTTGAAGTTTACAATACAAAAGCAATACTCTTTTTTTAAGTAGCTGATTGAGAAGCTAATCAAAATAGCTTCTAATTTTAGCCAAATTTTAGATTATTTTTAGCTTCTAATTATTTTAAAGAGCTGAAACAAATGCATAAATAACTAAAAGAGTTTTTTTTTTTAATAAAATGATTCTTTTACAAAAATTGTAACAAACAGGCCTTAAAAGCCAATTTACCAATGTGCCCTTTCTGAATAATTCAATCAACCAGTTAAAGAAACATTTATACTCTAATATTCAAACATAAACTAATAATTAGCGTGCTATATATAAGTAGAAGATGAAATCGAACAACTAAAATATTAATAATATTCAATTTATTAACTCAACCTCATTTTTTAACACATCTTTATTTTTAATTTTGAAAAGAGATATAAAAAAGGAAGAAATTAGATTAAATAAATTAAAAATAACATTTATTTAATCATATTGAGTTTATAATATAAATGGAAAACAAATTAATAAATAATTATATCTTAGTTTTATTAAAATAATGCTATATTTTAATTTAATAAAAAATTAATGTGTATAGTGCAGTAAAGATATTTAGTTATCTATAACTACTAATAAAGGAGATAACTAGATTTGGTCTCCACATTTGTTTAGACATTTTTGTCCCTCAATTAATTTTGCGAACTTCACCATTATATTCAATTTTAACCGCTCACATACTTGTATTTAACCTCCACCCTTTTTCTTTCTTATTTTATTTTATTTTTATTTTAAAAATATAGATAGCCATGGAGTGCATCTTTTTCCACTAGTTTATATAATAAAGCATAACTAGTGCACTTTGAAGAACTCAAATTTAAACCTGAAAACTGAGAATCTTTAGTAACTACTAATATCAATCCACTCTTATGTTATAAATTAGAATATATAACTTGTAGAGAAAATCTTTTCTCGCTCTCCATTAATCATTCTCAATATTATATCTCTTATTTTCTTTTGATGTGCACTTCACACAATATTACTATAATTAGCCAAAATGATTCTCTTTTGATCATTCCAAATTGTTCTCCTTTTATCTTCGTCTATATACTTGATCTTCTTAATAGCATTTTTTTTTTCAATTTACCCTCTTTTATCTATATTTATAAATTAAATTTAAATAATTTTTTAAGAAATTGTCAATAGTTAAAAATAAATAATCTTATATTATAATATAAATTGTCTAGTGTAAATTCAAAATATGATTTACACATTCAAATATTTTATTTATTATAAATTTCAATTATAATAGAATTTCTACATTTTAAAAAATATTTATTGTAAATTTTAATTATATAATAATAAACATTTAACACATATATAATACACAAATTAAAATACTAGTTATAAAATAATATTTTAACATTATAAAAAGTCTTTGAAGAGTGATCCAAGAAAGTAATATTTCGGTCTTCATCACCAAGAAAGTAATACCTTAGTCTACTGTATTATTACTTTAAAAAAGAAAAGTTCTATCTTGAACACTACCGATATTGCTGCACCGATGTCCGATGGGTAGTTTGGGCTAAAAGCAAATTGGCTTCCTAGCCATGTGACCTATCGGTTCTACATAGTTTGAATTAGAGAAAGTGAGACGAATGGAATTGGAAGCAGGAATGCAAGTGGATAAAAAAGTATCTTTATTGAAGATTAAGGAAAAGCACATATATTTCATTTTAGAGTTTACTTTTGATCGTATTTTTATGTAATTCTCTCATATTATTATTTAATTATGTATTAACAAGTAATTAAGAGATGTAACATTAATTAACTTTATTAATTTATATTCTCTCAAGTTAAATGATCTGAAAACTCCTTTATATTTTAATAATGTTACCTCTCAACATATAAACATTACATTTAAGGAAGGATGATGATGGAATTCAAACTTGTATAATAGGTATAAACTCATGCATCGTGTAAATTAGTAAATAAAATAAATACCATATAATTTTAATTATAAAATATATTTTAATTTTTATAAAATAAATATTGTATGTCTTTAATTATCTTTTAAAAATAAGTGATTAGATAATTAATTCATATAATTAACTCATTTTATAATAAGAATAGGATGAATTAATTCTTAAAATTTTAAATCAGATTTTTTTTAACATAAACGATAGAACAATTTTGCATATCGTTACTATAAAAATATTACAATTAGTTCCATAGTCGGTCCAAACGATCGAAACTTATGAGAACATCTTTGAATCTCATAGTCAAAGATCCTAATTATGGTGATTAAAAAGAAAGTATAAAATTCTTATAAGATTTGTAATTTTTTACCCAAGAAAATTAGACATGAACTACTATTAAACATGACAGGAAACTGCATTGATAGTTGTGTCTTCTTCTTCAACATGAATCATCTTGTTTTAAATATTCTTTCTACAAAACTCTGTATCCAACCGACTCCAAGTTTTGTCTTGTTCTTTTTACGTCTCTAGGTAAAATTTGTTAGAAGACTTGTAATAGGTCCTCGAAGGATGAATTTGAATAAGTTTCTTAATGTGAATAGTCAATTTTTGTATAATTTCTACAAATAATCCCCTATATAATATATATATATATATATATATATATATAAATAAAAATAGCTATCTCGCTCTCAAGACTCCACTTTTTTTCACATTCAATTTCATTTAAATACTAATATCTCTTATCACCGTAAAACTCACATCCTCAATGCGTCTATGCTTTCCTTTTCTTGTCTTCAATTTTTTCATTGACCGAAAAATTTCCAATATTCATAGAATTCATCTTCTTTCCTTATATTTTTTAACTTCCATCTTCAATCTGTCCAAAATTTTATCTATCCTTCACACTTTTATTAGTATATCTGTTACCACACATTCTACTTCCCTGGCTATCCTCCCTAATCTTAGAACTAATTTATCTATATTACTAATTTATCTAGGTCCTATTATTGCTCAGTACTGATTTAATACTTTAGGGTTACAGTTTCAGACTTCAAATTTAGAAGCCTAATAGAAGCTTTATACTCTGTTAGTGTTCTCTTTAGCATTGAAATGGTTCTGGGTGACTTTGTAATTTCTTACCCTTTTCTTTCAAGTTTTTGTGACAAAAGTTCATAGCTATGAATGCTTCCCTAAAATATTGTACAATTCATCACGTTGCTATAGTGATTACCCTTCACAACCCCGCCCCCCCCCCCCCCCCCCCCCCCCCCCCCTCCTTTTTCCCTCTTCTTGTGCTATTATTTTGTTTTATTTGATTTTATTAGAAAAAAATTAAAAAAATATCATCAAGATTGAATCACTAATTTAGTCCTTGAAATTGTAATGGTAGTCAAATAGGTTCCTAAAATTAATAAAATGTTTAAATGATTCCTAAAATTGTACATTAACAGTCAATTTAATCCCTAAAATTATAATGGATAGTCAAATTAGTCTGTAAAATAAATAGAAAGACAAAATATTCCCTAAAATTATAAATTATCAATCAATTAAGTCCCTAAAATTATAATGTTTTGTTAAATTGGTCCCTAAAATAAAAAATGCTTAATTATACTTTTTGTCTCCTAACTTTTAAAATTTTGCAAATTTTAACTCTAAAGTTTTTTTTGTGCCCTAAACTTTTATAATTTCGTAAATTTTGTCCTAGCGTTAAAAAAATTTGCACATTTTGGTCCTAAAGTACAATTAAGTCTTTAGAAAATGGTATAAAATATTGGAGATAGGATTTGAACCCTTGACTCCTTCCTTTTCCACTACCACTAAAGCCATTAAGTCATTTGGCTTATTTAATTTATGTATGAAAAATATATTATATATACCATTTTTGCATTTGCTATACACTTTTGGTTTTCTAAGTGTATGTTTAAATTTATTGTACAAAAAAATATTAATAATTAAGATGATAAATTTATATATTAAATATTTTTATTTTAATAATATAAATTATACAAATTTATTTATTAAATTATATAAAATTATTAATTATTAGTGAAATTATACAATATCTTATAAATTTATTTATTAAATATTTTTGTTTTTAGATAACTACCCTACAAATAAAAGGGTATAAATAATAAATAATTTTATATAATTGAATAAATAAATTTTTAGAATTTATAAATTTGTGTAATTAAAATAAAACTATTTAATAAATTTATCATCTTAATTTTTAATTTTTTTATATAAATATAAACATGCACTTAGGAGTTCAAAAATGTAGTTAATAAATGTAGTAATGATATATATAATATATATTTTTGGTATATATATTAAAAAAGCTAAATGACTTGGTGGCTTTGGTGAGATTGGAAAAATAAGGAATGCAGGGTTCAAATCTTACCTCTAACATTTTTATCATTCTCTAAAGACTTACATTTGGGTAAAGTTTGCAAAATTATGTAACTTTAGGGTCAAAATATGCAAAAAATAAAATTTAGGGGCATAATTTATGAAAATTTGAAAGTTAGGTGATAAAAAATGCAATTAAGCCTTCAAGTTTAGGGACTAATTTAATTGTCTATTATAATTTTAGGGACTAAATTGATTGATTATACAATTTTAGAGATTATTTAGCCGTTTTATTATTTTTAGGGACCAATTTAACTAATCATTACAGTTTTGAGGACTAGGTTGGTGATTCACTCTATCATCAATAACTGATAACGTTCACATCTGCTCCCTATCGTTGAAACAAAATATCATCCAAGTCGATTTACTTTACCCATTATATTTATTCATTTCTTTGTTCTATTTGTCTGTAATTTCCTTCATTCAACTAAAACCTTCGAATTGTTATTTTGCTTCCCTATTTCTCCTTCACTGGGATTGTTTAGAATAGATTGACTGAGGAAATTTATGAGACTTGTTCATGATTTATTACGCCTACTATTTTGTGAGAGGTAGATATTTAAATATTTGGTTCTAAACTTTTCTTATGTTAAAGTTGGCAACTTGCGTTTACTATGTAGGTAGACTTCTATTATCTATTTATCTTCTAAATTGCTTTTGTGAATAACCACCAAGTCTGGCTGAGCAACTTGAGTTACTATGAGATACTTTATTTGCAGTGCAATTGTTCAAATCCCACTGGAATCACCTTGAACTGTTCAACACTTATTTTTATATATAACATTTTGGTTAAATATGTTTTTGATTCTCTAAAATATGACAAAATTAGTTTGTCTTCAAATTTTTTTTCTTTGAAAAAATTACCTCAAATATTAAAAATACCTTAATTAGATCTTTGTGTTAAACTCTGTTTAATTTTTCTGTTAAATGATAGTCACATCAACATCACAGTCATCATTAATTTGCTGATGTGGCTATGCATGTCAACTGTTATGTTTAGGTTAGATTAGTAACATATTTTTTTAAATAAAATTATTACATGTTTAATCCTAAATCACATATTTTTTTAACCTTAAAGCAAAAACAATTACACAAGTTTTGATTAAAAATTATCATTGGGTACTTTAGATAATAAAAAACTTTACTTGGAAGCTGATGTGACCATTATTTAATAAAAAGTTAAATAGAGTGTAGCACAGGATCTAATTAGAATATTTTTAATATTTGAGGGACTTTATTAAAAAAAATAATTCTGGGAGACTAAAACCAATTTTGTCTTATTTTTCGAGGACTAAAAACATATTGAACCCATAGTATTTTGTATCAGATTACTAGTATCATTTCATATTTGTATATAACATTAGCCTTTCATTGTTAATTCAGATTTGATCTTAGCCACTTAAACATGCAAGATTATATGAAACTATAAGTACTTATGTATCATATTGATTTTTTACCTCAACCTTTATTAGGCATGGGAATAGGCGTTCAATTGAATTAGGTGAGAAACAACATAGGACTTATGCATATCAATTACCTAGAAGAAGAGGTTATAATTTCAGTATCTGAAGTTTTCATTTATGTAGGGTACTTTTACTAAAGTGAGCTTCACGATCTTTTTGTGGTGCTGAAATTTGGCTATTAACTCCCATAAAGTGAGTTAATTTGTGAAATTTGAACTTTGGCTTCATAATCTGATTGACCCAAGGCAATCTTATAAAGTCCAATGGGGACAAGACATATTTATCTACGTCCTCCTTTAGAGTTAGGTACCTTCTATGGTTTACTCTTTCTCTTTATATAAAGATATTTTCAAAATGGAAAATGATCATCATCCACCCCATTTTGGGGTGGATTGGGGTGGAGGGAGGAGAGAGATAGAAAGAAAAAGGAAAAGACAGTGAGAAAAAGTGATAAATGTGATATTTAATATGATAAAAAATTTAGAGAGATAGAAAGAAAAATGAGTTGGAAGTGGGATATAAGAGAGTAGGATGTATTATAAACATTACTCTTTCAAAATCTATGAGTGAAAAGATTAAGAAACAAGACCCCAGTGGAGAGTGGATAAGAGAGTGAAAATTTTAGTTAACCTTTTCTTTTTTCCTTTGTTGTTTAAACAATGTCCACAAGAAATTACTTTTCTCCCAATTTTCCTCAGCTATACTTTTAAGTTTTAAGCAATTGGATACAAGTTACAACATTAATGTAATCACTTCTATTGTGTCCCCCTTCTCACTATTACATATTTCCCGTTTTTTTTTTTTTTTAAGTACTAGAAGTTTTGGCACGTTAATTGGTAGTCCCTAGATCATAATTAGAACAATAAGTTTCAGCAAGAAGCAGCTTGCAGGCTTCATCTTTTATCATGTGAACAATGCTTGGACTGGCCATGTGTATGGAAAAACAAATTTGAGAAACCAGGAGAATACATGATGTTCAACCCGAGACTGACTACTACAATATTTTTGACAGAAATATAATATCAAAATTTTATGCCTCATTCTCTGACTCTGTTATTGACTTGGTATATTTATGTTTTATTGATGATAGACATTTACTTAGAGGATGCATGGGGGTTTATATGAATATAGTTAAATTATTGGGTTTAATTATATGAATAATTTTACGATTTAATCAAATCATTAATGCTGTTATATTTTATTGAGTATTGACTTGAGTATTTGATGTGTACTATTAATCATTAATAATACTTAATTATTCAATTGATTAAATTTAATAAAATTGTATAACAATACTTATATTAATATCAGAACCTCCAATAATGATTCAATGATTAATAGTACTCAATAATTATTAATATAGTACTAAATAATTTTATATAATCTAATAATGATTAAATTAAACCCTCCAACAAGATATAGGGCTACCATTTATAACAGTACTCAAAAAAAGTTTAACTCCCGCAACACACAACTATTTATCACTCATTATTTAATTGGCCAGCCTCTATAACAACCACTACAAATGTAACATCAAGGTACTATATTGTTGTTCACATTCCATATGATCCTAACGAATTCTTATTGGGGTGAACTTGCCAATGGGACATAAATTGCTGTTAAGAGGCTTTTTAAGAACACTGAGCAAGTGATGCAGGAGTTCAAAACTGAATTTCAGTTAATAGCCAAATTTCAGCATTGTAATTTTATATTAGTAATTGTGCGGGTATTGAAAGCACCAAATGTATCATCTTTTTGTGATGGCTTTACTTTTGAGAATGATTTGTAATTTAATTTTATTTTTTTTTGGTGAAATGATTTGTATTGTAATTTAGTACGCATATGCATTGTTTCATGCTTTTGATTATTTTGGTGCAATAATTATGATGCACGATGTAACATTCAATAATAACAAGAACGGATGCTTAGAAAAGAAGGCAGGTTGGTAGGTGTGAAAATAGGCCGAACAGTCCGTTGGGGCCTACAACCTAACTTGTATAAGGCCTAATCTATCATGTCTTGTTTATTAAAAAAGTCAAGTTTAAGCTTTTAAAAAACCTGTTAGACTAGATAGACTGACCTGCTTATATAATATAATGTATATTTATATTATATAATATTAGGGGAATGAAAAGCACTTCATGTCTCGTCATATTTCTTCATTTTTAAAAAATAAATATAAAATAAAAAAGAAGAGATGTAGTGAGCCATTTAAAAAGTAGTTAAAGGGTAAAATAGTAGATAATTTAAAAAATAATTAAAAGATATAATAGTCTAATAAAAATGAAAACCAAAAAAAGATATTGTCTTTATTATAGTTATAGATAATTTATATTTATATTAATAATATTGAATGTCTCTAAACCCAGTAACGAAATTGTGTTTTGGATGCCTTGATGGTTTTGGGCTTTGATTACTGGGTATTCAGAAGCACAGCTGTTACTAGTTTTTTTGAAGTGTTGAGGTCATTACTTTACGTGACAAAGTTTGTGCATGATATATGGCCATTAAAGAATTTATTTGACCCTCCTCTCTGTTATTCATTTAATTAGTTTTGTGTTACGGTACTTTCTTAACGAGGACTAAAATAAAGATTTTATGTTCCGCAAATAATTTTTTATTACATATCATAAAATAGGTTTTTAACAGGAGGCTTGCAAGCTAAATCAGGCTTTTAAATAGGTAAGGTTAGGCTTATAAAAAAGACTTATGACAGAAAAAAGTTAGGTCAAGTTTTATATTTTAATCAAGGTCAGACTTAGGCCTAATAAAGCTTGGTTTGGCTTGGCCTGTTTTCACCCCTATTGAGAAAGCAGTTTTCCAATTAAGGCAGATTTGAAGATGATAAAACAATAATAATTGTAGTTAAATAATATACTTTATTTTAGCTTGCATATAATTTAGAATTTTGACTATATTGATGAGGCCTTGAACATAAAAAGAATTATTCTTGAATTTTAATTATGCTGGTTCATTATGCTAACAATTATTATATTTAAATGTACTTAATGTTCTTTTACGAATAAAATTATTAAACTTTATTTAAGTTATTTCGTATATATTTACTTTAATTATATGTTAAGAATAATTTTTCACATTTTTATGATAATTAATTATAATGATAAAATTTACACATTAGCATGCAATGCACGGATTAAAATACTAGTATATATGAATTATAAACTTTAAGGATTGAATATAAAGCAAAAGAATTAAAATAAATAAGCTTAATTGCATTTTTGATCGCTTGTAACTCTAATTTGTAATTTTGGTTCTCCTTTATTTAATTATGTGATTTTAGTTTGCTAATTTTTGAAATTATGCAGTTTCTTCCATAGTTGAAGGTGACAGTTTTGTAATTAAAAGGTGAAAAATTAAGTGGGCCCTTAGTCCATTCGTTGATCCTAACATGGCAAGGGGATTTATGATTTAGAAAAAGTTAGCAAAAATAGTAAAGGTAGGGTGAGAAATTATGACACTTTCCTTTTCTATAATCACTTAAACCACTAAGTCATTTACCTTGTAAGTTTAAACACTATATTATATATGACATTGCTACATGAGTTAATTGCATTACTAAAATAATTATTTAATGTTAAATCTAGTTTAAAATAATAAATTTATATAATAAAAATAATAAATAATAAATAAATTATGTAATTTATTATTAAATATATTTTTCATACAATAAATATAAACATACAATCACTTTTGTCTTTTATCTTCTTTACCTTATTTTCTTCTCATCTTTTTCTACCACATCACTAATATTATATTATTTATTTTTAATATTATAATATTTATATTATTTAATATATTAAAATAATGTACTATGTTATTTATTTTAATATAATATAAGTGATGTGGTAGAAAAAGAATAGAAAGATGGGAAAAGAAAAGTAATTGTATGTTTATATTTATTGCATAAAAAATATTAAAATTAAGTTGACAAATTTATTTATTAAATATTTTATTATAAATGTATTTTTAATATTTTTAACATTAATGCATGGGTTAATTGCACTTTTCATCCCCCACCATTGTGTGAATGTAATTTTATTTAATATTCAATCTTTATTATTTTAATATAAAAATTATTAAATAATATAAATATTATAATCTTAAAATAAATAACATAATATAATATTAGTGATGAGGTAGAAAAAGATGAGAAGAAAATGGAATAAAAAAAGAGATGAAAGACAAAAGTAATTATATGTTTATATTAATTGGATGAAAATTATATTAAATAATAAATTATATATTTTATTTATTATTTATTATTTTTATTATATAAATTTATTATTTTAAACTAAATTTAACATTAATTAAGTATTTTAAAAATTCAATTAACTCATGCAACATTGTTATATATAGTATAGTGTTTATATTATGACTCAAACAGGTTAAATAACTTAGTGATTTAGGTGCTTAAAAAAAGGGGAGGGTCATGAGTTTTAATCCCTCCTCATATATCCCTTTTTCAAGTGTTGCATTACTTTTATTAACATTTCCAAAATCATATTGATTGTTATAGAGGGATTAAAAATACAATTAAGTCAAATAAATATAAAATTGTATCGTCATTGTGAACTTACCAATTGACTTCTATTTGCTTTATAGTGTGAACATTTCAATGGTAAAAGTTAGATCATCATTCTCAGCAATTGGCTTTATAGTGTGAACACTTCAATAGTAAAAGTTAGATCCTCATTCTCAACATTGTCTCCGTCATCCTTATCGTCAAGCTGTTTTGAATTAATTGAAATAAAGGAATTCTATCTTGAACACTATTGATATTGTTTACCATAAAAAATAATTAATTTTTTTTAAGTAGCTGATTGAGAAGCTAATCAAAATAGCTTCTAATTTGAACCAAATTTTAGATTATTTTTAGCTTCTAATTATTTTAAAGAGCTGAAACAAATGCATAAATAACTAAAAGAGTATTTTTTTTAAAATGATTATCTTACAAAAAAATTGAAACAAACAGGCCTTAAAAGCCAATTTATCAATGTGACCTTTCTGAATAATTCAATCAACCAGTTAAAGAAACATTTATACTCTAATATTCAAAAAGAAACTAATAATTAGGGTGCTATATACAACTAGAAGATGAAATCGAACAACTAAAATATTAATAATATTCAAGTTATTTACTAAACCTCATTTTTTAACACATCTTTATTTTTAATTTTGAAAAAGAGATACAAAAAAGGAAGAAATTAGATTAAATGAATTAAAAAATAACATTTATTTAATCATATTGAGTTTATAATACAAATGGATAATAAATTAATAAATAATTATATCTTTGTTTTATTAAAATAATGCTATATTTTAATTTATGAATAAAAAATTAATTTGTGTATAGTGCGGTAAAGATATTTAGTTATCTATAACTATTAATAAAGGAGATAACTAGATTTGGTCTCCACATTTGTTTAGACGTTGTTATCCTTCAATTAATTTTGCGAACTTCACCATTATGTTCAGTCTTAACTTCTCACATTAGTTACTTTTATTTAACCTCCATCCTTTCTCTTTCTTTTTTTATTTTATTTTTATTTAAAAAATATGGATAGGCACGGAGTGCATCTATTTCCACTAGTTTATATAACAAAGCATGACAATTGCATTTTGAAGAACTCAAATTTAAACCTGAAAACTAAGAATCTTTAGTAACTACTAATATCAATCTATTCTTCTGTTATAAATTAGAATATAACTTGTAGAGAAAATTTTTCTCACTCTCCATTAATCATTCTCAATATTATATCTCTTATTTACTTTTGATGTGCACTTCACACAATATTACTATAATTAGCCAAAATGATTCTCTTTTAATCATTCCAAATTGTTCTCCTTTTATCTTTATCTATATACTTGATCTTCTTAATCTCATTTTTTCTTTCAATTTACCCTTTTTTATCTATATTTCTAAATTAAATTTAAATAATTTTTTAAGAATTGTCAATAGTTAAAAATAAATAATCTTATATTATAATAAAAATTGTCTAGTATAAATTCAAAATATGATTTACATATTCAAATGTGTTATTTTTTATAAATTTCAATTATAATAGAATTTCTACATTTTAAAAAATATTTATTGTAAATTTTAATTATATAATAATAAACATTTATCACATATATAACACACAAATTAAAATACTAGTTATAAAATAATATTTTAACATTATATCTTTGAAGAGTGATCCAAGAAAGTAATATTTCGGTCTTCGTCACCAGGAAAGTACTGCCTTAGTCTACTGTATTATTACTTTAAAAAAGAAAAGTTCTATCTTGAACACTACCGATATTGCTGTACCGATGTCCGATGGGTAGTTTGGGCTAAAAGCAAATTGGCTTCCTAGCCATGTGACCTATCGGTTCTACATAGTTTGAATTAGAGAAAGTGAGACGAATGGAATTGGAAGCAGGAATGCAAGTGGATAAAAAAGTATCTTTATTGAAGATTAAAGAAAAGCACATATATTTCATTTTAGAGTTTACTTTTGATCTTATTTTTATGTAACTCTCTCATATTATTATTTAATTATGTATTAACAAGTAATTAAGAGATGTAACATTAATTAACTTTATTAATTTATATTCTCTCAAGTTAAATGATCTGAAAAATCCTTTATATTTTAATAATGTCACCTCTCAACACATAAACATTACATTTAAGGAAGGATGATGATGAAATTCAAACTTGTATAATAGGTATAAACTCACGCATCGTGTAAATTAGTAAATAAAATAAATATCGTATGCTTTTAATTATAAAATATATTTTAATTTTTATAAAATAAAGATTGTATGTCTTTAATTATCTTTTAAAAATAATTGATTAGATAATTAATTCGTATAATTAACTCATTTTATAATTATAATAGGATGAATTAATTCTTAAACATTTAAATTAGATTTTTGTTTACATAAATCATAAAACAATTTTGCATATCATTACTATAAAAATATTACGATTAGTTTCATAGTCGGTCCAAAAAGATCAAAACTTATGTGTATATCCTTGGATCTCACCAAAAAGTTAGAGATCCTAAGCACGGTGGTTTAAAAATGTATAAAATTATTATATGATTTGTAATTTTTTACCAAGAAAATTAAACATGAACTACTATTACATATTAAACATGATAGAAAACTGCATTGATTGTTGTGTCTTCTTCTTCAATAATTTGGAAAGTACATGAATCATCTTGTTTTAAATATTCTTTCTACAAAACTCTGTATCCAACCTACTTCAAGTTTTTGTCTTGTTCTTTTTTATGTCCCTAGTTAAAATTTTGTAGAAGACTTGTAATAGGCCCTCGAAGGATGAATTTGAGTAAATTTCTTAATGTAAATAGTCAATTTTTGGATAATTTTTACAAATAATCTCCTATATATATAAATGAGAATAGCTATCTCACTCTCAAGACTCCATTCTCCCTTACATTTAATTTTATTTAAATACTAATGCCTCTTATATCACTATGAAACTCACGCACCCTCAATGCATCTATGCTTTTCCTTTTCTTCTCTTCAAATTTTTCATTAACCGAAAATCTCTTTCCAATGTTAACAGAATTCATCTTCTTTCTTTATCTTTTTTAACTTCCATCTTCAATCTCCCCCAAAATTTTATCTCTCCTTCACGCTTTTATTAGTACATCTGTTACCACACATTTTGCTTTTCTGGCTATCCTCCCTCAATCTTAGAACCAATTTATCAATATTTCAGACTTATCTGGGTCCTATGATTGCTCAGTACTGATTTAGTACTTTGGGATTGCAGTTTCAGATTTCAAATTTAGAAGCCCAATCAAGGTTTACACTCTGTCAGTGTTCTCTTTAGCAATGAAATGGTTCTGGGTTACTTTGTAATTTCTTACCCTTTTCTTTCAAGTTTTTGTAGTCAAAGTTCATAACTTTGAATGCTTCCCCAAAATATTGTACAATTAACATTTTTCATGACATTGTTATAATGTTTTTTTTCCCCCTCTTCTTGTACTATTATTTCGTTTTTATTTGATTTTATTAGGAAAAATTAAAAAATATCATCAATAACTAATAACATTCACATATGCTCCCTATCGTTGAAACAAAATATGATCCTATTAAAAAAAGAACAATTGTATAATATTGTTACAATGTTATGAAAACAGCTTAAGAACAAAGAGTATAGAGAAGAGAACATGCAAGATAATAGAGAGAATGGAAAATTCTTGTGTTATTTCAAGAATTGAAGTAACCTATTTATAGGTACAAATTGTAACTGAACAGTTACAAATAATTTAATAGTATTAAGGAGAAATAAAATAGACATAATATATAATGAATATGGACAGCCACACAATTAATATTTATAGCACTCCCCTTGGATGTCCATTATTTAAGAATGTGTCTTGTTAAAACCTATTAGAAAAAACCCTATGGGATAAAAACCTAGTAAAGGAAAAAGAGTACATCATTCTTCAATACGTTATCATTTGCCTCATTAAAAACCTTGCCAGGAAAACCCAATGGGATAAAACCATGGCAAAAGGAAAAAGAGTGCAAAACATATTTTTTTCTCCCCCTCATGTAGACAATCATCTTTGAGATGACAAAGTCCAATCTCGTGTACCAATTGCTCAAAAGCTTTTCTTGGTAGTGATTTTGTAAACAGATTTGCTAGATTCTCACATGAACGAACTTGTTGAATATTTATGTCACCGTTCTTTGGGTAGAATATGATTTGTTCTATCTCTAATGTATTCTTCTTTCAATTGAACAATACATACAACATTATCTTCACATATAATCATCGTTGTTATTTTTCTTTAATATAAACCACAAGATTCTCACACATGTTGAATTACAGATTTCAACCAAACACATTTATGACTTGTTTCATGCAATGCTAGAATTTTTGCATGATTAGATGATGTGGTTGCTATAGTTGTTTCACAAATCATCATGAAATGGTTGTACCACTGCATGCATACAAATAGCCTGTTTATGATGTATTGTTATAAGGATCTGACTAATAACATGCATCTGCATAACCAATTAGATATGACTTGGAAACATTTGAATAAAATAAGCCCATATCCATTATGTCTCTAAGTTAACAAATTATGTGCTTCACTATATTCCAATGTCTTCATGTAGGTGAAGAATTACATCTTGCTAATAAGTTGACGACAAATGATATAACAAGTCCTGTATGATTAACAAGATACATTACTGCTCTTATAGCACTAAGATATGGTACTTCAGAACCAAGTGGTTCTTCATCCTTTTCTCGAGGTCTAAAAGGATCTTTGTTCACATCTAAAGACCTTACAAACATTAAAGTGCACGACGAATGTGATTTGTATATATAAAATCTTTTAAGCACTTTTGTTATATAAGCCTCTTGATGCACAAAAATTTCACTATTTAAACATTCAATTTGTAATCTCAAGCAAAACTTTGTCCTTCCTAAGTCTTTCATCTCAAACTCTTTCTTTAAGCAATCAATAGCTTTCATAAGCTCTTTAGGGGTTCTAATAATATTTATGTCAGGTACATAAATAACGATTATGGCAAATCCATTTCCAGACGTTTTCATAAAAATACATGGACAAATGGGATCATTTTTACGTCCTTCCTTTAACAAATACTCACTAAGACGATTGTACTACATGTATCTTGATTGTTTAATCCATAGAGAGACTTATTCAATTTAATTGAGAAATCTTCTCAAGAACTTGCATTGCTAGGCAAATTAAATCCTTCAAAGAGTTTCATATAAATGTCATTATCAAAAGGGCCATATAAATAAGCTGTAATAACATACATTAAATGTAAATTGAGCTCTTCATGTGCAACCAGACTAATTAAATATCAAAAAGTACTTACATTTACTACAGGTGAATATGTCTCTTCAAATTCAATACCGGGTCTTGTGAAAATTCTTATGGAGCAAGTCGTGCTTTGTATCTCACAATTTCACCATTCTCATTTTGTTTTGCACAAAAACCCATTTATATCCAACTAGTTTTACAACTTTAAGTGTACAGACTACGGGTCCAAAAACCTTTCGCTTATCAATTCTTATTGGAGCATTAGCAACTGGTATATATGACTTAATCACCTTTTTAGGGTCGATGAACACATTTGGTAATTGGTTGGCTAAACTTTGTAAATGAATTATCTTTTGAACTTCTAGTTCACATTGTTTTGTACGAGGATCAAGATGAGATAATGATAATTTATTCTAACTAATATCATTTTCTAACTACTTATTCTCTCCCCCCTAATGTTGGAAAAACTAATTCATCAAAATGATAATTGGCAAACCCAACCGTAAATAATTCTAATGTTGATGGTTCAAATATTTTATTTATAGATGAAGATTTGTACCCAACATATATTTCCATCTTTCTTTGAGAACCCACCTTAGTTCGTTGTGGTGGGGCAATTGGAACATATACAACACACCTAAAAATTCTTAAATGGGAAATGTTAGGTTGCTGACCAAAAAACAATTACAAAAGGGAATACTTGCGATAACTTGTTGGCCTAATGCTAGTTAATATTGCAACATGTAAGATTGCATGTCCCAAGTAGACATTGGAAGTTTTGATTTCATGAATAATGGTCTTGCAATCAATTTTAGGAGTTTAATAAATGATTTTACAAGTCCATTTTGTGTATGAACATGTGCTACAAGATATTCAATATCGATTCCAATAGACATACAATATCATTAAAAGCATGGGATGTAACCTTACCATCATTATCAAGACGAATTTTCTTAATTGGGTAATTCGAAAAACGAGCTCTGAGCAGAATTAATTAAGCTAACAATCTCGCAAATGCCTAGTTGCGAGTTGACAATAAACAAACATGAGACCATCTGTGAACACCTATTTTTGTCCGCTTCTTTTTATTTATTTTGGTTTTATTTTCTCTTTTTTTATACATATTTATTTATTGTCCTTTTCATTATTATTTGATTTGGGCTAAACGCAAGCCTAGATTGTGCTCTTTTTTCTCTTCAGATTATATTGGGTCAATTTCAATCCATAACAAAAACAAAATAGCACAGACAAATAAATATAAAACCAAAAAATGCTCAAATGAATAGTCCAAAAGCTTTTTCTTACGAGTCCAGTTACAACCAAAGAAAAAAAATAATAAAAAATTTCAATCAAGCCATCTTTATATACTACAGACAAAATGCAAGTTTCTAAGCTAGCAGGTCGTTGGTACCCCTCGCCTTGAGCAGACAGACACCTTTGCTCTTTTGTTTACTTTGACTTCTGCATTCTGCTTCTGCCTTCTGTTTCATTACATGAAAGGAGAATCAAATAGATGTTGATGGCACAGGGTTTACCCCCTGCAAGGTTGATCTTCATGCATGTCTCCCCGCCCTAGAGCAAGTAAATCAAACATATGAAAACCAAGTAAAGCTACATAAGGAAACTACAATTCTGAATAATGAAGAAAAGCTAAAACTCATTGACATTGAATAGAAAGAATTTGAAATCCTCAATTGGAAAAGAGAGGATTAAAAAGATAAAGAGAGAGTGGGAGAGGAACTCACGAGAGAGCTTCCGTGTGCTTATAAATTTGCCCAACAGAAAACAAAAAAGGGGTTACAGTTTTTGCAAGTCTAAAAAAAATTGTCTACCAAGAGAACTGAGTGAACCATATCATAGCTGTTTCAAAGGTTTCATCGTAACCAAACAAACACAACCAGTTGGGGGCAATTTTTCAAGTCTTTAGCTCAAGCGGCAACCCGCAGGCAAAATAGGCGAGAGGTTGGTGAAGTTTTTACCATTAAAATTTTGAATATTTGCTCCTTTGACTGTATGTGCCCACTTTGATACTATGAAATTACTCTCATTCTGTACACGATCTTCTTGGCTTCTGTGACATTAAGCTTCTGTAGCTTGTTTGTGATGTTCTGTTTCTCTGCAAAAACAAACACAACTTTCAAACAAAATAAAAGACAAAGTGATAAAAACAAAAAAGAAAAAAAGAAAAAAAAAGTAAAACTAAATAATAACAGTTTCGTCAATTTCCCGAGAGTTGTTTCTTCCTTCACGTTCTTTTTAGCTTGCGCAAAACCCCAATGCTGCCACACAGAACCCACTGCCGCTCATGCAAACTGCCACAGCATTGTCGTACGAACCCTGGCCACCGCCACGTGTGCGAAGCTCCGACACCACGTAGACCATCGCTGCGTCGTCGCCTTTTCATCCCTGCAAACCTCACTGTGAGAAAGCCCTCATTGTCGCACTTTCATGCCTCAAAAGTGGCCTTACCCAGTGTGGATAATGCATCTTCCTTCACTGCCGTCACGAGTGCGGCGCAAAAATACGATTCTCTTCTCTTTCGTTGCCTCGCTTCCCTTCGCGATGAATGAGACACAAAAACCCCTTTATTTCAATTTGCGAATGAATGAGGAAGCTACAACGAAACTCCCCCCCACCCCCCTTTTTTTTATCTTTTATCTAATTTGACTTGTCACTGTATTTTATTCATTTGTTTTGTTGGGCTGGACAGTGGGCCTGCTTCGGTTGTTTTCAGAAACTGGTTTTGCTCATATATATATATATATATATATTTTTCTTCTTTTCCTTTATGTCGTCTTTCCAGTTCTCGTAAGGATCGAACCCAATTTATTTAGCTTATTAATAGGATTGGTTCATTCTACATTAAATTGTTTCTTTTAGTTATTTTATATATGCGAATTGTTAAACAAAAGGGCTGGATCC
Source organism: Spatholobus suberectus (assembly GCA_004329165.1). Classification (NCBI taxonomy): domain Eukaryota; kingdom Viridiplantae; phylum Streptophyta; class Magnoliopsida; order Fabales; family Fabaceae; genus Spatholobus; species Spatholobus suberectus. The sequence continues at coordinate 75,807,463 of CM014730.1, read as the reverse complement.
AAGAGTGGGGGTGAATTGGATGTTTCAAAATTTTCAAGAATCTCCAATTTCTTTTCAATTATGAATAACTAGATTTTTCAAAACTTTGAATCTTATTGATTTGGTTTTACAAATGAAATAGAATTGGATCAATTTATCTTGAACTTTTCTATGCAAAGATCTTTATGATTTTAAATGCAAGTGATCAAGATAAAATATGCTAGCAAGAGAGTAGAGGAAAGAGAGAGAGGAAACAAGATTTATACTGGTTCGATCACTACCACTATGATCTACATCCAATTTCCAATAAAACCGATTGGTGTTATCACTAAGTAATTCAAATGTTTACAAACACTATGCACAAACACAAGAATTACAATCAAACAAACCACACAATCAAGTTTCTTGAACCCTATCAAGAAAAACTTGAAACCTTTCTTGTGGAACCCTACCACAAGAAAGATAAGAGAGACACCCTCTCAAGAACGAAAATCAATTTAGAAGAAGGTTAGATATCACCTTGGTTTGTGATAGATGGGAAATAATGAAGAACCAATTAACTTTACCCAAGTAAAGACTTTTCTTTATCCTCAAGATTGATCCATGATGAGCTCTTTGATCTTTGATCTAAAACTTGTAGTGGAGTAGAAGAATAATATGAATTCTCTCTAGAAAAGCTCTCTCTCAAATTTAGAAAAGTGAAGTTATGTTTTAGTGTATTGAAAGACTCACTAAGGTTCACTTTATATAGAGAGCTCACTGGAATAATTAGTTATATTGTCTTGTAATCAGTTCTTTTGTTATTAGAAATCTGGAAAATGAAGTTTGAATGAGTTTAACTAGTTATTTCTATTTATAACTAGTTAAAACAGAGGCCATTCGAATTTCCCTTTACTGGAATAACTAGTTACATAACTTTGTAACTAGTTATTTTCATATAGGACAAAATAGCTTTATATTATGTAACTAGTTACAGAATTATGTAATTAGTTACTGCTGAAATAACTGATTACATAATATTGTAACTAGTTAAAACAAAAAACATGTAATTGATTACATATTGATTTAACTAGTTAAAACAGTGTATATTTTCACTATTTACATGAAATTAAACGATCTTAATCGATTACAAAGCTAACTTAACCAATTAAGTGGTTCTTTAATATAAGATTGAGTAGTTCTAAAGCTTTAGTGTGTAGTTCTTACTTCTTATCAATTTAAAACAAGTTTTATCAAATTATTTCTTTTCAAATTCAATTTTAGACTTATAGAAAATATATTTCCACTTTGTTAACCTTTAATTCTTAAATCTTGAGCTCATTACCATCAAACTATTAAGGATAGAGATAAATTATGCAAGACCACAAACACACACACATACATAAACACACATTACAACTTTGCACTCATCAAGAGGCTAAATCATCAAAATTATATTAATTTTTCTTGGGGCAAGAGTAATCTTCTTCTTGCTTCTTCACGAACCATTAATTTGTTTAAGATGTATTTATATTAGACCTTTTGGTGCATCCAGACACGTATATATGTGAAACTTTAGTGTGATTTTCACCCACTTGGGTATCAATAATAAAGCAACGAGATTCAAAATGTTTTTCAAAGAGCATCTTTACAATATTAGTTTATTATAAAAAGTTTTTTACTAAAACGTAATACTAACTATATGTTATAGGTATATTAATAAATGTTTTACTAATATAACTGTAAGTGTAAAGGTATAACAAAATAATTGAAGTCGGATATTTATTAAGAAATAAATAAATAAATAGTACTACTAAATATTTAACAGAAAAAGGGATTATTTGGATGTGACATTCTCTTAATTTCAGAGTTTTTTAGGCATAAGTTATAACAACTTGGTAGTCTTAAGACTCCTTTCCAAAATACTTCATGACTATAAATTTAATCAAAAAATAAATTACATAAAAGGATGAAATATTTAATCGAGAAAAGATTATTTGGATGCGACGTTCTCTTAATCCTAAGGCTTATAGACACAAGTTGTGACAGCTTGCTGTCTTATAACTATTCTCTAAATTAAAAATGTAAAATTTCTATTTATAATAAGAAGAATGAAATACAACCAATAAAATCAAGTTTTATAATTTAACTCAATATTTTGATAATATTAAAATCTTCTTTAGAGGAAAGATTAATTAGATGTGACATCTCATTAATCTTGAGATTTTGAGGCGCAAGTTGTACAACTTGATGTCTTCAAACTCATCTCTAAAGATAATAAATAAAAAGTAAAAATGTTAAGTAAAGTCTGTATCGAATCAAAACTAAAATAATAGATTGGCTTTGGTGTACACCTCTGTCAATTTTATATTAAGACGTATGAGCCGTGACGACTTAGAAATCTCAAAATTAATAAAAATAAAAAATATCAACACACAAATATTTTCTACCAAAAGAATTACGTGAGTCTGATTCTCTATTGCACCGGGAGATACGTAGGAGCAGGGGTCCACTCCTGTCGATCTCAAAAATAATAAAATTTAAGATAAAATAAAAATCTTTTTTTATAATAATAAAATTCTTCTTGCAATTATTTCTAGGATGAGATAAATATTTTAAAAGTAATTAATAATTTGTTTAATCAATTAGAGGTAACTGTCTTTATTACGGACGTTGTAGGATGCTAATACCTTCCCTACACGTAATTGACTCCCGAACCCAAAATTTGATTTCGTAGACCATTTTATCTTTAGGTTTTTCCAATGTTTTTCTTTAATAAATATTGGTGGCAACTCCCTGTTTTTAAAACTTTTTTTTTCGCTGTCCCGCCGCGACCCCGGTTGCGACACCATCTAATTGATGCATCAATTATATCGATAAAATATCTAAATTGTCCAAATGGTGAGTGTATTGTTCGATAAATATTACCTTATATCTGTTCTAAAAATGTGAGAGATTTATTCCCAATTTTTTCTAATGATGATCTAATAATTAGCTTCCTTGAGAACAAGTAGTACTCTAGAAATTATTTGATTGAAGAATCTCCTGGCTTTTCAATGGGTCTTCACATGAATTTTTAATTATTTTTCGCATCATAATAAACCCAGGATGGCTCAACCGATCATGCCAAATGACAAATTTATTTTGATTTATAAAGTCTTGGTTTACAACATTATGTGTTTCAATTGTACTAATATATGTATAGTACAAATCATAAAAAAAAGCAGTTAATTTTTCCAATCCACATTTTTTACTTAAGTCTCGTAAAATAAAGATATTTCATATTTCTTTCATGTTTGTTTCAATATGGTATCCATTTAAACGAATAAAGATATTCCATCTTGTAGCTTCCCCAGACTTGGAACTTGTCCCGCGTAATGGTTACCACCAATATCAAGTTCTGAAAGGATAGATGTATTAGTGATGGAACGTGGAATTGGACCGGAGATTTGATATGGCTTGCACTTGCATAGTTCTCATTCTTTGAATCTCTTTCTGCAATTACAACAGAATCCATGATGCAGGAAACAAGCATTCATCAGTTGACTTTAACAGAGTAAACTCTATAAGAACCAGAAGAGAAATGGAGTTACAACTGACCTTGCTGCATAATATTATGAGCTCACAAGGTTACAAACATATGAAGGATAGTTACCAGGTTTGCAATACTATGTGGTATGCGGTACACGACCTTAAAAATATTGATACGTGAGGAGTATACATAGTTGGTACTCTTCGGTATGCTGTTCAGGTTCGTGGTATGTTCTAATATATTAATTGATACATTAACAATAAAAAAAAATCATCTAGTTAAAAATCACATGATGAAAAATATAACATATGAATAAAAATTAATTTAAAATATTAAATCTATACTGTATTTATATAAAAAAAAATTATATACATTTTTAAGGTACTTTTTTGGTCAACTTTTTACAAGAATGTTATATCTCCAAACTAAACACGTGGCCAGCTCATTAATTTTGTTACTTCACAATTATAATTGTTTTTATTTTATGGAGACGATAGTAATTGTTAAAAGCCGACAAACTTTCCCTTAATTTATATCTTTAATCATTTCCAAATTTGTAACCGTCGCCTCACATCTATCCAATAAGTGAATTTGTGGGAATGAGTATCGCAGTACCAATTCTATATTCGCAAAGGAAACGAGCAAATCATGTAACTATGGTATGGAGTTTTGAAATGACATCAAATTAGTTTCGGTAGCATTTCTACAGCAACATTTCAATTAAGTTTAGTTCTTTTAATCTGTTTGAGTAACATACAAGTGATACAACTAAGAAAAGTTGTTACTGAATTCATTTATTGTTTTTGCAAATTACAACTACTACCCCTTTGATAGATTGAAAAGTATTTTTTTCCTTTGTTATCTTAGTATTTAAACATTGAATCTACAACATAATTTTACACAAGACTTGGACTCAGAAATGTCAAATTCCTTAAACAGAGAGAGAGAGAGGAGTGCTAGCAACACATTCTCTAACACACTCCTTTTAACATACATTATATTATTGATTAAAATTTCTTGAAAACTATAAAATTAGGAGAGAGAATCATTAAATAAGAAATGGAATCCACAAAAAGTTGTAACTTCCAATAAATTTCAATCAATAGTAAAGAGTGTGTTAGAGAGTGTTGCTAGCATTTCTCAACAGAGAGATTGATTGAAAGTCCTTGTGAAGCACATGCAGTCACTGCATCAACTTATAGTGTTGCAGTCCGCTTTTTATTATAGCCCAATAGCCCATGTACTTTGTGTTGGAGATTCTACATCGACTAGTGATGAGGCCAAATTATAGTATATAAGTAGGGAATAACCCTCACCTTACAAGCCGGTTTTGCAAGGTTGAGTTAGACCCATAACCCACATTTTAAAATGATATCAGAGTTTATTCTAGCAATTGTTGTTTGATCTATCGGGCCGTTATCAGACCACCCGCAGATGTCTAGTCCTGCAAACTTCACGCTCAAGATGTCTAGTCCTCAACCTGAGAGGGGTGTGTTGGAGATTCCATATCGACTAGTGATGAAGCCAAATTATAGTATATAAGTGGGAGACAACCCTCACCTTATAAGCCGACTTTGTAAGGTTCAGTTAGGCCCATAACCCACATTCTAAAATGGTATGAGAGTCTATCATAACAATTGTTGTTGGGTCTATTAGGCCACCTGCTATCAGGCTGTTATCAGACTACCTGCAAATGTCTAGTCTTGCAAACTTCACACTCGATATGTCCAGTCCTTGGCGTGAGGGGGTGTGTTGGAGATTCCATATTGACTAGTGATGAGGCCAAATTATAGTATATAAGTAGGAGATAACCCTCACCTTACAAGCCTGTTTTGTAAGGTTGAGTTAGGCCTATAACCCACATTCTAAAACTTTGGGTTTGCACTCATTAATTTGTATATTTCATATGGAAGCTTTTATAATTTTACCTTTATGAATTTCACGTCTCATAAACCAGATTTAGAAAGAATTCTCTGCTATTTAGACCCTGAATATTAAAGACAAGGTTATGGATGACCAATTAAATAAAATAAAATGAAAATTAAGTATGGTTAATATGGTTTAGTTTGAAAATATTTTGATACTCTGCATTAAAATCTGGAAAATCATGGGAAATAAAAATAAAGGAAGTACAATAAATCCACTACTATTATATCCATTAAGTATATGATACATGTTACTTGAAGGATGAATTCATGCATTCATATGAGTATATAACTGGCGTAAAATTATTAAACAGTTTCACACCCCACGGATTAACTCTACTAGAGTACACCATACAACATACACATCAGTTTCTGAAATAGATGTTGCATTTGATCTCAGCTTCAATTATTCAAGTGTCAACACCTGAAATTCGAGAAGAAGCCCGTTACCTCTGTAGTTTTGGAATTTTGAAATACATAGCAAAATGGCAGAAAATGAAATTGTAACTCCATCAGCCTTTAATCAGGTAAGAGCCGAAAGCAGCAACATATGCAATTAAGCATCTAGAAATCTCAATTTTATTATATTGTTAAATTTGAAAAGGAAAACTCATATGAGTGAAATATTCAAAACAAAAAAAAAAAAGGACAAAACAGTATTATTTTAAACGGAACTGCTATTAAAATTCGGCAAACAAAGTAGTGTGACACATCTACGTTTGTACTCTAGTAATAATATATATGTGGATAATTAAGTCATTTTCCATTTATCTTACCAGTAAGAAAGGATTTTCTGATTTTGCTTAGCTCTCTAGTGACATCCACCACATTCATTCTTTCTTTTGGTGATTCCACTGAACAAGCAAGCCCAATCTTAAAGAATGAAACAAAGCACTTTTCAATAGTTGGAGTAAGATTCAGATTGTTTTCTTCTTCTATTGTTGCTTCTTTTTGATTTGGTACTAGTGATGGGTCCAAAATCTGTAAAAGATTATCAGGAAATGAATTTTCCACAAAGTTATGCAAATTTTGACCATCTTCAAAGATTTCATCTGTGGGTCTTCTTCCAGTAAGCATCTCCAACATAAGAATTCCGAAACTGTACATGTCGCCATTCATAGACACCTCAGAACCCACCCCATACTCTAAAATATATAGCAAAAATTGTCAATATTTTGTTAGTAGTAAATATCAAGTTTTCATTAAAAGATAGGGAAATTCAAAGAAACAATTAATTCAAGTTTAGCACATACCTGGAGGAGCATAGCCAACAGTCCCCTTTATTCCAATTGTACTTGTTTGCTTAGAAGTGGCACCATTAATGGTTGAGAGAAGTCTTGCTATGCCAAAATCACTCAAATGAGCAATCATGTCATCATCAAGAAGGACATTGCTTGGCTTCAAATCACAATGAATGATCGATTGCTCACATTCGTGATGAAGATAATGTAATGCAGAAGTAACATCAATTATGATATTTAATCTTTGATCAAGCTTCAATGTTCTAGGATGCTCTGCACTTAGTGTCCTCAGATGCAGCCATTGCTCTAAGCTTCCATTTTTCATGTACTCAAAAATTAGAGCTTTAAATTCTTGACCTTTGTAATCTATGCTGGAACAACATGTTAAAATATGAACCAAATTTCGATGTTTAATATTTTTAAGTGCATTGCATTCAGCAACGAAAGTCTTGTGAGCTCCTTTTTTTTGAAGGTTCAGGACCTTTATGGCAACAACTGTGCCTTCTATCTCAAGAGTTCCTTTGTAGACAGAGCTAAAATTTCCAGACCCTATCAAATTTGTAGTTGAGAACCCATTGGTTCCGTTGTGTAGGCTTTGGTATGAAACTTTAGCCAGCTGGTCAATTGTTGGTGCATCCAAAGATGGTTCCTTACTCCTTTTCTTCATCCAGTAGATAGTTAGAAGAATTGACAGTATGAGAAGAAAAGTAACCACACTAAATATCACTGCTATCAGCCTGAATTTGTGATGTTCTGCAAGTTTCTTACCTTTGACAGGGCATAGTGGTAGATGCAACTCTGAAATACCTCCACAAAGCTTACTATTTCCAGTCACCACTAACCTGCTTGTATTTCGAAAGACACCTTCAGTTGGTACCTCACCATCCAACATGTTATAAGACACATTGAAATATTCCAAGAAAGAAATGTTCTGCAGAACATTTGGAATTGATCCAGACAAGCGGTTTCGTGACAGGTCTAATTTTTGAAGATTTTTGAGTGACGCCAAAGAGGATGGTATGATTCCTTGTAAAGAATTCCATTGCAAAAAGAGGTATGCCAACATTATGCATTCTCCAATGGTTCCAATAATGTCACCAGACAGATGATTCTCAGACATATCAAGGCAATTGAGATTTTTTAAGCTGCCCACTTCTTCCGGTATACTACCACTCAATGAGTTTTGTGACAAATCCAACAAGTTTGTTAGAGAGGAAAGATTAAAAATCTCTACGGGTATGGTTCCTCTAAGGTTGTTTTGCCCAAGAGCTAGATATTGTAACTTTTGGCAGTTTCCTATGCTTGGAGGAATATTTCCTTCTAACATATTATCTCTCAATCCCAAATAAAACAATTGACTAAGGTTTCCTATGAAGGCTCCTATCTCTCCTGATAGCTTGTTTGCACTTAATTCTAACAGTTGTATCTTCTGAAACATCCCAAAAGCTGTTGGGATAATCCCATCAATGCGGTTATTAGATATCGACAAGAGAGTTAAGCCAATTAGATTTCCTATTGCCGCAGGGATTTCTCCTGATATCTGATTACTTCCGAGGTATAGTCGATTAAGTTGGGTGGATAAATTGCTCAAGGAATTTGGCAAATGACCTCCAAAATTATTGTAGGATATAGATAACAGTTGCAACTTACTACAATTTGTCAATGATTTTAAAAACTCCAAATCATTAGTAGAATTGTCACCTAGATTATTTGTCTCGAAAGATAGATATTGAAGATCTTGTAGCTTCCCCAGACTTGGAATTTGTCCCGTGAAATGGTTTGCACCAATATCAAGTATTGCAAGGACAGATGCATTTGTGATGGAAGGTGGGACTGGACCTGAGATTTGATTGTCACCAATGTCAAGTTCTCTGAGATTGGGGAGGGTGCGGAACGTGTTGGGTGGAAAAGAGCCATTAAATTGATTTTCTGTAGCTGAGATTAGAGTAAGAGATGACATATTATAAAGACAAGAAGGAAATTTTCCAGTCAGTTTGTTGCTATCCAATCCTAGAAATGTCAAGCTTTTGAGACAGCATATTTCTTGTGGAATATCTCCCTCTAAGTTGTTACCATATACATTGAGAACAGTTAGGAATGAAATATTCCCTATGAATGATGGGATTCCTCCGGTCAAGTGGTTTTTAGCAACGCCCAAAAGTAGAAGCTTCCGAAGTGAGCCAATTTCGATCGGTATTTTGCTAATAAGATTGTTCCCACCTAAGAATAAGCTTCTGAGATGAGTGCAACCTGTCAAGTTTGTAGGAATTTCCCCTACCAATGAGTTATTTGAGGCGTGGAGGATCTGCAGTTGTGTCAACCGTCCCAATTCTTGTGGGATTTTCCCGTAGAAGTTGTTGTTTGCAAGGTTGAAGTATATCATATAGGAGAGATTGCCAATATGAGGAGATATGGATCCCTTCAACTTGTATCCTCGCAAGTTCAACTGTGTAACTCTTTGAAGCATGGGATTGCATGTGATTCCATGCCAGTTACAAAAGTGAGTAGAAGTATTCCAAGAGAGGAAGATTCCATATGGGTCAGTGGATATGGATTCCCTGAATTTGAGCAATGCCAAATGATCAGTCGCATTTGTCGATGCAAAGGCAGTAGTATCTGGGGTAAACCATAGTGAGTTTAACATAAACAGAGAAAACAGGTGGACATATGTAGACCAAAATGCAGGTGACATGAAAAAAAAATACTTCATTTTGATGAGGAATTGGAGGCTGCTGGTTGATGGTGGTATTTCTATTCTTAGATAGCTTTATATAAAATTTGGTAACTGGATGACATCAGAGAAGAAGCGAATATTGTTCCTTCGGCTGCTTTGATTTTGATTACACATATTAAAGGTCAAGTCAGTAACCAATTGGCAATTGCGGATACTTAATATAATGTGGCAGGAAAATAAATCCAATAAACGTAAGAAACATGCAATGATTCCGGAGAAAAATCCTTTGTACAGCCTTTCTTTTATTATTATTATTCATAATCCTGTGTACAGCTTAACCAAAGCGTTTCCTTATTCGTATTAACTATTACCCAAAAATCAAACTTTTGTCATATAAAAGAGTTTAATAGGTATATAGTGATATGGATTTTAAATAGTTATTTTAAAAATTAACAAATTCATCGTACATGATCATTTGTAATTAGAGGACAACATAAAAAAAATAAAAATATACTATTTTCTCAACATAAAACTATCTTTTGAGACAAAATTATGATTTTCCAATTTAACTGTAAAGCACAATATAAAGCTATCTCAATTTGAAAATCAATAAAGGTAATTTTGATATAAAATAATTTAGTAATTTTTTAGAGATTTTAAAAAAGGCATAAGTTAATTTATATTTGTTTACAATCATAAAAATTTCTATTTTTTAAGTAGTTAATTTTATAAGAAGCTATTTAAAATAGCTTCTAATTTTAATTAGATTTTAGATCATTTTCAGCTTTTGATTATTTTGAAAAGTTGAAACAAAACAAACTAATAAAACAATAATTTTTTTTTTATAAGCTAAAGAATTTATTTGATGGGGAAATGAACCGAGCACAAGGTGTACAGAGTAGGGGTGAGCAAAAATTGTCCACCCGTCCGAAACCCAAATAACCTGGACTATACGATCCAATAAATTGTCCTTTTTTCCCCGCGGTACATGTTCATGACTTTTAAGTCAGTGTTCTCTAAAAAGAAACTAATCTAAACATGGATTTAATATTAGGGGCTGATTTAACTATTAGCATATGAGTTTTAATATCAGTTTTTACAAATCAATCCAAAAGCAGCATCTGATTTGAAGGAATATCAAGAAATTGAGTCTTGTTGAACGTATGACATTCAACTTCCTCCTTTTTACTTTGATGGCTCAGTAGCAAATTGAGAACACCTGGAAAAGAAAAGCTTGGAAGACCAATTTTACTTTTGTTTCATACTATACAATATTTGTGTTCTCTTTGTAAAGATAGTGTTTTTTTTTTTTCTCTCTCTCCATAAGAAAATTTTTATACTTAATAATAAGTACAAATTATTCAAAGTTAGCTCAAAAGAACCTAAATGTAAACTTACTTGAGCTATCTAGAGGCTAATGTTATCGTTTCAAATGTTCTCACTTTCAGGTTTATAATTTGTCTTTCTATATTATTACATATTTATAAGAAATAACAAGAGTGGAAAAGATGATGAATCTTTATATGTATAGTATAAATATGGCTAATATTGAATCTTTAAACAAATATACGTGATAATGGAGTTCAACATGAGGAAAACAGTATTAAAGTGAATGTCGTGGAAATAATAAAAATGAAAATAAAGGAAAAATAGACAAAGATACTCTTTAAGAGTAAAATAAGTATTATCTTGCGAGTTTAAAATATCTTTTGTATTATTTCTTTTTTTTTTGGACAAATAAGTTTGTTAAATAAATTTTTTCTTCTTATTATTGGCTTTAAATTACTGAACACTGAAGCATTCACATCTTTATAATTATGTGTTGATTACTTAATTATTTAAAAGATTCACCTAAATAAAAATATTTTATAATATAAAATTTCAATTTTTTTCTAAGAAAATAAGTAGCCGTACAACGTGTGAGTTTCTATCGAGTTTATACTCTTAATATTCGAACAGAAACTAATAATTAGCGTACAATATATAATTAGAAGTCGAAATCAAACAACTAAAATATTAATAATACTTAAGATGTTAACTATACCTCATTTTTTTATATCACAACCTTATTTTTAATTTTGAAAAAGAGAGATAAAAAGAAGAAAGAAATTATATAAAATTAATTAAAAATAACATTTATTTAATCATATTGAGTTTGTAATATATATGCATATTAAATTATTAAGAAATAATTATATGTTAATTTTAATAAAACAATGCTATATTTTAATTTATGAATAAAATAATAATAATTTTGCATATAGTGCGGAAAGGTATTTAGGTATTTCTGAATGTTTTTAAAATTGGACCTCTCATTGAACCAATCATGGCAGAGGTTTAAGGTTTAATGGTTTAACTGTAGTTAAACTATGGTCGAATCAGTATTAATAAAATAATAATAATAATTAAATAATATATAAAATAATTTTAAATAAATATAATATCATAACTTTATAGCACTAAAAACTAAAATAAAACATCATTTTATACCTATTTATAATCCTTATTAAATATGTATCTTTATTTATCTTAAAAATGTTTTAGATTATATTTGAAAAATTAAAAAATAAAAAATTTGAAAAGTTCCACTTCAAATCAGTTTTCTACACTGATTTTCATTAGTTTTGGACTGGTTCTTGACCGGTTCTCACTAATGCTGAAATGGTCTGATTTTCAAGAGTTAACAGATCGGTCATTAGACTGGTATCCGATCAAATTCTTTTAATAGTCTTAAATTGTTCTCCTTTTACCTTTATATATATACTTGATCTTCTTAATCACATATTTTTTTTTAAAATCTACCCTTCTTTATCTCTAATTCTAAATTAAATTTTAATAATTTTTTAAAAAACTGTCAATGTTTAAAAATAAATAATCTTATATCATAATTTAAATTGTTTATTGAAAATTCAAAATATAGTTTTTATATTCAAATATTTTTATTTATTATGAGTTTTAATTATAATAGAATTTATATATTTAAAAAATTGTTTATTATAAATTTTAATTATATAAAAAGAAACATTTATCGCATATAATGCACAAATTGAAATACTAGTTATAAAATAAAATGTTAACATTACAAAAAGTCTTTGGAGAGTGATCCACAAAATTAACTTTTGACTAAATTGTACGTTTGTTCTCATATAATATCATATCTATGATTTTGGTCCCTTTTTTTTAATTGTGCAATTTTAGTTTCTCAATTTTTAAAATTAAGCAATTTCAGTCTACCTGTTGACTGTTAGTTAATTGTTAGTCAACTTAACGTAACATGTTGACTTAATTTGACATGGTGCTGACATGGCAAGTGGATTTATGACTTAATTATACTTTTGGTCTCCTTATAACCTTCAATCCTCAATTTTGGTCTCCCGATAATCTCCAATCCACGATTTTGGTCACTTTTTTTTAATTGCACAGTTTTAGCCCTTAATTTTCAAAATAAACCAATTTCAGTCCATCTAATTAGTCAACTCGATGTGGAATGCCTTCCTTTTTATTAACACCAAATCCACTAAGTCATTTGGATTGTTTAATTTATAATGTGAACACTATATAATATATAACATTACAACATAAGTTGATTGCTTTTTTAGTCCACACCATTGTGCAAATTTAATTTTTACTTAATATTCAGTCTTTGTTATTTTAATTTAAAAAATTAAAAAATAATAAATTTATTGTGATTGTATATTTATATTTATTGTATAAAAATATATTAAAAATAAGTTATATAATTTATTTATTAAATATTTTATTTTATGATATAAATTTATTATTTATTATTTTCAAACAGGATTTAACATTAAATAAGTATTTTAAACTAGTTTTTTTTATAATTTTTAAATTGTTAAACTAGATTTAACAAATATTAAATTTTAAATTTTTATAATTTGTATGAATATTAAAATAAATATTAAACATTAAATGTTTAATAATAAAATAAAAATATTTAATATATAAATTATATAATTTAATAAATAAATTTTTATAATTTATAAATTAATATAATTAAAATAAAATATTTAATAAATAAATTTATCACCTTAACTTTTTAATTTTTAAATTAAAATAATAAAAAAATGAATATTAAATAAAAATTAAATTTGTACAATTCACTCATCTAATAATGTTATATATAATATAGTGTTTACATTATAAATTGAACAATCGAAATGGCTTAGGGTTTTGGTGGCTGAAAAAAGGGTAAGGGTCATGGCTAGTCCCACCATTATTACTTTTACCATATGAAATAAAATCTCTTAATTTAAAAATTAAAGAACTAAAGTCGCGCAATTGAAAAAAGGAGACTAAAATAACAAATTTGAGATTATATGAAAATTAAAAATTCAATTAAGCCATAAATTCATTTGTCACATCAGTGTCACATCAAAATCAACATGTCATGACTAACAGTTAGTGAATGATTAATTAACAAATAGACCAAAATTATTTAATTTTAAAATTTGAAGGATTAAAATTACTTAATTAAAAAAAATAGGGTCAAAATTACGGAAGGTGAGAAAAAAAGGGTTTAATTACCCTTTGGCTTCCTGGGTATCAGATCCATCTGCTTGTCTAGGGGCAAGGGGTGTACAAGATTGATGGGTTTTCTGCATTTTGTTGGTGGTGGATTGCCATTTGTTCGGGGTGACTTGATGTCGGGTAATGGTAAGCACACGGATTAGCATGTGAATGTGGTTAAGCTGGCCAGGTGCTGTAACCTGTTGCTGATGCGTGCTCTGGAGTGGACAGCAGATGTTTCCTGTTGTTGATTGGACGTGGCTAGGAGGAGTGGCTGTCACATGTGGTCACACTCACACATAAATTACAACGCAATGTTGGATTATGTGGCTCGGGGGCTGGCTTCCAATTAGGCCTGTGATACTGGGATGATGTGCGTGTGTACGGTGAGAAAGTTGACACTTTATTGCTTTTGACTAACAACGTAGAGTATGTTTTGGATATCCGTTTTCAACAAAACAAACTCACGTTCCCACATTCCAAAACATAAAATGGAGAAGCAAAAATTTCTATTATCCACTTTGAATGTGAATGTTTATCATCCCAACTTAAAACCAAACACACTAGTAATGGTGGAAGAACTGATTAATTTGGCCGTCCACAAAAATAACCTATAAGCCATTTATGGGGGGGCATCCGAGGCTAGCAAAATACACAATCATGCATTGCAAATTGTCATTTATGGAGTCGGGAGCAGCCCTTATATTGGGTGTGCATCGTAACCTGTTATGTAAGGTGGGGTGCTGGGGAGTTTGTGTTTGCTTGCAAGTTGGCCAGGTGAATGTGTCCTACATGTTGGGGAGAAAAGTCGGGTCGTTGTAATTAAAGGCTAGACATCCTTTGATAACCTGTCATTTGTATCGTGGGTGGGTTGGTGATGGGTACATCTTGTGCGCCTCCCATAACCCCTGTTTTCAATAAGAGAACTGCTATATAGTACGAAGGCATTTCCTACCATATAGTCCTATTTATTATCTTGGTTTTGCTTCTCAAAAGAGAAAAAAAAAAAACCATGCTAAGACCAAAAATATATTTTAGTTTAAATTTTAATAATTTTTTAATAAATTGTCAATTGTTAAAAATAAATATTTTAATATCATAACTTAATCTATCTATTGAAAATTCAAAATATAATTTATATATTCAAATATTTTTATTTATTATGAATTTTAATCATAATATAATTTGTATATTCAAAAATTATCTATAATAAATTTTAATTATATAAAAATAAACATTTATTACGTGTAGAAATTAAAATACTAATTATAAATCAAATGTTAACATTATAATAAGTCTTTGGAGAGTGATCAACGAAAGTAATATTTCAGTTCGTCACCAAGAAAGTAATACTTTAGTGAGTAGTCTACTATATTATTACTTCAAAGGAATTTTATCTTTTTTCTTTTATTGTACAATTACAACAACAAAATTAGTTTTTAGGATCTTGTGTATGCTACCAACATTTCTTACCACTATGACAACCCTAGTGAGTTAAAGGAACTCCATCGTGAACACTATTGGTATTGTTTACAATAAAAAATAATACTTTTTTTTTTAAGTAGCTGATTGAGAGGCTAATCAAAATAGCTTCTAATTTTAACCAAATTTTTGATTATTTTTAGCTTCTAATTATTTTAAAGAGCTCAAACAAATGCATAAATAACTAAAAGAGTGATTTTGTTTTTTAATAAAATGATTATTTTACAAAAAAATTGTAACAAACAGGCCTTAAAAGCCAATTTACCAATGTGACCTTTCTGAATAATTCAATCAACCAGTTAAAGAAACATTTATACTTTAATATTAAAAAAGAAACTAATAATTAGCGTGCTATATATAACTAGAAGATGAAATCGAACAACTAAAATATTAATAATATTCAAGTTATTTACTAAACCTCATTTTTTAACACATCTTTATTTTTAATTTTGAAAAAGAGATACAAAAAAGGAAGAAGTTAGATTAAATAAATTAAAAAATAACATTTATTTAATCATATTGAGTTTATAATATAAATGGATAATAAATTAATAAATAATTATATCTTAGTTTTATTAAAATAATGCTATATTTCAATTTATGAATAAAAAAATTAATTTGTGTATAGTGCGGCAAAGATATTTAGTTATCTATAACTATTAATAAAGGAGATAACTAGATTTGGTCTCCACATTTGTTTAGACGTTTTTGGTCCTCAATTAATTTTGCGAACTTCACCATTATATTCAGTTTTAACCGCTCACATTAGTTACTTGTATTTAACCTCCACCCTTTTTCTTTCTTGTTTTATTTTATTTTTATTTTAAAAATATAGATAGCCATGGAGTGCATCTTTTTCCACTAGTTTATAAAATAAAGCATGACTAGTGCACTTTGAAGAACTCAAATTAAACCTGAAAACTGAGAGTCTTTAGTAACTACTAATATCAATCTACTCTTATGTTGTAAATTAGAATATATAACTTGTAGAGAAAATCTTTTCTCGCTCTCCATTAATCATTTTCAATATTATATCTCTTATTTTCTTTTGATGTGCACTTCACACAATATTACTATAATTAGCCAAAATGATTCTCTTTTAATCATTCCAAATTGTTCTCCTTTTATCTTCGTCTATATACTTGATCTTCTTAATAGCATTTTTTTTTTCAATTTACCCTCTTTTATCTATATTTCTAAATTAAATTTAAATTATTTTTTAAGAAATTGTCAATAGTTAAAAATCAATAATCTTATATTATAATATAAATTGTCTAGTGTAAATTCAAAATATGATTTACATATTCAAGTATTTTATTTATTATAAATTTCAATTATAATAGAATTTATACATTTTAAAAAATATTTATTGTAAATTTTAATTATATAATAATAAACATTTATCACATATATAATATACAAATTAAAATACTAGTTATAAAATAATATTTTAATATTATAAAAAGTCTTTGAAGAGTGATCCAAGAAAGTAATATTTCGGTCTTCGTCACCAAGAAAGTAATACCTTAGTCTACTGTATTATTACTTTAAAAAAGAAAAGTTCTATCTTGAACACTACTGATATTGCTGCACCGATGTCCGATGGGTAGTTTGGTTTGGGCTAAAGGCAAATTGGATTCCTAGTCATGTCACCTATCGGTTCTACATAGTTTGAATTAGAGAAAGTGAGACGAATGGAATTGGAAGCAGGAATGCAAGTGGATAAAAAAGTATCTTTATTGAAGATTAAAGAAAAGCACATATATTTCATTTTAGAGTTTACTTTTGATCTTGCTTTTATGTAATTCTCTTATATTATTATTTGATTATGTATTAACAAGTAATTAAGAGATATAACATTAATTAACTTTATTAATTTATATTCTCTCAAGTTAAATGATCTGAAAAATCTTTTATATTTTAATAATGTCACCTCTCAACACATAACATTACGTTTAAGGAAGGATGATGATGAAATTCAAACTTGTATAATAGGTATAAACTCACGCATCGTGTAAATTAGTAAATAAAATAAATATCGTATGCTTTTAATTATAAAATATATCTTAATTTTTATAAAATAAAGATTGTATGTCTTTAATTATCTTTTAAAAATAAATGATTAGATAATTAATTCATATAATTAACTCATTTTATAATTATAATAGGATGAATTAATTCTTAAAAATTAGATTTTTGTTAACATAAACGATAGAACAATTTTGCATATCGTTACTATAAAAATATTACGATTAGTTTCATAGTCGGTCCAAAAGATCGAAACTTATGAGAATATCTTTGAATCTCGTATTCAAAGATCTTAATTATGGTGATTAAAAAGAAAGTATAAAATTATTATATGATTTGTAATTTTTTACCCAAGAAAATTAGACATGAACTACTATTAAACATGGCAGGAAACTGCATTGATAGTTGTGTCTTCTTCTTCAACATGAATCATCTTGTTTTAAATATTCATTCTACAAAACTCTGTATCCAACCAACTCCAAGTTTTGTCTTGTTCTTTTTTACGTCTCTAGGTAAAATTTGTTAGAAGACTTGTAATAGGTCCTCGAAGGATGAATTTGAGTAAATTTCTTAATGTGAATAGTCAATTTTTGCATAATTTCTACAAATAATCCCCTATATATATATATATATATATAAATGAAAATAGCTATCTCACTCTCAAGACTCCACTTTTTTTCACATTCAATTTCATTTAAATACTAATATCTCTTATCACCGTAAAACTCACACACCCTCAATGCATCTATGCTTTCCTTTTCTTCTCTTCAATTTTTCATTGACCAAAAATCTCTTTCCAATGTTAATAGAATTCGTCTTCTGTCCTTATATTTTTTAACTTCCATCTTCAATCTATCCAAAATTTTATCTATCCTTCACACTTTTATTAGTATATCTGTTACCACACATTCTGCTTCCCTGGCTATCCTCCCTAATCTTAGAACTAATTTATCTATATTACTGATTTATCTGGGTCTTATTATTGCTCAGTACTGATTTAATACTTTAGGGTTATAGTTTCAGACTTCAAATTTAGAAGCCCAATAGAAGCTTTATACTTTGTTAGTGTTCTCTTTAGCATTGAAATGGTTCTGGGTGACTTTGTAATTTCTTACGTCCCCCCCCCCCCCCCCCTCTCTTTTTTCTCTTCTTGTACTATTATTTTGTTTTTATTTGATTTTATTAGAAAAAAATTAAAAAAATATCATCAAGATTGAATCACTAATTTAGTCCTTGAAATTGTAATAGTAGTCAAATAGGTTCCTAAAATTAATAAAATGTTTAAATGATTCCTAAAATTGTACATTAACAGTCAATTTAATCCCTAAAATTATAATAGATAGTCAAATTAGTTTGTAAAATAAATAGAAAGACAAAATATTCCCTAAAATTATAAATTATCAATGAATTAAGTCCCTAAAATTATAATGTTTTGTTAAATTGGTCCCTAAAATAAAAAATGCTTAATTATACTTTTTGTCTCCTAACTTTTAAAATTCGCAAATTTTAACTCTAAAGTATTTTTTGTGCCCTAAACTAATATAATTATGCAAATTTTGTCCTAGCATTAAAAAAATTCACACATTTTTGTCCTAAAGTACAATTAAGTCTTTAGAAAATGGTATAAATTATTGGAGATAGGATTTGAACCCTTGACTCCTTCTTTTTCCACTACCACTAAAGCCATTAAGTCATTTGGCTTATTTAATTTATATATGAAAAATATATTATATATACCATTTTTGCATTTGCTATACACTTTTGGTTTTCTAAGTGTATGTTTAAATTTATTGTACGAAAAAATACTAATAATTAAGATGATAAATTTATATATTAAATATTTTTATGTTAATAATATAAATTATAAAAATTATTTATTAAATTATATAAGATTATTAATTATTAGTTAAATTATACAATATCTTGTAAATTTATTTATTAAATATATTTGTTTTTAGATAACTACCCTACAAATAAAAGGGTATAAACAATAAATCATTTTATATAATTGAATAAATAAATTTATATAATTTATAAATTTGTGTAATTAAAATAAAACTATTTAATAAATTTATCATCTTAATTTTTAATTTTTTTATATAAATATAAACATGCACTTAGGAGTTCAAAAATGTAGTTAATAAATGTAGTAATGATATATATAATATATATTTTTTGTATATATATTAAAAAATCTAAATGACTTGGTGGCTTTGGTGGGATTGGAAATATAAGGAATCTAGAGTTCAAATCTTACCTCTAACACTTTTATCATTCTCTAAAGACTTATGTTTGGGTAAAGTTTGTAAAATTATGTAACTTTAGGGTCAAAATATGCAAAAAATAAAATTTAGGGGCATAATTTATGAGATTTTGAAAGTTAGGCGATAAAAAATTGCAATTAAGCCTTCAAGTTTAGGGACTAATTTGACTGTCTATTATAATTTTAGGGACTAAATTAATTGATTATACAATTTTAGAGATCATTTTACTGTTTTATTATTTTTAGGGACCAACTTAACTAATCATTGCAGTTTTAAGGACTAGGTTGGTGATTCACTCTATCATCAATAACTGATAACGTTCACATCTTCTCCCTATCGTTGAAACAAAATATCATCCAAGTCGATTTACTTTACCCATTATATTTATTCATTTCTTTGTTCTATTTGTCTCTAATTTCCCTCATTCAACTAAAACCTTCGAATTGTTATTTTGCTTCCCTATTTCTCCTTCACTGGGATTGTTTAGAATAGATTGACTTAGGAAATTTATGAGATTTGTTCATGATTTATTACGCCTACTATTTTGTGAGAGATAGATATTTAAATATTTGGTTCTAAACTTTTCTTATGTTAAAGTTGGCAACTTGCGTTTACTATGTAGGTAGACTTCTATTATCTATTTATCTTCTAAATTGCTTTTGTGAATAACCACTAAGTCTGGCTTAGCAACTTGAGTTACTATGAGAGCAGAGCAATTGTTCAAATCCCACTGGAATCACCTTGAACTGTTCAACACTCATTTTTATATATAACATTTTGGTTAAATATGTTTTTGGTCCTCAAAAAATATGAAAAAATTAGTTTTAGTCTTCAAATTTTTTTCCTTGAATAAATTACCTCAAATATTAAAAATACCTTAATTAAATCTCTGTGTTAAACTCTGTTTAATTTTTTTGTTAAATGATAATCACATCAGCATCACAGTCATAATTAATTTGTTGATGTGGCTATCCATGTTAACTGTTATGTCTAGATCAGATTAATAACATACTTTTTAAATAAAATTATTACATGTTTAACCCTAAATCACATATTTTTTTAACCCTAAAGCAAAAGCAATTACATGATTTTTTATTAAAAATTATCATTGGGTACTTTAGATAATAAAAAACTTTACTTGGAAGCTAATGTGACTATCATTTAATAGAAAGTTAAACAAAGTGTAGCACATGATCTAATTAGGGTATTTTTAATATTTGAGGGACTTTATTAAAAAAAATAAAATTCTGGGAGACTAAAACCAATTTTGTCTTATTTTTCGAGGACTAAAAACATATTGAATCCATAGTATTTTGTATCAGATTACTGGTATCATTTCATATTTGTATATAACATTAGCCTTTCATTGTTAATTCAGATTTGATCCTAGCCACTTAAACATGCAAGATTATATGAAACTATAAGTACTTATGTATCATATTGATTTTTTACCTCAACCTTTATTAGGCATGGGAACAGGCGTTCAATTGAATTAGGTGAGAAACAACATAGGACTTATGTATATCAGCTACCTAGAAGAAGAGGTTATAATTTCAGTATCTGAAGTTTTCATTTATGTAGTGTACTTTTACTAAAGTGAGCTTCACGATCTTTTTGTGGTGCTGAAATTTGGCTATTAACTCCCATAAAGTGAGTTAATTTGTGAAATTTGAACTTTGGCTTCATAATCTGATTGACCCAAGGCAATCTTATAAAGTCCAATGGGGACAAGACATATTTATGTACGTCCTCCTTTAGAGTTAGGTACCTTCTATGGTTTACTCTTTCTCTTTATATAAGGATATTTTCAAAATGGAAAATGATCATCATCCACCCCATTTTGGGGTGGATTGGGGTGGAGGGAGGAGAGAGATAGAAAGAAAAAGGAAAAGACAGTGAGAAAAAGTGATAAATGTGATATTTAATATGATAAAAAATTTAGAGAGATAGAAAGAAAAATGAGTTGGAAGTGGGATATAAGAGAGTATGATGTATTATAAACATTACTCTTTCAAAATCTGAGTGAAAGGATTAAGAAACAAGACCTCAGGGGAGAGTGGATAAGAGAGTGAAAATTTTAGTTAACCTTTTCTTTTTTCCTTTGTTGTTTAAACAATGTCCACAAGAAATTACTTTTCTCCCAATTTTCCTCAGCTATGCTTTTAAGTTTTAAGCAATTAGATACAAGTTACAACATTAATGTAATCACTTCTATTGTGTCCCCCTTCTCACTATTACATATTTCCCGGTTTTTTTTTTTTAAAGTACTAGAAGTTTTGGCACGTTAATTGGTAGTCCCTAGATCATAATTAGAACAATAAGTTTCAGCAAGAGGCAGCTTGCAGGCTTCATCTTTTATCATGTGAACAATGCTTGGACTGGCCATGTGTATGGAAAAACAAATTTGAGAAACCAGGAGAATACATGATGTTCAACCCGAGACTGACTACTACAATATTTTTGACAGAAATATAATATCAAAATTTTATGCCTCATTCTCTGACTCTGTTATTGACTTGGTATATTTATGTTTTATTGATGATAGACATTTACTTAGAGGATGCATGAGGGTTTATATGAATATAGTTAAATTATTGGGTTTAATTATATGAATAATTTTACGATTTAATCAAATCATTAATGCTGTTATATTTTATTGAGCATTGACTTGAGTATTTGATGTGTACTATTAATCATTAATAATACTTAATTATTCAATTGATTAAATTTAATAAAATTGTGTAACAATACTTATATTAATATCAGAACCTCCAATAATGATTCAATGATTAATAGTACTCAATAATTATTAATATAGTACTAAATAATTTTATATAATCTAATAATGATTAAATTAAACCCTCCAACAAGATATAGAGCTACCATTTATAACAGTACTCAAAAAAAGTTTAACTCCCGCAACACGCAACTATTTATCACTCATTATTTAATTGGCAAGCCTCTATAACAACCACTACAAATGTTACATCAAGGTTCTATATTGTTGTTCACATTCCATATGATCCTAACGATTTCTTATTGGGGTGAACTTGCCAATGGGACACAAATTGCTGTAAAGAGGCTTTTTAAGAACACTGAGCAAGTGCTGCAGGAGTTCAAAACTGAATTTCAGTTAATAGCCAAATTTCAGCACCGTAATTTTATATTAGTAATTGTGCGTGTATTGAAAGCACCAAATGTATCATCTTTTTGTGATGGCTTTACTTTTGAAAATGATTTGTAATGTAATTTATTTATTTTTTTGGTGAAATGATTTGTATTGTAATTTATTACGCATATGCATTGCTTCATGCTTTTGATCATTTTGGTGCTATAATTATGATGCATGATGCAACATTCAATAAAAACAAGAACGAATGCTTAGAAGAGAAGGCAGGTTGGTAGGTGTGAAAATAGGCCAAACAATCCGTTGGGGGCCTACAACCTAACTTGTCTAAACTTTAAGGATTAAAATACTAGTATATATAAATTATAAACTTTAAGGATTGAATATAAAGCAAAAGAATTAAAATAAATAAGCTTAATTGCATTTTTGATCCCTTGTAACTCCAATTTGTAATTTTGGTTCTCCTTTATTTAATTATGTGATTTTATTTCGCTAATTTTTGAAATTATGCAATTTCTTTTGTAGTTGAAGGAGACAATTTTGTAATTAAAAGGTGAAAAAGTAAGCGGGCCCTTAGTCCATTCGTTGACCCTAACATGGCAAGGGTATTTATGATTTAGAAAAAGTTAGTAAAAATAGTAAAGATAGGGTTAGAAATTATGACACTTTCCTTTTCTATCATCACTTAAACCACTAAGTCATTTACCTTGTAAGTTATAGTATAAACACTATATTATATATAACATTGCTACATGAGTTAATTGCATTACTAAAATAATTATTTAATGTTAAATCTAGTTTAAAATAATAAATAATAAATTTATATAATAAAAATAATAAATAATAAATAAATTATGTGATTTATTATTAAATATATTTTTCATACAATAAATATAAACATACAATCACTTTTGTCTTTTATCTTCTTCTTTACCTCATTTTCCTCTCATCTTTTTCTACCACATCACTAATATTATATTATTTTATTTTTAATATTATAATATTTATATTATTTAATATATTAAAATAATATACTATATTGTTTATTTTAATATTATTTTAATATAGTATAAGTGATGTGGTAGAAAAAGAATAGAAAGATGGGAAGAGAAAAGTAATTGTATGTTTATATTTATTGCATAAAAAATATTAAAAATTAAGTTGATAAATTTATTTATTTAATATTTTTATTATAAATGCGTTTTAAATATTTTTAACATTAATGCATGGGTTAATTGCACTTTTCATCCCCCACCATTGTGTGAATTTAATTTTTATTTAATATTCAATATTTATTATTTTAATTTAAAAATTATTAAATAATATAAATATTATAATCGTAAAATAAATAATATAATATAATATTAGTGATGAGGTAGAAAAAGAAGAGAAGAAAATGGAATAAAAAAGAGATGAAAGACAAAAGTAATTATATGTTTATATTAATTGGATGAAAATTATATTAAATAATAAATTGTATAATTTATTTTTTATTTTTATTATTTATTATTTTTAAACTAAATTTAACATTAAATAAGTATTTTAAAAATACAATTAACTCATGCAACAAAGTTATATATAGTATAGTATTTATATTATGACTCAAACAAGTTAAATAACTTAGTGATTTAGGTGCTTAAAAAGAAGGGAAGGGTAATGAGTTTTAATCCCTCCTCATACATCCCTTTTTCAAGTGTTGCATTACTTTTATTAACATTTTCAAAATCATATTAAATGTTATAGAGGGAGTAAAAATACAATTAAGCCAAATAAATATAAAATTGTATCGTCAATGTGAACTTACCAATTGACTTCTATTTGCTTTATAGTGTGAACACTTCAATAGTAAAAGTTAGATCATCATTCTCAACATTGTCTCCGTCATCCTTATCGTCAAGCTGTTTTGAATTAATTGAAATAAAGGAATTCTATCTTGAACACTATTGATATTGTTTACCATAAAAAATTATTATTATTTTTTAAGTAGCTGATTGAGAAGCTAATCAAAATAGCTTCTAATTTTAACCAAATTTTTGATTATTTTTAGCTTCTAATTATTTTAAAGAGCTGAAACAAATGCATAAATAACTAAAAGAGTGATTTTGTTTTTTAATAAAATGATTATTTTACAAAAAAATTGTAACAAACAGGCCTTAAAAGCCAATTTACCAATGTGACCTTTCTGAATAATTCAATCAACCAGTTAAAGAAACATTTATACTTTAATATTAAAAAAGAAGCTAATAATTAGCGTGCTATATATAACTAGAAGATGAAATCGAACAACTAAAATATTAATAATATTCAAGTTATTTACTAAACCTCATTTTTTAACACATCTTTATTTTTAATTTTGAAAAAGAGATACAAAAAAGGAAGAAGTTAGATTAAATAAATTAAAAAATAACATTTATTTAATCATATTGAGTTTATAATATAAATGGATAATAAATTAATAAATAATTATATCTTAGTTTTATTAAAATAATGCTATATTTCAATTTATGAATAAAAAAATTAATTTGTGTATAGTGCGGCAAAGATATTTAGTTATCTATAACTATTAATAAAGGAGATAACTAGATTTGGTCTCCACATTTGTTTAGACGTTTTTGGTCCTCAATTAATTTTGCGAACTTCACCATTATATTCAGTTTTAACCGCTCACATTAGTTACTTGTATTTAACCTCCACCCTTTTTCTTTCTTGTTTTATTTTATTTTTATTTTAAAAATATAGATAGCCATGGAGTGCATCTTTTTCCAC
Organism: Spatholobus suberectus; assembly: GCA_004329165.1. Taxonomy (NCBI): domain Eukaryota; kingdom Viridiplantae; phylum Streptophyta; class Magnoliopsida; order Fabales; family Fabaceae; genus Spatholobus; species Spatholobus suberectus. The sequence continues at coordinate 75,781,939 of CM014730.1, read as the reverse complement.
TAGTTTATAAAATAAAGCATGACTAGTGCACTTTGAAGAACTCAAAATTAAACCTGAAAACTGAGAGTCTTTAGTAACTACTAATATCAATCTACTCTTATGTTGTAAATTAGAATATATAACTTGTAGAGAAAATCTTTTCTCGCTCTCCATTAATCATTTTCAATATTATATCTCTTATTTTCTTTTGATGTGCACTTCACACAATATTACTATAATTAGCCAAAATGATTCTCTTTTAATCATTCCAAATTGTTCTCCTTTTATCTTCGTCTATATACTTGATCTTCTTAATAGCATTTTTTTTTTCAATTTACCCTCTTTTATCTATATTTCTAAATTAAATTTAAATTATTTTTTAAGAAATTGTCAATAGTTAAAAATCAATAATCTTATATTATAATATAAATTGTCTAGTGTAAATTCAAAATATGATTTACATATTCAAGTATTTTATTTATTATAAATTTCAATTATAATAGAATTTATACATTTTAAAAAATATTTATTGTAAATTTTAATTATATAATAATAAACATTTATCACATATATAATATACAAATTAAAATACTAGTTATAAAATAATATTTTAATATTATAAAAAGTCTTTGAAGAGTGATCCAAGAAAGTAATATTTCGGTCTTCGTCACCAAGAAAGTAATACCTTAGTCTACTGTATTATTACTTTAAAAAAGAAAAGTTCTATCTTGAACACTACTGATATTGCTGCACCGATGTCCGATGGGTAGTTTGGTTTGGGCTAAAGGCAAATTGGATTCCTAGTCATGTCACCTATCGGTTCTACATAGTTTGAATTAGAGAAAGTGAGACGAATGGAATTGGAAGCAGGAATGCAAGTGGATAAAAAAGTATCTTTATTGAAGATTAAAGAAAAGCACATATATTTCATTTTAGAGTTTACTTTTGATCTTGCTTTTATGTAATTCTCTTATATTATTATTTGATTATGTATTAACAAGTAATTAAGAGATATAACATTAATTAACTTTATTAATTTATATTCTCTCAAGTTAAATGATCTGAAAAATCTTTTATATTTTAATAATGTCACCTCTCAACACATAACATTACGTTTAAGGAAGGATGATGATGAAATTCAAACTTGTATAATAGGTACAAACTCACGCATCGTGTAAATTAGTAAATAAAATAAATATCGTATGCTTTTAATTATAAAATATATCTTAATTTTTATAAAATAAAGATTGTATGTCTTTAATTATCTTTTAAAAATAAATGATTAGATAATTAATTCATATAATTAACTCATTTTATAATTATAATAGGATGAATTAATTCTTAAAAATTAGATTTTTGTTAACATAAACGATAGAACAATTTTGCATATCGTTACTATAAAAATATTACGATTAGTTTCATAGTCGGTCCAAAAGATCGAAACTTATGCGAATATTCTTGGATCTCACCAAAAAGATAGAGATCCTAATTACGGTGGTTTAAAAAAGTATAAAATTCTTATATGATTTGTAACTCTTTACCCAAGAAAATTTAACATGAACTACTATTACATATTAAACATGATAGAAAACCGCATTGATTGTTGTGTCTTCTTCTTCAATAATTTGGAAAGTACATGAATCATCTTGTTTTAAATATTCTTTCTACAAAACTCTGTATCCAACCTACTTCAAGTTTTGTCTTGTTCTTTTTTATGTCTTTAGTTAAAACTTTGTAGAAGACTTGTAATAAGCCCTCGAAGGATGAATTTGAGTAAATTTCTTAATGTAAATAGTCAATTTTTGGATAATTTTTACAAATAATCCCCTATATATATAAATATATATAAATGAGAATAGCTATCTCACTCTCAAGACTCCACTCTCCCTCACATTTAATTTTATTTAAATACTAATATCTCTTATATCACTATGAAACTCACGCACCCTCAATGCATCTATGCTTTTCCTTTTCTTCTCTTCAAATTTTTCATTGACCGAAAATCTCTTTCCAATGTTAACAGAATTCATCTTCTTTCTTTATCTTTTTAACTTCCATCTTCAATCTCCCCTAAATTTTTATCTCTCCTTCACGCTTTTATTAGTACATCTGTTACCACACATTTTGCTATTTTGGTTATCCTCCCTCAATCTTAGAACCAATTTATCAATATTACAGACTTATCTAGGTCCTATGATTGCTCAGTATTGATTTAGTACTTTAGGATTGTCGTTTCAGATTTCAAATTTAGAAGCCCAATCAAGCTTTATACTCTTTTAGTGTTCTCTTTAGCAATGAAATGGTTTTGGGTTACTTTGTAATTTCTTACCCTTTTCTTTCAAGTTTTTGTGGTCAAAGTTCATAACTTTGAATGCTTCCCCAAAATATTGTACAATTAACATTTTTCATGACATTGTTATAATGTTTTTTCCCCCTCTTCTTGTATTATTATTTTGTTTTTATTAGATTTTATTAGGAAAAAATTAAAAAAATATCATCAATAACTAATAACATTCACATATGCTCCCTATCGTTGAAACAAAATATGATCCTATTAAAAAAAGAACGATTGTATAATATTGTTACAATGCTATGAAAATAGCTTAAGAGCAAAGAGTATAGAGAAGAGAACATGCAAGATAATAGAGAGAATGGAAAATTCTTGTGTTATTTCAAGAATTGAAGTAACCTATTTATAGGTATAAATTATAACTGAACAGTCACAAATAATTTTAATAGTATTAAGGAGAAATAAAATAAATATAATGTATAATGAATATGAACAGCTACACAATAAAATAGACATAATGTATAATGAATATGAACAGCTACACAATTAATATTCATAACACTCCCCTTGGATGTCCATTATTTAAGAATGTGCCTTGTTAAAATCTTATTAGAAAAAACTCCATGGGATAAAAACCTAGTGAAGGAAAAAGGGTACATCATTCTTCAATACATTATCATCTGCTTCATTAAAAACCTTGCCAGGAAAACCCAATAAGATAAAACCATGGCAAAAGGAAAAAGAGTGCAAAACATATTTATTTCTCCTCCTCATATAGACAATCATCTTTGAGATGACAAAGTCCAATCTTGTGTACCAATTGCTCAAAAGCTTTTTTTGGTAGTGATTTTGTAAATAGATTTGCTAGATTCTCACATGAACGAACTTGTTGAATATTTATGTCACCGTTCTTTTGAAGATCATGAGTAAAAAGGAGTTTTGGTAGAATATGATTTGTTCTATCTCCTTTAATGTACTCTTCTTTCAATTGAACAATACATACAACATTATCTTCACATATAATTGTTGTTGTTATTTTTCTTTAAGATAAACCACAAGATTCTCATACATGTTGAATTACATATCTCACCTAAACACATTTATGACTTGTTTCGTGTAATGCTAAAATTTTTGCATGATCAAATGATGTGGTTGCTATGGTTGTTTCATAAATCATCATGAAATGGCTGTACCCACCACATGCATACAAATAGCCTGTTTGTGATCTATTGTTATAAGGATCTGACTAATAACATGCATCTGCATAACCAATTAGATCTGACTTGGAAACATTTGAATAAAATAAGCCCATATCCATTATGTCTCTACGTTAACGAATATGTGCTTCACTCTATTCCAATGTCTTCATGTAGGTGAAGAATTATATCTTGCTAATAAATTGACGGCAAATTATATAGCAAGTCCTGTATGATTAACAAGATACATTAGTGCTCCTATAGCACTAAGATATGGTATTTCAGAACCAAGTAGTTCTTCATCCTTTTCTCGAGGTCTAAAAGGATTTTTGTTCACATCTAAAGACCTTACAAACATTAGACTGCACGATGAATGTGATTTGTATATATAAAATCTTTTAAGCACTTTTGCTATATAAGCTTCTTGATACACAAAAATTCCACTCTTTAAACATTCAATTTGTAATCCTAAGCAAAACTTTGTCCTTCCTAAGTCTTTCATCTCAAACTCTTAATTTCTTTAAGCAATCAATAGCTTTCGTAAACTCTTTAGGGGTTCTAATAATATTTATGTCATCTACATAAACAACAATTATGGCAAATCCATTTCCAGACGTTTTCATAAAAATACATGGACAAATGAAATCATTTTTATATCCTTCCTTTAACAAATACTCACTAATACGATTATACTACATGTATCTTGATTGTTTTAATCCATAGAGAGATTTATTCAATTAAATGGAGAAATCTTCTTGAGAACTTGCATGGCTAGGCAAATTAAATCCTTCAGAGAGTTTCATATAAATGTCATTATCAAAAGAGCCATATAAATAAGCTGTAATAACATACATTAAATGTAAATTGAGCCTTTCATGCGCAATCAGACTAATTAAATATCAAAAAGTACTTACATCTACTACAAGTGAATATGTCTCTTCAAATTCAATACCGAGTCTTGTGAAAATTCTTATGCAACAAGTCGTGCTTTGTATCTCACAATTTCACCATTCTCATTTTGTTTTGCACAAAAACCCATTTATATCCAACTAGTTTTACACCTTTAAGTGTACAGACTACGGTTCCAAAAACCTTTCGCTTAACAAGCGAGTCAAATTTTGCCTCAATTGCATCTTTCCATTTTGACCAATCATTTCTTAGTTGAAAATCTTTAATGGACTTTGGTTCTTGATCCTTAATATCATTTATTACATTTAGCACTACATTACATGCAAACACGTTGTCAACATTGACTTCATTTTGGTTCCATCGTATTCTATTCATGATATAATTTATTGATATCTCTTCATTCAACAATTTCAAGTACATGAGTTTCTTCTAAAACTAAAATATTAATTATGTCTGAGGAATCTTTTAGAGTTTTTATATCCTCTATTTGGCCATCTTGTCTTTTAGCTTCTTTTCTTATTCTAGGATTTTTGTCTTTGGAACCAATAGGTTTGTCACGCTTCATACGTATTTGAGACTCATTCACAATATTAGATTGTCCAATTGAAACATCAATTCTTACTGGAGCATTAGGAGTTGGTATATATGACTTAATCACCATTATGGTCGATGAACACATTTGGTAATTGGTTAGCTAAACTTTGTAAATGAATTATCTTTTGAACTTCTGGTTCACATTATTTTGTACGAGGATCAAGATGAGATAATGATAATTCATTCCAACTAATATCATTTTCCAACTACTTATTCTCTCCCCCCTAATGTTGGAAAAACTAATTCATCAAAATGATAATCGAAAAACCCAACCGTAAATAAATCTCATGTTGATGGTTCAAATATTTTATTATAGATAAAGATTCATACCCAACATATATTCTCATCCTTTTTTGAGGACCCACCTTAGTTCGTTGTGGTAGGGCAATTGGAACACATACAACACACCTAAAAATTCTTAAATGGGAAATGTTTGGTTGCTGATCAAAAACCAATTGCAAAGGAAAGTACTTGTTGTCGCAACCGGGGTCACGACCGGACGACGAAAAAGAAATGAAAATCAGAGGAGCCGCCACCAAAGTTTATTAAGGAAAACTTTGGAAAAACCTTTTAAAAAGAAGTGTAGTCTATGAAACCAAAATGGGTTCGGAAGTCGATTACGTGTAGGGAAGGTGTTAGCACCCTACGACGTCCGTCATAAAGACAGTTACCCTTAATTAAATGTGCAAAATGGATAGCTTCTAAAGTATTTATTTTACCCCTAAAAGAAAATGTCTTTATTTTATTTAAGAATTTTATTTTTAGAAGAAAACATTTTATTTTTGGAAAGACATTAGTTTTTTTATTTTTGTTGAGATCGACAGGGGTGGGCCCTTACTCCTACGTATCCTCAGGGCAATAAGGAATCAGACTCACGTAGTTCTTTGGGTAAAAAATGTTTTGTTGGTTGATTTTTTATTTTTATCTTATTATTATATTTATTTTATTTTTCACTATGGTAAAGGCATACTCAATAACCAAATTAGAAGTGCATCTAAAATGGTTATCAATATACTTTTAAGATTTCATAATAGTCAAATAGGAAGTACATCCAAAGTGACTATTTAAAATCCTTTTAAAAAGAGAAAGTTTAGTATTGTAAAACTTTCAATATTGTAAAAAGATTTAACAAATTTATTTTTATAATATTTTTATATAAAGGCATACCTAATAACCAAATTAGAAGTGCATCCAAAGTGGTTATCCATATACCTTTTAAGATTTTTGTAATAGTCAAAAAGGAAGTGCATCCAAAGTGACTATTATAATCTCTCAAATTAACCAAAATAATTAAAGAGATTGAATTGATGTTTTATATACTTATTTAGAAGATTATTGTTTTTTTTATTCATTACCAGAAAACTTGGACGTTGATGTATTATCAATTTATTAGCTAAAAATAAAGAGAACTACATTATGTTTACACTAACATATATTCAAATGTCATTATCCTATCTAACTTTGCAGCATCACCTTTTAAAAAAACAATATATGAAGTTAAAGCTAGCCGAATCCAGTCCTTGCCTTGTTAAAGTTAAAAAAAAAAATCTGAATTGGATTAAAAAAAAAACCAACGTCGCAGCCCAATTTTTTGCTTCGTTCTTGACTGTTTACTAAGGATACAAGATCCATAATGGATCAGGCCCATTACCACATTTTAGCAAGCTGAACGGGGAGTATACCCCTTTGGCAACCCCCATTTCTCAACGTGTATTGCGAGGCACCAAAACAAGAGGGCGGAGGGGCTGATGTAAGGTACAGTCGGTGATGCAGAGATCGTGCAAGACTCTAGAAATTACGACCTTCCTTATTGTTGATGCTCAAGTCTGTTTTCGCGTCTAGGTACCGCGACGCGTTTCATTGCTGCGATGACGGAAGAAGCGCTTGTGAAGGTAGTTGAGCAAATCTATGCCATCGTGGCCATGGTGGGAAATAGAGGCTAGAAATCTGTCGATTCTGGTTTCATAATCGCAAGGGCAAACGCAGCATGAGCAGAGGGATCTACAAAATTTGCACGAATATACCGACTCGTGTTCATGTCGTTGCAGTGACGAATCAGGTCAAGAGATTTTGAATGAGAACATCAATGTTAACCAGGGGACAACGACTCAATGAAGGAGATGAGCATTTATCAATATCCTTATTGGTCTATCTAATTTTGATGCTGTCATAACAGAGGAGTTTGGGAGAATTCTGAATATTAGAGTTGTTTGTTCGTTCTTATTTAAAATTTGTTTATTATAGAATTCTGGAAGTGTTTAAATAACTGAATAGCATGCGTATTTCTAAACAGAGTGACGCGTTCAACTATTATCGACGAACTAATGTACTCATTGTATAGTGTTCATGATTCTAAACTAGCTGAAGCTGAGGAATCTAAAACAACTGCGTTGATTTAGGAGAGGCATTGTTATAGAATGGAATCAAATCATTTTGCACGTCATAATAAAGATTCATCAACACAAAGCAAGCAAGTGAAAAATACAGGATTCGACTGATAGTAGAGAGTAAAGAAAAGAAAGGAGAGAACGAGATACCTCCGCTTCCAAAATGTGCTTCTTCTTTTTCTTTCAATCTTTTCTCTCTATCTAGAATTTTTTCTCTGTTCTCCTCCGTCTACTCCTTGTTGTTTTTTTTTTTCTGATTCCTTTTTTTCAAAAATGAAAAAGTTCCCTTCATTTTATCAATTTGTCCTATTTATAAGATGAGTGAGGCTTGCCCTGCAAGTTTCTCATTCCCTCACTTTTTTTTTTGCTCATTCTTGTTTTGTTTTCTACCATTCAGAATGGGCCTAGCTAGGCCCAAAGTATTTATTTTTTTGTGTAGGTCCAACAACTAAAAACAAAACTTTCAACTATATTCACTTTCATCCATTTTAAACCTGATTTAAAAGGAACATTTATTCTTTATTATACCTTCCTTCTATTTTCTTTCCCACTAAAAATTAAATATTTATTACTTTTTATTATTTTTATTTAATTTATTATCTTTTTTTTACTTTTGGAATTTTTTACTTTTCCTTTTCCCCTATCTAAAAGGATTATGGGCCCAATGCACTTATAGCCCAATAAGCGTAAGACAAAAGACTTTATTTAACTAAAATTTTATTATTATTACTATTACTTATTTATTTATTTTTATTATTTTATAATTTTTTATTATTGCATGGACTGCCTGGATAAAATTAGGTATTTACACTTGTGATAACTTGTTGGCCTAATGCTAGTTAATATTGCAGCATGTAAGATTGCATGTCCCCAAGTAGACATTGGAAGTTTTGATTTCATGAGTAATCTTGCAATCAATTTTAGGAGTTTAATAAGTGATTCTACAAGTCCAATTTGTGTATAAACATGTGCTACAAGATATTCAATATCAATCCCAATAGACATATAATATCATTAAAAGCATGGGATGTAACCTCACCAGCATTATCAAGATGAATTTTCTTAATTGGGTAATTGGGAAAATGAGCTCTTAGCATAATTAATTGAGCTAACAATCTTGCAAATGCCTAGTTGCGAGTTGACAATAAACGAACATGAGACCATCTAGTTGATGCATCAATTAAATCCATAAAATATTTAAATGGTCCAAATGGTGGGTGTATTGGTCGACAAATCTTACCCTATATTTGTTCTAAAAATGTGAGAGATTTATTTCCAATTTTTTCTAATGATGATCTAATAATTAACTTCCCTTGAGAACAAGTAGTACATGAGAAATTATTTGATTGAAGAATCTCCTGGCTCTTCAATGGGTGTCCACATGAATTTTCAATTATTTTTTGCATCCTAATAAACCCAAGATGGCCTAACTGATCATGCCAAATGACAAATTTATTTTGATTCATAAAGTTTTGGTTTACGACATTATGTGTTTCAATTGTACTACTATATGTGTAGTACAAACCATAAGAAAAAGTAGGTAATTTTTCCAATACACATTTTTTATTTAAGTCTTGTAAAATAAAGATATTCCATATTTCCTTCATTGTTTGTTTCAATATGGTATCCATTTAAACGAATATCCTTGAAACTTAATAGGTTTCTATGATACTTAGAAGAATATAATGCATTATCAATGTGTAACTTTGTTCCTTCCGGTAACAATATATTAGCTCTTCCAGAGCCTTCAATTATATTTGTAGTACCAGATATAATACTAACATTTACTTCTTGCATTACTAAATAAGAAAAAAATTATCATTCTTGAGAATCGTGTGAGTTGTTACACTACTATAGCAAGACACATATCTTCATTATTGATATTAGTGCCAACATTCATTCTTCATAAAAATAAAGAGTATAAATAGTTAATATAAGAAAATATTATTTAATTATAAAAATATATTTAAAAAATAACAATCATATAAGTAAATTATTTATTGCTTTAAATAAAAACTCATATAAAGTCCATTGACATCAAAGCATAAAAAAAAATACAAAACATTCTACTAAACATAAAATTCAATAACATAATATGAGAAAATTTATTTCTTGACACTTCTATCACTAACAAGGTGATCAATTTTCTCATTAGGATCACCATGACACGTCTAGGTGAGTAGCATCAATATGACCATAATCAGAATCACCATCTTCATAAGCAAAATGTGTTTCTATTTATTTTTTTTCGTTATTTTTAAGTGATTCTTGGTAAAGTTCAACAGGATGCTTTGGTGTACGACATGTATGTGACCAATGGCCTTTTCCACTACAACGAAAACATATGTATATATGATATAAAGAATAAAATTATGTTTATGAACATTTGAAAAAAATTAATATATATATTTGATAAAAGCTCAAGGAATCATTAAACAATTTAGAAATGTCATATCATAATTAAACTAAACTGGTATGAAAGTATTTTATATGCCAATTTTTAGTTCTCTAGAATTGTCACAATGCAAAGAGTAGAAAATAAATAAGAAGTAGTGTATGCAAACATATATTAATGTAATCAAATGCAATATTAAGCGTTTCTTATAAACAAATGCACAATATAAAAATGTAATAGGTAAGTCTAGTCATGCATAATTTCATTCCTAAGAAATGAAGTGAAATCCTCAAAATCTATTTGAAACAATCATAAAAAAATGCCAAGACAAATTAACATCCATAAAATGAAACTTTAATAAACGATAAAACATCAAATAAACAAGAATCATAAAAATAAAAAAACTAACCTTGATAAATGAACTAAAAAATATGACTTATTCGTGCTAATAACGTGTTATAAAAACAGCTTAAGAACAAAGAGTATAAAGAAGAGAATATGCAAGATAATAGAGAGAATGGAAAAATCTTATTTTATTTCCAGAATTGGAGTAGCTTATTTATAGTTACAAATTATAACTAAACGGTTACAAATAGTTTAAAAGTATTAAAGAGAAATAAAATAAACATAATATATAATAAATATGAATAGTCACACAATTAATATTCATAACATACAATTAGTATTAAGTAGCTAATAATTTGAAATTTTATTTAATTAGAAATTATATATATTATTGATTATATTAGTTTGTAATTAAGAGACTGAATTTGATTAAAATATTAGTTATAGAAAAATAATAAGTACTATTAATTATTATTAATTATAAGCACTAGAAAAGCAATATTTTTGGTCAAAACTATTATAATGTTGTTACAATTAGTATTGAGTGATTTGAAATTGAATTTAATTAGTATTTGTACATATTAATGATTATATTAATTTGTAATTAAGATATTGAATTTGAATAAAATGTCAATTCTAGAAAAATAATAAATAGTATGCAATTATTGTTAATTATAAACAACATAAAAGAAAAATTATAATAAACACTCAGACTATTTATTGACTTTAGTTGGGAAAGTGACAAAATGATAAATGAACGAGAATGATATATAATTTTGTTTCATTTATGCTTGTATTTCCTGCAATTAGGATATCTTCTATATATATCCAACACGTATTAGTTGACATTGTTCAATTTGATTTGTACCTATACTAGTGTGTTGACTCATGCATTGCATGGACAATGTTTACATAATTTTGTTAAGAACATATACATATATAATAAGTGTTTATAAATATCGTTATAAAACTTTGAGAACTTAAATTATTAAAATTTATAGAAGGATTACTAATTCTAAGAAAAAATAAATTAAAAAATTATGTTTTTCATTAGGTTAAAAAATATAAAATCGTAATTGTAACAAAAATGCTTCTTAAAGTGTGAAAACAACTTAAACACTTAACTAAAAAGCTTCCTGCCCAAATTTGTAAAGTACTACCAAATTCTACAATAAATCATGCATCAAGCTTGTGTTTTCATAAATATTCCTACTTATTTTATAAAAAAAAAATGTTCATCCCCATGAGTTTTATTTTATATATAATATAATTTCTATATTAAAATGTTTACATGTAAAAATCAATGTATAAGGGAAAATTTAAATTTACCCAAGTAAAATAAAATCTTCAATAATTTACATAAGAAGATAATAAATAAATAATGAATAATGATTTGTCTAAAAAATTGATTTTAACCATTAATTTTATTCATATAGAAATTTATATAAAAAATACATTTATATTAAAATTATTATTATTATAAGAACAAATTGAAAAAAATTTAATTTCACCCTAATAATTTAGATGTTAATGTAGTTTCAAGTAAATTCTTCATCTTTGTGAGTTATGTATAAATTTCCTTACTTGATTTCATAAAAAATGTTCATGCCCATGATTTTATTTTATATATAATTTCTATATTAATAAATTTACACGGGCAAGAAAAAATCTTCAATAATTTACATAATCAAGAAGATAATAAAAAATGAATAATAGTTTGTCTTAAAATTAGTTTTAGAAATTAATTTTACTTATGCTTTCTATGTTAGGTAAAATAAAAAATTCAATAAATTAGTTAAGTCATAAGATAGTAAGGAAAAAAATTATATTAAATTATTATAACAATAAATTAAAAAATTTAATTTGATCATAAAAATTTAGATGTTAATGTAGTTTCAAACAAATTGTTCAACTCTGTGAGTTAAGTACAAATCCCTCTACTTGATTTCATAAAAAATGTTATTCTGCATGAGTTTTATTTTATATCTAGTTTCTATATTAAACAATTTAAATATATAGATATCAATGTATGAAAGAAAATTTAAATTAACATAAGTAAAGGAAAATCTTAAATAATTTACATAAGTAAAAAGATAATAATTAAGAAATGAATAATGATTTGTCTAAAAATTAATTTTAGACATTAATTTCGCTCATACTTTCCATGTTAGATAAAATAAAACATTCAGTAAATTAGTTAAGTGATAAGATAGTAAAAAAAATACATTTATATTAAATTATTATAACAATAAATTAAAGAAATTTAATTTAATCCTAATAATTTAGATGTTAATATAGTTTCAAGTAAATTGTTTATCCCTGTGAGTTAAGTGCAAATTTTACTGCTTGATTTCATTAAAAAAAATGTTATTTCACATAAGTTCTTTTTATATATAATTTCTAGTTAATAAATTTACATACATAGATATCAATGTATAAAAGGAAATTAAAATTTACATAGGTAAAGGAAAATTTTCAATAATTTACATAAGCAAGAAAATAATAAATAAAAAATGAAAAATGATTTAACCAAAAATTAATTTTAGACGTTAATTTTACTCTCACTCACGATACATAAAATAAAACATTCAATAAATTAGTTAAGTCACATGATAGGAAACAAGAAAAAATACATTTATATTAAAATTATTATAATAATGAATTGAAGAAACTTAATTACACTCTAATAATTTTGAAGTTAATGGTTTTTTAGATAAATTGTTCATTCCTATGACTTTTCTTTTATATATAATTTCTATATTAATAAGTTTGCATATAGATAACAATGTATAAGAGAAATTTTAAACTTATCCAAAAGAAAGAAAATCTTCAATAATTTACATAAATGAGAAGATAATTATTAAGAAATGAATAATGATTTGTCTAAAAATTAATTATAGACATTTAGATAAAATAAAATATTTAATAAATTAGTTAAGTTAGAATATAATTATAGTTATACTTATATATCTATGGGTAAATGGTGTTTTTTGTTTATGTAAAATTGACAATATTTGGTTTTGGTACCTGACTTTTAAAACATCTACTTTTTATTCCTGTATTTTGTAAATATCCAAACTTTCATCTTAGTCTACAAAATATGTCAAACTTTCATCACCAAAAAATAGAGTTCGACTAAGAAATGAAAGTTTAAGTACTTAAAAAAATGCAAAAACAAAAAGTGGGAACTTTAAAATTCAAGAATAAAAATAAAAAAATTGTCAATTTTATAGGGACAAAAAACATTTGGGTAAAGAAAATCTCCATTCATAAGAAAAAAAAATAGAAAATCCATTAAAAAATAGAGATGAACTTCCCTTATAAATTTTTCACACGTTTGAAATTGACAATAATAGACGAATTACAACAGACTCAATAAGTTCAATCTATGTACTATAAATTCCACACCTTATGCGACGTTAACTTCACCGTGTTTCCAACTTCAACACAATTTCACAGTTAGTATTTTATTGGAATACTTGTCTTCATCAGATTTTGAAGGTTCAATGCTTTCAATTGTTTAAATTGGTTCTACTTTTTTACCATCAAGACCAATCAATAATCATTATTGGATTGTTTACTCTAGACTAATTTTAGCAAGGGGGTTCAGTTTCTTATTTAAAGTGACAAACAAAAACAAATTCTATCTTTGAATTATAGTGTCTTGGAATTGCATTCTTTTGGTCATTGTGCCCTGTTTCCCTCGATCCTAAAAGTTCTAGTATTTCCTCTGTATCTTTTCCAAATTCCAAGTCCAAAATCCTGCAAAAAAAAATGTGTTATGCTAACTCATACATAAAATAATATAAAGCAAAGAAAACAATACATTGAGAAATGTGTGCCATTTACTATGCCAACATATGGTAATTTCTATGATAGCAAAGCAATAGATGTAAACCATATTGATCATCAACTTCATCAAAATATGGGGATTCTCTTATAGTTATACTGTTGGAGATCCCACATCAACTAGTGATATGGCCAAATAAGTATATATAAGTGGGGGGCAACCCTCACTTTACAAGCCGGTTTTGTAAGGTTGAGTTAGGCCCAAACCCACATTCTAAGATGTTATAAAAGCCTATCCTAGCGATTATTGTTGGGCCTATCGAGCCACTCACGATCGAGCCATTATCAAATCACTCGCAGATGTCCAGTCCTACAAACTTCACGCTCGAGATGTCCAATCCTTGGTGTGAGGAGGGTGTGTTGGAGATCCCATATCGACTAGTGATATGGCCAAATAAGTATATATAAGTGGGAAGTAACCCTCACCTTACAAGCCAATTTTGTAAAGTTGAGTTAGGCCCAAACCCACATTCTAAGATATACAAAATTAATTATCTAGGCAAGGCTCAAGATTACCCACCTCTTATACATATACAATTTTTATGGTAGGATCCGTTGACGCCAAGTATCAAAGTTAGTCAAATTATATCATCAATAACATTTTGTAAAATGTAAATTTAACTAATTCAATCGTTAAATTATGTGATATTATTTTCATGATCATGTATATCAAATTTTACATAATTTGGACTTTTCTACATGTGTCATCTAACAATGAATATTTATATATATTTTAATATCATATTATACGTTAAAATAAAGTAATATGATGAACTACTAAATAATTTTGAAATTGTACAAAATTTTGTATATTTAATCTAATTTATAAAAACATCAAATTCAATAGTTAAATTGGTTAAATTTGCATTCTACAAAAAATTATCATAGGTGTAATTTGACTAATTTTGACACCTGGTGTCAACGGATCCTGATCCATTATATTATAATATATATTATACATGTTGCATTATCTAATGGCATTTTTTTGAGTAAATGTTTTTCCTTCCTTGACACATCTACCTGTGCGCAACAATATCGTTGTCAATTTCAATAGTCCAAGCCACTTCATTTGCACAACAGTAATGGGATGAACAACATGTGCCCTCCTAATTGTGTCAGGGTGGATCATAACCTAGGACAGTGGGTAGGAAAGCAAATTGACATAATTAAAAAACAATATAAATCTACCTGCTCGGATTCTAGAAGTTAAAAGGCAAATAAAGAAAAATTGGTCATGATCAGTAAAAAAAAAAAACAGTTCTAATCATATTTTTGAAGAAGAAACATAAATTAGTTCTACTCATTCCTATGCTTCACCTAATAGGAAACAATGACAAACATGCTTAATCCCTTTTCAACCTTTAATGCACTGTATAATTTTAAATTTTGAACCCAGTTACCAATATTTATTTTAAAGGTTTAAATCTCTCCATTCAGTAGCTGTAAAGTTCCCCAATAAAATTAAAGTGTGGGAAACATAATTAAGATGCTGATAAAACAATATCATCCCATAATATATCCAATGACATTAACCAAGAAACATCAAAACCTGTCTAGAAAAATCACTTTAAAATAATGGTCCACAATATTAGCATAAAACCACATCTCTATTAAAATACAGAAAAGCTTGTCCCAAATATCTCAAATATTCCCAATCCATTATGATACAACATATATATGTTATACTTTTAATATATTGTCATACTATATGTCAGAGTATTCAACATCCTAGTTTAACACACCCCACAACCAACGAAAAATACAAATTTAATATGTATTAAGGAGCTAACCTCAAATTCTCTGCGAAACCGCCCTTGAAAGTCAATCGAATCCAATAATAAGATGGACCGTAGATGACACCAAGTCAAGTGACTTCCTAACCTGCAACGAAAACAACAATGGTGAGAAAGTTAAAATGAGATGAAAACATAACCCTGTGAGGCAAAGAAACAGCTGCAAATAGAAGAGCTAAAAAAAAAAAGACGAAAAAACACAACATAATCTTCCAAACAGTTGCATAACTTGGTTTTCTAATTTATAGATATACGTACCCCATGCCATGCCCAACACAAAGCAAGTAATAATGAGCAATAAATAGGCGTGCAGAAGAAATTTGGATTAAGCATTACCTAAGTGGAAGATTAAGTAGCTAGGGATGCTAATGACCAACAGATGGCCAATAGGAGGATAACACTCTCTGTCCATCAAAACGAAGCATCAATTGGAGAAAGAAAATATAAACATGAAGGATATTATGAGAGAAGCATCTAATTTATAGGAACTCAAGTATCTGCCTTGGAAAACAACATATGTAATTAAGGGGAGAGGAGAGATATCTTTTTTCCCTTTAAAAATAAATGGTGAAAAATGTAGGCTAGGTAACACATTTGATTAGATGACGAAAGTGGGCTAGTTTTAAAAAAATTCTAATTATAGTAACTTTTTTATGGGAGGGCCCAAGGTCCAATTTCATATGGTGATGACACCTAGATAAACTTTTCTCTAGAAGAAGTCTAGCTTGAATTGCATTAATGAAGAATGAGACATTAATAGATCAGTCTCTAAAATGTAGATATTTAAACAAATAAAGTTGTGCAAGGATAGTTGAAAATATAATTTACGCATACATTATGAACTTATTGTTCATTCATGTGCTTAAATTTCTAATAAGAAATTTATGCTTAAGCAATTTACCAAAATATATAAAATCTCTACAAAGAACATATATATAATGTCGGATTAATCATGCTAGAGAGATCAAATGTTATATTATTGTGATAAATATTATTTCAATGTGAAGACCAAAAAATTTGTGGTAATAAACTTACATTGCATAGTTCAAAAAAATCACATTTAAAAGTAACACGTTAAGTAATAAAATAATATGTTTCAACATATTTTTCAATCATCACTAATTTAAATAATTAACTTATTTTAGTTTTAATTAATAATAGAGAGTATATTAAAGAGTGTGTTGCTAATGGGCATAAGGTTTAAAAGCAATACAACATATTTAAACTCAAATTACATGTATTACTAGTATTACATACTTCAGTATACAAAACGACACAAGTCTAAATCCATAAAGAAAAAGGAATTTGTAGAAAATAAGGATTATAATTGAGTAAGAAAGTAGAATGAAATAACTGTTCTCTATAATAGGTGAAGAAGAGATTAACATCAGATCAACATTTTAGTTAAAGAATGTGTTCACAAATTACAATTAAATTAGGGTAAATTCTACGGTACCTATATATTTTAATGGGTATTGGCACCTTTTTTGAATAGAACAATAAATAATAAACACATAATAACATGAAATTGATAATATAGTTTATTGTTTATGATCTTGTTATTTTTTAATTGTTAAATTACCCTTAAAATTACTTTTGTTGTCTATTCCATTTACATTAGCATATTTTTCATGTTTAATATGAAATTTTTTTAAAATTAAAATAAATCTCAATTGACGAATTTTTTGCAATTATAAAATTTAAAACACTATTGCAATTAAACTCTAGCTTACTTATAATGTGATTTTAATGTGCAAATAGTTAGTTTTTATTGTTTCAATATAAAAAGGTACCAGTACCTTCTTAAAATAAAAGGCACCGAAGCAATCACCTTAAATCAGGTTTACAGATGGTTGAAGTCTGATGTCCGGCAATAAAAGAAAAATGAGGACTGTCAGAAGATTAATTAAAGTATGCATGTAAATGTACCATGTTGTATTTAGTTTTCTTGAATCTTGAAGTCTGAATGTTTAACGAGACATCCTTGAATCTTGATCGTATGCAGGGATGATTCTGTTTGAGCCAAATGTACCACGTCGTAGTTAGTTTGATGTTTGTTGAACCAGTTTGCTGCATCACATTGATTATTTGGGTTCCACAATTATGTTGCCCGCCAAACTTGACCATAGATTTTATTCTCTTGTATATTATGATTGAACCATTCGATGATATTGGTGGAAATTAATAAGAACCAACGTACCGACAAAGAGTGGCCTCATGCAATCAACTCGTAATCATGAGACATTGTAATGGTATCATGATGGGTTGATCAGTAGGATTCATAATATGTAATTAGAAAATTTCTATAAAATTATATTTGAACCATTGGTGTAAATATCCACCATGCACTGAATATACTATGTAAGTAGTATATGCCATATTCAATTAATTTAGAAACATTTTAACCTTAGCCTCAAGACAAAGAAAATATCAAAGAGAAACACTATTCTCCTTGAAAAATGTCAGACATTCTCAAAAAAGTTGTAGCCCCAGAATATGGGAAATTCGAAGTCAAGTTCAATATTAAAAGTGTTGTAAAAGCACTCAATTCTTTACCAGAAACATTTTCAATCACTCTTTCAAATCTTGACCTGCTTTCAGGTTGTTTTCCTATTTCATACTTATATTTCTACTGCAAATCAGAATTAGATAACTTCAAAGCTTTTGTTGATGCTCTTAAAAGCTGTCTAGCATAAATACTTAATCACTATTTTCCCTTTGCCGGCCAAATTGTTCAAAATCCCAAAACTAGTGAGCCTGAAGACATTTGTGACAAGTGACAACAATGGTGCTTTAGTCATTGAACCTCACACACATATTTCTTTAAAGAATTTAGATTTTTACAATCTCAATGAAATTCTTCGAAGTAAAGGTTGTCTCGGTTGAATCAGACTTCCCTTTGCAAATTCAGGTGATTGAGTACACTTGTGGAAGATATTTCAAAGGTCAACAATGTGGCTCATTTCTTGGCCTTGATTGATTGGATTGAGTGCCATAGGCCTGGTTTGATGCTAGCAAAGGCAGTGTTGGATCAAGATGGACCCACCCTGGTGGTGTACTAAAGACAAAGGTTTCCCGTCACTGAAGTTGACTTTGGATTTGGCCATTTGGGATTCCCTTACTAGGGGCAGTTTACACTTCCATTCATAGGGTGGGAGTTGGTTACATGAACAAAAAGGCTAAGTGCCAAGTGTGATGGTTCATGGAGCATGTTTGCTATCTTGTGGCCTGAACTAGATGCTACATTGCAGGCTGACCCAATTTTCCAACCCACGTCTTCTTCTCTTCTTCAACTTTAGCGCAGTACATTGCTTCTACATGGTTCTATATTTGTCATTGTCGGTTTTTTTATTAGGAAGAATTCCAATATATATTGTTTATTTTGATCCTTAGTTTGTCATTAATGGTCGTGTAGTTAAACATACCAATGTGTCAACCAATAATACTTTAAAAACAAGGGGGACATATTCTGAATACTGAGTGTGATTTATATACCAATAGATTAGTTGGTGACAAGAGGAACAACACTCTTGCAAACAAGCTTAAGATACAATGCTTATCAAGAAGAAAAAGATCAATCAAATGGTTTCAATTACCCTAACACAATTGTGTTATTTGTGTGAAAATCAATTGAAATAAACTTAGTACAATTGGTGTGCAGCTCTAACTCATCAGAAAATTATAGTACAACTATATAAGAACGTCTAATTTACAATCTACAATGAGTGACTGATAAATAAAACTCAACCATGTAGAATTAGATATACTTGGTTCAATATTCAGATTTCAGATATCCATAAGCATGAAAACAATGAGGACAACTATCTGATTACTTGTGTAGAGCTGAACCTGTGTCAAATATGACACAGCACACTTGAATTCGTCACCAAAATCACTTGATCAGCCTCCAAATAGTCAACTGAATTGATATGGCTTGCACTTGCGTATTTCTCATTCTTTGAATCTCTTTCTGCAATTACAACAGAATCAATGGATGCA
This sequence comes from Spatholobus suberectus, assembly GCA_004329165.1. Taxonomy (NCBI): domain Eukaryota; kingdom Viridiplantae; phylum Streptophyta; class Magnoliopsida; order Fabales; family Fabaceae; genus Spatholobus; species Spatholobus suberectus. The sequence continues at coordinate 75,762,203 of CM014730.1, read as the reverse complement.
GGTGACAAGCATTCATCAATTCACTTTAACAGAGCAAACTCTCAAAGCACTAGACGAGAAGCGGTGTTCCAACTGACTTTGCTGCATAATATTATGAGCTCTCAAGGTTACAAACGTAAAGGGTTTCGAAATGATATCAAATTAGTTTGGGTAGCATTCGTACAACAACATTTCAATTACGTTTAGTTCTTTTAATCAATCTGAGCAACATACAACTTAATTTGAAGTACATTGAAACGCTTGCTAATATGACAACATAATGTTCAATTTATATGGACAAAGGGAGAAAGTAGTGCATGTGTACAACCATGCTCTATTGTTAAAAAACTACAATTAAAAACAAAGGTTAACAAATGACAGATACATATAATAAGTGAGGGACGAGTAGAAAGTGGAATTTAGTCTCTGCAATGTTCATATACTTCTACATTTTCGGCCACACTAACTTGCTGTCTCAAACTGACATAGAATCACTTGATTAAATTGTTTGTTTTTTGTATAACTCCTAGAAAAGATGTTACTGAATTCATTTACTACTTCTACTAATTACAAGTACTATCCTTTGGATAGATTGAAAACTCTCTGCATAAATGATTGACATACTTTTTCCTTTGTTATTTTAATATTTAAACATTGAATCTACGACATGAAATGTGAAATTCCTTAAATAGAGAGATTGATCAGAATTCTCTGTAAAGCATATGTGGTCACTGCATCAACTTGTACGGTTGCAGTCCACTTTTTATTTTGGCTCATGTACTTTGGATTTATACTCATTAATTTGCATATTTCATAAAGAAGTTTTTATTCTTGTTGTCTTTATGAATTTCTCGTCTCACAAACCAAAGTTAGAAAGAATTCTCTGCTATATAGCCCCTTAAATATTAAAGACAAGTTTATGGATCCCCAAATAAAATAAAATAAAATAAAATAAGAATTTAGTATGGTGAATATGGATTTAGTTTGAAAGCATTTTGTTGCTTTGCATTAAAATTTGGAAAATCATCGGAAATAAATATAAAGGAAGTACAATAAGTCCATTACTTAGATTGATTATTACATACATTAGGTATATGATAGATTTTACATGAAGGATGGATTGATGCATTCATATGAGGAGATAACTCGGGTAAAATATAATTAAAGAGTACAATATACTGCAAACACATCAGTTTTTGAAATAGCCATGGCTTTCGACCTCAGCTTTGATTATTCAAGCGTCAATACTTGAAATTCAAGAAGAATCTGGTTACCTTTGTAGTTTTGAAATTTTGAAATACATAACAAAATGGTAGAAAATGAAATGTAACTAACTGTATAAGCAATTAATCAGGTAAGAGCCGAAGCCAGCGGCAATGCGGCATATGTAATTCAGAATATAGAAATCTCAATTTTATTATATTGTTAATTTTGAAAAGGAAAACTAATATGTATGAAATAATTTGTTTTAAAAAAAAAGGACAAAAGAATATTATTGTACACGGAACTACTACTAAAATTTGTCAGAAGCAGCAGTGTGACACATCTTCATTTGTTCTCTAGTAATATGTGGAGAATTAAATCATTTTCCATTCATCTTACCAGCAAGAAAGGCTCTTCTGATTTTGCTTAGCTCTCTAGTGACGTCCACCATAGTCATTCTTTCTTTTGGCGATTCCGTTGAGCAAGCAAGTCCAATCTTAAAGAGTGAAACTAAGCACTTTTCAACAATTGGAGTAAGATTCTCACTGTTTTCTCCTTGTTTTGGTACAAGTGACAGGTCCAAAATCTGTAAAAGATTATCAGGAAATGAATTCTCCACGAAGCTATGCAAATTTTGACCATCTTCAAAGGTTTCATGTGTGGATCTTCTACCAGTAAGCATTTCTAACATAAGAATCCCAAAGCTGTACATGTCACCATTCATAGACACCTCAGAACCCACTCCATACTTTAAAATATATAGCAAAAATCGTCACTACTTTGTAATTAGTAAATATCAAGTTTTCACCAAAAGATAGGGGAATTCATACAAACACTGATTCCAGAGTTTAGAATATACCTGGAGGAGCATAGCCAACAGTCCCTTTTATTCCAATTGTACTTATTTGCTTAGAGGTGGTACCATTGATGGTTGAGAGAAGTTTTGCTATGCCAAAATCACTCATCACATGAGCAATCATGTCATCATCGAGAAGGACATTGCTTGGCTTTAAATCACAATGAATGATCGATTGCTCACATTCATGACGAAGATAATGTAAGACAGAAGCAACATCAATCATGATATTTAATCTTTGATCAAGGTCCAATGTTCTCGGATGCTCTACACTTAGTGTCCTTGGATGCAGCCATTGCTCTAGGCTTCCATTTTTCATGTACTGAAAAATTAGAGCTTTAAATTCTTGACCTTTATAATCTGTGCTAGAACAACATGTCAAAATCTGAACCAGATTTCAATGTTTAATATTTTTAAGTGCATTGCATTCTGCTATGAAACTCTTGTGAGCTCCTTTTCTTTAAAGGTTTAGGACTTTTATGGCAACATCTTTGTCTTCTAACTCAAGAGTTCCTTTGTAGACAAAGCTAAAATTTCCAGACCCTATCAAGTTTGTAGTAGAGAACCCATCAGTTCCGTTGTGTAGGCTTTGGTATGAAACTTTAGCTAGCTGGTCATTTGTTGGGGAATCTGAAGATGGTTTCTTACTCCTTTTCCTCATCCAGTAGATAGTTAGAATAATTGACAGTATAAGAAGAAAATTAATCACACTAACTATCATTGCTGTCAACCTGAACTTGTGGTGTTTTGCAAGTTTCTTACCTTTGACAGGGCATGGTGGTAGATGCAGTTTTGAAATGCCTCCACAAAGCTTACTGTTTGCAGTAACCATTAACCTGAATGCATTTCGAAAGACACCTTCAGTTGGTACCTCACCATCCACCAATCAAGATTTTTTAGGTTGCCCACTTCTTCCGGTATACCACCACTCAATGAGTTTTGTGACAAATTCAACAAGTTTGTTAGAGAGGAAAGATTAAAAATCTCTACGGGAATGGTTCCTCTAAGGTTGTTTTTTGAAAGGATTAAGTATTGTAACTTTTGGCTAAGGTTGCCTATGAAGGCTCCTATCTCTCTTGACAGCTTGTTTCCACTTAAGTCTAGCACTTGCATCTTCTGAAACTTCCCAAAAGCTGTTGGGATAATCCTGTCAATATGGTTATGTTCCATTGTCAAGAGAATTAAGCCAATTAGATTTCCTATTGCTGCAGGGATTTCTCCTGATATATGATTACCTCCGAGATATAGTTGACTGAGTTAGGTGGATAAATTGCCCAAAGAATATGGCAAATGACCTCCAAAATTATTGTAGGCTATAGATAACCCCTGCAACTTACTACAATTTGTCAATGATTTTAGAAACTCCAAATCATTAGTTGATTTATCACCTAGATCATTATGACCCAAAGATAGTTTATAAAGATCTTGTAGCTTCCCCAGACTTGGAACTTGTCCTATGATATAGTTTCCACGGATATCAAGCGTTGAAAGGATAGATGCATTTGTGATGGAAGGCGGGAGTGGACCTGAGATTAGATTGTCACCAATATCAAGTACTTGGAGATTGCGGAGGGTGTGGAACATGTTGGGTGGAAGAGAGCCATTAAACTGATTTGCTGTAGCTGCGATTGCATGAAGAGATGAGATATTATAAAGACAAGGAGGAAATGTTCCACTTAGTTTGTTCAAAGCGAATGATACAGATGTCAAGCTTTTGAGACGACATATTTCTCGTGGAATATGTCCCTCTAAGTTGTTAGCACCCACCGAGAGATGAGTTAGGGATGATAGATTCCCTATGAATGATGGAATTTTGCCAATCAAACTGTTCCCGTGTAAGTATAAGCCTTTGAGATTAGTGCAACCTGTCAAGTTTGTAAGAACTTCCCCTACCAATTAGTTATTTCCGAGAGCGAGTTTTTGTAGTCATGACAACTGTCCCAATTTTTGTGGGATTTCCCGTAGAAGTTGTTATCTCCGAGATTGAAGCTTCTCATATAAGAGAGATTGCCTACGTGGGCAGATATGGATCCGTTCAACCTGTATCCTCCCAAGTTCAACTCTGTAACTCTATGAAGCATGGGATTGCAAGTGATTCCATGCCAGTTATAAAAGTGAGTAGAAGTATTCTAAGAGAGCAAGATTCCATATGGGTTAGTGGATATAGATTCTCTGAATTTGAGCAGTGCCAAATGATCAGTCTCATTTCCTGATGCAAAGGCAGTCATGTCTGGGGCAAACCATAGTGAATTCAATGTAAAGAGAGAAAACAGGTGGACATGTATAGACCCAAATGCAAGTAACACGAGAGAAAAATGCTTCATTTGGATAGGGAATTGAACATGCACGAGTAACGACAGAGTTGGGATCAAAGTGTTGGGAGATGTCAGCATAATTTCCCTCCTCTATGAACTCAAAATAGGCACTAAGCAGAAACGTAAAATAATAGCACAAAAAATGTTTAGCGTGGAAAACCTGAGCAAGGAAAAACCACAGGACCCCTAGGCATCTTAAAACTTTCTCTATAACAATAATGGAATTAAAAGAATACAACAATGTATCTTCAATTTGTGGATAACACTTGCAAATAGGCTCACTATTTTTCTCTCTTAGAAACTCTCTCTAAGGAACTTTCTATTTTTCTCTCATGTGAGGATGTGTTTCTCACTATGCTTGTGTGCTCTCATTGTAGTCTCTCCATCTATTTATAGTGGAGGTTTGCACTTATAGCATTTAATGCACCGTAAAATTGGTTGGAGGGTGAAAGAAAAATCAACAATTTTTACTACATGTTTCACATTGGCATTGCACTAGTTTTTTGCATTCACATTTGTATTAGGTTATAAATTCCAACCCACCGAATTTTTGGCTGGACATTTCAACACGAAGCTCAAGTGTCAAGCTACGGAGGAACGGAATTCACATGCGCCGTGGTGATTGGGGTCAAATTGATAGATAATTGTCGGTAATGTATGGAGATTAAAGTTAGTTTGAGAACTAGCTTGAGAAATGGCACCATGCACGGTTTATTTATAACGAGGAGAAGGTGTGTCGAACACAGGTTTGCCGTTAAGGAAACATGCCACGGTTTAGTTAGTTGACTTTTGGGTGCCTGACATGGGAGTATGAATGTTGTGGCAATGTAGATACAGGAATTTTTATTGAAGGTCTACAGCTAGAGTTCATTTGGAGGACATGGAACGTAAAGTGTAGGACCTATAAGGACAAGCGGGATAGCATTGTCATATTCATTTAATTTCAGTGACATGCAAGTTGGGGGTGGATCACGTAATTACATGGTAAGGAGCGTAATACCTCACTCTCAACTTGCTTGTGGAATCGGACTTTCAATTCAGAGATAGGATTAAAGATCAAGTGGTTGGATTTTAATTTCGGTGTTTCTCTCTTCATTTGAATCGCAAATTTTATTATTTCTTTGGGTTCAAAATTAAAGATCCTTTTGTGGCAAATATATATGTAACATGTGCATTCATTTAACATTTCAAATTCCAGATATTGAATGACTATTTATATACATACATACATACATACATATATATATATATATATATATATATATATATATATATAAAAGATAATTTTCATATATTTATTTACAATATTAAGGTAATATTTTAATTTTTTTTCAATAATATATGTAGTTTTCAATGATTTTGTTTATAAATCTAGTTGATATAAAATTTCACTATCTCAAGCATGTATATTGGGATTATTTCACATTTATTGTCCCTGAAAATGTAGAAAACGAGCTTGTATGCAACACATGTTATGATGTTATTCGTAAAGTTCCATTTTGTTGATCGATAATGTGTTTCAACGAATTGGAGACGTACGATAGCATATACATGTGAAACTCGGATGGGAGAGTCAATCGTTTCATTTCGAAGAGCTTTAAATATCTTTTGCATTTTGTCTGTGTCTCTCTGGATGCAATAATAATGTGCATGTGCTTTACGTGAGATTGAGCTGGTCAATTCATCCTTTTCCTTTTTCTTTTGTTAGACCAGGAGATATATGAGGCTTATTTTTTGCATCTAACTATTCCTCCATCTCATCGGGTCGGCCCCTCTGAGGATAAAGTAGTACCTTCAGTTGTGACTCTATGTCCAAGCCGGAGATCAAATCCCAGACCTTGGTTAATGAGCTCAAGTGTCGAACCACTTGAGCTAGCAACCTTCAGTCATCCTTTTCTTTACTGCTAGCTCTTTTAATTATCTGAGACTATTCTCATTAGAGCATTGTGTTTCAGCCTCAATTAGTTCACCTCAGCTGCTCATTTTATGATTTACCAAATAAGAGAAGAAGGAAAGAAAAGTTTGTGTACATATTTTGTAACTTAGTAACTATATACACTATACTTATGGTTCCTTTAATTTAAATGAAAAATGAGGGAATCAACTGTAACCACTGAAGATTTATGTTCAAGCATATGGAGTGCAGTTTTTGGTGTAAGGGAATGAAAGCATAGTGTAAATGCCAGTGAAAGAAAAATATGGATGTAATTTTAATTATTTTAATTATGTTCCCTAAAACTTTGACAACTAAAATCTTCATGGCAACGATTCTGATTTATTTGAAGTTTGTGTTGATTTTCTCAATATACATACTATAATGTGTGTTTAGATTAGTCATAAAAAAATTATTTTAATAATTGATTATAGATTAGTATCTATTTGAGAAACACATAGAATCAATTCCTCTCAACCTAAGACACATATTAAATTTATGGTTGAAATAAATTTGGACACACGTTTCAACTATGTTCAATAATTTAAAATTAATTTTACTAAAATAAATGGGTCCATATATAATTGATTATTGTTACAAATGATTATATCAAATAAGTTTTATGTTTAGATTTGGTGGCTGAAAAATAATTTAAAATACCACTTTTGAAGAAAATTTTTGTTTTTATTTATTATCATTTTAAAATTACAAGATAGATACTATATATTAATTATTATTTTTCAATTATACCCTCATAAGAAAAGAGAGTAAAATATTAGTCCATAAAATGTTAATGTTATAATAAATAAGAAAGATATATGACATGCTAGAAAATACAAATAATTTTAATTTAAATAATAATATTAATTATTTTTTAATTTGTGTGTTATAACCTTAAATGGAAAATAAAAAGAAAGAGAGAGAATAATTTATTTCACTTGGATTGTTTAAAAGAATTGCTTTTATAACTAAATTACAAAAAGTGGTAAAAAGTTATTTATGATAGTTGGCTGGCTTATTTATTTTACACCAGGAATCAATTCCCCACATTATATATACCTTCTAATATAAAATCTGTAACTAAGATTAATTTGAATACGCATCTAATTATATTCAACAGCTTAAATTAAATCTATTCTATCAATATTATCTATCTCTAAAACAAATAGGCACTTTTTTCTTAAAATAATTAATTATTTGAGATAAAATAAGAAAACAAAAGTTAATTAAAAAATAAGCTATTAGCTTTAACTATAAGCCCTAAAATTTTACTTACCAAGTATGTTCCTTTATATTAAGATTACAATAAAAAATTATAATCTAAATTACTAAACATATAATTGAATATTAACGTCAACTGTTTTTTTTTCATCAATTATATAACAATATTTAGAAATAATCATTTCCAAACACATAACTTCATCCAACATATTTTAATTATATATTAATTCTTATGTGAGCGGTGTTTATAGATAAATCAATTAAAAGTTTGAGATATGATACAATAATAAGATCTATCAACAGGCCATTGGTTCATAACACACATTTGATTTTCTTTAAGGTTTTGTATCTATAAAAAACACTACTAAGAAAACTAATCCTATGATATATTATTAGGAATATTATGCACTTAAAAAAGATTATCTCCTTAAAAAAGACTATCTCCTAAAAGTTTTTTCTTTTAAACTATGTCATATGTGTGAAGTATTTACTGGCTTTGTTAATGATTAATCTTCGCTCTCAGTTCCACTTGAACCAACGTCTTGTTGTTTCTTATGAAAAATATCTATAGTTCCTGACTAATATATATATATATATATATTTGATAAAGTTCTTACTAAAATTATTTTAACTCAAATTTTAACTAGGATCCTTAAAACATTAATTAAGGAAATAAAACTAGAAATCTATTATTGCAAAAAACATTTATTTTATTAAGCACACAGAAGTTATATAATATTTGCTTTCTTACATAATTCAAAGCATTTAATCAAGAAAATATAATTAATGTTCCTTAACTTATACTTTTAGAATGTTTGTTAACAATACCCTTATTATAAAGCTTTTCGTAACGTTCCATTTAAAGCAGTTTTCAAAAGACATTGGGCTTTCATTTCTAATTTCTTCAAAACGGTGGCGTCGTGGTTAACGTTGTATATGGAGGGGCTTAAAATCAAAATTGGAACCTAAAGTTGATTTAGCGTCACCAATGTCAACAATCAAAACGCACAATGTTCGAAGCAAAATACATTTTTGTAGGAAATTTCGGCTTCCTAACATGCCTAGCATAACCAAATGCACATCTACATTTGATATGGGGTTTTGGACACAACCCAACCCAACTGTTACGCAGGCTAAACAAGGCCCTAAGGTGCTCTTTTTTTGTCATTCTATTTGGGCTCTGTTTTTAAACAAACTTAGGCAGCCTGATAAATAATTGGGCTCCATGGAACTCACATTAATGATGAGCAGTGTTAGTAACACACTTCTCTCAGTACACTTTTTTTTATTAGTTAAAATTTGTTGAAAATTATAAGATCGTGATTAAAGTTTATTAAATAAAGAATAAGACTTGTGATTTCTAACAAACTTCAATCAATAATAAAAAGTGTGTCAAAAAATATGTTGCTAACATTTCTTTAAATAAAATGGGCTGCTACAAATAGATCTGAAGCAACTCTTTCTCTTTTCGCTTTTGGGAGACTGCAATATCACTACGAATTCTTTGACCTATTTTAAACTGCTTGTGGGTTTGGGCCTTTTGCGTTGTTACGTCCCAGACCCAAAAAATAAAATAAACTATTATTACAAAATAGTGAAAATACAACCCGACCTTAACTCCGTTGATAGAGGGGAGAGCTATAGTAGTTGGGTGACTTTTTTAAAACTAAATTGAGTTAAGTAACTTTTTAAAGATTAAATTAGATGTTTTCTCTCTCTCTCTCTCTCTCTCTCTCTCTTTTAATCAGAGGAGCACAATAGATATATAGTCTTTCTACAAGAATTGATTCCTTCGAACTCAAATTCCCGTCTCAAAAATCAAAATTATTTAACACCTCGACTTTATGTTGATTTTCTCTGTGTTTATACTACGCAGCAAGAGACATAGAAATTTGAAAAATGGACATTAGTGTTCATAAGAATATAAATTTTTTGAATTTAACTCATTTAAATTATAGTTGTTGTTATATTTTAGTATTTCAAAAGAATTTTATTGAGTAAATCACGTATACAAATTTTTATAAAGTTTGAAAACTATTTGATACTTTATTAGATAAATTAAAATTAATGTATAATATACTTTTCTAAATTATAAGTAAATGTCACCTATAAGATTAACTAAGTACAAATATATGATTTATTTAAATTTTGATATGCTTGATCATTGATATAATATCAAATTATTCAACGGTTGAATTGTTGAAATTAAATATATATCAAGAGTTATTGAGTGAGTAACTCTACTAAGAAGTTACTTTTGGAATAACTTGATTCTCACATCATACAATATACTACATACTACAATATATATATATATTAAGACAAGCAAAAAATAGAAGTGAGCTTATGCACGTAAGATTGGACCATGTAGAATTGAAGCAGTGCAAATCACTCAATTTACCCTCTTGCGCGTGCAAAATGGGATTGTTGGAATTTTTTATTACATTTTAATTAATTATTTTCAGATATTATATGCTGATTTACAGCTTATCTGAAAATGTGTGATTTATTAATTGCCATTAATGTTTGTTTTAATTTGTATTTTAATTGCTATTACTAGTTTTAATTTGTATTAGTATATGTTTTAATTTTACCCATGTCACTCTAACTTCTGAGACTGTGAAGTCTCCTCTCCACGATTTTAGTATCAGCAAAAAATGTTTTAAATTAACGTTCATGTCTGATTTCAAATTAAGGTTAATATCTGTTTAATTTCAAATTAGTGTTAATATCTATTTTATTAACATTCTCTTTTTGTGCATTCCGAAAACATTTGGGTTGTTGTTAATTTCGTCTTGTCAATTATATTACTCGAACTAAATTTAGGATGAGTCTGTTAAATCTTAGAACACTTACATATCACGTAGATAAATCCTTGAGTTTATGGGTTTGAAATCAGCTCATGATTCATAAATTTGAGATCATGTCATGGTTTGTGATTTGACTTACCTACAACAACAAAAGTTACACTTCACAGGATAATGTGTAAAATTATGAGTGTCAATTAAAAAATAAATGTTAAAGCTTAATAGCTTCATAATTTATTTTGTCACAGTTTTAATTTCTAATTCTTTTAATTAAATAGTCTTAATCTATTTTTAGATAAAAAAAATAAGTCCATAAAATATTTCTCTTATTTGATTGAAAATAATAATGAAATAATAAAAACTTAAATTTCCTTTTAATTTTTTTCTTCTCCATTTCGTATTTTAAAATTTTCTTTCCATTCTTAACATTATGAGTTGAGTCTTAACTCTTAGGACAAAAAATAATTCTTGTTATCGACATATTTATCTAACAAAACATATGAAAGATAATGCCTTTTGGGGGTTGGATTAAAAAGGTAACGACTATGAAACGGTTGCATTCGTGTAATATGAGATTTCTTCTTCGAATCCATTTTTTATTAACACATGTGTTTAATTTCAAATTAGTGTTAATATCTATTTGAATAACATTCTGCTTTTGTCCATTCCGAAAACATTTTGGTTATTGTTAATTTTGTCTTGTTAGTTATATTACTTTAACTAAATTTAGGTTGAGCCTATTAAATTTTAGAGGACTTGCACATCACATAGATAAATCCTTAAGCTTATGGGTTTGAAATCAGCTCATGATTCGTAAATTTATGATTATGTTGTGGTTTGTGATTTGACTTACCTACAACAACATAAGTTACACTTCATAGGATAATGTGTAAAATTATGAGTGTCAATTAAAAAATAATTGTTAAAGCTTAATAACTTCATAATTTATTTTATCACAATTTTAGGCCCCATTTGGAAGAGCTTATAAACAACTTATTTGGACTTATCTTATGTTATAAGTGCTTATGAGAATGTTTTAGAGCGCTTATAAAAATATCTTATGACTGATTCATAAGATATTTTTAGCTTATTTTCATAAGCTATCCAATATAGTTTATAGAAATAGCTTATGCAGGTCTCGTAAAAAGACTACCTTTGAATCCTATCAGGACCAAAATATAGAGATTGTTTTTTTTGTTTCCTTCTCCAAATTAAACATTTTATTTTTTTGTTTCTTCATCCAAATTAATATAAATATTAAATTCTACACAAAATAAATTATAATTATTCATTGCTAGTAATTTTTTTATATGTTTCCTTTTTTTCACTGAAAAAATAATTTAATTAAATAAATTTATATTTTTATATGTTGCTAATTATATTTCTTTTATGTTTCTTTCTACAATGGTGTAGAGTAGTTGAATTTTTATAATGATTTATTTTTATATACTTATATTTATTTATACATGTGAATGTTGAATTTTTTAAGCTTATTTCATGATTTTATGATATATATGATTTTAATTTTAACACGTTAATTTATATTTTAATCATGTTATGATTATTACATGTTTTAATTTTTAAAATTATTGATAAGTGTATGGTAATTTTTATTTTATTTTTGTGTCACAATTTTTTGAAATTTATGATACTTAAATTTTATTTTATTTTTAAATTAAAAATAGGTAAATAGTGACTATTGATTTTTATTTTTAATATATTTGTGATATGTATAATGTTAGTATATTAATTATTTAGTTAATTTTTAAATTTTAATTTATTTTTAATCATGATTTATTTTTTAAATTTTAAAAATGAGACATTATCTTATACATGCTTATGTAATGATGCATTCAAACACTTTAAATTGTGTAAACGCTTATCAATGTGTATATTAAAATGCAAATAATTTATTGAATTTTAAGAACTTATAACATAAGGTCTCATATAATAAGAACTTACTAAAAAATATCTTAATTCAGCTGTTTTTTTGAACAGACCCTTAATTATTAATTCTTTTAATTAAAGAGTCTTAATATATTTTTAGATTAAAAAAAGTAAACCATAAAATATTTCTCTTCTCTGATTGAAAATAATAATGAAATAATAAAAACTTACAAGATAAAGTTCCCTTGTAATTGTTTTTCTTCTCTATTTCATATTTTAAAATTTTCCTTCCACTCTTACTTTTTTCCCCTCGTATCATATCAAACATTGTGAGTTGAGTCTTGACTAAACGAATAATTCTTGTTATCAACATGTTTATCAAACAAAACATATGAAATATAATGCCTTTTGGGGGGTTGGATTAAAAAGGTAACGACTATGAAGCGGTTGCATTCGTGTAATATGAAATTTCTTCTTCGAGTCCATTTTTTATTAAGACATGGCTCTACCAACAACAATAGTTTTTTTCATTTGAAAACTTCAACGACAATAGTTTAGATATAACACTAATGTAATAACCCATGCCTTGCAGGGGTGTTGAGATTACATTTTATATATATATTTAAATTATTATAATTTTAATTTCATTTTTAATAATTTTTATTTTATACAAATACATATTAGTAGTTATGTATATAAATATTTTAAAAAAGATATAAAATAAGAGATATTAATAATGAAAAATATTAATATGTGTGTATTAACACATGCTTATATCATTTTAATTTATATAAATGTGTGTTTTAAAAGATATTATTTTATAAATATATTTGCATGTGTATATAACTTAGATATATACATAATTTTAATAAGAGATATTAATAATGAAAATATTTTAAATTACATTTTGCAATTATTAGTTTTTTATTTCAAAAGGAAAGAAATCATTAACATTAATTTAAAAAAATAGATTTGTAAGTATTTACACACACAGACATATAATTATGAACATGGATATATTTAATTAATTTTATATTTACAAATGTCTCATGATTTGATTTAGATAAATGTATCTTTTAAAATTATATCCACACACACACACACACACACACACACACACACACACACATATACATATATATATATATATATATATATATATATATATATAATTTTAATAAAAGATATTAATAATTAAAAATAATTAAATATTATTTTTAATTATTGGTTTTCCTTGCCAAAAAAAATATTTCTATCTTGAAAGACGTGAATAACATTAATTAAAGAAAAGAAAATAGATTTATGAATATTTAAACTTGTAGATTATAATAAGAAAATTAATGATGAATGTAACACCGTATTTTCTTAATGTATGATTTAGTAGTTTAATAACTAAAAGTGAAAATATAATATACGATCTTGGTGATTCAAAAGAGTAAATAAGCTGTTGTGGTATGAGTGTTGCTTGAGTGTTGGTTGTTTTAGAATTCCTGTCTAATTTTAGAGAATTGAGGAAAATGTTGTTCTTGAGCCAAAGTATGTTGTTGGTACTTATATGGGTTGTGGAGAGATATACAGTGGAGTTGAGACAGTTGTGAGTATTGGAGAGTGAGTGGATGAGCTATGGGCTTTAGTGGGCATGGAGCTTTTGTGAGGCCCAGGGGAGGTTTTAAGTCCCAAAGCCCCTTTCCATCTCATATTTTCCCTTCCTTTCTCTCTCAAACTCTCTCCTCTCTGTAAACTCTCTTAAACCAATTGAGTTGGAGGCAAGATTTGTGGCCATTCCTTTTCTCTTGGTGAGGAGTAGTAATTGCTTTGAGAGATTTGGCTCAAGAGTTCATTATCTTTCATTCTCCTCCCTCCCCAAAATTTTGGATTTGGAACTCTAAGAGGTAAGGGAAGCTTACTTGTGCTGAATATATGTTGTATGAACGTAGTGGTGCATGTATGTTGTTGTGTTTTGTGTTCAAACACATGATTTGGATGAGTTTATGACAATGTTGCTAGAAATGGGTTTCTAGATTTTCGTGTGTGATTCTTGTTGGAATACTGTATGGATTGCTGTATATGTGTTAGTATGTTGTTGTGTGTTGTTGCATGGTCGCACTAGACCTTTGTGGGATTGATTTGAGTCATAAATGAGTGGAAAGTTTAGATTTTTGGGGTTTTTCGAAGAGAGTCTTATTTTTGCTATTTGAGATTTGCTGAATGAGTGCATGTCTCGCTAAGCGAGTGTTCTTGAATTGTGGTGATAGTTGTAGTGTAAGGGGGATTCGCTAAGCGAAATTCTAGTTGGCTGAGCAAGTGTTCAAAAAAAAATTTAGAAATTTTCCAGAAGGGGGTTCACTAAGTGAACGCTAGGCTTGCTAAGCAAACTAAGAGCCTTAGAGAGTAGTGCTCTCTATTGCAAGGGGTTTGTTAGGTGCAACACTGAATTTGCTAAGCGAGAAGTGTGTAAACAGATTTTGGCTATTCTTTAGAATGGCTATTCGCTGAGTAAGCAGGTGGTTTGCTGAGCAAAATGTAGTCGAGAGAATTTGAAGAAAGTCCCTTGGAACGGATTCACTAAGCGACTCTAGTTATCGCTGAGCGAGTGACCCTGATTCGCTGAGTGAGACTCATGGTCGTTGAGCGAAAGACCTTTACAGGGGAAGTTGGTCCTCTGTAAAAAAGGTCTTTGCTGAGCAAACATGTAGGGCCGCTGAGCGAATGCAGTGCTTTGTTTTTTATCAATGTTGAAGTACAGTTGTGTGGGACATGGTTGAGAAGAACTCCTAGTGTGAGTTTAAGGTTTAAAATGTGAAAGGAGTGGTAGGTTGCTTGGATAGAACCTCCACTAGTTGTAAATGTGGTTGTTTGGGTTTCACCTTTTTGGTATGTGCTGCTATGATAGGGCCTTACCTGTTAACTATGCTTAAGGCTGGATATGGGCTTGTACGGTTTAGTAGTGGTTGTGGACCACAGTGTGGTGCTGGTCGAGTCCCCAAGGTGTGGTGATGTTGTTGTTGTGTTGCTACACATATGTATATTGTTTGGATGTGGTTAAGGGGATGTAATGTTGTGATACATGCATTTCATGCATTTGTTGTTGGTTGAGGTTATGATGGGCCTCATGTCGTTATGTGGGTAGACATGTAAGTTGGATGGTTAACAGGAGTTGCGTCTCAAACAGGCCTCCAACCTAGTGCCTGGGTAAGACGTGAGGTCTTAAAGATAGGCCTATGGGGATGAGTGGATGGGCGATTCTATAAAGGGCCAAGGCAGTGCAGACCTTGTGTCACGGTAAGCCACCACCCACATACACTTATCCTGACACACCACTAAGCTTATCTGCATATTAGAGTTTTGGCAATTCCTGAATGGTGCTTGGATAGGCTACAATAGGGAGTGAGACCTGGCTGATCGCCCAAGACGTTGTGAATCTCTCGAGAGTCGTGTCATCATGCATTGACATTAGTTGTGGTGAAGTGGTTGTATTGTGGGGTTCTAGACTGGGAACTCTTTGCCCTATGAATGAATGTTGTATGTGACATGTATCTGTACACGTATGATCATGAAAGTTAAGAATATGTTGATGATCTTATAATCCATATGCTAAGTTGTTGTTTTTGTAAGCTTACCTTTGCCTTGTTGTGTGTTATTGGATGTGTCGTTACTATTGTGCTGGTGTGCCTATGATGATCACGTCTTATGGTGTGGGAGTAGATGGCGATGCTTATGTGGATTCGACTTCTCAAAGCTGAGGATGGAGCTGCAGAGCTGGAAATGTTTGGCTTGGGAAGCCAAGCCTTTATTGTTTTGTTGTATATTCAGTTTTGTTTCTTTTGATGGGGTTGTATAGTGTGACTAGCTATAGGGAGTGAGTTTTTGTATCCCTCTCCCTCGATAATGTATATTTGACTCTTTTGTATGGCTTGAGGTGTTATTCCCTATATATATAGAGAGACATGATCCGTTGACACTAGGTGTAAGAGTTAGTCAAATTACACCTTCAATAATTTTTTGTATAATACAAATTTAACCAATCCAACCGTTGAATTTGATGATATTATCTTTATGATTATGTATATCAAATTTCACATCATTTAGACTTTTCTAAATATGTTATCTAATATTGAATATTTACATATATTTTAATATCATATTGTATGTTAAAATAAAGTGATTTAATGAACTATTAAATAATCTTAGAATTGTATGAAATTTCGCATACTTAATCTAATTAATAAGAACATCAAATTCAACTATTGGATTGGTTAAATTTGCATTATACAAAAGTTATTGAAGGTGTAATTTGACTAACTCTTACACCTAGTGTTAACGGATCCTATCCCATATATATATATATATATATGATTTCATTCACTTGATATGAGGATAAGTTATGCGATTAGTAGGTGTATTTAGTAGCGACAGTTGGGTCGTTATGATGAATAAAAAACTAAGATGATATTTAAATAATGATTTTTCTACTCTTATTTTGTTTCGTTAAATAATAATTGATTGACCCCTAAGTGTTTCTCTAATAAATAACCTATGCTGTAAGTTTTAAATAAATAAGCTTCAAATCTTTTATAATATTATACTTTTTGCAAATTTCGTTTTTTTATAAATTTTTTAACTCTAACAATTTTTCTATTAGTAAGTGTAAATTTTAACACATAATTAAATACTTATATAAATTAATATCTTGTGTTATTTTAAGTCTTTAAAAATGTTTTTATACATTATTAATTTTGTAAATATGTGTGCATATAGGGTACATTTATACACATACATATATTAATATCATTTTAATATTGATATGAATTAAAAATATATGTGATTATATTTTGCACTTGTTGATTTTATTATTTAAAATTTAATTTAATTTATTAATAATAATAAAAGAAAAAGAGAACATCACTCAAACAAATGATCAATTACATTTCTAAGTACTTTAACTTACTTTAAGTTATATGCTAAAATTAAAAAATAATAATAAAAATTAATGTTCTCTAACCTTCTTCTAGGTTTTCTTATGTGAGTCAATAATTTTTTTTTCTTGTATTCTTCTGGGTTTTTTACTTTTCATATGCAAGAGATTAAAAAATTTAGCCTTACTCAACTTTTTCCAATGTAACTCGATATTGGTCCTAGTTTTGGAATGACTTAGTTGTGCTTCTATCATTTTGCCAATAGAAAGTTTACCAATATTTATTTTTTGGTGTTGATTTATACTTCAACTTACACAATTTATTGGCATGTTAGTTTGAATATTATTTGGTTATATAGTTGCTTTACTCTTGTATCTTTGAACAATTGTAGTAAATCCTGGTGTAATGATTATTCATCAAGTATAACTAATTAATGAATTCATTAAAAAATTTAAATTTTGAAACCATATTTTACTATAGGTAAAATATTCAAAATTTATTAATGAGTTATTTTTTTATAGAAAGAAAATTATCAATATTGAAATTATTTTATTATAATATTAGTTATCTAAATGATTAAAGAAATTTTTTAGATTTAATTTGCTGAATTAATTATGCTCAAATAAGTATAAATTTCAAATATAATTTTGAATAAATTATTTTACTATTATTGTTGTTTAAGTATGATTTGTTAATTTTTGTCTTATATTTATAGTGACCAAATGAAAGTTTTGATTGCATCATGTAACATCTTGTGGTGAATATAATATTCAATGATATGTAAATTATTAATTTATTAAAATATTCATTTAAAACTACCAAAAAGATAGTAAAGAAAAAAATATTTTTGGAGGACAAAAATAAATATGATAGTGCTACATAATATGAAACTTGGAAAATAGATCTTTATAGCAAATTATTATTATTGTTGTTGTTGTTGTTGTTGTTGTTATTATTATTATTATTATTATTATTATTTAATTTGAATTTGATTAAATGTAATGGGACATTCACCTATGATTTAAATATTTCTTAATTTTACTTTTTCCCATAAGTATTCTAGTTTGATTGTGATATTTTATATATGCATCAATCTAATTTTCAATATAAATTTGAAAATATTTCATACAAAATCATAAGAGAGTATATATCATTTATAATTTAGTAGTGCTATACTTTATGAAAGAAAGTGACACATTGCAGAAAATGACAATGTGTGACAATGCCCTTTTTTAAATTAAATCTTAATTAAAAAAAAAGATTTGATGAAATACAAAAAATTTTGTGTAGATATACGAAAAGTGTTTCGTACTAATTAATATTTTCCCGTTATAATTTAATGTAATTAATACCATATGTAATAAGGTAATTTATATCTTATACTCTAAAAGAAATGATATATATATATATATATATATATATATATATATATATATATATATATATATATATATATATATATCATAATATATTACCAAATTATAAATTTATATGAATTAATTCTAATTTAATATTTTATATTATTTAAGTTAATTTAAATTTAAATATTATTATAACTGATAAATGTTGAAGATTTTCATGTATTTTTTCTAAAATTATTTATTATTTTTAATTTATGAAATGATATTTTTACTTTATTTATATGAAATTTAATTAATATTTCTAATTTATTCATATAAATTTTATAATTTATTTGTGATGTTTTAAGCCTAAAACAATACGATTAGAATTTAATTTAAATCAAAATATTATTTATTAATTTGTTGTAATAAATTAATTATGTTAATTAAACATTTATTATAAATTATGTGAGAAATAATAGTAACGATAACAATATAATTTATTAATGCTCAAAATATAATGTGATTATTATAGAATATTGAAATTTAAATTAATGGGGCAAATAATCAAAAATAAAATTATTTTATATGGAAAAGTTTCTCATATTATTTTCCATAATGTAAAATAATCATAATTTGAATCTATTATAAATTTGAATCAAAACATATATTAAAGTTATCAATTGATTTAAACCAAAATAGTATATGTCAGTCATAATTATATTAATTAATAAAAATAAAAATATATATTAGTCATAATTATTTTAATTAATATAATTATCTATTTTTATGAATTAAAAAAAATGAAAAAACTTAGCTGTGTGTCTAAAAAATAAATTAGAATGTATATTGATTGTATTTGTCTTAGTTAATATAATTTTTCATTTTTATTTAAAAAATAAATTTAAATATAGTTTTTATCTTTATAAAATTTTAAAATATTTTATCAATAATATTATAATACCATTGTTCATTTTAAAAGAATCATTATTTTTAACTATTTTTTAAAAATTATTATAACTTAAAACTAAATAAAATAAGTAAACATATTATAATCAAGATAAATTTATATTGAAAAAATATTTAACTAAATTGTAATTTCTATAATAATAATTAAGATATTAAGGTATTTTTACGTAAAATATTTAAATGTTGCTTATATATTTTAAATTTGTATTAATAAATAATTTTTGTTAAATATAGATATCTTTTGAATTTATCAAGAATGATTTAAAAAATAAAATAAAAACATTAACTTGTATTATTAGAAATCATTAAAAATATTTAAACTCATTTTCTTTGAGATGAAGTTTTGTATAGGAAATTTATCCTTTTATGTTTATTGTCTCCACCTTTTACGTCATCAACCAATCCTTGAACACTATCATTATGACTCTTTAATTGCATAGAAAAAATTGAAAAGGGAGCAACATGTGTTTTTATATAATTTTTTCTCGCAAAAATGTCAAAATGATAACCACTTCTATCACAACATATAGTTCCTGTATTACCAAGAAAGTAAGAAGGATTATTTAAAGAAAATAGTATGAAAGAAATAACAAAGTAAAAATAAAAAAATAAACTATATGAGAATACAAAAAATATCAACTTGAAAAATTCACATGGTAGAGAGATTTTATAAAATGAGAAAAAGTTAAAGTATGAGAAATTTAAGAGATGGACATTAATATTAATAATGTATAAATAATAATAATAAAGTAGTGAAAAAACTGAGAAATTATAACAATGTCTTTCTATCAATACCTTTGAAATTATTTATGATATACAAAAAAGTCTCACATACCTACAAATATATACCAATCAACAATGATCAACTCTATCAAAAATAACAAAAAAATATATAAGAAAAAGATTACAATTGCGCGGACATAAGAATTACTAATGAAAGAACTAACTCTAACAAAAAGAAACTAATTTGCAGAAAAAGAAAAAAAAACACAAATCAAAACATAGAGGAATCCAGAAAGTTGATTTGATAATAAAAAATTGAAGAGTCAATTTGAAGGGACAATGAGAGCAGAAAAGATAAGATCAATCAAAATATGAAAGATAAGAGGAAAGGATGTGTACCCAAAAAGGAAAAGTCTGCCCAAATAGAAAGTGAAAAGATAGATAATGTGAAATTGTCATTCACACACACATATATGTAAATATTGTTTAATTATTTAAATTACTAGTTATATATTTGTATTATGAAATAATAATAAATCTTGCATGTTTTTTTGTGACAAATATGTATAATAATTCATAATATTTTTTAAAAGAATATATTCTCTTTAGTGACAAATATGTTAAAAATTAAATTAAAGACCTAAATCAATAATCATTTAATAATAATAATAATAATAACAAACAACAACAACAACAATAATAATAATAGATCAAAATTCATATAAGATTTAATGATTGATCAAAATCACAAAAAAAGCATAATAATCATATCTTTTTTACAAACATGATAATAATATATTATCTAGTATTATAATTTCTAGAGCAATCTGTTTTTTATTTGCAATAAAAAATGGTAATTTAATGATTGTATTGGAATAAATCAATCAATAAATTGAAAAAGATTTTATTATATATTATAAATTCTTTAATAATCCTAGTACAAAAATATTACCATAATTATCATAATTACCATGATTATAAATAACATTCAATAAAATTTGAAAATTTACTTTTTTGTTCTATAAAATCAAAATCAATTTAAAATTTAATTATTTAATTGATAAATTTAAGTAGAGTATATAATAGTATAAATGCGTTAATTATAAGTCCCTTAATTATAATAATCTTAATTACTATAATTAAATATAATAGTATATGATGTGTTTATATGAATCATAAAAAAAATCTGTACAATTTAAGTGGAAAAAAAATGAATATGATGTTACCACATGAAATCTTTCCGTGTTATAAAACCTACTTTTATAATATATCATAGATAATAAATTTGTATCACTTTCATGTGATAATCGGTTAGACGAACGAGAGCTAATAAAGCATGATATCATCCTCAGCCGCTCTTTTGAAACCAGGGTAGATACTGTTCAGGAGAATGATATAGTGCAATAAAATTGGAAACAAAAGATGTGCGAAAAAATGGCCATTGATTAAAATAAGAAAATTGTGCTAAAATGGCTAACTTATATTGAGAAGTTTTTAATACCACATGGCTAATTTCGTAATTAAATTAAGGTTTAATTACCTTTTTGGTTTTTATAGTTGCACAAACTTTATCTTTTAATCCCTATAGTAAAAAATAATCTATTTTAGTCCTTATACATGCACTTTCGATATCAGTTTGGTCCTTGTTATTTTAAACAGTCACAAATTGAATAAAAAAAGCCAAAAAATATCAATTTGTGGCACTGTAATTTTGTGAAAATTTTATTTCAAGGAGTTAAGATACATTTGACGGAAGGGACCAAACCAATATCGAAAGTGTATGTATAGGAATTAAAACTGATTATTTTTAACTATAAGGATCAAAAAGTAAATTTGTGCAACTATAGGGACAAAAAAAATAATTAAACCTTAAATTAATGACTAAACTATTCTACAAATTAACATTACCACTCTAAGTTAACTACATATTAATAAACTGATAACAAACATCAATTATTACGGTCTTATTCTTATGCTTGATTATTAGACTAGCAGTTAATCCAATTATTGTATTATCTACCATTTGCGTACTTGCTTTAATTGTTATTTGCTTTTATAGTTTTATTATAGCATTTTCATTTTTGTATTATTTTTATTATGGCTCTACATATACTAGAAAATATTATGATGCATGTTTCACGGAGTAATTAGTAACTCATGCAATGGATGTTAATTTCTTTCTCATTTCAGTTTTAATTTATAATATATAACAATAATAAATACGATTCTCTCTCTCAAATCCATTAGGGTCGGCCTAGTAGGTGGAGAATTAGAATAATATGTATGAAGTTATAGGTTCTAATTTCAGTGCAACTATTGTATACACACACACACACACACAAATAGCTCTTATGTAAACAATTTCAAGTTAATTACCCCAACCAATATGTCGTTGATCCAAGAGGAATTGGGCTCGGATCCTTTAAGGAGGTTTCGAATTCAAGTTTTGTTGACGGAAAAACAGTGATTGAGAGGAGAGATCTTACTAAAATAGCCAGTCAGGTTTTCCGGTAGAAACTAGTCATCGACAAAGCTGATGGATGCTTCGGACCAATAACTTGGTTATCAAAAAGAAATAAAATAGTTAATTACCCCCTTGACAGTCCAAACCCCTCCAAAGAAACGAATAAAAATGGAAGCCTTTAGGGTGTACATATCTAGAACGTATATACATTTTCACATCTCCTATATTAAATACAAAAATATTATTTTAACATTTTATGTATAAACAGATAATAAAAAAAACTATAAGTTACAGTAAAATAATATTAAAATATTAATAAATATTAATATTTAAATTAGAAATAAAAATAACATAAAACTTTAAATGTAAGGTAATAACCAATGTTTTTTATATTAATAAAGTAGAGATCCTTGCAATGCACAAAAAATAAATAGTAGATTACTATAAATAGTAAAGACACAAAAAATAAGGAAAAAATAAATAAACATATATTAAGCAAAAAATAAATCAATAAACTAAAACTAACATACACATCATTATATAATAATAAAAAAAATGTTACAATATATCTAATTTAACATCTTCCAAAATTTAAAAAAAAATAAAGTCCTATCTAAAAATTAAAAAATGCAGATAGACAGACATGACATTATTTGTCTTTCCGCTAGTGTATATTAAATTATTTTCATTTAGATTAAAAAGTATTATCACATGTATTAAGCAAAAATAAATCAATAAACTAAAACTAACATACACATCATTGTATAATAAAAAAAATGTTACAATATATCTAATTTAGCATCTTCTTCCAACATGTAAAAAATAAAATAAAAATAAAGTCCCATCTAAAAATTAAAAAATGTAGATAAACAGACACGACATTGTTTGTCTTTCCTATAGTGTATATTAAAGTATTTTCATTTAGATTAAAAAGTATTATCACATAGTAATATATTTTTGCATAGGTATTTTAATTTATAAAAAATATTATATAATAAAATACTATAACTTAATACAATAAAATTATATTTTTTCGATGAATTAAATTTATAACAAAATAATAAAGGAAAGGTTAAATTAATTTATAAGTTTGTTTAATTTGACGAAGGTAGGATTTAGCATATGGATAAAATCTGAGTGAAGCATCCTGTTTTATTTCATTCTCTATGATTTTACTATTTTCAATAGAATCAAAATATATTACTTTTTAACTCTATATTGTGTCCTGCTATATTGTAAAACATATTGTGAATACCCAATTTTATCCAAGCAGTCCATGCAGCAAAAAATAAATAATAGTAATAATAAAAAATTTAGTTAAATAAAGTCCTTTGTCTTATGCTTATTGGGCTAAAATTGCATTAAGCCCATAATCAATTAAAAAGGAAAGGATTAAAGAAAGGTTCCAAAACTAAAAATAATAAAGTGAACAGAAACAAAATGTTCAGATCAGAGACAAAAAATAATAATAAATAAAAAGAGAAAAATAAGAAAAGAGCAAATAATTCTTTTAGGCCTAATAAAATGAGTATAAGAGTTTCTTTCTAGGCTTTGGTAGAATTAAAAGCCTATTTAGTAAAAACAAAAAACAAAAAAAACAACAACCCAAGTAATTGGGCCAAACAAGCCCAATTTAAATAAAAGAAAACAAATAAAATAAAACAAGGGAAAGAGAACAGGGGAGTGGAGGGGCTATTCAGGAAGAGAGACTTGCAAAGCAAGTCTCTGCAAGCTTATAAATAGCCAAAAAAGAGAAAAACGAGGGAGATTTTTCATTTTCTTTTTGGAGGAAATTACGAATTCACTCATGAAAAGACAGAGCTCATTTTCTTGCTCACGGAGGCTTAGGCTCGTGAAGATTTTATCGAGAATCAAAGGTACTGCTATTCCTATCTTTAGCTATCATTTTCTCTTTCTGTAGCATGAACTGCACCTATTGGTCACGATTATTCTAATTTCAATTTGTTAAACATGTGATATTTGGATTTCATGGTTGTTTGGTATCCTTTTGCGTTTTATCGCTGTTTGAATCTCGTTTTAACGATGTTATTTCATCAATGTTAGAACCATTCATTCTCTTGATACCACACCATGAGTCTGCAAGTTAACATCGCTTTGAAAATTAACTCTCACACACACATACACGTAGATTTCATTTCATCCTTTCATGAAATAAAATATGCATAGATCATCATCATCACTTCGCACCTCACATCCATTCTTCCATTAAATGTAGAATCAATCTTCAAAAAACAAAAGAACAAGAAAAATTAAAATTAAAATTAAAAGGAATACAAAAAAATGATGAAACATTCGCCACTCTATCCCCTGTGTCGTAGCTGTACTCACGCGTTCTCTCCTTCGCACCATTGCGCGTCTGTCGCACTGTCACTATCGCGCCGCTGACGCGGTCTTTCTCGCCACCGTGATGGCTCGTGCTGCCACGGTGCGGTACACCGTGCTCCAACGCGCCACCGTCGCTCCACCGCGCCGCGCACCTTCGTTTGGAGCCACCTTCGTCACCACAAGTCTCGGAATCCCTTCTAGATCCGTAGGGTTAAACCACTGCGACGCCACCAGAGAAAGACATGAGTCCGTGACTCGAAATGTTAGCTACTGTGACGGCGTTGCGCCGCCGTGACAAGGGTCGTCGTCGTCCGCTACGAGACCCACATTTCCGTCCGTTGGAGCCCTTACCCTCCCCTTCTGTAACCATGACGACCTGTCCCCTTGGGTTCTCAGAACCTTCTCTGTTCGAAAAAGGGGAAGTGCCCAACATCTCCCTAGGATTCTTGACAAGCCGAAATGGGCTCAGGCGCAATACCGAACAATTTTTATTTATTTATTTATTATTATTATTATTATCCTGAGGCGTAGGCTTGTTCGTTTTTTTTTAAATCTCCTAGTTACAATTCGTTTCTTTTTGGATCATTTATCATAAGCATATTCTAGTAATAATAATAATAATAGCAAGTTTAAGTGACTAATGCAGCCTTTTTATATACTGTTGTTTTCTTTTTTGAAATAATAATTAATTAAGTTTCTTTAATAAATAAATGTTTGAATAAACAAATAATAAGTTAAACTTGATGATGCCCACTTAAGATGCACTTCTTATTTGGACATTATTAAAGTTTTAATGATGATAATTTAAGATGCACTTCTTATCTGATTATCATTTTTTTAGTAAATAAATAAATAATAATAAAAATAATAGTCATAATAAACATTAAATATTTTCTTAATAAAGTTTCTAGTAATAGCCACTTAGGATGCACTTCCTGTTTGACTATTGTTAGAAATTTTTTAAGGTATAATGATAACCACTTTGGATGCACTTCTAATTTGGTTATTGAGTATGCCTTTATAATGAAAGTAGAACAAAATTGTTAAATTTGTTTTTTACAATATTGAGGATTTTACAATATTAAACTTTCTCTTTTAAAAGGATTTTAAATAGTCATTTGGGATGCACTTCCTTTTTGACTATTATAGAAATCCTAAATGGTATATTGATAATCACTTTAGATGCACTTCTAATTTGGTTATTGAGTATGCCTTTACCATACTAAAAATAAAATAAAATAATAAAAAATAATAATAATAAAAAAAATCAACCCACAAATCGTTTTTTCTACAAAAAGAACTACGTGAGTCTGAGTTCCTCATTGCACCAGAGGATACGTAAGAGCAGGGTGCTAAAAAAGGTAAAAAAATTTAATCCTTTTTTAATATTCAAAATAAAATGGCTAAGCAAGAGATAAGACTTTCACACATTAGGATAAAAAGGTAACCATCTTTTGATGGACGTGTAGGGTGCTAACACCTTCCCTACACGTAGATAACTCCTAAACCTTTCTTTCGGTTCAAGACCATCACTCGTAGGTTTTTCTATGGTTTATCCTTAATAAATCATAGTGGCGACTCTTCTGATTCTTTTCTTTTTCACCATCCGGTCGTGACCCCGGTTGCGACACATATCAAATATAAAGTTGAACTCATGCTTTTTTTATTTTTTATTTTAACATATTTACCCATCGGTATCTAAATATTTAATTGAGTTCATATATATAATTTAAAATCTTTCTATTAATTAAATTCTTAAAAACTATCACCGTTAAACCTCTACTAAATACGTTGATGTGTCACTTATTACTGATAAAAGGCGAGGTAGTCATTGTGGCATTTTATGAAGGATAGGTGATGGAATTGTGGAAATACTCATGGAAACAATAACTGGTCAAGCAAATACTTTAATTGCCATATACAACCATATGTTTGCAAATAAAACATGCGAGTTTATTTATCATTCTCATCTAACAAACTAGAAGTGCCATCGTTGCGCGCTAGAATACCACTTATCCATCATGCTTATGTTACAGCCAGAGAGAATCAATGGCAGCCAGCATGGTTACAACTACAAAAGTGATTTCTGAAGGGCTCGTTTGGGGTGGTTGTGAGTTTTTGATTTTTGGTTTTCAAATCCAATTTTCAAAACAAAACGCGTTTGGCTAAAATGAAACTGAAATGATTTTTAACTCAATTTTAAAACACTTTTAGATTCATTTTCAAAATCAAGAAAAAAGGTTTTGTAAATTTAGTTTTTAGTTTTTAAAAAAGTACACATCATAATATTTGACAATGACTCTTTCCACCACCACCACTAACACTATCATCGCCGTCACTGTTGCTACCACCAACATCACCACAACCATTAGCTTTGCCACCACTGTCATTGTTGTCGTCACCACCACCACTACCACCACCTTTGTTGCCACCACAAAAACATACCTTAAACTAATTTTAACAAAATAAAAAAAATTTCAAAATGAATTTATTTTGAAGCCAAAAATTTGAAAAAAAACTAAAACTAATTTCTTAAAACTAGTTGCAGTTTTTGAAAATTTTGAAACTTACAACTAAAAACCACACCAAACGGGCTCGAAGCTTTGGGATTAATGGTAGTAGTTTTTAAGAATATATTTAGTTACATATTTTTTTCAAAATATGAAAACTTTATTATAACTTTTGAAACTACAAGAACATAATTAAAAAGTTAGTGAAATAATAGATATATACCTACAAATTAATTTAACTTAATAGTAATTATAAATTTGTTAAATTTGTGAGACAATGTCTGATTTCAAGGAATATAAAACTTCCTTAATTTTAGTTTGATAAAAAAAATTTAGGTTAAAATATATTTTTGGTCTCTCATTTTATTTTTTGGTTTTAGTTTAGTCTCTTAAGTTTAAGAAGTTTTACTTTATTCCTTGGTTTAATTATATTTTTGATTCCTATAGTTGTACAAACTTTATCTTTTAGTCCCAATAGTTAAAAACCATCCCTTTTAGTCCATATACATGTCAATTTTAATCCCTTTTAGTCCCTGCCATTTGTTTTCAATTGACATCATTTGCGCTGGGCTGATGTGGCTTCTCATTATCAATGTGTTGTGCTCTTCTTCTCCTTGACCCTAAACGGCCATTGGTGCCTTCTTCTCCTACAATCCACGATGTGTATATGTTGGAGGTGTTGGTTGTGGGGACCTAGCTAGTTGGGATTAAAGTTAACTAATCATGATTTAGATTCACGTAATTAAAACCTTCTTTAAGTAATGTTAGTAAAAACCTAAGTAAATTTTTTGTTTTTTATGTAAACCTGTATTAACAATTTATAAAATACAAAACCTTTAGTAAAACAATCTTGCATAATACCCTCGTAAAGGGAAAAGAAAAGAAAATGGCCACTTAAAGTGACTGTGTCTGTAGGTACTTAATAGACAATTCATATGTATATAATTACATTTTCAAATATAAATCAGCCTGAACAAGTAGGTATGTACAACTCTTAAAATAAAAACTTTAAAGAAAATACTCCTGTCTGTCAGTACATGATAACAATTGTATACGAGCTATTGGGTTTAGGAAAACATAAAATATAAATAATATAAAAGGAAAAGGTTTCACACATACCTCAAGATAATAAATAAATGTATAGTTTACAACCCAATAGAAGTGTATCATAAATAATTTACAAAACCTTTAAATGAAATTAGAAACTCCAAATCCCCAATCACTAACACTAACTCACAGGAATCATGGACATCGCAGTCATTCCCCATGAGGCGAGGTCTATAACCTTCCTACTAACTCTACTAAGTAGAGGTGTAACTACCCTAACCCATAATATAGGATATACTAGGGTCATCATCATCAGGGAAGTTACCAGGGGAGTCCCTATTATCCCTACTATTATCTTCCATTGCACCCATTTGGGTTGCAATTGTAGCAGTATCTTTAATTGCTTCTCTGGGATTCTAAGCCCTAGAGTACATAATACTATGGGGAATGGTTAACTTTGTAGCAATCATTCTCCTCTTAGGTCCCCTAGCTCTAAGGTTTGGAATTTCCTAAGGTTCCAAAGAACAAGGTCCATCACAGGTGCAGTCACAGCAACAGTGACCACGGAAGATAAAGCTATAGTGTGACTACTAACTGAACCCTTAAACTGGTACACACTACAACCATTAGGCACTAAGGGACCCGGGCCTCATACTCTGGACAAACCAATCCTAGACATTCCACTCCCTATGATTCTTTGTCTTGAGGTGACCCTACAAGACTAGGCATCCTCAATAGCGACTCCATCCCCTTACTCTACTTGCTCTGTTTCCTATCCATCCTCCTTAATGGTTCTCATGCCTCGTTGATCCTCCATGTACTACTTGTTGACAAGCAGGACCACAGCTAAGAAACAAAACAAAAACAAGGGGAGTGAGATAACAAACACAAGCAACTCATCACATAGGAGTACACAAACTAAAGGTTATACCAGCTCATTGGCAGTGACCCATACAACTACATGTAGTCATAACAAACTTAAGGGGTATGCCACTTTGTTGGTAGTGACCCACATAAATATGTACAATATCACCACAAGCTTAAGGGGTATGCACCTTATTGGCAGTGACCCACTCATAGATACATGCTCAAAATAAAATAACCTGGGCATCACTACAACTACAGCCAACTCATCAATATACATCGTATATCACATGCTAGCACCACACAAATCCTCACAATAGGCCATCTGTTATACTCAACGAACACATAATTCACATCATGGTCACAAAGCATAGCATGTATCATCACAAATCACATAGAAACATCTCACATCATAGGTACATTCATAAGTACTCAAATCTTATAAGTTAATCAAATATATGCAATGCATGTCTGCTAATCAATTATCACTACTTTTTCATCAGTGCTCATGATGCATGTGGGTACACATAGCCTCATAATCCGACGCCATATACCTTATACGAAGCATTTTACACTTTGTAATTTCCACCCCATGGGTGTTCCTCAAATTCATCTCAACTCATTATAAGACTATTGCAATATTCATCTCAACTCATTATGAGACTACCTTAATATGAGTCCCTATGGGACAACTACCTGAGGATGAGGTATTTTTCTCTCATTGGCTTTAGGAATCCATATAGGATTCATGCTTCCTAAAGGGTAGCAACCTCATGTATATCATGATGCATGATGAATGTATTATGTCTTTCCCTTTATTAATGTCGGGATGAGAGGAGCGAAAATGGATTTTTAAAGAGAAAAGCCCATAAACTCCTCAAAACTCGCTTTCCTCAATCATAAACTTCTCCTCATGTTAAAACACAGTTTGTTCTCAAAAGGTTTTAAAAATCATTAATAACTCACTTGGCCGCCATAGGCGTCGCAAGGAAAACTTAAATGCTCAAAACTCCTTCAAAGAAATATGTTCTTAAAATTCAAGGATATTATGAACGCAAGGGACACCCAGACTTTGTGCATAAGTCTAAGTATCAACCTCATTAGTCCTATGCTCTAATACAATTCCAAGACTCATGAGTTTTAAAGTAACCATCAGAAATAAGTATGTTCAAAATAACTAGTTGGGTGAGGAAAGCATTTAAATATAACTCGTCTCGCCAAATATAACCATTATAAAAAGGGCTTTCTCACTTAAACTACTCCAATAAAACTCAAATCTCAAAAATATAGCCAAAGTTGTCATTCTGCATACTCAAAGACCCCTCTAGTCTACACCTCATAAAATATACCATCTCTTTCATTATCCTTGGGTGTTTTTTTTATCATTATTCTCATATTGTGCCACTAGATGAAACTAATCGTCCTGCACACAATACAATGTCTCTCACAGACTACCACCACAGGGAAAAAAACTATAGCATCATCATATACTTATATATCTCATCAAATAATCCACATTCACATATACGTATGCCATAACATTACATTCAACATGTCTCACACTCAAACATATATGCATATATATCACATATATCTTAGTAAGGCCATGCCTCATACACCTCCCTTATTAGAGTGCAAACAAAATAGATCACAAAACCTCATCATCATTTAAACTCATACATTTACATCATACATCATCCTCATAGCATTGTAAAGAGGCATTACCAAGTATATTCAAATCATATATGCAAGCAAGATAGCATCAATACAAGTTTCCTAGTAAACAAACCTCAGAAGACTCACACAACATTGGAACATCTCTACATCTCTCATAAACCTTTAATTGAGGTAATACTGCTTTCATTTGAAAGCTAACATATGAGGCTAAAGGGCTACCCAATGGTTTTGGCCAACTCTTCCTACATCAACTTTAGTTTTAACAACTCAAGCCTTATGCAATGAGATTATGAGAATCTCTTCATAACTCATTCAACTCTTTCACTTGTCCTAGGTTCATACATAGGCTTACACTTGGGCAAGGTTAATTCCATCCCCCTTTAAGGTGTAGGAAACTTGGAAAATGATTCTTATTCACAGACTTCATTACCACACTCTACAATAGGTTAGAAACCACAAATAAAGCTTAAGCTACCTTACCCAAAAGCAGATTTGACATCCCTCATGAGTTTATTCACAAAATATAATACAAAACTCTAAAAATTGTCAAATCACAAGGGTTGAAAAAAAGACATCAGGGGCTACATACCCACTAAAGGATTTGACTTAACTCTAATCAGAATACTCACATGCCTCAAAACAATACAAGACAATTACTGTCCAACCAAAACGACAACCATATACTCAACATAATTGAAACCTCTACTTCCTAAGAAAGGCTTGGCTCATGGCAAAGGACACATCTAGACTCATTTCTCACATACAAACACATAAGAAACACTCCCACAAGCAATTTGGCATCTTAGCCAACTCAATAGCACTTACATAGTCCATAAACCCACAACTAGGTTGCAACTTTGCAACAATGAACTTGCCTTGTCCAAATATTCGACAATTATTCCATAGATCTCAGAAAAATACAAAACCATTAGGGTTTGAAAGAAGACATCTAGAACTACAATCCACTAAAAATCAAAAATCAACTCCTCAAGGCCAAACCACATTATTTTCCACAAAACCAACGAGATTTGGGGCACCAAAATTCAGCAATAATATTATATAAGACATTAATTTTCTTGACTCTAAACGTGACCTATAGAGTAACTCAAAGCACTTAAGGGTTTCCTCTTGAATCCCTAAGGCTAACTCAACATACAACACATCACAATCACATATCTCAAGCCAGAATCATGGAGTATAATTCAAGGAATTCAAGTGCAATAATATAAAACTACCTACCTATAGCTATTAGTTATTAGGAGCGATGTGCTCCTAACTGACTCTACTCGTCTACCAAAATTAGACTATCTCATTATCCCTTACCTTGGGTGTGAGAGGAACTTCGTTTGTTGCTCGATGATGCTATAGCATGTCACTCTTATGTGACTGTCCGATCTTATGATTGGTGTCATTTATTCATCAGCTGCCCAATTGACAATTAGGGACTTGTCAAAACGAAGCTTGTCACATGTAAATCAAAGAAATGAATTTGTATGTGGTGCTCGGAGGCTCGAAGGTCCACATGCAAAGCTTCGAAAATGTGCCCAAAGAGAAAAAAAACGAAGGGGTTTCAAAGCGTTAACTTACCATAGGTTCTCTAGGTTGCGACATGCCTTATCCAACTCTACTAGGACTTCGTAGGCGAACTTTAAGCACTTCCCTTGGCTTAGGAGTGCCTTAATCTTAAGGTAAAGAGAGTAAGAGTAGCATGCAATAGCTATAGGATAGTGGTGATGGCTTGGTTTTGATGTTGCTTGTGGTGGCTTATGATGGTGTTGGTTTACGGTGGCTATAGCATGAAGGTAGTGGCTGCTACAACTTACGTTAATGGCACGAAGTGGTGGTGGTGCATTAAGGGCAGGGATGTGGTGGTGGTTTATGGTGGTGACTTTGCCTTAGCGATGGGGTTTTAGGGTGAAGAGGGGTTGTTGTCTTGTTGGCAACGTACCAAGTTGTACAAGTAGTCAAATGATAGGTGGATTATCATCCTTCGAAGACTTGTGCAATACTTAACAATATTTCACAAGTTTATACTAACTTCGGTTGAAAATACAACAATTAATGAAATATGTGATAAGGGCAACACTTTTTATTGAACTAAAACTTGATAAAGCTAAAACTAACTTAAGAAACTATTTTTGGGGCTTTATGAAAAGATTAGTGCTAAAAGTTTTGGTTTTTAATACAATAAAGGATTATTAGGGTTAGACTATACCAAACTTCACTCTCTTTTGTCATTTAAATAGAACTAACATCTTGAACTTCAATATTAACATAAGCCAACAAGCATCTTTAAACAAGGTAGGCCAGAAGAAACCAGATTAGAGGACTTTTGCAGTTGTCCTCTCCCTGTTATAATGACATCCATAAGGGGAATTATGGCAATGCCTATAGTATGCTTTTCGCTTCTTCTTTTGAAACATATCTCCTTAAAAGGTTGTCTGCTCCAATTTTAAAAAGATAAGGATCATCCTATACATAAAGATTGGAATCATAGAAAAATGTCTTCCTTTGGAGCCAATTCATGTCTTCTGGAATCATACCAATAGCCTTAAAGTTGGCTATATCAGCAAACCAAGGACTTTCTTGCACCATGAGCAAGGCTTCATCAAGAAATTCATCTTGAATCTCTTTTCTTTATTGGTCACCTCTTCATTTACTAGTCTTTATAAATGCTTAACTACTAAATTCTCGCTCCCTTTCTTATCATTTATCTCCACATCAAATTCTTGCAATAAGAGGATCCACTGAATGAGTCTCGGTTTAGAATTTGATTTAGTGAAAAGTTATTTGATAGTTGCATGATTAGTGTATATAATGACCTTGGAGCCAATTAAGTAGAATCTAAATTTCTTCAATGCATAGATAAGGGCTAGCAACTCCTTCTATGTGGTGGCATAATTCTGTTAAGTGCCATTGAGGGCTTTACTAGCATAGTAGATGGCATGAAAATTTTGTTCTCCTTTGACGTAACACAGCTCCAACTGTATAATCACTTGTATCACACATTAATTCGAAGTCTTGGCGTCAAATTGGAGCCACAATACCAAGTGTTGTCACAAGCTTTTCCTTTAAAGTGTTAAATGCTTTCAAACACTCATTATCAAAAAGGGATAGAGTGTCCTTATTCAACAAGTTGCAAAAAGGTTTTGCTATCTTGGAAAAATCCTTGATGAACCTTTGGTAAAATCCAGCATAGCCAAGGAAACTTTGAACTCCCTTTACATTAATTAAAGATGGTAATTTTTCAATCACATTGACCTTGGCCTTGTCTACTACTATCCCACAAGTAGAGATTTTATGCCCAAGAACAATCCCTTCTTAAGCCATAAAGTGGCATTTTCCCAATTAAGCACAAGGTTGGTCTCAATGCTTCTTTTTAATACAAGCTCTAAATTACTCAAGCATAGATTATAAGAAGCTCCAAAAACTGAGAAATCATCCATGAAAACTTTAACGCATTTTTCCAACAAGTTAGTAAATATAGCAAGCATGCATCTTTGGAATGTTGCTGGTGCATTACAAAGCCCAAAAGGGATTCTTCTATATGCTAACACTCCAAAAAGACATGTAGAAGCTGTCTTCTCTTGATCTTCCAAATTAATTGCAATTTGATTGTACCTGAAATAGCCATCCAAAAAGCAATAATAAGCTTGGCTAGCAAGCCTCTCTAACATTTAGTCCATGAAAGGAAGTGGAAAATGATCCTTCTTTATGGCTTGATTGTTGATTTTTGGTAATCAATGCATATTTTCCATTCGGTCACTGTTCTTGTGGGAATAAGCTTATTTTTTTCATATCTTACCACCGTTATACCTCTTTTCTTAGGCACAACTTGCACTGGACTCACCCATGAACTATCCAAGATTGGATAAATCATTCTGGCTGCAAGAAGCATTAGAACTTCCTTTCTAACTTCTTCCTTTATGGTTGGATTGAGTGTCCGTTGTGGTTCAGCCATCGATTTGTACTCACTTTCTAAGTTAATTTTAAGCATGCAATAGTAGGGAGTAATCCTTTTAAGATCAGAGATTGATCAACCTAGGGCTTCTTTGTGAGCCCTCAACACCTTCACCAACTTCTCCTCTTCTAGTTTAGACAACTTGTTACTAATGACCACTAGTTTTTTGCCATTTTCTTCAAGGAAAGCATACTTGAGATATGGAGGGAGTGTCTTCAATTCAAGTTTTGCCTTTTCCTCTTTGGGTCATTCTTTCAACTCTTCAAATTTAGACTCTATTGGTGGGATTTCTTTTAAAACCTCAAGGTTTTTCAAGCACTCATCTATCTCCTTCTCTTCCTCCTCTGTGAGATCTTTAAAAGCATTAATCAAAGCATGCTCAAGTGGGAATAAGTGTGCTACTGTTTTTTGAACATTTCTCACTACTTCATCAAGGACATCCACCCTGAAATAAGCATTCTTGTCATTAGGATGGTTCATGGCTTCAAAAATATTAAAAGTCACCACTTCATCTTGGACTCTCAACTTAAATTGATCATTCGCCACATCAATAAGGGCTTAAGCTGTCATCATGAAAGGTTTTCCCATGATAATAGGTACCTCAATGTCTTCTTCCATGTCCATAATAACAAAATTTGTTAGAAATATGAATTTATTCACTTTCACCAACATATTCTCTACTACACCATGTGGATGCTTAATAGAACAATCTACAAGTTGCAAGGTCATGCAAGTTGGCTTCAATTCAATGTCTCCTACTTTTGCCGACATAAATAAAGGCATTAAGTTGATGCTTACCCCTAGATCAAGAAGTGTTCTCCTAGCGGAAAGATTTCCAATTGTGATTGGATTAGTGAAACTTCCCTGGATCTTTGAGTTTAGGTGGCATGGACTTTTGTATGATTGCACTACATCCCGCTTCCAACTCAATAGTGTCTTCCTCAATAAGCTTTTTCTTTTTAGTGAAAAGCTCCTTTATAAACTTGGCATAGGTAGGCATTTGCTCCAAAGCTTTTGAAAATGGAACGTTGAATTGGAGCCTTTTGAAAATGTTTAAGAAGCAAGCAAATTGCTTTTCCTTATCTATCTTTCACTACTGCATATTAGACTTTTTACATCAGTTATAGATTCAAGCGATGTAGAAAGTAGGGACTTTTTAAATCGACTATTGAACTAATGTAAAAAATATCTTACATCGGTTCTTTTTCCTAACCGATGTAAAAAGTTATGTTTTTACATCGGTTACATACATAACTAATGTAAAAAGTTGTTCATTTAACTAAAATTGAAGAACTTTTTACATCGATTATTAACGATTACACCAGCAACTGATGTAAAAAATTGTTTAATTTTAGTTAAACGAATAGTTTTTTACATCGGTTATGGTTGTAACCGATGTAAAAAATAACTTTTTACATCGGTTTTAACTATAATCGATGTAAAAAGTTAATATTTTTTTAAATAACTTGTTTGTTTTGTTCCCTTCCTTCCTTATAATTTAACAATATACCACATCAATCACATAAAATGATCTCGTAGCTAAAGTAGAATTACATTCTAATTATTGAAAACTAACATACATGCTAAACTAATATACTTTCCAATAATTCTCAAATCAATATACAATCTAAATGTATTAAATTGTCAATTGTTAGATTGTCATATACTAATATACTTTGTTTCATTGTACCTATAAACATTCTAAATTAATATAAATTTTCACAAGTTACTAATCTTAATGAAAAATTGTGCCCAACGTTCCGAATGTCGTTAATTTCCTCGCTAGAGAATGAATGCGAATTGTTGAATATCTACAAGTAGAAATAACTTAAGATTAAATGTTAGCTCATCAACTTAAAAAAAATAATTAATCTAACTTATAAAAAATTCTATTACCTCCTTCATGAATTAGTAATACTCGCAGAGACAACAATGAGTATATGTCTCATGACATAATATCCACACTCATAGCACCCAGGTTGTCTTTGAGACTACAAATGAATACCAAGTTTGAATATAATGAGTTAACATTATAGTAACTATTATTCATAAAATGTGATTGAATCTGGGGTTCTAAACTACTTACATGAGGGCAAATCCATGTAGGCTTCTTTCTACTTGACAAGTGTCTACCCTTGCAACATTTGAAATCCATCCATAGCTCTATGATAAAAAAATAAATTCATGTAAAGTATGTTATAGGTTTTAGAATTATAATACATATCATAAAATATATGTATCATAAATAAAAGCTTACAAATCAATTAGGCTCTTGGTTTTTATCTTTGCTTTATTTCTCAATGAACACAAGAAGACAACAACATTCTACCTAGGACAAATAATTAACAATTGCCAATGGGACCTAGATTAGGGAACAATTAGTGACAAGTCACACATAATTTTAAATTACCTGTAAACTTATACTTACTGGTGGAGGTAAGGTGTTAGGTAACACTTTTTTCTGCCTTCACGTAACCTGGTCTGCATGTAAGCTAAAACTTCTTCTACTTATTCCCTATACTCTAAAGGGAAAGAAGGTTAATGAATCCATACAAATGAATGTTGCCCTTGGAGATACAAAGACAATGTAGACACCTAAGATATCAAAATAAATGTTAATTATAATAGTTTGATAGATTCATAAGTTAACTATTTGCAAATAAAATGTACTTACATCAACCATAATTGGATAACCAATATTTTAATCAATTCATTACCCATACATATTTCTAAAACATCCCTTTGACATATATAAAATGGGATAGTAGTGAGTCTGCCTATAACATTAGGTTCCAAATTTAACTGTATAGGCTCCCCCCCAATGTTCATAGCCACTACACACAACTGTTGAAGCAAGCCAAGATAAGGTTTCGACCTTTTGGGTGGAACAACTTTGTTAGATTCATCCATATCCTTAACAAAGAAGATAAAATAATATTAGTAAACGCGTTTAAGTTATTTTGATTGTAAATAATGAAAGACATAAGTAAAGAATTGATTATGAATACCTTGACTGAAATCGGTTTCATAAGTCTTCTCAGCCATAAAATGAAATGATTAGGGCCTGCCCCATTGTTTGAACCTCCTTAGTAGACATAGGAACTCGAGCATTTGCATCTTGAATTTGTTCAACCACTACCCTCACCTTATCATTCTCTATACTCTTGTGGTGTATGGTTGGCCCCAAATTGTGTACTTTGCCAATTGTCACTAAACGAAGGGATCATCATCAACATATAGCTCACACTGATCTAAGATATCAATACCAGCATCCCCCTTGGATACATCTTTAGCAGCATAACTCCCCTTTGTGCTCACACGTATAAAATCTCCTTCAACAAGATAGACAATTGTGTTTTCTTGAGATATACCCAAAGATGTCAGCTCTTGTCTAAGCTCTTGTCTAAGCTTTTTGTCTAAGTTCTGTACTAAATCCTGTCTAAGCTCCTCTTGCATCATCTTTTTATGACCTCCAATTGTTCCCTAGTGACACCTCCTTGGGTGGGGCTAAAACGTGAAGGTGATCTGAAGTATGTTTGAATGTCCACACCTCGTCCAGCAACACAGGACACGCCCAGGATGCTTAAGATGCCCAATAGCAGTAGTTAAGATATCTTCACTGTCCATAGGGAACAAAGGATCCTTATGTGCTTTGTTCAACCAGAGAATCCTACAACATATAATTCATAAGATGTATAAGACTATGCAAGCTTATTACAATTACAATTAGAATTAATTATTTGCTTACAATCTTCTCAGCAACAAGGCGTGCTTTCTCAGATGTATACTGTTTCGATGGTTTTAATTAGGCTCACCTCCATTTCTCATGCGTGGAGGTGGAGACGGAGGATCAACTAACGTAGGATCAAATTGGGATGCTTCCTGATGTTGTTTCAACTTTTCCTGCATCATCCTCTCCTCAAGCAACTCATAGCCCCCATGAGACAATCTACGGGGGTAGACATTATTTGCTTGAACCATTTGCCCTTTTTTTTCTTTTCTCCTATGATAAATAACACACCATTAAATTCAATAAAAATAATAAAATGTTAATGCCAACTAAAAAACTATATTTCCAACTAACTTGAAAGTAGGGTCTAGTTGACTATCAACAAACCTCTGTCACATCTCCTCATCAATAAACACATACTGCTCAGAAGGATTTTTTCCTTCAATCCCTATATATGTATTTGCTGGTGAGCTGGGTCTTAAATGCCTTCCAACGCTCACCCACAAGTGCAAGACATTTTCTTCTTAGGAAGTCAGTATTTGGAACATTAAAGGTGAGCTACATTACATAACAAAACAAGGAGTTAGTATATAATAATGTGGTTAAATACAATATATACAAATATAGAAGGTAAAAGTAAAATACCTTGATACTTTCCCAAATCTGATTCTTCACGTTCTCCTCTACATGTTCCCAATCCGACATCAAAATACTAACCTTGCTTCGACCAAGGAGGGTCACATAATTCTTAAACTTTTTCTGTTATCTCCTCTAGGAATGCTAGTCATTTCATCAAATCTAATCGATATCCTTTGATCATTACTATGACTTAGGGTTAGCTCTTTTAACCGTGTGGCACGTCTACCTTTTTTTTTGGTAGGCTGAGTGTTCGACCTGCCTTGTGAAGGAGGAATGCCTGATGAATCATCCATGTGCCTGTTTAGATAAAAAATCATAATAAAGGTCAGTAGCTTAAACATAATTTAGATAAATAACAGGATAAACATAACTTAACATTAAATATAAACATAACTTAAACAACATGAAACAATGTGATAAATATAACTTGTTTTATAACATGGTCAAGTACGAATGTTCTCCTATATCCCTTCATGATAATCATCACAAGTGGCATGTATATCGTCCACTGCATTTTCGTCATTGATAATAGGCATCCATGTTGAGAAAGAAAGAGTCTCTTAAATATCAAGAGTTTAATCTTGATTTTCATCATCATGATGCATACTTCTTCCTTGGAGAACCACTGACCACCTTTTGTTTAAAGGATCATTGACATAAAACATTTGTTTTGCTTGGAATGCCATGATGAAAGGCTCATCCTTATAAACTACCTTGTCAAGATCCACCAATGTAAAACCTAATTGATCGATTTGCACACCAGTGTTACTGTCAACCAATTTACATTTAAAAACAGGCACCCTAAATTTAGTGTAATTAACCTCTCAAATCTCTTAATGACTCCAAAGTAACATATGGATGCCATAAAGGGGTTTTTATCTTTTGAACTAGAAAAGTGCATGGACTCAACCACGACCATAATTCCATTGTTTTGCACGTTACTCTTGTTATCTTGCTCTTTATATAGAAGGAAAACTTGTTGATATTGTATCCACTCCAACATATGACATCAAAGTTAGGCCTATGTGCTAGCTATTTTAATGTAACAAAAATAGTATCATCATTGATAACTCGTTCTTTAAATCACTCTAAGAAAGTCTTATGATGCTTGTTCAACACCCATTTTTTGTTCATTCGAGGGTGATTTTTCTTTACAATGCTTTTATGAGTAGATAAATAAGGTTGAACCTCATTAGTATTATTCAATATATACAAATATGCTTGAAGCATTTTTGCTTGACCCATGCTCTTAATAGTTACACCTTGTGTACCCTTACTAGCACATCTTCCCTCATGACGAGACTCAGGAAGCCTAACAGCTTTTGCTTCTAACATGTAGTCTAAAGAAAACTCAATAGCTTTTTCTTTAATGTACCTTTCAACAATAGATGCTTTAAGATGGTGCAGATTCTTCACATGCCTTTCAAGATCTTCATGTATCACTCAACTAGGTACATCCATCGTAAAAAACAAGGCCACACAATCTAATCTCCCTTACTAGATGAACAATTAAGTGAACCATGATGTCAAAAAATGAAGGAGAAAAATACATCTCCAATTGGCACAAGATAATAGCTGCCTCATTTTCCAACTCATCCAACTTTTAAGGATCAATGACTTTACTACATATAGCATTGAAGAATAAGTACAACCTAGTTATGGCATGTCTAACATTTTTAGGCAAGATGTCACGAATAGCCACGGGCAGTAGTTGTTGTATCAAGACATGACAATCATGAGACTTTAAGCCAAGTAATTTGAGATCTTTCATTAAGACAAGTCTTTTGACATTTGAAGAATAACCATGTGGCACTTTGATCCTCCGTAGACACTCACAGAAACTTCTTTTCTCTTTTTTTAACAAAGTATGACATGCTGGGGGCAAATGTGTTTGCTTACCATGAGACTGTGGAGCTAATTGGTCTCATATACCCATCGCAACTAAATCTAGACGAGTATTTACACCATCATTTGGCTTCCCTTGAATGTTGAGAAGTGTTCCAATTACACTATCACACATTTTTCTCTACATGCATTACATCAATACAGTGTCTTACATCAAGGTTGCACCAATATGGAAGATTAAAGGATATCGACCTTTTCTTCCATTTTGTTTTTCTTAATAGTCTACTTTTGGGTCTTTCTAAACACAACATTGATGTCCTTCACCCGTTTAAGAACCTACTCTCTAGTTAAGGCCGCTGGAGCGATTTCATTCTCCTGGCATCCATTAAAAGCTATTTTTAATCTATGATGCGGGTGATTATGTTTGAGAAATCTTTGATGCCCAAGGTAAACTGTCTTCTTTCCATGTGTTAGTTGATGGTAGCATGTGCCCTCTTCACATATAAGGCATGCCTTATGCCCTTTAATATTATATTCGCATAAGTTCCCGTATGTTGGGAAGTCATTGATGGTGCAAAATAACATGGCACATATCTGAAAGATTCATTGCAATACCGTCAAACACATCAACACCTTCCTCCCACAGCATTTTCAACACCTTCTAGAAGCATGTCTTTTAACAACTCAAGCAATTTTGTAAAGCTTTATCACTCATCCATTTTCTAGCCTTCAGATTGATCTAATCTTAACACTGCTGACAACCTTGTAAAATTAGTGCACCCTGAATACAATGGCTCTTCTGCATCACTACACAAAGCTATCATAAACATGTGCTTACTAAAAAGACCTCTGGTCTTATTCATGAATCAGATCTTCTAGTCATACACAAACTATCATAAACATGTGCTTATAAACTCAAGGACTCTTGGTATTATATCATGATTATCATATCTTTAGTCGTGTTGTTGTTATTATATTTATTGTTATTATTGTTGTTGTTGTTGTTGTTGTTGTTGTTGTTATTATTATTATTATTCTTATTATTATCATTGTTATTAATACCTTAGTATTATAAATTAGTAGGAATATTATCATACAACCCACAAGAGCATCTAGGGCCCAATAAGGGACTAAAGCCCACTAAGCCACATACCCACTCACATGTTATAAGAAGGGAATAGAGAAGGAGGGTTAGGTTTAGCCGTCACAAAATAGAAGAATAAAGAAGTTAGAGAGAATGAGGAGAAAAAGGAAGAAGAAAAGGAAGAGAAGAAGGAGGAATAGAAACCGGAGAACCCAAACCCTATAACTCAGTTTTGCGTGCTCCTAAAGGTGAGTGCTCTCCCCATATTCTTCCTTGTCTTTTATGTTGTTATTTTTCATCTATTTACCTTTTCCCCCTCCTTATGCCTAAGATTAGGGATTTGATGGGTTTTGAAGGAATTGTGAAGAAGTAAGGAATTCATAGATTAGATAGTCTTTTGGCAACTTTTCTTCAAAAATTGGATTTCGCCTTGGCGCTGGGCGCGCAGACCCGCTGGGCGGGGTGCGATACTCGCTAGGCGGGTTGGGTTCCGGCGCAAACCCGCTGGACGGGTTCGCTGGACCGCTGGACGGATATGACTTTTGCTATTACGTTCCTTGTGTTTGTGAACTCCTTTTGGCAGTGTTTAACTCATTGCTATTTGTTTTTTTATGTCTTGTTGAGTTTATATTGTATGGTTGTTATTTACCTTAAAAAAATGAGTGTGATATGAAATTGTGCCTATGATTCATGATAAAAGTCTATGAAAGTTGTAAGCATTATATGTGACCATGCATCATAACATTTGAGTTATGTGATGAGGAAAGTATGTAGGAATCTGGTTGGTGGAGGCCGTGATGGGTTGTTTAACCTTAACCTTGGGGGTTATCCGGTTGGGAAAACTCCAATAGTCCATGCTGATCCCATAGAGCTGGGGCGTATTGGCAAAACTGGGTAACCCTGACTAGTCACCGGGCATATCATGCTAGTTGAGGGTGCGAAAGCTGAAGGCATCGATACCGATGACGCTTCTTATGGCCTGCATTTACTCCTAGTCTACTTTCCGAAAAGTCTAGGTTGGTACCACATGTGCATGAGTAGTGGTTTAGGAACATAGCACGCATATGTATCTTGTTGTAATATGATATGTTGAAGTGTGTTACGTTGTAATTATGTGAATTCTATGTGCCCTTGTTCATAAGCGAATGATGTAATGTGTACATGTGTGAAAATGTGATTGTGTATTGTGATAAATTGTCAAGATTATGTATATGTGCTCATGTTATGCATGTATGTCATGCTTGCTTGATGAAACAAAACGATGCGTATGTCTAGTTCCTAGGCAAAAGATGTGAAATAAATGTATGATTGTAATTAAAATTGTGTTTGCTACCTCAAGGATAAGTGAGAGGGTAGGCCCTAGGATAGTGTTGTAAGGGTCCTAGTTGGATAATAATAGTTGTGAATAAGATAGAGAAAGGGTGAATTCTCTCATGGCATAATAGAAAGGTATAAGACAAGTAAGAGAGAATGAAATAAGAGTATTTTAGGATGTCTGTAACCTTAGACTTGATCCTAGGAGACAGCTTTTAATATTAAAAGGAAGAAAAGTAAATTCTAAAAAGGGTTTTGGGTAAGAAAGTATAAATAATGAGGATGAGTTCTTAGGTTAAGAATGAGATAGTAAACTAATATAATAGTTGTGAGAATGAGAGAGCAATTAACAGGGAGTATTGACTGTTGAAAGGTGTAGACTCGACCATAGGTACGGATAATTATGAGAAACCCAATGAGGCTAAAGCCATGAGAGATAAGTAATGAAGGTTGTCTGAGTAGAAGAGTTTGACCTAGCCGTAGAACCCTTAGAGCACTCACTGAGACATTATGTCTCACTCCTTTAAGTTTTCCCTTTTTCAGGATACAGGTGAAGACATGTGCAGATGAAGCTTGGACTTACGTGCATGAAGTCGTAGCCTAGTTTACGTTATTTATTTTTTGTATTCTTTATATTTTATATGACACCTTGGGTGATATATGAGTTGTATTAGGCATG
Organism: Spatholobus suberectus; assembly: GCA_004329165.1. NCBI lineage: Eukaryota > Viridiplantae > Streptophyta > Magnoliopsida > Fabales > Fabaceae > Spatholobus > Spatholobus suberectus. The sequence continues at coordinate 75,717,894 of CM014730.1, read as the reverse complement.
TATTTTAATTACTGTAAGGTTCGTATATAATATATAATTACATTTATGAGTAGTATTTGCATGTTGTGTCTACCTTTCAAGTTTGTTTTTCTTTTCATTCTTAGAAATATAGACCTAGTTACGGTAATGCCCGTTAGGGTGTTACAGTTCATATCTACATCAACTTTCTCTCTTTGAGACACACTTAGCATGTTTAACAATTCATAGTGCCATATCCATCTTGTATAACTTTTGCAAAACCCATCACAAAGAACATGCTCCCATATTTTCTCAACTTATAGTCGCCTCTCATTCAAACAATTCACACAAGAACAATAAAACCTCCCATCACTATCAGGAGATTTCTTTTAGCAAATTCTAGAAATTCTTCCACTCCACTCTCATACTCATCGCTTGTGCGTAAACTATTGATCCAACTACGATCCATAACTATGTACTATAAATATGCACATAAACATATATAATACATGAATCACACAATAAAATCTCAAATCTCACTTTTTTATATAAGGTGTGGTCCTATTCCATTCAAAAAGACATATTTTTAAACTTGATTAATACATAGAGGTTAAGTCTCATCTTTAATTTGACAAAATTTTGATAGCATTTCACATTGATCTCCAAGTACATGGCATGAAGAGATGACACCAAATTGACCATAATTAGGTATACACTCGGAGAACAAAATGAAATACACTAAATCAAAATTTCATCAAATTTAAGATGAGACTTAACCTCTATGTATTAATCAAGTATAAAAAAATTAATCTTCCCAAACTGTCCAACTTGGACAATTCAAGATTCAATACAATGATTAGTACTTTAATCATTATATTGACTCTCAAACGAGAAACTAAGGTTCACTCAGAATGCATAACTTGAATTAAAAACAACAAGCAATTTATAATGAGAGAGAACATACTTCAAATAGCAAGCAACTCCTTAAACTGATGCAATAAATCAAGCAAACCCACCTAAAAACAAATTGGAAACAAGTTAGTATACAGCCAGAAACCAGCAAACAGATAAGACATAACAAGGCTTATATGAAACACCACCCACCTATGAAGAATGAAGCTCAAACCTCATGCAAAGCAATGAAGAGGAACAGTGATTACAAGAAAAAAGTGAGATTTAGCAGAAGTACCTGTCCCACAATATTTTACAGAGATTAGAAATCATGATGAGATGTGCTATTATTTATGGACCTAATCTAATGCATGCACTAAAACTAAGGTTTCACAATTTTTACAAATTTCTAGCAAAACTTCCTTTGTTTTATAATACTTTCCGATATACTAGTTTATAAGTATTCACTCACAATATTAGAGGTAAACTCGTTAGACAATTCATTATGGGTGGTAACCATTTACAAGTATAGCTTATAAGTTGTGCTGCCGATGGTAACCATTTACAAGCACCAATTAAAAGTTAATTGATTTATTTTTATATTAATAAATAAATGAATGAAATTTTGTAAAATAGCTATCTCCATATGCATTTGAAGTTGTTAGATTTAGATTTTCATATAGCTAGTTCAACTTTTATGTAGAACAATGTTAAACCTCAAAATAAATAGAAAAAATTATATAAATAAGCTAAAGATACCCATAAATGAGACCAAACTTTCAAAGATAAAATCAAAATGCAAATTAGAAAATAAAATAAAAAGGAAAACTTCAATGTGCTTATAAATCTTTGGCCCTAGATAATTTTGTTTCTATATTCTATCAAAATTTTGATTTTTTTTTCTATTTTACTAGCTTTCCCAAATTATCAAGCACTTGCCAAATTTTCGTTTTACCAACCAAGAGTCAAGGAGATCAAAGGTACTTAAAATATTTAGAAATTTCAGAGAATTTAGCTAGGTCTTGAAATTTTTTTCCTTTATTCTATTAAAATACCAAAATTAATTTTTCTATCCAAAAATAAAGGAATACAAAGGAGTACCTATAATTGGATAAAAATATAAAAATTTAAGCTTATGGAACTCAAAATTTGATTCAATATTATTATAAAGGAAAATCGAACTAGCTTATTTGAATGTGGTAAATCATAATAGCCTAAGCAAAATACTCGCATTCCATCATTGAATTTTTTTTGAAACATAACCAATAAATTTTTCAGTGTGTAACCTTTATGATCAATAAAATAATCAACCTAAGTTACTTTTGAAAGCATAAAAACTATTAAGCTGAAAAGAAAATAACGGTTTTGGCAATTTACTATTGTGTGTCTACCAAATGCTACCCTAATATACCTATCTTGAGTATACTAAGCCAATAAGTTATTGACACTTTCCTAATGCACAAATGAACGTAACATTTATCAATTAATGACAAGTCAATATATTATTGCCTTAGAACACCATAGTTGGGTACATGTTGGTTATAAAATCACTCTCAGTATCAGCAAAAAAAAGGGCAAAAAAGAAATAAGTTAAAGTGCTCTACTTAGGACACGAGGCATCTGGTTGTTACCTAGAAAAGCTTTTCCCAATTCATTTAATCTCAGAATCCCTTCCAGTATCAACATATTATGGAACATTAAATACCACCAAGCATTAGTACTTCCCAAAAAGCATGAAAGAGAAGCATTACTTAAACTCAACGGTTCAGAGCTTGAAACTCTGTTTGGCTAAATCATCAAAATTTTAAAGAGCTATGAAAAAATGCAAAATCGGGTGCGTAAAGAACATAGCCTAAAGAAACAATTAGAAATTTTAGATTTGCCATGGCAACAGCTCAAGCAACCTAAAATGTGTGGAAAAAAAAATTCACTTAAAAACAGTCCAATATGTAGCACATCTTTAGAAAGGTAGAGTAAAAGAAGAAATTAAGGCATAATTATCATGGTAAAAGTTAGCTTAATCCTAATGAAGACATGCAGAAATTAAAACCATTTCTTATTTATGTTGTAGATGAACAAAATAGCAAAAGCAAATAATAGAAGAGTGTAGATCTAGAAATCTTGATATTAGTGTTGCAGAAAACCTGTTTTCATGCTCCCTCACCTATGGCAACTTTTGCTTGCACATGCAAAATTGCTAATCATCCTTAAAGGCAACTTTTTGAAAATCACCAAGTTGCATATTATTTAGTCTACTAATGCAAATTTGGCCATTGCTAATAAACATCATTAAAAGCAATTTATTTACTTCTAATCACAGACCAAATCAGTAGTACATCATATATTGCCTTGTGCCTTTTTTTTTTTTTCTTAAAATAGTCGATATTACATATCTAATTCAACTTCTTAATACCATATTGTAATGATTTACAAGATTGAGGCTGGTGATTGACTTTAAGATACTTTAAAATTACAACAACTAAATAGAATGCATAATATACAATGGCCATTTTGTGGAGCAAGATAAAGGCAAACAAAAAATGAAAAGGAGAAAACCATAATTCCTAGAACTAAAACTATCAAATATATAACACACCACAAAGAACTAAAAATCACAAGACACCATATGAATAACCATACCAACCAAAGAAAATTCTGATTCAAACATTCAAGTTCTTCCTTATACAAACAACAAACATGGATGAAAGAAAAGGAAAATAAATTACCTGAGTAGAAGCTCTTATTTTCAGTACCCTTCTAACTTAATCAAAATACAAGTTGAATCTTGGAAAACAACAAAAAACTCAACTCTGATTTTATTTTCTCCTAATTAATTTTTTTTTTTTACCAAATATATTTTCTTAGAAGAACGCATTAACCCTCCTTACTCTTTTGGGTCTTGCTCTGCACTACGTGCCCTAATCAAGCTCTTTTGTTCCATTACCAAGTTGAATTGCCAATAGCTCATATTCATAATCAAATTCAAATACATTAATTACCTAATCATCACATTGTTAGAGAAATCTCTTGAATCATTAGTTAGCTCTATATGTGGGCTCTTGTGTTAAAATAAGCATTTAACACCATATCTGAACTTGGGAAAAAGAGAAGCATTTCATCCAACTTCATTCACCAATGAACCACACTAACAGAGGAAAAATCAAGATTAATTTACAATACACCTAATCTCTACTGATAAACAAAATTGGAATAAAGGAAAAGTATCACTTCACCCAAGCGAAGGAAGGCTGTGATTATAACAAAACTAATTCCATAGAACGCAAAAACCAACCTTCCATTTCTTGTTATACATTGTAGAGAAGTGATTCATACATAAAAAAATAGTATATAAAAAAATAAAGAAAAAGAAACAAGAGAGAGAAAGAATGGTCGAAGATTAAACCCACCTTTCCTCTTTGCAATTCCTTTATTAACACCAAGCACCCCAAGTCTTTGGACCAATGAAACTTCAGCCTCACCAACGCTGCCGCTACTGCTACTCTCCGCCACCAATTCTAACGGTGAGGCAAGAAACTCGAAGCGATTCAACTTAGGAGGCTTGGGTTTCGAATCCCTCTTATTTCTCTTATCCTTCCTGTTCAGATTGGTGGTACAAGCCAAGGAGTCTTCAAAGACATCGATGATTTCGTGAATAAGTTGGTGGTTGGAGAGGCGAATGGTGTGATGCAAGTTAGGGCAAGCAATTTTGGGAGTCAAAATACTACAGGTAGGGTAGGAACTGTGTAATGGAAAACACGCTAAAATGCTGAATCAAGGATTCAAACTCACTTTTTTGTTACATTGGTTCAATTATAACAGATGTAAAAACACTTTTTACATCGGTTATAATTTTAACCAATATAAAAAAGCATCTTTTATTTTTTATATTGGTTAAAATTATAACCGATGTAAAAAGCTCTTATTACATTGGTTAAAATTAAACCGATGTAAATTTTTTTTACTTAATTACAAAAATACCACCGCATTTTTTTTAAATCGGTTGGCAAATAACTGATATAAAAACCTTGTTGTAAAATCTCTATTTTCCATTAATGTTTATAGGAAAGGGATGGTATGGCAATTTCTTAGTAAAAGGATGCATGGACTTCATCTTGACTTCTCTTGCAAGTTGAGTTTTAGTCTTTTTCACTCCACTTTCACCCTTCTCAATTCTTCTCTCGCAATCACACTCTTTCACATTTTCACTTTTTTCTACTTTTTCTTCTTCTTTCTCTTTATTTTTCTCGCTCTCTTCTTCACTCTCTTTTTCACTCACAACTCCCTTTTACTTCTCTTTCTCTTCAATTCTCACATCAACCATCTTACCACTTCTTGTTGTAATCAAGCTGCAATTCTCCTTGGGATTGGGTTACATATTTGTTGAAAAATTTACTTTCAAATGCTCTGTAAGTTGTTTTGTTAATTGTCCCACTTGAACCTCCAAATTCTTGATAGAAGACTTTGTACACTTATGGTTAGATATGGAGACTTGCATGAATTGATTAAGAGTGCCCTCCAACTTAAAAGTCTGCTCATACAAAGCTGGTTGTTGTGGAGGAGGTCGGTTTGAAGGTCCACTATCTGGATTCCACCCTGCACTAGGGTGAGATTCCCACTGTTGATTATAATTGCCATAAGGCCATTGTCTTCCTTGATTCTCCATGTAATTAACTTCTTCTTGAGGGTTAGTCATGCATTGACCATGTAGATGACTTTCTCCATATACTTCACAGCTCAATACATGGTGATGTTGAGGTGGTGTGGTTTGCATAGGTTGCAATTGTTGTGAGATTTTAGAAATTTGCTTGGATAGGCCTCAATTTGTTAAGTAGGGATCTTATTTTGAGCTAGGATGGCATCTTGAGAATTTAGCACTAAAACTCCTTTTTTTTAAAACTAGGGTTCTATCATATTGCACTTGATAATCATTGGCGGCCATCGAATCAATTAATTCAACTGCTTCTTTGGGTATCTTTGACTTCATGCTACCACCGACTGCAGCATCAAGCAAAATTTTTGTACCTAGCCTTGATCCACCCAAGAAAATGTGCATTTGATTGAACTCATTGAAGGTGTGGTGTGGACATTTACGTAACAAAGCGTTATATCTTTCCCATGCTTCACAAAGTGGTTTATCACTTCCTTGAGAAAATGTCACAATTTCCCCATTTGCCTTATTGATTTTGGCCTCAGGAAAGATTCGATTTAAGAACTTCTCAACAACATCATCCCAATCGGTTAGACTTTTCTCTAGAAAAGATTGAAGCCACACCTTGGCCTTTTTGGTCAATGAAAAAGGAAATAATTGCAACTAAATTGCTTCATTTGACACTTAGTGAATCTTCCCAGTATAATATAACTCTAAGAAAGTAGCTAGGTGTTGATGAGGATCTTCATGATCAAGTTTGGTAAATTGGTTATATTGCACCAAATTTAACAAAACTAGCTTCATCTCAAAGTTAGTGGCAACTATAGTTGGGTGGGCAATGCTTGAGAAATGTCCTAGTCCTTGGTGAGAACTGTAATCTCCAAGAGTTCTCCTTGGTTAATTTGCTTCTTCTTCTACCATCTCAGCTTCTTTTTGGATTATAGATAGAGGTAAAGAAAAGATTGAGGAACTCTCCCCTTAGTTTGCTTAAATTGCTAACAACTTCTGCTTCCTTGTGTTGCTATTGGTCCTCCTTGCAATCCACTCAACTTTTGGGTCAAAAATGAGTTGTTTCGAATTTGTCTTGCTTCTCGTTTGGATGGAACCTTGCATACACAATTTCACACAAGACTGGATACAAAATTGAGCATATCAAGGGTTAAAGAACACAAGAACCTAAAGAGAATAAAAGAGTGAAATAATACAACCTAAGAAAGTAATAAAAATTTGAACTTGTTAGGTATTAAGATGCAAATCCTTGGCAATGGCCCTAAAAAAACTTGTTCGTCCTTTGGCAAGCATACTAAGTCATGCAAAAAGTCAAATGATGAGTAAAGTATTGTACCTTGAAGGACTTGCGCAATACTTAGCAATATGTATCAAATTCATATTCTCCAGGCTCAAATTAATATCAATTGAAGAATTATACTAAAAAGGTAACACTTTTTGTAAGAATAACACCTACCAAAACTAAACTAATTCAAAGAACTATTTTGAGTTTTTGGAGAAGGATTAATTGTTGAAAGTTTTGGTTTTTAGCACAATGGAAAGGTTGTTAGGGTTAGACTACACCAAACTTCACTCTTTTTTGCCATTAAAATAGAACAATATCCTAATCTTTCATATTAACATCAGTTAATAATATTACTCTTACTTTAATCCCTTAAATGAAAGAGCCTAAGTTTCTTTACTAAGAGTCAATCCTTTGAGCACTTAATAAAACAACTTGTCTTAAGTTTTATGATTAAAAAGATGATCAACATGTCAAGGACTATCCCTAGCCTCAAGATTTGTTGAGTGTTTACTTCAGTTCATAGCATTGAAAGCATTTTTCAACAACATTTAAGCTAAAAGGAACAAGCTATAATTGATCAATCCACAACAAACATTAAGCATAGAAGTAAGACACTACCATGAAGAACAAGTATACATTCATTACTTAAAATAAATACAAGAAAGCTTAAAATAAATACAAGAGAGATGAATTTGGTTACATCTAACCCTAACAAAGAGGAATTTAGCTACTTATTGTCATTTGTAGCATCAAAATACACGTAGAAATATAGAACAATGAATAAATCGACCCTAAGAGAGCTTTAGAGAACAATATAATAGTGTTTCTTTGCGGAAGGCTCTATGTGTCTAGAAAGCTAGCCTTTCCCCTTTTTATCTCCTCTGAATCTTACCAAAAATTGTAAATTCGAGTGAGCATTCATTCAGTGAGTAATAAGCATTCGCTCAGTGACACCTTCAATAACTTTTTATATGCAAATTTAACCAATCCAATCATTAAATTATGTGATATTATCTTCATGATCATGTATATCAAATTTTACATAATTTGGACTTTTCTACATGTATTATCTAACAATGAATATTTACATATATTTTAATATCATATTATACATTAAAATAAAGTGATGTGATGAACTACTAAATAATTTTAGGGTCTTTAGAAGATTCCATATTCGCTGAGCGATAAATAGTTCGCTCAGCAAATTAACCCTTAGAGACACCATTTGGTTGAGATCCGCTAAGCAAGCCATGGACTTGCTGAGTGAATCCATGGTAGAGAGTCCTATCTTGCATGCTCAAATTCACTGGATGAGGAACTATTTGCTGAGCAGATGTCCCTTTTCTGTAATAGGACTTCTAGCTTTCAATTCCTTTCAATCCCTTGTGTTATGTTCTTCATTTTCTACAAAACTAAGCATAGATTCAAATGTAACCTTCCAAAATAGTTAGTTCACCTAAGAGATTAGATTATCTACAATTTTATCTAAAAGTGGTCAAACATAATTCTAAATAAAGGGAATTACGGATAATTTGTCCAAATATAAGTCCTTAAGAAGGGTGTTTATGACAATTATCAATGAATAGTAGTAGGAAGCCATCAAGGTTGATTTACTGCATGTGCAAAGGAAGGGTGAGGTTATCTATACTTCAAGAGCTCAAAGAAATTTGGACGCAAATTCTTGAGGTGTCCTGTTTATAGGGTATTGTGATTCTAATTTGAAGTTCTTTTGGGGTGCATTTCAATTTTTGTCACTAATTTTTTTATGGATAGTTGATGCAAGAGGCATGGAGTTGTGGGTATTTTCAATAGATTGACAAGGCGACATTTGAACATGTGGAACATCTTATTGAAGAATAAGGACAACTTATTATAGAATTGAAGAAAAGGGTTAGGATTTTGAAGGTTTGTTCACGGGGACTTTTTTTTTATAGTATTTGTTGCTATTGTTGTTTCCCTATTTAGGAGGTGAAGAAAAGTGTTGGGCTTTAAAAGATGTTGCTGTTGTTTTGTATGGTGTTTAGTAGTTGTTTTGTAGTTAATGTATTTTGGTGTTGGCGAGTTGTTTCGTTAAGTTTGGTGTAATCATGTAACCACAACTTGCAATTAATAAATGGTTGTTAATTTATTTTGAAAAGTATTGTTCAGATTTGTCTTTTATTTTAATGTTGTCATGTGTTTTATTATCAAAATGAAAAGTAAATTGATATAATGGAATAAATTTAAGCCATGGATATTATTGTAAACCAGTATCATTTCATTCGATTAATCAAAAGAGTATATAGTGCCAAATACATATAGAGTATAGTGCCAAAAAAGAGCACACAATGCCAAATACACACAGAACATAGTCACATGTCAATAAGTGAACACAGTGGTCCCTAAACACAATGCTAGCCATATAAGGCGACAAGCAACATAAAGCAAAAAGAGTTACATTCATAAAACAAAAAAATCCTAGCTTCCTTTCCAAAAAATAGAAAGGACTAAAACTTCAATCATTTTTCTTCTTTTTAGTTGCATTCTGGGTACAGTTGGATACAACATCATGCAACTATTGTGGGGTGATGGCTTACTTTCTCCTCCATTGGAGGCTTCTTTTCTGATCTGCAATTTGGGCCTCAAGTTGGGTTTTGCAACAAATGGTGGCTGGGTTTGAGATGTTGTGGTCTTTGCTTGAGTTGGTTGATTGCTTTATGCAATACTTAGCGGCTAAGATAGTTGAGTTGCTTGAGTGCTCTGTGCAACAATTTAGGTGGGTGGCTAAGCAATAACTGATGTGGTGGCTGCTTGTTTTCCTTTGTTTGGTTTAGTTGCATTCTCCTTATTTTTTGATGAGGATGCTTTCACTTTTTTTTAGGGGAGGGAGGGGGGGGGGGGGGAGGTTGGTTTAGGCATTGTCATATTTTGACACACTTTTTTGCTTTGCCCATTAAGTGCACATCTACTACATGATAAAGAGGTCTTTGTTCTCTTCTATTTGTTTGGTTTGGGGGCTTCATCCTTCTCTTTTCTTCTTATCTTCTTTGGTCTACCAATTGGGATTCTAACTTATGGGGGTAAGACACTTGGAAGTCCAGTTTGTTACCATAAATATTCACTATTAACTGGTTCCATGACAGGTGCTATAGCAGGTTAGGTATGTATCCAAATGATATATTAATGAACACAATCTAAGGGTGGCAATCTATAATAGAAGATTGCTGCCATAGCATGCCTACAAAAATTAGCACACTTTTATCAGTACATAATTAAGTCATTAGTTATAGTGTGTTTAAGCATGTTTAAGTCACTATGTAATTAAGTAGATGTTTGTGTATATGTGAGTTAGTGTGTGAATGTCAGTGTGTGTGAGTTACTATCTCTGTGTGTGTGTGTGTGTGTTAAATGTGTGTTGATTTGCAAGTGTGAGTTAGTATTTGTGTGTGTGAGTGGTATAGTGTGTGTGAGTTAGTGACAGTATGTGTTTCTATAGTGTGTGTGTGTGTGTGTGAGTGAGAGAGAGAGAGAGAGAGAGAGTCACTGTGTGTGTTAAGTGTATGTCAGTTTGTAAGTATGAGTCAATGTTTGTGTGTGTAAGTCAATTCTGCAGTGTGTGTGTGTGTGAGAGAGAGTAAGTGTCTCTATGTGTGTAAATTGATAGTCTCTGTGTGTGTGAAAAAGTTAGTTATGTAGTGAGTCAATGTGTATATGAGTCAGTTACTGAAGTGAGTTAATGAAGCAGTTTACGTGTGTGTGAGAGAGAGAGATAGAGAGTTAATTATACAGTGAGTCAAGTGTGTGTTAGTCTGTGTATGTGTATGTGAATTTTGATAGTTTGTTTGTGTAATCAAAATATGCAGTGTGCATCCACTTAAATCAGAGCAAAGCAGTCACAAACATACCTGCAAGGTATGTGCAAGGTATTCCAGCCAAACCCCATAACCTATATAAGCAACTCTTCTCATATAAATCAACCTTAAATGCAAATGAGGGTAGTTTTACACCTCAAATTTGTTACCTCCACTCCAAACCACAACCCACTTTGGGGACTTTATGACCTCTTGATTTAATATTCTCATTGGCCTTGGACACACTTTATCACTTTTTTCTTTTTGTTTCTCTACCAATCTCTTACATGTTGCAAATCTATTCATTGTGTAAACCCTTATCCATTTAAGCATAAATATTATTGGTTGCTCCTTTGCTTCCAAAATCCTCCCATTAAAAGCCTCTGATATGTTGTTTGTAATCATGTTATACCTAGCATGCTTAGACATGTGTGCCTTTGACCACAATTTTGGTCTAGCTACATCAACTAATCATGTGCTTCCCTAGATACCTGCATTAACAAATCAACACACAGGTCACAATAACATACAAAACAAAAGATAGATCATTTCAACACAATAGGTGACTATTTTAACATAACCATTTTTGTTCCTTGCACCTTGTCCTTTGCCAAACTTCTTCCCCAATATGCCTTTCTACTAGATTTATTTGCATAGTGGTCTTGACTAACTTTTTGAATCACTGCATTAAGGAGCATGTTGTTATACTTCAAAGGCTCAACCAATTTGTTAGAAATGCACTTCCTTAAGCCATTTTTCCAATGAGAGTCCTAGGATATGTGTGCTTATTTATCAAGATGTTTCATCTTGTTTGTCAAAGATCCTCTAACCTTACTCACAAATGCAGTCCACTGACAACCTTCCTGATAAACCACTCTACATTTAACAGCATCATGCTTCTTGAGTTTCAACCCTAACTGTTAAGCAATGCGTATTCTCTTATAGCATCCATGAACTACCTAATCGAATCAAATTCTATCCCAAGCTCAAATTTAAAGTCTCCATCTATTTGTGAAGGATGAAACCTTTTGTCAACATGTTTGCTTGACACCTTACAGTCATCCTTTAAACCACTTTATACCTAAGAGTCCAAATTATCACTATCATAATCAGCTAACATCTCGCCATCATCTTCAATTTGTAAGTCAAGTTTTCCCCCTTACCCCCTTAGCCAACTCATTAGTAACCTGAGCTACAATTTTTGTTCTAATATCATCTGCAAAATCATTTGCGGTGTATTTTTTGCTATTAAGTTGTTTTGTAGTTGGTTCTTCTTCATCTTCTGAACTATCTTCTATGACAACATTATCATCAAAAATACTCACCCCATCACCTTCAGTTGTCAACATAACTACCTTTGTCATGTGTGAAGAATGCACAATATATACCTCAACATGTTTCTGAATAATGCTCATTATAGTCGTAACAATTTCCATTGCACCCTCATTAGTTCACACTCTAACAAGCCCTTTTTCCAACCTAATTTCAGGTGTATGATAAAAAATTGAACACACCCTTTTATACCCCAAATCTTTTAGAAAGCTAGTTACCTCTTAGAATGACCACTGATCTGGATCACATTCAATCATTGTCTTTTTTCTCCCCCCCCCCCCCCATGTACATTAACCAGCCATCACATGACTTTGTTGGTATCTTTAACAAATGGCCACCATGAAATACATCCACGGTAAATGTGTGTGGATACATGACTACTATCACCTAAATTGAAATTCCTCAAAAACAAAAACCTATCTTGCCTTCTATTACAATGCAACAAGCTCTTCGTCACGAACTCTGCCAAGACCAGTGCAATCCATCGCAAAACGAATTAAAAGATATGATTGGCACCCACCTTCGCCAACTATCGCAAAACAAAAATTAGAGGGTTAGGTTTTGTAAGTTTTCTTCTACTCCACACTTAGTTGCTTACGGTCACAAAGAAGAAGAAGAATGAAGTTGATTATAACCTTTCGTTTTCGCTCCCAAATAAGGTGAAGCAACGTCAGCCTTAATGTCACCGTCCAACACACCATCCATCTCATTGCCATTGATGTATGCATTTTATAACTCATTTAGTATAGTTATTTTCACTAGATTGCTTGCATTTTATTATGGTTTAGGATTAGTTAGGTATCTAATTGCATGTTTTTCCCTTCTGTATCATGTTACGCCTTTTTCTTTGTTTGTCGTTGTTTTTAGGAAAATCTTGTAGGTTTCTTAGGCTTGGAAGGTAATAAGACTTACAATTGGAAGTCTCAAGATGATTTGAATACCTTTGAGCACTTGGAAGTCCTTTTGGAAGCCAATGGAGTCGTCCCAAAGCATTTGGAAAGAAAAATCTTGGAGACTTCGCCACCATCTGGTGACACCTTTCCATGATGCCGAAATAGTCGCTATGCATCTGTCTGCCACCAGGTGGTGGTACCTACCACCACGTGGTGGCGCACCCGCCTAAAGCAAAAATTACTGTTGCGCGTCTACCACCAGCTGGTGGTGTATATCACCGTGTGGTGGGCAGAACTACCTAAAGGACTTCACAAGTTTTTAATTTTCTTTGGAAGATTTGCTTAGGCCCAATTGTAAATAAGATATAAATAAACCTTTCTAGTGATTTTATTATCATATTTTGAACTCTATTCTAAGCACGAAGAATTGGGATAATTGTTCTTCTTCTTATTCAATCTTCGGGTTAGTTTTATGTTTCCTCTATTTTTTGTTTAGCATGCTCTCATGACTATGTGTGAATAGAACCCCTTTCTTTCTAGGATTGGGCATAGCCCTATGATTGATTTAATGAATTGATTTTCATTTTTCTATGTGTCATCTTGTTCCTCTTTGATTCTTTTTTTATTGATTTATTTATGCGAAACGAATTGGGCAAGCGTTTTTCATAATCTTAGGGATTTGGGGAGGTATTGAGAGGTGAACTCAAACACCAGACCCATAGAAAAGGGACTTAGGTTTAGACCACTAAAGTAGGTTAAGGCCTTTGAGGAATAATTGAATTGGCAAAGAACTTAATAGGTCTAATTGACACAGCCATCACGACAGTAGGTGGTAAATTTGGTTAGATACCCCTTCGTATCTTGAAAGAGAACGAAGGGTACCTTAGGTTAATTCACCTTCATTGAGAATAAGCGGAACACATATGTAGCGAAATTAAGACATTAAACATCATAATGTGAAACCCCAATCCTAGAAGTCTTCCTATTTGAATTATATCCAATTTTAATTACAGCCTTATTAAATTTCTAAACTGCATTTTCTTCCAATTTCTCTTCCCTAAATTTTCTCAATCAAAATTCTTTCTGTTTAATTTTATTTGGCAATAATCACTGAACACGTAGTCCCTGTGGAGACGATTTTAATTATTACTTGACGACAACCGTACACTTGCGGTTTTCCACATCAGCCATGTGAAGTCAATCACACAGGTCATAACCATGTTAGCCAAGTGCAAATGACATAAGTCGAAAACAAACTGATAGGGACTAAAACGAATTAAAATAGACATGTATAAGGACTAAAAGAGATGGTTTTTAACTATAGGGACTAAAAAGTAAAGTTTGTATAGCTATAGGGACCAAAAAGGTAATTAAACCTTATTCTTTGAAAGTGCTTTGTTAAATTAAATTAGTCTTTTTATTAGTTTTTTTCCACTAATGATTTAATTTTGGTTGACATGACAAACATTAATATGATGTATTATTTCTCACAATTTGTGACATCATTCACCTCATCAACTTGACCAAGTTAACATGATAAACTAACGAAAAGATGAACTTGACCTAACAGAAACACTTTAGATAATTAAAATAAAATTTTTTAAATTTAGGAGAATAAATTGAGAAAATAATAATTTAAACACGATGATAATTTAAAAAGAAAAATTCTTCTCCTGTCACTAGGAGTGTTGATGTGTACGGATAACTTGTGGACCCAAACCAACCTAAACCGATCCAATTATTTTGATTCAAGTTTTTTGAGCGTTCGGATCACACTCAACTCAACTCGTTCAAATCCGTTCAAACACGAGTAACAAATTTTGATTCACGCACTCATTTTTTTATATATTTTTATATACTAATAATTAGTGAATTACTGAATAATACAAAGACACACCACACTAAATAGTAAACACGAGTACATTTGTTGCGTATCTTTTATTTGGACCAATGCCTCATTTACATGAAAAAGAATACGTAAATTTAAATTTTGTTATAAAAATTGGATCAGCCTAATCAGTTGAATAAAGTGATTACCAGGAAAAAAAAAAAAAAAAAAAGCCTAACCAGTTGAATTAAAATATAGTGACGTAATTACTTGATCGATTGTTTAATTTTTTCAGTCAACATATATATTGACAGTATGCATATATGCGCATTTGAAGTTACTCCAAGCTACTGAAAATATACACACTAAAATAGTAAAATGTTAAATTATATGCAAATTCATTAAAAGAAAAAAAATCACAACACTAAATATAATATTTTTATAATATATTAAAATTTGTAAAAAAATAAAATAACTTTTAAAAAATTTAACAAAGTTTTAAATATATAAACCTAATTGACCAATACAAAACAATTTATTAATGACCAGATTAGTTTGATTTAAATTTGACACAAAAAATACATAAAGCCAATCCAAATTAACCTGTGTGCACTCTTACCTATCGCCCATCGTATAGCACCGTCTTTTATTTCCTTGACTTTCAAAAGAGCCAAAAGTGACTTTATTGTTCAAACCTCGAACAACATCGACGAAGATACCCTGACGGAACTCAGAAGAAAAAGAGGATCTGACAGTCAGACTCAGACACACAACTAAGGGTCAAACACCTCGATCTATAGCGTTTCGTTTGCGGTTAGTTAAACGTTCTAAAACGACAAGAAATAAATATATTTCTTTGTTTTTAATCAGCAAACGTCATAAAACGACAATAAATGAATATGATTTCTTTCATGTTAAGGAAACTTGATTCGAATCAATTGAAGCATAGTTGTCTGAAATTGCAAGAGTTGTCGTTGGACTCTTAATTGTTATAATAGATTTTTTTTAAACATTTATGTTTTTATGGAAAAAAGAAGTAAAATTAGTCTTTTCTTTGTTTTGATGAAGATTACACGTATTTTCTATTAAAGACAAACTTGGTTACTTGAATCGGACAGAACTAATGTAAAAGTGACGACTTTTTCCTTTTTAAATGTATAAAAAGATAAATAGAAAAAAAAGGGAACAAAATTAATATTTTTTAATTGAAATTGCTATAATTAAACATTCGAACGGTCTTTATATATATATATATATATATATATATATATATATATATATATATATATATATATATATATATATATATATATATTTCTGGATGTTTAGCTGATATATCTATTGTAGACTACTGCTATTTTTAACTCACTAGAGTTAGTTTAGTAATGAGATTTGGATAGTTTACATAAAGACTACAGTATTTTTAATATGTATTAATGATTAAAAAATTTATCAAACCTTGTTCTTGTTATTATACACCAAAAAAAAAGAGTACAGTATTTTAAATATGCATTAATAATGTAAAAAAATTTATACTGAAAATTAATTAAAAATCACTTTAAATATAATTTTTGAAATAATTATTACAGGGTAATGAGATTTGGCTTGTACATAAACAGGTTTACCGTTTTATAGAGATATGATGCCCTTTATTTACAATATATACATTTATAAGTATAAATATTTTTATACTGTTAATGAAATACAAATCATTTTAAATACAATTTTTGCAGTAATTATTGAAATATTGAACAATCTCACTATATTTTTTCCATTAGTGAATACATTTTAATTAAATTCGATAAAAAAATCAACAAATAGCGTACACATATAAAATAAATCATACTTTTTTTACTTATTCCCTTTAAAATTTTCATTGACAGATAAGATGATTGACATTTATATTATAGTATTTATTTATTTTTAAATATTCCAAAAAACAACTTTCTAAAACATATACTTATTCATTTTTAAGAATGAGTTCACCTAGAAAAAAAAAAAAACTCTGATTACTTTCGGTAAAAATTATATAGGAAACCTAGATTTTTTTCAAATAAAAACAAAAGTTATATAATAAACCTTTATTTTTGTTCTTTAGAAATTAAGATGTTGTTATATTTTAAAGATTTTTGTCACAAAATTAACCTCTCAACTAGTATTTTAGCCTGTGCAATGTACAGAATAAATATTTGTTTTGTATAATTAAAATTTATAATAAATAAATACTTCTAATTATATAAATTATATTATAAATAAAATTTATAATAAATAAATGTTTCAGAACATATAAATTATATTTTAGATTTATGATAAATACTTTATATTGTGATACAATATTATTTTTAATTATTGATAATTTTTTAAAAAATATTAAAATTGAAGTTAAAGCTAAAGATATTGAAAATAATAGATTGAAAAAGATAAGATGTTAAGAAAAATATTTAAAAATATTCTTGTTTAAGATACTTATTCTAATTTTATATATAGAGGAATGTTAATTTTTAATTAGAGATTGAATATTGAAATTTAATTTAGAACTAAAGATATTAAAAATGATAGATTAAAAGAGATAAGAGGTTAAAAATTTTCTAAAAATGCTCTGATTCAAAAATGACAGTTAAAAATGCTTTTGTTAAAGAATAGTAGCTAAAAGCATTCTTGTTTAAAATAGTTGTTTTCATTTAATATATAGGATAGATATGAAACTATCAATAAATTAAAACATTAAAAAAATATTTGAGAAAATAGGCTATGTATTTAGTTTTACACTATCATCTAATCACAACCCACCATGTATAGTAAGTTTGTTGGCTTTAAAAATAATTACTCTAAAAGTCACACTAAAACTGATTTTTAATTAGTTGATAGTGTAAAAATTTTTACACTGATAGTACATGGCAATTAAACTTAAAATGTATAAAATATATAAATTTGTTACCAAATTTACTTTTTATTATTATCATTTTTTTCATGTTGAATGAATTTGGTGATAATTTTATAATTTTGAGTAACTAGTTTACTAATTTTTTAAAAATATTAATATAATAATACTTTAATATATATATAAAAAACTAATTTAATTATATCAACAAAACCCTTAAAAAATTGGTATGACAAACGTACACATTAAGTTTCAAAAATTAAAATTGATGACGTGTTCAAAACTGTACTCTTAATTATTTTTAATGATTAAATAATCGTAAAATATCATGCCTTTTAATTTATTAGACTTATAGTGTTGACAAACATAACCAACGAAAAGTTCAAGATTAGACAACGGTGTTAAATATTATTGACATTAGGGTTCATGGGTTGGATTGGTTCGGGTTAAAATTAAATTTGAACCAATTATATTTGATTGTATTGGTTTAGTTCATATTTTGAAATTTTTTGCTGCCCATCCAAACCAAACTAACCGATTAAAATCAGGTTGGTTTGGTTTCAGTCATTGGATTATAATAAAAATAAATAAATTATTATATTTTTCAAGCTTTTATTTTAATTTCTTGTCTAATTTGTATAAATATTTAATTTTGTATTAATGCAAGGTAAAAATAGTTCTTATATTTTAATAACTAATTATTTATTTTATTTAAAATATTTAATTTTTTTATAGTTATCACTTTATATATATATATATCATTTTTTTAACTTCACTTTATATATATCATTAATTTCTTTACCTAAGATATAATAAAAAATTTACATAATAAACATGACCAAATTAAGACATTTGATAACATTAGATAATATCATAAGAAAATTAAAATAAAAGAAAAAGAAAGAAAATACAAAAGTTTAAGCAAATTTTAAGCTCTAAGTTTATAATATATTAATCTAAAAATTAAAAAATAGAGTTTAATTGCTATACATTGTTAGTATAAATTTTTTTACACTATTAACCAATCAAAAATCAGCTTTAATGTGATTTTTAGGGTGGTTATTATCAAATTTATCAAACTTACCATACATGGTAGGTTATGATTGGATAACAATGTAAACTATTTTATACTGTCAGTGCATAACCTATTTTCTCTAAAAAAATAATTGATTGGATTGATTTAGGTTGAAAGAAAGTAAATCCTATAACCGAATTAATTATAATTGGTTTGATTCAGATTTAAAGTGAAAAGAATAGATTACCGAGCCAATTTAATTGGTTTAGTTTGAATTTTTGAGTTTATTGGGTAAATCCAATTCAATAAACATCCCTAATTAACATTATTTTAAGAATAAAAAATATGTAATAATGATAAAAAAAAAAGTATAAACAATTATCAATGAAAAAGGTTAAAAGCAATAAAATGTGACGAAGAATTATGCACCGAAAAAAGAAAAGGAAAAACATGACAGAAAAATATGAATATTAAAGAGTGTGGATTTTTGACCTCTGACTGTTTTGAACACAAGATTGGTCATTAATTCGGTGACAATACTGATTCAAAATTCAATATTTTAACTATAGTTGAATCAATAATGATTAAATAATATTTTTAAAATTCTAATATAATATATTCATTTCATAACATGATATTTTGTTTATATTTTTAAATATATTTATATAAGTTAAACTATTTATTAAGATGAACCAATATTTTAGACAGAAATAAAATATAATAGTTATTAAGACTAATTATATAATACTATATTATGTTATTATCACATAATAGTTAAGTTGAAGCAATACATACAATAAAACATTTCTTTTTTAGATTGAAATTTTCTTTTTTTTATTAAGAGTAATTATTATGTTTTATTTCTTTTTTTATTTTGGTACAATTTTTTTTTATTTCATTGAGATAAAGGTTTATATAGTTTATTATTGTTTTAAGTTTCTTTATTATATATATATATATATATATATATATATATATTGGTACATGGTAGGAAAGAACCAAGAAATAACACTACATAACAGACATATTCTTTTCTAGAAAAGCCTGAAGGACATCAAGAGGTAAAGACCAACTTTGCTCTATGCGTTGGAGTACCCATGCATATGAGCCAGTATATCCGCAACACAATTTGCTGAATGCGAGACATGATTAATAGTGAGATTCCAATCCCGTTGATACAAGGAGTGCAAATGACGAAGAGAATCAACATAAGTGTGCATACAAACTATATCCTCATACCAGCCATTAGGGATTCCCACAATCTCGAGACAATCCGATTCGCAAACCACATTGCGATAGCCAGACTACCAAGCATATTCCAGTCCCTTGGTGATATCTTTGAAAAACCAAGGAGCCATTCACTTGTTGATCCTCGCAAGACTCCACCAATGCCCATGTAATATCCACTGGGTAGCCAAGAACCATCCACATTTAGCTTAACACAAGAACCACTCGGAGAAGTCCACCTCATTTGTGTCATTGGAGCAGATCAATTCAAACCATCCAGACAATACAACTCCCACTCCATGATTTATTGTTCGTTGAATTTATTGGAAAAAAGTCAAGTTCCATATCAACTAGAGATATAGTCAAAATAGAGTATGTAAGTAGAAGCAATCCTCATTTTTTGAGTTAGTTTTTGAAATTGAGTTAGACTCAAACCCAAATTGTAAGATGATATCAAAGTTTATTCTAAATCTATTAGTGGGTCATCTACCATATTATTTACACATCAAGTCCAAGAAAAATCATCCATGAAGACAAATGTTGTCCAGAAAAAAAAAAAAAAAAAAAGACTCTGACCAAACTCCAAGTCTTCTCCATGTGGAGAGTTTGCCATTAAAAAAAATAAAAAAATCTGAAACCTTTAGATGAGAATTAGAATTATGTACATACGGAATGTGCTCACAAAGGGGACCAGTCCCCACCCAATTTGAGAACCAGAAAGATGAGTCACCTGCATCTAACTGAGGAACAAAATCTGTACGGAGTGCTTCCAAAGCTTTAAGAATACTCCTCCAAACATACAAGGCTCCAGATATAGTTTGGTGGTCATAATAGCGATATTCAGACGAAAGAACTTGCACCCGAGGCTTTTGTGGAGCATGGAGTAGCTGTCATATTAGTTTCCCTAACAGGGAAACAATGGATGCCCTAGTATCATGAACACCCAAACCTCCTAATACCCTAGGTTTTATGATCTTTTTCTAGCTCACCATATTCCAACATTTAACAGATCCGTGATTCTAAATTGTAGTTGCAGCAAATTGCGATGTGGCTATAATTGCGGTTGTAATGAGTCAAAAAACCTTTATATTGCAGGTACAATTACAGTTGTGAATTGCAATTTAGAACCATAAACAGATCCATTCTTTGACCAAAGCATGGACCTATATAATTGATCAATTATCACACAAAGTGGCTTCGGGAAGCTAGAAAGGCTGCATGGTATATGTAAGAATAGAAGCCAAGACTGACTTTGTGAGCCAAAGTTTGCGCGCTTTATTCAGGAGAATTATTCTTCCAAAAAGCTATATGCACTTAAATCTTCTCAACCACATGACTAAAACATTGCCTTCGTCTCATGGCCCGTTCAGATAC
Organism: Spatholobus suberectus; assembly: GCA_004329165.1. Taxonomy (NCBI): domain Eukaryota; kingdom Viridiplantae; phylum Streptophyta; class Magnoliopsida; order Fabales; family Fabaceae; genus Spatholobus; species Spatholobus suberectus. Next base: position 75,696,723 of record CM014730.1, on the reverse strand, counting down.
GATACGATAGACCAAATACTTGCCAAAATTGGGTGCATGTCTAATTCCCAAAATATTGGCAAATGATTTCTACTGAGAAGAGCTAACATTCCCTGAACAGACAAATCTAGACTTAGATAAATTAACTTCCAAGCCAAATTTTGCACCAAACATATGTATGGTAGAGGAAACCACCTGCATTTGATCCTCCGAAGCGCTACAAAACATTAACACATCATCTACAAAGAAAAGATGAGATAACTGAGGACCTTCCCATGATACAGAGATAAGCAACCAAGTATTATTCATCATTAATTGATTGATCCTAAGAGCCAACTTCTCCACGCACAATACAAAGAGATATGGAGAAAAAGGGTCTCCTTGCCGCTGGCCCCTCATAGGAGAAAAGTTATCAAGTCTTGAACCATTATAGAACCAAGAGATTAGAACCTTGAACACCCTACATAATGAGACCGACTATACAAGAAGGGAATCCAAAATCCTAGAGGGTACGTAGATTGTAAGAAATCCCAATTAACTCTGTCATATGCCTTTTCCAACTCCACCTTAATCGTCACGAGATCACCCCTCCTTTCTTTTTATGGATATGATGCAACACCTCCTGAGCTAATATTATTGCATTATCCATTATTCCTCGACCAGGGATAAAACTACCCTGAAAAAGGACCAATATAAGATCATAAAGGAATGGGCAAAGTCTATGCACCAGGACCTTTGAAATGACTTTATATGCTACATTACAAAGGTTGATTAGTCGAAATTCCTTCAAACACGTGGGACAATCAAGTAATGCTTGGTTCGCAAGAGCCCAAATTCCACCTGCATGGCTAGTTGCCTTAACCACATGGCATAACTCGAAACCCAAGGACAACCGAAATTGCTTGCCTACAAATGTGTCTCAAGTAAAATAAAAATAGATGGTTGATACTCAGTATCAATTCCCGAACCCTTCTATGACCTTGTGCATTTACTGCGCCATGAATATTCCATGCAAGAATCTTCATATCATAGAAAACATTCATGGTCAACTACAAGTTAGTGAGATAGGGCCCGACCCTAAAAATCAAGTCATACAAGTCCCCTCAAGCAATAGGGAAGCATGCAATGGGAACCTTTGTCCTGGTATCTTGAATGTCCATAGCATCTATGGCCTGTATTGAAATATCAAGTGGATCTATTTTTTGTTCGTGTTGAGGAGACTCGCCAATACCGTTGGTGGAATCCATAGCATTATCATATTTAAATTGGTACATGTTCCCTTCAATGTGGTTTATGTCTATTAATGGAAAAACCCCATTACCCAAGTTAATTATATTGACCTGAGGATTTGCATATTGCATAACAGTTTTGTGCCCATGTTGAGGTGTCTTGACAACTTCATGGGCTTGGTTTAAACTCACCAGCTTTTCCATCAGCCCGAATTCTTTTTTTTTCTCATTGTGATGAGCTATCTTTCTTATTTTTATAAAAAATTGAACTAAATTGTTTGAGAACCGAAACATCTAGGAACTGAATTGAACCAAACTATAAAAACTGAATCAATTTTATAAAAGGGTAAACATTCTCAGTGCAAAAAACTAGTTTAGTTTGGTTCAATATAGTTCAATTCGGTTCAAACAGTTTAATTCGATTCAAAGCATAGTTCAGTTCGAATTTGAGAAAACAGTTCGCCAGACAGTTTAGTTTAGCTTGGTTGAACTGTTATCTAGTTTAGTTCTATTTGGTGAATTATTTTTCCAATTCAATTCAGTTTTCATACAATTTAGTTTAGTTCACCTGTTTTAAACACCCTGATCCATTATGCCTATTGCTAACCTTGGGGTTTATTATTAATGGGCCCTAAATTAGATAGGTCCCCTCATGGAAGATTTTTAGTTGCATCTACACTATGTAATTTCATATACACCTTTTCCAAACATAGCACTAAATATTTATTACTCCCCAATCCTTCCTCTTTAATTTGAGACTTAATCTGATGTGTAGCATTTTTATACCATGGTTTGCATTTTAATCCATATAAGTTTACTTGCATTTTAGCTTATTAAGAGTAGTTTTAGCACTAATTTCCTTAGTTTAGTTACTTAGATCTCTTGAGGTGTGTTTTTGTGTTTGTTTGTCGATTTCAGGAAAGTTTAGCATTTATTGATTTGGCTTTGGAGCTTAACCATCTAGGCTTAAAATGATTTGGAGCCAAGGAGGAGCAATGGAGAGTTTGTTGAAATTTTATTCAAGCAAATAAGGGATAGCTACACTTGAAGAAAAATAAATAAAAGTGAATCCTGCAACAGAAGGCGCCACAGGTGTGGTAGATTTTAGGAGAGCACCAGAAAGCACCATTGGTAAACTGTGGTAAACACCACGGGCATGGCAAACTCTTGGAAAACACCATGAAGACAACCAAAAAGCACCAAGGGAAGACCGTGGTAAACGCCACAAGCATGGCACGAACCTGACAAAGCCTTTTTAGTTTTATGTTTCTTTTTAATGTTTTGGGCTTGAACTCTTTTGTAACCTTTGATATAAATAGACTTCTTAGGCTTAGGAATATGGTATTGAAACCTATGGGGGGTGATGACTCTAGATAGGGGATTGAAGACGATTCTTCTTTTTCTCTTCTTCTTTTAGTCTGGGTTTGGATGTTCCTTCTTATTTGTTTTGTTTTCTCCATGGTTATGTCTGCGTAATTCTTCTTTCTCTAAGATTGAGGCTTTGCCCTTGATTGACTAATGGTTGTTTAAAGTGAATTATCTTTGTGACTAATTGTGTTCTTTTCTTGATTCTTTTCCTATTGATTTTCTTTATGCGAAGCATGTGGCCATCGTTTTTCATAATCTTAGGCACTTAGAGAAGTACTAAAAGGTGAACCTAATCGTTGGAGCCATAAGAAAAGAACTTGGGTTTTAAATCATGAAAGTATGTTTAATCCTTCAAGGATCAAATGAATTAACAAAGAACCTAAAGAGCCTAGCTAATTGAGTATAGATATCATGAAAGTAAGGATCAATTTAATTAGGTGCATCTCCCTGTCTTGAAAGGGAATGAAGGTTATATTAGGTTAATTCACCTTCAAAGAGAATTAATCAGAGTACTTAGGTTAGGAAATTTATCCATTGGAAAACCATTAAGCAAACCCCTAATCCTGAAAATATTCGCATCATATGTTTTCCCTAATCTTGAAATTCTTACGTTCTTGTTCTTTATTTTTAACTTTGATTTTATTCTCATCACTCTTTTTCTCAATCAAATAAATCTTTCTTGTTGTCTTTTCTAATCACTATAAGTTGGTAAGTATAAACCACAGTCCTTTTGGATTTGATATATTTTATTATACTTGACGACAACCTTATACTTGTAGTTTTCCCTTGCCATAACCCCTAATTTATAGTTTAGTATTGTATAGTTTTAATCTCTACTAAAATCATAGTAGTTTCTTTCTCTTGCTTGAACTAGAGAATTGGAAAGGAAGAAGCTTAAAATGGTTTTAAAATGTAAGTATTAGTCCTGCATCGGTAGGTATTGTGTTGTATGCTTCCACAACTAAGTTCCACATCAAGCACTAAAGCGGTTGTATTGCTAAGTCCCAAATATTTAAGAAGTTTAATCCACTACACCATAAGTCCCACATAATGGTGCAACAAATTTTAGTCCCACGCCAATTAAACTAGGAGAACCACCTGCTTTTACTAGTTTCTGCTGCAATTTTTAACTAGTTTTATCGATTTCAGAACGACTTTTTTTAGAATGTTTTTTGGACAAGATAATAGGTCAATTTATGGTTTAACCGGTTGAATCAGCCAATCTAGTCCAATTTTAATAACTATGCCCAAACAGTGCACACATTAACATCTTTTATCTCTTTCTCTAATCTCTATCTCCTTATTCTTGTCACAGTACATTACTAATCTTATCAATTATTTCTCTCATCTCTTCTTTTCTCTCTCCCATTGTCTACACATTAACATCTTTTATCTCTTTCTCTAATCTCTATCTCCTTATTCTTGTCACAGTACATTACTAATCTTATCAATTATTTCTCTCATCTCTTCTTTTCTCTCTCCCATTGTCTACACCCCTTAAATGTTTATAAATCCTTTTTCATAGTAAATAACGAGACAAGCGATAGAGAAAGAGTTGTTATGGAATTCCCTCTTAATGATCACATTTAATAATCTAATGATTAACATATATTAAAGTAAATTTATTATTTTTTGCCTTTATTTTTTTAATGATTCCTTCAAATAAGATAAAAATTCAGTTATTTCACAACTGAATCTTGTTCTATTTATTTTATTTAATAATTTTATATAAACATTAAATTTTATCGATTCAATTATTGAATTTAAAATTTTTATTAAATATATTAAGTTTATAAAATATAAATAATTTATAAATTAATTAATAATTTATTGATTAATTTTTTTAAGTATAAAAATAACTTTAAAAATACAAGTAAACAAAAGTTATAAAGTTATATATGTGTGTGTGTGTGTGTGTTTACTTTATTTAAATTTACTATAAAAATGTGTTAGATTACGGAATTTTTTGTGGAAATTATAAAACCAACCACAAATTATACATAATCAACTTCTTTAACATTTATGCTCTATGTTTTTTATTATATATTATTATCAAATCATACATGTAATTTAATAAATACATTTTTAACATTATACTCTATAAAATATATTAACAAAACAAGTCACTAATAATTATTAGATAGAGTGAGTTTATTCCTCTTTTTTAAACACATATTAATCAACTTCTTTAAAATAATATAAACGGAATTTTTTATTATATATTATTATCAAATAATTATATATTATTATCAAAATAATACACGTAATTTAATAAATATTTTTAAAATTTATATTTTATAATACATTCTAAAAAATAAGTCATTAATAATTATTAGATTGGGTAAGTTTATTCCTCTTTTTAAATATACTATTAGAATAACATTTCTTTTGTACAAAAAAAAAATCTGTACCAAAAAAGAATAACATTTGTCTCGCACCTTTAATTTCGTGTTAAAATATTTGTACGTGTGAGCTTGCATTTTTAATGGACTTGAATCTGTAGCCTTGTAGGCTCATGAATCAGTGTACTGAATTAATAGTGTGTTTGGATTGGCGGAAAAAAATTATGGTGAGTATGAAATTACGATGAAATTAACACAAAAATAACTATTTATTATTTAAAAAAATCACGGTCAATGCAATTCACTGTATTACCAAATATGCACTAACGTGATTAGGTGGGTGATGCGGCCTAACATTAGGCCAGAGAGAAAGAGATGAGAACAGAGGGAATGGGAGGTTACGGAGAGAGTAGGGAGAGTGTAAGGGGGTGACTGAGATAGAATGAATAGGATTTTTTAAAAAAATTTAGCTTTTCTTTAATTGCTTTCTCTTTAAAATTACACAAAATTTATTCTTGGAATAAGAGTGTTTGTGTGTGAAATAAGTGTCTGTGATCACAAAATTTATTCTTGGATTGAGTCATTTTAAAGAGCATTATTTTTTATTAATTTAACCGTTAGATTGAGTCAGATTTACAAAATTTCATATAATTAAAAACTTATTTAATACTTTATCAATTGACTTTATTTTAACATATAATATACTTATCAAAATATAAACAAATGTCACAGACAAGATTACATACTCATGAATACTAAAATTATGTTAAATTTAATATGCGTCATCATTAAAATGATATATAATTTGATGATTGAATTTATGAAATTTGTAATCTATAAAATGTTATTATGTATATTAAGTTTGTTAGACTTAGTACAAGATCAAATGATACCACGTCAAGCTTAGTAGAATGACACATTCAATAACTTTGTATGTATCTTCAAAAGTAAATTTTGTCAATTCAACTATTAATTCATGTTATGTTATCATAATGGTTATGTATATAAAATTTTACACCATTTAAACATTTGTAGTTATGTAATATATAGTAGTTATTTATTTATATTTTAAAGAACATATTATACATTAAAATACATTGGGACAATGAAATATCAATTAATTTCTGAATTGTGCAAAATTTTATAAACTTTAGCTACTTTTTGATAACTTTAAATTCATTGGTTGGATTGATAAAATTTACTTTTTATATAATAAAAGTTTATTAAAAGTTTTATTTTACTAAATTTCACATTTAAGATTATTTATTTAATCCTATTTGGTATATACACACGCATGAGAAATGATCAATTAAATAAGTTAAATAGACAAAATTTCATATAATTTAAAAATTATTTAATATTTATTATTCAATTTTATTTTAATATATATTATATTTTTAAAATATAAATAAATATCGACTATAACATAATATATAAACATTCAACTTATATAAACTGTGATATACATAATTATGAAAACGATATTAAATGATTCAACGATTGAGTTTATATAAACTTATATTTTATTAGTAAGAGAATATAATTTGTTTAGGAACAAACCTATATAAAATATAATCTGTGGGCTTTGCAGACCGTCGGGTGAGTTAAAGTGCATACTGCAAAACAATAGCACACCGAAAAACTTGAGTTTGCTATCGTAAAAAGGTAGGTGCAGGCTTACTGATTTAGTGTAAAATAAAAATTGCGGGAACTGTTTAATTATAGTGGAAAAATATTACACTATTAATCAATTAAAAATTATCTTAAATATAATTTTAAAACAATTATTATAAAAATTAACTATTTTATTTTACATGATAATTTATGATCAAATGATAATATAATTTTTTTTAACATGTAGCTTATTTAAGTTAAATTCTTGTGAAAATATTATTGTATATATCTTTTATATGCAGTGCCCGGTGAATTAGTTAGGTTTTTTTATTTTAATTTATAACTATGTTATAAGTGTAAAATATTTATTAGTTTTTTTTGTGACAAAATTTTGTCAAAGAATTGACTGATTACTTTTAATAAAATTTTTCCTCTCAATTGTTATTTTTTATTTATTTACAAAAGTCAAATCGAATCCTTACTTAATAGATTCGAACCAGTATCACTTGAAGGAACCACATGTTGGTGCGAGTTTATTTTAAAAGAATGTTTTTTTTTTTCATTTTATTTATTTACCTGTAAAAGAGGATTTTGTGTGGCAGGGCGGTTCCTATATAAGGATCCAATTCCATGCGATGTAGAAGGCCACGTAGAGAGCACTCAGTCGTATACGCAAAGTCATCCATCCACATTTCTGGTCCGTCTGCTCCGCAAGTACATGGCGGGGCAATCGCGGAAGTGGATGATCTTGGTGGCCACCATATGGATTCAGGCATTCACCGGCACCAACTTCGATTTCTCACAGTACTCCTCTTCCCTGAAATCCGTCCTCAACATCTCCCAGTTGCAACTCAACTACCTCGCCACCGCCAACGACATGGGCAAGGTCTTCGGCTGGTCCTCTGGCCTCGCTCTCATGTACCTTCCTCTCTATCTCGTCATGTTCATCGCTTCCTCCATGGGCCTCATCGGCTACGGCCTCCAGTGGCTTGCCATCAAAAATATCATCACCTTGCCTTATACTCTGGTTCGCCCTCTTTCTTTCTTTCTTTCTTTTTTTTAATACAAATAATTTTATATGAGTTGGATAGGATATATGTTCTTTTCACTTTTTTTTAACTCGTCCTTTATCTCCCTTTTGGTTTGCTTGCGCTGAATTCTTTGTTTTACGTTAAGCTCAAATATGAAACTATGTCTTAGTCTAAAAGATTTTAGATTGTGAACTAATTAGAAATTATATATATAATATGACTTATATTTATTATAAAAGTTAATTAAATTATCTTAGGTACGATGATGTAAAAAAGTGTATTTATTATTGAGTTTAATGATCATATATTGATAGTATAAAATAATTTTATATTGTCATTTAATTACAAATTATTATATATTGTAAGTTTGTTGACTTTTATAATAAATATTTTAAAAACAATATTATTTATTCCAATATGTTTTAAGTTAAGTAATCATCAACATTAATTGGTCAATGTATTTTCAGCAGTTAGGGAGCAACGTGCCATTTTTTAAATCTTCTTCATAGGTCGCATAAGGAGTCGTCTTGGCCTTGACTAGCAGGTGCGATAACTTTTCCGCTCTCTTTGCCAAGGATGGCGACGAGACGTGGTAGTGGTCTGTAGTCTACACATCCGTTACCCTGAAAAAAGTTTTTTTAATAATATAGAAAGATGTTTTTTGATGATTAGTTTCATGTAAAAACATGGATTTTTGAAATAAAAAAGTTATTTTAAATAGACGTTTTCCTCATTAATTACAATTTTCTAATATCTAAATGTGTTTTTATTTAAAAATTTATGGACCTAGAGAGTAAAAAATTTCGTAATACATATTCCGTTACGCTTATTTTTTTTATTTAGTATTTTTTATTTTATTTTAAAAAGGTAAAAGTAAGAAAAATTAACCATACATGCTTGTATCGTATTTTAAAGGAGTGGAAGTATATATTCCGAGGACACTAGCTAAAAGTAAAAAAAAAAATTCCTCGGGAGTGAGAGGAAAATGTTTTTGAGGATGAGCAAAGTTATCATCATTTTTATTATTAATTTTAACAAATGAGGTTGTTCAACTTACTTTAAATAAAAATAAAATTAAATAATTCTATCAAAAATAATTGATAGAATTTTTTATGTATTTAAAAATGATTAGTATAACATAAAAAATTACACCAATCATATTTAATAAGATTATTTAATTCTATTTTTATTTAAAATAAATTAGACAATTCTTCACAAATACATATTCCTAACTTTTCTTTTGCAGGAATATGCCAGTAAACGATACACTATTAAATAGGAGTATTAATTATTCTGGGTCCCCATAGATATGGGGCGTTCGCTTTTGGAGCTTCTTTTCTCTTTTTGGGAAATCAGAATCGTTTGCCTTGTATTCTGGTTTGTTGTGCTACTCCCCGGTTCAGACGTCTTTGTCTGCACTTTGCATTTTCATTGAGCCACTGATTAATACTTTTTATACTTTTAATTTTTTGAGTTTCAGTGGGAAAATAAACTTGACCATGTCAAGCGTCACAATTTCTGAATTTCATCATTTATTCTTTTAAACTGCAATTTTAAAATAGAAACATATTATATTAATTAAATTTATTGAAGGATTAGGATATAGTACCCTAATAAAGTTACCTAATCCATTCCCAAGATTCCAAGGATGCGTCTAATTAAAATTGTAGTTTAGACAATAGTTTGAAAAAGTCGTTATGTTCTTCCAAAAAAAAAAAGAGTCGTTATGTTAAAAGTTTTGAATGGACGAAATATTTTCTGAAAAGGATAGAGGTTATGAGGCTACAACTTCAATAATTGCCTCCATAAATCTTGTGCTATGTGTAGTCGTGGTCATATTTTCTGCGCTCGTCCTTTTCATTTCGCAACTGTTGTTGTGTTCATTCTGCTGGTCCCAATTACAAAACAAAAATGATTTTTGATACCTCTGTTGCCTCTTCTGCAATTAGTGAGAGTAAAAAAAGAGAGAAAAATATAGAGATGATAAGTAATATGATATGGTAGAAAAAGAGATATTGAGAGAAATGAAAAGTGTTGGTAGAGTATTTAAAACTACTCATTACAAAACTACAAATACTGATTCCAGAACCCACAACTGACGTGGTTCTTTTTTATACGCTACTACATCAGCATACAACCAAAAAAAATTATCAATACAATAATAGAACAATGATACTTACACAATAAATTATTCACATAAATGATAAATGAAAACAACTATGGAAATTTTCTTTTAATTTAATTTCCACTTCAAATCTTTTGCGGTAACCAAACTTTGGAAACAGCTTAAAGGACTCTTGGCAGTGATAGTATGATGTAGTAACTGGTATGATGCCCAAGTCACTAAAGAAAACATGCATAATGAGATTAAATGTAGCGTTTACTAGTGGTAACCAAACTATATATGGTTGATCAACTCGAAAGAACTATATAAACCTCACTCAACTCGAAACAAATATATATACCTCACCAATTTGTAATATATTAATTACAGAAAACTGCTTATATTTTTATTCAGGTTAACTAGCTTTTACTTTGTATGTGGCAGTTCTTTCTTCTGTGTCTGTTGAGTGGCTGTAGCATCTGTTGGTTCAACACAGTATGTTTTGTTCTCTGCATTAGGAATTTCCCAGTTAACAGACCCCTTGCATTATCACTCACAGTGAGTTTCAATGGTGTGAGTGCAGCACTCTACACACTGGCTGCCAATTCAATAGACCTTTCCTCTGATGCATTGTATCTGCTCTTGAATGCCCTTGTTCCCCTTCTCACTTCCCTTGCAGCACTAGTTCCAATTCTTCTCCAACCCCCTTTAGACTCACTCTCTAGATCTCCAGACGCTGCTCGCAGGAACTCAGTGATATTTCTAGTGCTCAACTTCTTAGCCGTTTTCACTGGCATTTACCTCCTCCTCTTTGCCTCATCATCCTCTAATGAAGCCAAATCGAGGCTCTACTTTGGTGGGGCTATTTTGCTCCTCGTATCCCCACTGTGTATCCCTGGCATCATATATGCTCGACAATGGTTTCACCATGCCATCCATTCCAGCTTTCGGGTGGAAGGCTCTGGCTTCATTCTTGTCCATGCTGATGATCTTGAGCTTCATAAGGAACTCCTAAACCGTCAAAACAGTGCTCTCAGCAATGGAGATGGTCACAGCCTGCTGAGTGAGAATGGATCCCTGCATGGAAGTCAGAGAGCAAAAACTAGTGACGTGTGTTGTGACATTGTGCTTGGCCAGGATCAGTTGGTATTGCTAGGAGAAGAGCACACTGCCGCAATGGTTGTCCAGAGGTTGGATTTCTGGCTCTATTATGTTGCATATTTCTGTGGAGGCACAATTGGCCTTGTCTACAGCAATAATCTGGGACAGATATCTCAATCTCTAGGCCTGTATTCAAGTACATCTGCCCTTGTCACACTATACTCGGCATTTTCTTTCTTTGGCCGCTTGCTTTCAGCTGTACCAGACTATATTCGAAAGTAAGTATTCTCAACATTTTCTATTGTATCATGTTAATTTATGGAGCCTATCATGGAGAAAAGCGAATTTTATTTTAACAAATCATACATGCAGTGACGGTGTATATTGTTTTTATATTACCATCTAATCACAAACTGCTATGTATGATAATTTTATTGACTTGACAAAACTTAAATGTAGTTTCATAAGTATTGTTTGTGTTGTTTTTCAATTAGAATTAGAGTTTTAACTTAGTAATCAAGATAATAAAGGTTTGTATTAAAGAATTATGCAAATTACTGAGGTAAAGTTTCAACTCTGATTAAAGAACAATATAAATAGGCACCAAAGGAACTATATTTAAGTTTTGTCTTTATAATAATTATCATAAAAGTTATACTAAAGATTATTTTTGATTGATTGACAATGTAAAAACTTTTATAGAAAATGTATGTCTATTAAACTCTTTCTTTTTATTCTCTTGATTCGTTCAGGAGTGAATCTTCTAAAATAAATTTGTAGCAGTTATAATGATAGTATTTTACCAAAATGCAGCAAGTTCTACTTTGCAAGGACTGGATGGCTAGCCATTGCGCTTGTTCCAACCCCAGTTGCGTTTATATTGCTTGCTGCATCAGACAGTGCTGCAGCACTTAAGACAGGCACTGCACTGATTGGTTTGAGTTCTGGTTTCATATTTGCGGCTGCTGTGGCTGTTACATCTGAGCTGTTTGGGCCCAACAGTGTGAGCGTCAACCACAACATTCTCATAACAAACATCCCAATTGGGTCGCTTCTGTATGGTTTTCTGGCTGCGCTGATTTATGATGAGAATGCTCAGTCAATCCCGGGAGACTTAATGGGTGACTCACTGGTGTGCATGGGAAGGAAGTGCTACTTCTGGACGTTTGTCTGGTGGGGAGGAATGTCTGTCCTAGGACTAGCTTCTAGCGTGTTGTTGTTCTTAAGAACCAAACACGCATATGATCATTTTGAGAGACACCGAATTTCGGCGCAATCAGTTGTGTCTTAGCTTTTGGCACTGCAGAAACGTGCAGGTCAAGGAATTGTTGATAGTTGAAGGTGGATGTATATGGCCTATGATTTTGGAGGCAGAGCTAAAGCAAGGGCGAGTGAGGATTTTGTTTCTCTCTCTCTCTCTCTCTCTCTCTCACCCAACAGGCAAACAATTAAAAACAAAACAAGTGAATAAGGATGGAAGCTTTGGAAGCATGAGGTTTGAAGAAATATGCGGCACTGAACATGTGGACCTTCATGAGGTTTTAATTTGCCACCATGAGTTGGGTCAATATGAGCAGATAAACACTCTGCTTTATACATAGTTTTATGTTTTCTAATAGCCGCTATAGAAGCAGAAGGCAGCATCAGGATGTGTGCATATATGCTTCGGCCTTGGTTGAGGCATCGTGGATCCGAAGAAAATTCGTAAAGTGCCGCTAGCCCATGCTATGGCCTATGTGTAACTTTTGAAGAGATTTAATTACAATAAACAATTAATTTAATCCTTAAAATATCACTCTCTCTTAAATAATTTTTAAACTAACAAAATTACATAAGTAATTCCACTATTGAATATTCATCAATTTAGTTCCTGGTGAGGGATGAATTTGAAGAATTTTTCGATACGTGAAAGATTATGTAGCATGATTTCTAATACTTTAGGAACTATTTATATAATTTTATCAGTTTAAGGACTACTTAGGATAAAGAGTGATACTTCAAGGACCAAATTAATGGTTTATTTGATTTAATTACAAATCTCGCCACCAAGAAATTTTTTTATTTTTATTTATTTTTTTGGCCAAGAAAAATTAGTACTAGACAATTTAGGATTTATTGGGGGTGATTGCTATTTTTTTTTCATTTTTTATTTTTAAATTAAAACATCTTCGATTAAAATGAACTTAAATTGATTTTTAACTCAATTTTTAAAATAGAAAGTAGTTTTAACTTTGTTATTTTTAGTTATACAAAAAAGGGAAATACTAGCAACACTCTCTTCAACAATCTTTTTTTATCACTCTCTCTAATATTGAGTAAAATTTATTGTAAATCATAGATTTTGGTGAGTCTTGCCTCTTATTTAATGAGTCTCTTTCCTGATTTAGAAGTGAAATACACCAAAATTTATTATTTCTAATAAATTTTAATCAATAATAAAAAAATTTTAAAAAGTGTTAAAAGGATGTTGTTAGCATTTCTCATAAAATAATCATTAAATTCCATCATCTCTCTTAAAAATAGTCTAACTATCGTCATCACCATTATCATTAACATCTCTATAATTACTTAATTGCGGTCCTCGTCAAACAATGACATCATTGACGTTGATGTCATTGTGTTTATCATAGTTATAGTTGTCACTTGTGCTCATTATTATGTTCCACCGACATTAAACATTACCACTACCACAATAATAATAATTACTACAACTATTATTATTGTTACTATCATTATTTTTAAAATTGGACCGGTCATTGAATTAATGAACGTACTAATTTAAGGTTTAATAGTTCAACTGTGATTAAGCCATAGTCGAACCGGTGTTAATAAAATAAAAATAATAATTAAATAATATATAAACTAATATTAAATAAATATAATATCATAACTTTATAACACTAAAAATTAAAATAAAACATCATTTTATATCTATTTATAATTCTTATTAAATATGTGTTTTTATTCATCTTAAAAATATTTTAGATTAAATTTTAAAAAAAATGAAAAAAAATAAAATAAAAAACTTTAAAACTACCAGTTCAAACCAATTTTCTACATTGATTTTTTACAAGTTTTAGACTGGTTTGATAGGTTCTTGACACTATTTCTGAAATTATCCGATTTTTTTGAGTTAATAAACCAGTCACCAGACCGATTCCCCATCACACTAGTGGAACTGGTCAGTTCGGTTTTTAAAACTATGGTTACTATCATTATTACAATGGTTGTCATAATCACCATTGTGGTTTGTATAAAATAATACACAAATAGCCATATAATAGAAATTTACATTATTATTATTATATTGTAAATTAAATTGCTCTTTTGGTCTCATTTTTTATTTAAATTATTTAATTTGGTCTTTTTATTTTTAAAATGTTCAATTTGGTCCTCTACTTGTAAAAAAATATTCAATGTTGTTATTTTGTTTATTTGACAATAACGGTGTTAATGTGGTTGGACATGTTTTCTCAATTTATTATTATTTCTCAGTGTTCAATTTTTTCATAATTTTTCATGTTTTCTCAATTTATTATTATTATTTATTATTCTTTTATAATTTTACGTTTTTTATTTCTGAATTATTGGGCTAGCCACGGACCAAGCAAAATCATGATCCATTCAATGAGCAAACCAGCTCAGTCTGATCCATTTTAATGCAAACCAAAACAAACTGGGCTGACCCAAATACCCACCTATACTAGTACTCCTCTTAAAAATAAGGGATTTAATTTGTTGTACCAAAAACAAGGAAAATAATGGGTGAACACTCGAATGTTATAAGACACCTAGAGAGATAAAGAGAGAGAAATATAAGTATGATAGGTAATATGATTTGGGGCCCGTTTGAAAAAATAATTTAATTAAGATCCTTTTCAATAAATTCTTAGGCTTAATTGTACTTTTTACCTCCCAAGTTTTACAATTTTGCGAATTTTGCCACTCCAAAAATTTTTTTCGCAAGTTTTACTCCTCAATTTTCAATTTTTGTAAATTTTTCCCCCAAGTAGAAAATTTTTCACAATTAAGACATTTTATGACGGTTTTTTCTTTAAACAGTCACAATTAAGATAATTTTGTAGCGTTTTTTTCTTTAATTGTGGTGATTTTCTTACTTGGCAGCAAAATTCACGAACATAGAAAATTGGGGGGCAAAATTTGCAAAAAAAAATTTGGGGTGACAAAATTCGCAAAATTGTAAAACTTGAGAGAGCAAAAAATGTAATTAAGCCAAATTCTTATTATATAGGAGCTTATGTTATAAGTGCTTAAAATTCAATTATGTTAAAATTCTTATTGACAAGAAGAGAAAGATAAAAATAAATAATAGGTGCTAATGAAGTGTGTAAAATGATTGAATATTCAAATATCATTACTTTCAAAAAAGAAAGTTATAAGTCAAAGATTCAAATCATTCATTAAATATATTTGTTCTAAGTTCTAATATTGTTGTTGTCGTGGTAATATATATATATATATATATTCTATTTAACGATTAACCTTTTAAATTTTTCTTAAATAAAATTACTGATCATTTTTACTATTGTTTTTTGGTTGCGATTCCTTGGGACAAGGCTTCTTTGTCACATTGAGAACACACAACATAAGCTTCATCGACTTATGGCCTTAAACAAGACCTTTTGCCCCCAAATCCTGTTTCGAGAATTCTCATTAATGCTTGAAGGCTTGAAACGAAATCATACTCTTCAAGGCTTCCTAAGAAGCCTAACAAACAAGTACCTGCGAAATTTCCCTCCGACTTGGTTATCTCCATTATGTTCTGATGACATACCATTTCGCCTATTGACGGATGAAACTAGTGTTTGATTTAATTCTCAGTAAGTAGAGCTCCCTTTTTTTGCCAACTGTAACATCATCATACATAGAATATGGTCTTCCAAGCCATAATTGGATAAAGTGATACGGGAAACTATAATTATCAAAACAATGTCTCAAATTGACAAATTTTTAAAAATTTTGATACAGTCATGTCAAAATAAAAGAAGCAGAAAAGGCAATGATAGAAAGAAAAAGATTAAACCTCAAGGATAGTTACAAAATGTATCTTTTTTCATGCATAAGAATAGTCTCTCATATGCCAATGCCATCTTTGTTGCCGTAAACATGGAGGTTGCATATTCACGGCATGCCTTTCCCCTCCTTGCAAGCCTTTCCTTGCCTTCCTTCACCACTGCTTCGAGTGCCTCCAAGAGGGACTCCACGTTGGGAGAGAACATAAAGCCAAATTCATCATCAACCACAACACTACCTTTGATGCTCGGAAACCTCGATGCCAAAAGGGGCTTCCCACTCATCATGGCCTCCATTAGAGTAAGATCAAGCCCTTGTGGCCTAAGTGTAGGATTGACAAAAATGTCAATGGCATTATAGAACGCTCGTAGCATGGAAGGACTCATAGGTCCAAGAACAAGAACTTGGCTCCCTAAATCCTTATACCTGTTCTCCCATGGTCCTGACCCAGCTACAATCACATACACATTGGGGTGCTTGGTTATTAGCCTAGAGTATGCTTCATGAAGGAGAGGGTGACCTTTGTCCTTAACTAATCTTCCAGCCACACCAAGCACTAAACTAGCATTGCTAGGAATGCCAATTTTGGTTATAAACTCCTTTCCCAATTCCACATCTTCTATGAACTCGTCCTCATCAACCCCATTGAGAATTACATGCACTCTTCTGCTGGGGATTTGGTACACATCTCTCAGCATCTCACCACAACTGTCACTGATAACAACATGATGTGCATAGTTTCTGAAGAACCTTATCTCATTTAGAATCTTAGGGAGAACCCCTTGTAAGCCTTTGTCGAAATCTGGGGATCTAGGCTCATCGGGTCTACGAGCTAAGTCTTGGAAGATACTAGATTGCAAGCTCTCGAGAGCTATGCCATGCCATGAAACTGCAAGGTTTGGAAGGTTGCGAGCAAGCCAGTGAGGAAGTGCTACACTTTCAGAGTGAACAACATCGAACGGCTCTTTCTGGTTTTGTTCCAGAAACTGTTCCCATGCTTTGTTGTAGCGCCACTTGCCTGGCTCCCCTTCGTGACAATGGATGTGAGGAGAAGAGGGTGCATCTGCTTGGTGATTGGTTGTGTCTGAAGATAAGAATGAAGTGGTTTCTTCTTGTGGGGGAGAGGTAAAGATATGAACCTTGTGGCCACGTTGAGCTAAAGCAGTGTGAAGAGTGTGTGCATGGCGCTCCATGCCACCAGGAGTGGTTCCAATAGGCCATTTTCTAGAGAAGACGGCGATCTTGAGAGGTAGGGGTGAAGGGTTGTGCTCAAGAAATGGGAGTTTGTTCCATGAAAATTCAGCCAAACGAAGATCACCTGACCAGGCCTTGGTGAGGGTGGTTGGTGTGTGGAGGAGGAAAAATGCTGGTGTGGTCAAGAGGACAAGGAAGAAAAGGGTGATGAGGAAAGTAAAATTAGAAGGGGGACTGGACTTCTTGGATTTGTTGTTGAAGGCCATTTCTTAATGGAATTCTGAAATTTGGGGGCATAGATTCTATTTTGTGTTTTGAATTCTGTGGTCTTTGAGGTGGAAGTTGGGAATTATCTAGGGGGGTTGCGAGGCAGGCATGCAATGAACCAAGTGCGTTCGTTGAGTTGGATTTTACTTTAAGTCATTAAGTGCATTTCTCACGTTCCTTTTGAGGGAAAAAAGTGGATTCATGTGACAGGTTTCGTAGGTTTCTGAATCAGAAACTGTACTTAACATGCACACCCATGCCAGAATGAACTTGAGAGAATTTGAGAATCATTATTAATATGCTGGATTCCTGGTTAAGTTTTGTCTTTAATGATGTAGAAAAAAGGAAACCACAACTTTGGTTAATTACAAATATGCCACTGCTTGTTCTTCTTGTAATTTACAATTTTGCATGCTCTGATGCCACACAAACTTAAGCAGAGTAGCTAGCCTAAGATATTTGCACATTAATTTTTCTACATCACTTAAATAGTAGAACATGGTAAAAAAAGTGGGGAGCATGGTTCTAAATTGCGGTCAACAATTACAATTGCGGCTACAGCATAAAGATTTTTCAATTTACTGCAACTGTATCGTGACCACAATTGCAACCGCATCAGCTGTATTTTTTTGCAATTTCCTACAATGTCAAGAATCGCAACAAAACTGGAACCGCAACCGCTATTTAGAACCATGATGCGGGGCTATTTCTATTTAGTACGAAAGTTTTAAGTGGGAAAGGATACGAAATCACGTTGGTTCGAGGCATGTGCTTCCTGGTGAACCGCTGAGCACGTTGGGGTTATTGCAATTTGCCCACATGATTTGAAAGCGTTACTATTTGGTTCCTTCTCACCATTTTTGGAATATGTTAATTGTAGTCAAATCATGTAACGTAATTGGAGGATTTGTCCAGCCCTAAAGCAGTTGAAAATTTACACGTCTTCCTGGCTTAGTGGTTTTCCTTCTCGAGCATTGCATATAACTTTCAGTACATAGCATTTACATGCGATTGGAATCGCCCTTGATCTGTGTAAATCACATGGAAAGGCTTTAACTTGAAGAAATGAGTTATGTTCTCATACTAAACCAATCACGTAATTTAGTGGCAATTTGTTTTTCCTCTGGAGATGTCTTAATGATAATAAGATTTTTTAAGGATGGATGAGGCAGGAGATATTTTAGAAAAAGATGGGTCATGTTACCTAGACGAATTCTTTTCTCGTACGTTGTATTCTAAGATTTGCTTTTAGTTGATAACTCTAGTTAACTAAGCAGGCATAAGCGTGTTGTCAATTAGTTTTAAAATCTAGCTGATTTTCATTTTGATCATGGATTGAGAAGATCTCGGATGTCAAAGGAAGATTTTAATGTACACTCAATAGTTTATCTATATTGCATATATATTTTATACATTTAATTACACATATGTAGGGTGGCTTAACAATTACTCTTATACCACATGTGATAATTAAAAACCACTCTTCTAAATGGTAGCAATCAAGTTTTTCTGCTCGGAACTGGAGGAGATGGTTGCTTGTGGTTTGCACCGGCTCTAGTTTTCACCTTATTGTTGGAGACTCTAGATTTCGGTGACACTGGCCAGTGTCCACTGGTTACAGCCATGTCCTTGTACTGTTGCAAGCTTTCAAGAGTTTCAACAATCGTTGGCATTCTTGGTCTGTCTTTAGGATTCAAACTTATGCATTGCAATGCCAAATGGGCCATCTCCTTTGTACCTTTCACAGAATATTGGCCTGCAAGCCTTGGATCCATAATGTACCTCAACCTCCTACTGCTACTCAAGTAAGGTTTTGACCAATCCACTAGGTTTTGCTCAGTCTTTGGTCTTGTTTTGTCCATTGCTCTCCTTCCAGTTAGCAGTTCTAGCAGGACTACCCCGAAGCTATAGACATCACTTTTGGTGGTCAAGTGCCCTGTAAACAATCATATGTTGCATTAAAATCAGCATTACATGGTTCAGTATCACTATAGTATATGGACCCAATTAATTTTCACATGACATGTAGTTGAATGTTATTAACTCTTTTTCATAAACTAAAAATCTCAGTTATATGTTGCATAATGATTGAAACTATGAACACATGGTGGTTCGAGACCAAGTAATAATTTCTCCCAATTGACACCAATAGGGGTGTAAACGGCTTGGGTTGGATCTGGTTCACTCTCATTTAAGATCCAACCCAATTAAATTTAATCGAGTTAGGTTAGGTCGAGTTTGAGTTTTTTTTCTACAGTGACCCAACCCAACCCAACTATAAATCGGGTTGGGTAATCAAGTTGCATAAAAAATCTAGAAATTTGAAAAAATATAAAAAAATTAAAAAAATAGAGAAAATAGGAAAAATAAAATATATAATTAGTTGATTAGTTCAACTCATTCAATGCATGTTTAAATTAAATTAAAATTTAAATAACTTAAATGAAATGTGTTAAAAATGTGTCAAGTAATATAATTTTTTTTTTATTAATTAAATAAGAGGTTGGGTTGGGTCGAGTTCATCAAGTTTGAAATGCCTCAACTCGTGACCCAACCCAATTTTATTTGAGTTTGCTGAAATAAACCCAACCCAACTTACAAAAATGTAATTGGATTGGGTTGGATTGGCCAGGTTAATAGGTTGGGTCGGACCCGCTTACATCCCTAGACACCAATTATTGAAGTTCACTTGGTTCTACTTATAGTAATAAGAAACGTATGGTTTTGGGGTTTCATTCTCTTCCCTTAAATTTTTTTTTCGAAAAAAAAGAAAACATATGGCAGGAAATAGATGCAAATCACAGATATATTAATCTTACAAAGTGAGGATATCACAATGAAAA
This sequence comes from Spatholobus suberectus, assembly GCA_004329165.1. NCBI lineage: Eukaryota > Viridiplantae > Streptophyta > Magnoliopsida > Fabales > Fabaceae > Spatholobus > Spatholobus suberectus. The sequence goes on along the minus strand of CM014730.1, from coordinate 75,676,617 downwards.
ATGAGTGAGAGACCCTCCCACTCATCCCCTTGTTTGAACAATTACCTGTTGAGATGTATTCTGGGGCTGCATATCCATAAGTGCCCATAACTCTGGTTGAAACGTGTGTGTTTGATCCCTCTGGCCCCATTTTTGCAAGTCCAAAATCTGACAATTTTGCTGTGAACTCCTATATTAAACAGAAGCACATGATGCATAAAAACTCGTTGGATTCGATTTCTTGTTTTATTTTACCGTTTTAAACAATAATAAAGAGAATGGTTGGTAGTTAATTGCGTACTGAATCAAGCAAAACATTGGAAGTCTTGAAGTCCCTATAAATGACTGGTTTCTCAGCTCCATGCAAGAAGGAAAGGCCTTTAGCTGCACCTATTGCGATTCTTAATCTTGTTCCCCATGGCAGTGATGTTAGCCCTGCAATTACATGTAGTGGCTAACTTAGTAACTTAAAAAGAGACACCAAATAGTTGCTAAATAAGGCTTTGGAGCATATGCCTCACAGATAAAGATAAACAAGGATTTTGATGCATACTTCTGAAGAGGTGATTCTCCAAGCTTCCTCGTGGCATGAATTCATAGACAAGTAGTCGTTCTTCATCTTCACAACAATACCCAATCAACTTAACCAAATTGGGGTGTCGTAGCTGCCCAAGAAAAATCACTTCTGCCTGCAACCCAATTCAATTACTCGATTGGCTCAGCCAAAAAAAAAAACTAGGTTACTTCTAATTTTGTACAATATTTTGTCTGTATAAAATGCCTATTAGATAATCATGGTTGGTCCCATGCCAGTTAGTGGTCACATTGATTAATAATAAAGAAATTTTATTCCAATAACTTTTTTTTACAATAAACCATTAGTTTAGTTCCTAAAGTATTATCTTCTCTCCTAAATAGTTCTTAAACTAATAAAATTACATAAGTAATCCCTAAAGTATTGAATATCCATATCCATCAATTTAGTCCTTGGTGAGGAACTAATTTGAAAAAAATTTCAATACTTGAAGGACTATATAACATGATTTCTAATATTTTAGGGATTACTTATATAATTTCATTAGTTTAAGAAGAACTATTTAAGATAGAGAGTGATACTTCAAGAACCAAATTGATGATTTATTTCTTTATTTTATAATAAGAAAAAGATAGAAAAAGGAGAGAAAAGTATAAGATTGGTGATATAATAAAGAGATGAAAGGTAGAAAAAAAAACTTTAAAAAGTGTTATAAAAATAATATAACGCTTAAAACATTTTTATCAGGCAATCCTTATTTTTATGAAACGTTATTTAACATGACATGGCGCAGGGAGAAACAAAATTATTTCTATAAGCAACAAAAACTTATTAAAAGAAAGAATGGGGTCCCTAATTTTTTTATATGCAGATAGCAAGAGAGAGAATTAAACAACTCAAACAGAGGATGCGTGGATAAAAGTGCTCTTAATAATAATGATTAAAAATTACAAGTGCATTTGTTCCCAAAAAAGACTTTAAAATTGACGCACACTAGTTTAGGGGGGGAAAAAAACCTATATCATTTTGATTCTTGGGATGGATGCGAGTCAATCTCTTATACAAGAATTACAAGTGCACAGCAAGCTTTTGTGTCGGCCTGCAATCTTAAGTTGGGTTTCCCAATTTCAGGCCCGTAGGTATAAAAATGGGCTTGGGTCTTCAAAGAGAATATTAAATTTTAAAATATGTCACTTTAAATAATTGGTGATAAAAATTACCATATTTTTGGTCTACAGTTGAGAAAGCTCTTTGTCAATTCTATCAGAGTTGGTGGGTCTTGGGCTGTCTTTTGCTTTGTGCTTGATTCTTTTTTAACCCTTTGCGGAAACTTTTGAGGCACTTTCATCAGAGTTACTTTAGCATACCTGAGTTTTTATTTTGAGGTTCTTGTATAAGAGATTGACTGGCATCCATCCCAAGAATCAAGATAATATAGGTTTTTTTTTTTCCCTAAAGTAGTGTGCGTCAGTATTAAAGTCTTGTAAGTTACAAAATTCCCTGACTTTTCTCTTCGGATGCCCAATCAAATGGGTTGATGAGGCGTTTAGTCCACTCCCACTAGTTGTATCACGCTCACCGTCATAAAAAATGAATTGTGAAGATTATAATTCTAACAACTACGACAGGTGTAAACGACCCTGATGATGACCAGTAAATTTAATTAGAGAAATGCTAGGAATATATTTTTTAATACATTATTTTTTATTGGTTAAAATATATTAGAAATTATAAAATTTTATGGATTTTATGTCTTATTTAATAAACATCTAATTTTGTAGTTTTTAATAAATTTTAACTAATAAAAAAGTGTGTTAAAGCGTGAGTTCCTAATACTCCTCATTTAATTAACATGAATAAAGGAATTCCCTCAAATTTTCATGAGAAAATAAACTATACATTGACAGTGTAAAATAATTTTACACTATCATCTAATCACAAACCATTATATATGATAAGTTTGTTAATTTTTACAATAATTACCTTAAAAGTCATATTACGATAATTTTTGATTGATTAACAATACAAAACTTTTTACACTAAGAGTACATAGCCATTAAACTCAATTTCCATTCTGTTATGAACCATCAGAATTTAAGCAATAAACTTGACCACATATGCATGATACAATAAACTTAAGAAATTAATTCTGATATAACTCTTCTCCTCTTAATTTATTATAATCAACTTAATTTCTAAATATTTTTGCGTCTTATTACTTCCACTATGTTGAGATTATTAGAGTGGGTATAGATCACAACCTTTACAGCTAATTTTTAAATTGTTGTAGTACTCCTCATTCCTCATTAATATATGAAAGGAAACCAAACAAATAATAAAACATAATTTAATTAAAATACAGCAACATGTAAAAGTCAATATCATTCAATTCATTTCATATAATTAAAAAGAACAACGACGTATGGACATTTCCATATTACAAACACTTATATAACACTTTTTATTTTTCTTTATTTCTCTCTTCTTGTCATATTATATCACTTATCATATTACACTTCTCTTCTATTTTTTTTATCTCTCTAAGCATCAATTAACATTGAGGTGTTTACTAATATTTTTTCTAATTAAAAATTATTAATTTTTATAATAATTACTTTAAAAATTTATCTATAATATATCGATTTACATTATATCGTTCACTCATAACTTGTTATATATCATAATATGATTGACTTTTATAATAATTATTTTAAAAATAATATCTGAGTTTAATAGTCATGCATTGTCGGTATAAAAAATTTTACACTGTCAACAATTGGAATTTACCGTTGGTATGACTTTTAAGGCTATTATTGTAAAAGTCGATAAATTTATCATACATAATAGTTTGTGATTAAATGACAGTGTAAAACTATCAGTGTATGATCTTTTTCTCATAATATCTAAGATGATTTTTAATATATTATATGAAAATAAAATTCTTAATTTTAAAGTGATGATTTCTAATCGTTGATGTATCAAAATTAAACTCAATTAAAAAAATCATATTGTCACACTTACGAGCCATTCACGGTGTCCTTGAAAGCCTTCAATGTCAAGAAGCTTGACTGCAACAGGCTGTGCCTTCAAAGCCTGCCTCAAATTGTCATCTATGTAACCCTTATGCACCGTTCCAAACCCGCCTTCACCCAGCAAGAAATTACTCGAAAAATTCTGGGTTACGGCACGCAGCTCACTCAGCTGAAAATCACACAAATCCGAACCAAAAGACTGCGCAAGATCTTCGTTGATTCGCGCCGACGACGAACGGCTGAGATCAGAGAAAGACAGCCTCCTAAACGATGGCAAAGGGGCTATGTCCTTTGACAAATCCGAACGGGATGGCTTGCACCTGCTGAAGTTTCTAAAGATGGTTTGGTCCTCCGTGGAGCAGCAATTTGCCGTGAAGGGTCTCCATGGCTTTGATGGCTGCTTCATTTTCGACGGTCTTGTGGGAACGGGGTACTGATGTGTTGTGTTGTGTTGTGCCCAATATAAGTACCAAGATCATATAATATACCATAAAGTTTTTCTATGTGATAGAGACGGAGGAAAAGATATTCTTTCTTCAACTGCTCTAACCACTCTAGTAATTTTTGGGGGGCATTATGTTGTCATATATGTTTTCTTATATACGTTATCTTTTGTTCTTAATTTAGTTTGGCATCTAAGTGGTGTCTTCATGCAGAATACACCAATGTCTTTTTGCCTTTTGGTACGTAGTATTAGGTCGACGCGAGTCAGGGTACCTTTTGCCTTCCCTTAGTTGTTCCTGGAAGTGGAGGCAGTAATGTAACGAGGACTAGGCTAGCTAGAAAATTAAAACTATTGTGTATTTTCCATTTTGTCTATGATTAATTTGATGCTAGTTTGTGTTATGTATTTTGTTTTTGGTAATTAAACAAAATAACTATATAACATATTTAACTTAATCCTCAAGGTTGGAAATTATAGATCAGTCCAAATCATGATTGACACGGATACTGGCATTTATGCTGTTTGCCAGTATGAAAAGTTTGATGTATATTTTTGAGTATCTTAAATGAGTGTATTACAAGAAGTTATTGGTTATAATTAAAAATAAATTTAGACAAAACAGGTCATGCACTGATAATGTTATGTATAGTTTTATACTGTCATCCAATTACAAGCTACTATTTATTGTAAGTTTGTTGACTTTTATAATAAATATTTTAAAAGTTATATTAATAGTTATTTCTGATTGGTTGACAGTAAAAACTTTTTACACTGACAGTGCATGACCATTAAATTCAAAAATTTAATGAGAAGTTACTAATTTTAAACTCAAGATGTTATATTATACTTATATACCTCTACTAATTCTAATCGTGGCCAGGTGGCCTAGGATACATTAATTTAAACCGTAAAATATTTTTGATTGGATAGACCTTATCTGATCCATAAGGAGAATTGTGCCTAATAATATGGATGATGCTATTCTAACATCCATTCATAATTTATATTAACAGATATAATTAACAAAATTAATCGCACCCCTTACAATGAATATATATGTCTCTAATGATTTGGTAACCTAAGTAACGTATAAACCACAATAGTGACGAAGGGAATGATAGCATCAATTGTGTCTTTATTCAGAAATACAACTACTGGCAAGTAATAAATGGTGCTAAGCGAAGAGGAGCAGTTGCATGTTGAAGTGCTGGATAAGGTATTAAACAAGCTAGTCCAAAAAGTCATTATAAAAGAGAAACTAATTAAGCAAGTAAAATTCAACTACCAGATACAAAAGCATCGATCAATCTAATGTTAATTATGTCAAACCTTTGAAAACGTTGGTCAGGGCAGTATCTTTTGAATCACTTTCAACCTAAATATATTTGCCGTTCATACTATTTTGACTGATCCACATCAAGCCATGTTTATGGTGCTATCTTGGACGACATTTCTAGTATTATGAAATGGGACTGGTCTAATGTCGATATCAACAACGATATTCGTACGTTTTATACAGTATTTTTACATTTTTTTTTTCTAACTTATTTTTCTCTGCCCTTCTCTTTGTATTACATCACTGTCATCACATCATTTATCATACATTTCACTTCTTTCTCTTCTCTTTCAGTCTCTTACTAAATACCTGTATACACCCAGAAAGTGTGTGCATATCATTTTTCCTATTGATATTTATCAAATTCGATGCTCTGGTGACTGTTGAGAACTCAATCCCCTGCGCCTGATATGTCGACTCAATTGGTGCTTCCTTTTCGAGAGACTAGCCTCTATTATTTTTCCCTCTTCAACACTAAAAGATTTAACTCTGAAAATGCTTCATATCCTTCTATGTTCTAGGTGTATATTAAATTAATCCCCAAATTGCTTTCACTAGAGTTGTAGGAGACAAAATGATTTTATTTGCAACTAAACGTATTATGTATGCTTTAATATAATTAAGGAAGTGGGTTGTTAGTGTTGTTTATATACATATATATACATTATCCAACTACGAAAATGTGGTAGCTATATTGCTAGTCATCCACTTGCTCTAATGCAGTACTGTATATATATTGAATTTAATTTTTGCTAAAATTAACATTATTTAACATAAGGATTTGTTTCTAAATTTTTAATTAAAATACTTCTGTACATTTTTATTTTGTTAATGAAATAAACGTGAATTACACAATAAAAGATAACACCCTCCTATTCCAACGAAAGAGTCAGAAACATATTATACAGTGAAATTATGATCTTTGACCTTTATATAACATTATGCTCCGTTGCCTATTGGTAGTAACTAGGAAATCACTTAGGGTCAGTTTGGCAGGAAGGAAAGAAATAGATGAGAAATAGAGTGAAAGAAATAGAGAAGAGAAAAATAGGTGAATAAAAATAGGTGAGAAATAGATGTGTTTGGTTTAAGAGAAATAAGAGATAAATAGAAAAATTAATAAAAAAATTGAGTCATAGGACCAATAGTTGACTATTGTATATTCATGGTTTTCAATAATTGACTATTGCATTTTATGGTAGTTTAAAACCTCCACAAAATGTTAAAAACTGTCAAAAATTGACACTTGTTAACGTTTTTTAACAGTCAGAAGAAAAAAATCGTCACAAATTGTTGCAATACAGCTCTCTCTTCCTCATTTCTGCATATTTTAGTACAGAAATAAAAAGTGGTAAGGCCCACCTTGATTTTCTCACAGTTTTTTTTCTCTCCTTCCTACCAAACAACCATACACAGTAATTTCTTACCTCTCTCTCTCATTTTTCACTCATTTCCCTCCTACCAAACAAGAGGTTAGAAAAACTAGCCCTCCGAAAAAGAATGACACGGATATATGTAAACAACAAATTTTGGTCATCTAGAAAAGAAAAAAAGGCTTATCAAGGCCCCCAAATTAACCTAACATCTTTGATCCTTGATATTAGTTATTAACATTTTAACTAGTTACAACTTTGCAATTGAGACGCTCCTCGTCTGATGCCTTGTTCACCTTGTTCTCCTGTACCGTAACCCGAAACGTGCTAGAATCTGTGACTTTAGGGGTGTTGTATGCTTATTTTCCTTTTCTACGTGGTTTGTGGTTGAAAACCCAAAACTTCACTGCTCTTTGCAAACATGGCCTCATCATGTTGCAATTTGCAATTTGTTTGAAATCAGTCAATACGGGTACAGGTGATGAAACCAACCCGTTTGGTTACCAAGTTTTAAACACACTATAGATTGATTTCCAGTATGAACTTTAATTGTAACATTGTAAGTTTTATAGTCAGTTTCTTATACTCTTCAATAATTCAGTGGTTAAAGCGAGTGGTCAAATCAGCATATATCTGCATCATCCTTAATCTTTTCTTCCATGATTTCTCCTAAGTCGTGTATTGCTACAGTTAAATTTGTCCCTTAATGCGCTGTCAGCTATGCGCAATTTTGATAGCCACTAATCTCCTGAGTAAATATAGAGCATGCAAGCTGCACACTTTTCTGACTGCAACGTTAACTGCATATTCAAACAGAAACCAGAGTTAATTAAAGCACGCGTTTGCTAATTTTCTTTGCATCACAAGTAATTATCCATTATTTATTCCTATGTTATAAATTAAAATATATGTGTTGGAGAGTAAGACTTTCACTCACCTCAATCACTTTTGTCTAAGTGTTTCTTTTGCTGGTGTTTGAGTATGAGATTTTAGGTTCAAACTTCAAACTCCTCCTTTAACACTTCGTTAATTTCTCTCTCCATTTTGCATGCCACCAAGAGAAAACATAACCACTAAATTTTTGGTATATTTAGATAGTTTGTAATTTATTTTTTTAGCTTTTCTTTTTTTAAAAGAAGATGGAATAAATATATTTGACAAAGAAGCTTTTAATTTTTTTATTTTTTTTTAAAGTTAGGTTCTCTTCTTCAAACTCTCTTCTCTTTCTCTTCCCCCTCCCCCTCCCCCTCTATCTCTTTCTCCTTTCTCTATAAACAAACTTGACATGTATCATTATCTCACTATTTATTCTTTTAAATCCCAACTTTAAAATAGAAATATATTATACTGATAACTTTTTTAAAAAGGTTAGAATCTCATGCATGCAGTGATAAAGTCATTATAGAGGATCTATTCCCTCTTCTCTCTTTTGCTTTTTCTGGTTCTCTCCTCTCTTTCTCTCTCCCCATGCTCTCTCTCTCATTCTTTCATTGCCCTCTCTCTCACACTCTCCTCTTTCTTACTCTTGCTTTCTTTATCTCTTGTTCTCTCATTTCTCTCTCTCCATGCTCACTCTAGAGTCATATTTTTTAAGTTACAATAAATGAAAACTATGAAACAACTTTTACTTTGTTTTTACAACTTTTATTTTAAACTTTAATTTAAAATAACTTTTAGGCCAAAAAAATTAGACCAAATGTAGTTAACTTTTTTATTTAGTATTTTATGTTTAATTCAAAAAAAAATCAAGCATAAAATAATTAAACAAAGGTAGATATTATCATTTAAATAGTATGTAATATAAGAATACTAAAAAATTTCACAACTAGAGTATATTCACTAAGAGCATATATATAAAATCAAATCAATGATATGATTGGTTTTTTATCAATTCAACAAACATTATTAGGATCCTAATGTGATTTTAGAATAGATTTTGACTTTGTTTCTATTACATTTCTTCTTTTCCATATTCGACTTCCTTAAAGGGAACAATTCACTTTAAAAAGTAAAATAAATAATATTAGTCGTTGGTGAAAAAATCAACAATTGATGTTATAGGTGTTCTTTCTCTCTACCCATGCTCTCCCTCTCTCTCATTCTCTCCTTGCCCTCTCTCTCTCGAGCTAGCAAGCTCGAATAGCTGGCAAAAAAGGCTGGGCTGGGCCTTTAAAAGGATGGCCTAAAAGAAACCAGACCTTTTCAGCCCAACTTGTTTAGCCTAACGGGCTAACTAGGTTCAGGCCAGGCTGGCCTGGTAAATCAATAAAAAAATTATAATATATGTTAGGTGAAGTAAGAAGTGTGAAATCGTGAGATAAGTAAAAAAAAAAAGGGTCGACCCTTGGCCTAGGCCTAAGGCCCAAGATTAGAAGGGGCCTCAAATATTAAAAAGTATATATAGCTGTGTAGTAAAGTTTTTAATATATTATTTTATATTGTTTTTATACATAGATTGAAATTATTGTCTCATTTCATGTCTCTTTTTATCTAAATTAAAATGTGACGTGTGATTAGAAAGTATCACTCTCTTAGTTGTTAGTTTTTTTTTCTGATATGTTATATTAATAAATTTATGTCAAGTGAATTTTTAGCTAATTGTGACATTAATATGTAATGAACTTATGATTATAGAGTTAAAGTGTTTGCCTTTTTAACGAGATATGAAACATAAATCAAAAATCAAATTATAAAAAAATTTAAACTAAAAGTTACTATATTAATAAATAACAAAAATATATGTAAGCTTTAATCTGAAATGATGATAATTTGTCAATGATAGACCATAAGGACGAAATTAGAGCATTTTCTTTGAGGGGACCAAACATAAAATTATAATTTTAAAATTAATATATTAAATTTATCCAATAACTAAAAACTTCATAATAATTGACCACATATCAAAAAAATCAAATTTATATAAATTGAACAAAAGATTCAAGACTATAATGTGGTAGCAAAAAAAAAAAAGAGATTTAGTTTTTAAAATTTATAGAAGCAATTCTAATAATAGAAAATCTTTATTATATTTAGATATCATTTAAAATTTTAAAAGCATAATTGACCCTCAAATTTCATTAAAACAAAATTTAATTTTTAACAGATTTGCTTCAAAAAATGAAATAATGTTCCTTTAATTTTTTTTTTTAAGAAACATTTAGGAAAAAAATAGAGAGACAGTAAAAATTTATTCGATATGTAAGTTGTTTACTTTTTGGAGAGAGATAGGAAAGGAGAGAGAGAAAATATACGATGTAATAAGAGATCTTATGAGAAAGAAAGAGAGAAATAGAAAGAAAAAGAAAATAAAAGAAGTTATAAGAAAGAAAATTGTATAAAATCATTATTGAAAAATTATTTATATATATTGTTTGTGTGTGTGTGTGTGTGTGTGTGTGTGTATTGTTCTTTTAGAGAGTGATCTTATATATAAATATGTGTGTCTGTGATTTTTTTTGGAGCGTAAATTGAATGATAGTCAATAATATAGGAGCAAATTAAACGAAAAATATGATATATTTTTTTGAGATTTGTTAAAACTATGTTATTCACTTAATATAATAAAAATGTAACTTTTAAAACGAAATTATGTGTCTATCTTTTATGCAATATCTATTAATATTTATAAAGTTGTTGTCAAAGAGAGAAAACTTTTTCCACCTAAAGTAAAGGCAATTCTGACAATTTATTTTGTAATTTCTGCATTTATTCTTTCAAAATGCTATTAAATGCATTAACCATTGAAAACGGAAATTGTGCATTAACCCTTGAAAAATGAAAACTGTGCACAAAGATCATTCATATACCCTTATATATCCTATATATACTGGGGGTGTTTTTTGTATTGATAACGTTTCCTCTTCTCTACTTTTTTACATTGCCTTAATTGTCCCAAAACACATAAGCATTTTAGGTTTTTTTGCTTTTGTTATTCTTACTTCTTATTATTTAATTGTTTGTAATGGGGTATTCATTTGAAATTTTTTTCTTTCTATTTCTCGTACTTTTACTTCTTCTTATTCAAAGTTTGCGCTTTATTTATTTTTGTTTTTCTTATTTGTACTTCTTCTTATTATTATTTATTTTTTGCAGACAGGCAGAATGTTTTTTCAGTGATGGCTAGAAATAATTTACAACACAAAAAGGATTACAGGAGGGTCAATTGTTGAAGTTGCATAGTTTGAATGATCCTAATTTACTTTTAGTTGGTGTTTTAGATAATTAGAAAAATTCCTAATAGAGAGATATTATTTGGTTGTAATTTTGAATGTCACATGCAACACTGTGGGATTAAGTTGTTGTCCTTTTGGATTATGCTTATAAATTGGAATAAAATGTTCATGTTTTATTAATTTATTCTTTAGTTACAAATATTGAAATTAGAGCTGTCAAATTGGGCGGACGGGCCCGGGCCATTGCTCTTTAGTGGGTCGGGCCAGGCAAGGCGGGTTTGTGTTCGGGCCTCTTTTTTTTTGCACAGTCTAGCTCTATGCAGGCCATCGGACCAATTTGACCTGAATTTTTTTTAGATTTATTAACATTGTTATTTATTTTAATTACTATTTTGTTTGCAAAAAATTATATAAAATTAAATTATTTAAATCATTATTAAATATTTAAAATTAAATTCTACATACTTTCTAATATAAATTAATATTGTTATTCATATATAATTGACTTAATTACTCAATAGTCTCATTAAAAATATATCTTTAAACGAATTTTATTTACAAAATAAAGTACCCATGTTAGCTTTTTTTTTTTACAAACATGTATGACCCTTTCTTTTTAATTTTTTTAAATATATTAATATTTTTTATTTAATATATATATATATATATATATATAACCGTTGCATACTATTGCTGCGTTGCAAACAGTTTTATATATATACATTTGCACTAATGCCTGGAAGCAGTCCGTGACAATGTTATAAAACTCAGCTCGAACCAGAAACTGGTTATATGGCCGGTCTAAGTAGCATATTCGATCGAACATGCATGCAACTCGGTATAACTCGGCTGACGCAGTCGATTTTTTTAAAAAACCAGTGACCCAATGTAACACCTGTTTAATTTTAAATATAATTCATATTAATTTAGTTATTAAGTTTAAGTAAATAAAAATGCGTGTAAAATTTTTTCCAATTTTAAAAGACATTCCAAACTTAACAGATTTGGAAATGGTAATAAAATATGAAAGATATATACATATATTTCATAAAACTGTACATCATGGTTTGAGTAATACATAACAGTCAGAAAACAAAAGTACATCGAAATACATATACTACCTAACCCACTATATATATAAAAAAAAGATCCTATACAGAGCAGTATTTATCTACCCTATCCCTTATACAAAAGAAAATACTATAGGTCTTCAGGTCTTCCCCCGTTGAGATGTTCTCTATCTCGTACTCAGCATCACAGAGCATTAATGTCGTCTTCAATAATCACGACCAATCATACACAAAAGAAAATAATGGAGTGAGATGTTTTGTTCTAAAATCACTTTTACATGTGCGGTAGAAAATCTACCATAAAACAAAGATAAAACACAACTGACAACACAAGAGATCCTAAGGTTCATTCTAAGTTATATCTGACTACCCTTGATTAGGTATGGATCCATACTTCCCATTAGTGGGTAATAGTTCTCAACAGAACCTGGGAAGTGACTGGGAGTACATATACCCCTCTCAACACCATCACATGGTACAATCCTCGTCATCATTGAGGAACAAAATAACAATTTAGGATATCCATTTATAGAGGTATACTCTCAAACCAATCCTGGAATGCTGAGCAGTTGTCAGGGTTATCGAGTTTGGTCAGGCGAATATCCCGGCTCAAGGGCGCTACCCTGGCCATTGGGACTTTCACCACTCGATGCCTACCCCCAAGACCTCCGCAAGTGGGTCCCTGCCTTTCATTCCTCAGCGTACCAAACTGTGGCTTCCCTAGCAGGGTGTCATGCCACTGCATGTCACTTGCTTTACATTACTCACTAATTTATCACTTTCTAATTTCTCAAACAGAGGTTTCCCTGGTCTCATTTAATTTGAGCACCAGTATAATCAACATTTCTGCCTTATTTTGCAGAAATTGCACTATACCAAAAGAATAACGATATAACAATTATAGTATAATTACTAAAATTTTGGCAGAATAACAACTAAATAAATGCATTTTGATTTCTAAATTTGAGCAGAGTAACAGCTTAGTAAATGTATTTTTATTTTCTAAAATTGAACAGAGTAACAGCTTAGCAAGTAAAATTTAATAATTTAAATTTGAGCAGAGTAACAATTTAATAATCATGATTTAATAATTTAAATTTGGGCAGAGTAACAACTTAGTAAAAATTAAAGTTTAACTTTAAACAATAATAACAATACTAAAATTAAAGCCTAAACGGGTTTAGGGGAAAACCCTTCCTATCAACATGCAAAGTGAAAGTAATTTAGAACCAACCCCACTCCCCCATTACCTCTAAGATAGTTGATGAAGAGGATGGAATTGTTGGTGCAAAGCTTCTAGGAGGAGAAATTCTACTAGTTGAAAACTAGCAAATTTTAACATAAAAACTAGACAAAAAAAATATTTTAGAGAGAGAAAACTTTAGAAAGAGAAGCTCTCTAGCTTGGGAGAGGAAGGATGAGTGAAAATCTGAAAACTTTGAGGCCTATTTATAGAAGAAGGAGGGGGGTTAGGTGTCCAAATATTTACATCATCCATTATGTCACCATTATGTCATAAATCCAATTTTTATTTATTTTTAATCCAATTTAGGGACACATATCTCAAATAGGTGGTGAATCACCTATTTTAGGGTTGGGGACGTGCTCCACCAGCTGTCCCAAGCCTCCATGTGTCAAATTTTATCTGTAGGTGAATTAACCGGTACCGACAAAACGCCTAAACTTGAAAAAAATAGATTTTAATATCAAAATAATGTATTTTAATGCAAAACTGGATAAATACATTAATTTTCATCAAAAATAAATTTCTAATAATAAATTTTAATTTTTATTAATTTGTTTCAAATTATGTCTTTATTTTATATTTTTAAGCTAGAAAATTCATAGAAAATCCATTTTAATTCAATAAATACCAAAATTTGTATCAAAATTATAAAATTAAATATTTTACCCATAATTAAACTAAAACTACTATTTTCACCCTTTTTGAATGTCAAACCAGTACTGGCTGGCTTATTAGACACGTAAGGGCATTTTGGTCATTTTACACAGAAAATCCAGAAAATTCCCAAAAATTCCCAAAATTATATTTAATATATATGACATAGTTCCAAGCTCAAATTGACATTTTAATGTCAATTGAATCTTTTCCTCATGTCAGTTCTTAATGTTGAGAAATAGGGATAAAATTGTCATTTTCTAATTTCTCCGGGCTCCGGCTCGGAAAAATTATTAAAAATAAAGATTAAATAGCTCTTGAAATTTGAGTAAAATGGTCGGAGTCAGAATTTCAAAATTCCTTTCCGATTTTTCAGAATTGTATTGCTAAATATTATAAAAAAGCAGTGGAAGTATTGAAATAGGATTATTATATTTTTCACTACTTTTCTCTCAAAATAAAGTTTTTATAATGAGAGATATTTAATATAAAATTTTCAAAATATTTTGAGGTCAAGAAGTCTCCGATTGGTTCCAACAGTCAACCAGGGGTATTTTTGTCATTTTACAAAAATTATCTCAATAAATTCTAGAAAAATTTCTAAAATTATTATTAATTGTTCTAAATACATTGATGACTTAAAAACAATTTTTAAACATACAGAATAATTTAATATACAAAAGTAGGGGTGTTACACCCAACGTTTTACATAAACTAGCCGTGTCACATATAACTCTCATATCTCTGCCACACCGTCTGACTTTAGCATCTTTCAGCAACGAAGGATCTCTTGTAGTTTTTTGTGAGATCGCTCGATGACGTAGAGGCTGGTGTAGTAGACAATGATGGTGACACAGTGGTTGAAATCCAATAACAACTTGCCGGAGAGGGGAGAGCTAGAGAAGGAATGGCATAAGAAGATTAGAAAAAGAAGGTATGAAATGAAAAAGAAGTAAAGAAGTAATTGAAATGGTGCTAGAAAAACAAAACTGAAAGTTAAACGTTGGTTTTTAATTTTGATTTAAAATTTGAATATTATTGAAAAAAGTGAGGAAAGTTGCACAACTACACTACCCCTTATTTACCGTTTTAATAATTAATTACCCCAAGTCCCAACCCCAAGTTTCAGACTCCCAAGTCCCAATATTATAATATATATTTGTTATAGTATAATATATTTATATATTAATATATATACAGATTTATACATAATAGAAAGCACCGACAATAATATATATTTATTATAATTTATACATTAATATAATATAGTAATTATCATACAAATGAGCACATAAAAAGCAATATACGTGTATATCATATACTAAATTATTTTGATGATGAATAGATTTTATATATATATATATATATATATATATATATACATATATACATATATATACATATATACATATATATACATATATACATATATATATATATACATATATACATATATATATATATATATTATATATATATATATATATTATATTAGTTCATATCATTCGACCATTGACTCACTGGCTCGACCAATAGACCCATTAAATCAGTACCTTGACAAGTCGATAACTGGTCCGGTTTTGATAACATTAGTCCGTGATGCTGCTGCTTTCCTCGGTATATATATATATACCGGGCCAGCTCGGCCCGGGCCCAATTAGCCTGTCGGGCCAAAATGGCCTGATTTCTTTTGGGCTGTTTTCTTTAGCCCACCATTTTTGCTGGCTAAATGAGTTGGCCCATCGGGCAGGCCTATTTTGATAGCTCTAATTGAAATAATATAGATTAAATAAATCTTAAAATTTCAATTTAGAAATCTATTAAGCATTGTTCAATTAAATAATTATTTACATTATGTTTAATAATTATTAATAATATTAATGAGAGAGAAAATTATGCTATATAGCAATAACATTATAATCACATGGTCCTATTAAATAATTATAATTATTTACATAATAGATTAAAATATTAATTTATTATTTTTATTATTATATTATTATTATTATTTAGAGTAATTGAAGATTTGGTTATAATTGTGTTATAATTTTTATTATTTAAAGTAAAGCACTGCACAAATTTTAAATAATTAAAGAAATTGGTTATAATTATGTTGAAATTAGCAATTTATTTATAATTACGTTATTTAGAGCATCAATGTTAAAGTTAAGAATGGATAAGTACTTTCACCAGAAACAAATTTAAAAGAAATGTTGGGGAATTACAACTTAATAAGGATTTAATTAAATGGAAACAAATTTAAAATATATGATGGGAAATTTTTTGTGATTTTCATAATATTTACCTTCAATAAAAAAATTCATATTCTTATCATTATAAGAATCTAGATGAGAACAAAAAAAAATAGATATCTACAAAATAAATAGGGGATGACAATATATAAATGTATAATCAGATACGTATATGTAATTTTTAAAGATATCAATATAAAATTGACCGCTAAATAAAGATATTACAAAATTATATTTATGTGGTACATAAAATAATAAAAAATATAATTAAAATATCATTATATATTATTTAAAAGATATATTTTATTTTTGATATTTTTTTAGAATATTAATTAAAATATTTTATTACTTTTTTTATTAGAATATTAGATTAGATATTAGAAATATTAGATTAGATAAAATATTAGTAATATTAGATTAGATACAATATTGGTAGTATTTTAGTAATATGTTTTTATCTTTTACAAAAAATGATAATTCGCAATTTTAGTTACTTCTTTTATTTTATGAAAATGTTGGATAAATTTTTGCTATTTTTTATTAGAATATTAAATAAATATTTTATTACTTTTTTTATACAAATATTCAATTACTAATATTACTAACATGTTTAGATTACTAATTACGTTATTTAGAGCAATACTATTAAAAATTTTATGATTTACAGTAATTATGGATAAAAACATTATGTTTATTAATCTTTCTTTTATAACTTAAAGTAAAGAAACATTAGGGAATTCCTCTCTCCCAAAGAGTCTGCCAAAACTGAAAAATCTCATTCAAAATTATGGGTGATACTGTGATTTGATTTTTAGGTGAAAAGTTGTGGAAATTAAATTCAAAATAAGCAAAAATTATTAGTATTTAATAATTAAAGATAAGTAATTCAAGTTTAAAATATTGAAATCACACTAAATTAAGGATTTAATTATTTATTTATTTTTCTTCTAATATTAGTATATACT
Source organism: Spatholobus suberectus (assembly GCA_004329165.1). Classification (NCBI taxonomy): domain Eukaryota; kingdom Viridiplantae; phylum Streptophyta; class Magnoliopsida; order Fabales; family Fabaceae; genus Spatholobus; species Spatholobus suberectus. The sequence continues at coordinate 75,659,558 of CM014730.1, read as the reverse complement.
TATTATGTTTTAAATTTTTCATATTTATGTTTTTAAATTAATACAAATTATTTTAGCCTTACCCATATTTTGCCCGAGCATTGCATAGGTACATACACTAATATATTTATATTTTCAAATACTTGTATATAAAAGGCCCTATCTATTGTTTGTCCCAGGCCCATAAAATGTCCAGCCCTGGTAAAAATAATAATAATAATGCTAAATTACTATTTTGGTCTTTTATCTTTTCACGAAATCCTATTTTGGTCTTTTATCTTTTAAAAAGTCTGTTTTGATACTTTATCTTTTAAAAACATCCTATTTGGTCCTTCTACTAGTTTAAAATTAACATTGTTAATAATTTAAAGATAATGAAAATTTTTAACCACCACATAACATTTTTGTCCTTTTCCCTTCTTCGTCCTCCCATCTTCGTCTTCCCATCTCTCTCTCTTCTTCTTCACCTCCCTCCCTCTGCTGGGTGTGGACAGCGATGATGGGTGGCGAAGCAATGGTGCTGGTCAGTGGTGCGAAACTGTCACACCTTGCAAAACCCCCACTACTTCGCCACCTCTACCGCTCTACCACCCACCACCGTCATCCATGCCCAACAGAGGGAGGAAGGTGGCGGTGAAGAGGAAAATGAAGAAGAAGAGGGGAAAGAGAGGTGGGAAGATGAAGAGGGGAGGAGGAAGAAAGGGAAAGAAAAAAATATTTTGTGGCGGTTAAAAACCGTCATTATCTTTGAATTATTAACAATGTTAATTTTAAACTGACTGAAGGACCAAAATAGTACGTTTTCAAAAGATAAAGTATCAAAACATACTTTTTAAAAGATAAATACTAAAATAAAATTTTGCAAAAAGATAAGAGACCAAAATAATAATTTAGCCTAATAATAACAACTGCTGAGCCACAGCACGCCCGTGCAATTCCCACCTTCCCTTTCCCATTTTTAAAAAATCTAGACGCCTCACCAGTGAATTGCCATTTAGCTTAGAAGCCTCTGAAACATTTTTTTATGGTTTAATTCATTGGCGATTTGCATTTCCCCTATCCATAATGGTTTCTTCTCCTACTTTAAATATAAAAATTACTGGAACAATAAACCCATCGTTAACAATATGCATGAGGTGGTGTGGCTTTTATTCGTGAAAGGTGTGAAATATGTGTTTTGGAAGTGCCCCTTTTAAGAGCACAGAATCACTAAATATTTTAAATATTTTTTTTACAAAAAAAATAATAAATACAATAGACAACAACCTTAACTAGTGTAAAAAATAAAATAAAAATAAGGCTAAATTGGCCTGCTGTCTCGGTGGCCCAACTAGGGCCAAGCTCTACTAGAAAAAATGCAACCTGCAGAGATACCGGGCCAGCCTGATTGTACACATTGCCCCGAGCAAGCCGGGCCAGTCTAGGCCAGCCATTTGACAACTCTCTCTCACTCTCCTCTTTCTTGCTCTTGCTTTCCTTATCTCTTGTTCTCTCATTTCTCTCTCTCCATGCTCTCTCTTGAGTCATACTTTTAAGTTAAAATAAATGAAAATTATGAAACAACTTTTATTTTATTTTTAAAAACGTTATTTTAAATTTTAATTTTAAAATAAGTTTTAAGCCGAAAAAATTAGACCAAACCTAACCTTACTCCTTATACTTACCTTCTTTTTTATTTAGTATTTTATGTTTAATTCAAAAAAAAAATCAAGAATAAAATAATTATACAAAGGTAGATATTATTATTTAAAAATTATATAATATATAAGAATACTAAAAATTTCACAACTAGAGTATATTCACTGATAGTATATATATAAATCAAATCAATGATATGGTTGGTTTTTATAATGTGATTGTAGAATAGATTTTAACTTTGTTTACCTCTCACTTCTATTACATTTTTTTTTATTTCAAATTCCACTTTTCTAAAGTGAACAATTCACTTGAAAAAGTAAAAGGTTAAAATAAAATTTTGGTCCATTATCTACATTTTAGGTTTTAGTTTGGTTCCTTAAGTTTTAAAAGTTTCACTTTGATCCCTTATAATGCCTCTATTAGACCAAATTGGTTCTTCTGTTAATTTTTGACACTAACAGGTATCAATTATAGCTGACGTGGCATCTCTCACAGTTTTCACGTGTCACCATGTTGACCAAATTTGTGTTGTAAATTAACGAAAGAACCAATTTGATCTAACAGAGAAACTTTAACAACCCAAAGTGAAACTTTTTTAACATAAGGGACTGAAATTCTATTTTAGCCAAAGTAAAATAAATAATATTAGTCATTTGTGAAAAAATCAACAATTGATGTTATAAGTGCGGAGTATGCCGATAACTAATCTTTGTTGGAAAACCTGGCTGACCACATTTAGTAGGATCTCTCCTCTCAACCTCATTTTTTCTATCCACAAGACTTGAATCTGAAACCTTGCTTAACAGATCCGAGCTCAATGTCACTCAAACCAACATGTTGGGACTTATACTCATACTCATTTTATAAGAGTCAAATTCTTTTTCTTTTTTTTTCAATTTCTTTTTTCTTTTTAAGCTAAATTGCACTTTTGGTCCCCCTATAATTCTCAATCCACAATTTTGGTTCTCTTATTTTTAATTCTGCAATTTCAATTCGCCAATTTTTAAAAATTCACGATTTTGGTCCTCTTAATTTTAATTCTGCAATTTTAGTCCACCAATTTTAAAATCTCAATTTTAGTCCCTTATTTTTAATTCTGCAATTTTAGTCCTTTGATTTTTAAAAATTCATCAATTTTGGTCCCCCTATTTTTAATTCCATGGTTTTAGTCCCCCAAATTTTTAAAATCTGCAATTTTAGTCTAACAATTAAATGTTCATTCGTTGACTGTTAATGTCTCAACGTTGACTATGACATAGCATTAGTCTGTTAAATATTATTTGCCATGTATTCAGTCTAATGTCACATTATAATTAACGTTAAGGCATTAACGGCCAATAGATGAACATTTAACGGTTGGACCAAAATTGCAAATTTTTAAAATTAGGAGACTAAAATCGCGAAATTAAAAATAGAAGGAACAAAATTGTGAATTTTTAAAAGTAGAGGACTAAAATTGAAAAATTAAAAATAAAGGGACCAAAATCGTATATTTTTAAAAATTAGAAAACTAAAATCGTAGAATTAAAAATAGGGAGATCAAAATCACAAATTAAGAATAATAAAGGGACCAAAAAAACAATTTAGCTTTCTTTTATAATGCTCTTTATTTTTTATTAAATCATTAATGATATCTCCCACTTTCTTTTTCTTCTTTTTTTTTTCTTTTCTTTTTCTTTCTCTTCACCTATCACACACTTTCATCAGACTTGTGCAAAAATCATAACTTTTCAAATCAAACTTGATTCTTAGAATGTAATAACTTCACAATATTGATATTTTTACGCTCTTAATTTTTTTTATCTTATTTTATACTTATTTTTATGGTAAAAAGAAGAGAGAAAATTTGAACGAGACTCTCTCTTCGGTCTTTCCTTTTTATCATAAAAAATTACATTATTCAGCTACCAACTTGTTATGGTAACTTGACAATCATCATGTCTAGTGTACTTTTTACATTTGATTTTTCAGAAATAACTTCTAAAAATACAATTAGACACTAAAGGTGAAAGTTTTCATTAAATCTAACCTCTATTAATATATTTAGTGCATTTTTTAATAGGCAAAATTTAATTACAATTCTTTAAATATTTTTAGTAGTTTCTTTAATTAAAAATTTAATACTACTTTTTTGAAGTAAAATTTCAATTATAATTAAAGAATAACATAATCTAAAAAAAGTGCAAAATGAATTTTAGGATTAAATATTTTTTTGATACTCATAAAATAAGTGAATTTTAATTTTGGTCTCTAAAATATTTTTCTTTAATTTTCATTCCTCTAAAATTTAAAATCATTAGTTTTAATTCCTATAAAATAATGAGAAAATAGACTATGCACTGACAGTGTAAAACAATTTTACACTGTCATCCAATCACAACCCACCATATATGGTAAGTTTGTTAACTTTTATAATAATTACCTTAAAAGACATACCAATGGTGATTTCTAATTAGTTGACAATGTAAAACTGTTTTACACTAATAGTGCACAGCTATTAAACTCTAAAATAATTGAATTTTAGTTTTGATTCTTGTAAAAAAAAAATTCTTTAGTTTTTAATACTTCAAAATTTGAAATAATTCTTTTTTTTTTAATCCTTAACATTTATTTTAAGACAGATAAATAACATTTATTTTAAGACTTAAATTAAAAAAATGTTTGGGAGTCATGAATTGGCATAACACTATATACGCATTATTGAGTACCACTTGAGCTGACCACGTGACCCTTCTATTAGATATATAAGCAATTAATTGATGTCGGTAAGAACCAAAAATATTGTTTTTAATTAAATTTTAGAAAAATAAATTACAAAGACCAAAATAAAAATTTACTCATTTTTATATAAAACAAAAACATATTTAACCCTAAATATTATCTTTTCTTTTTCGATATTTGACACCTTCAACATAAAGGCGTTTACTAAAGATAATTGTTTGATAATATGAAATCCGTTGCGACAGAAACTATACATCAAGATACACCTTAAATTTCTGTCAAATCCTAATTTTTCTCATGTTTCGTCAAAATTTCCTACGGAAGTTTCTCATAGCATGCAGGTATTCTCTTTACTAAAATGCTAATGACATTTTTTTTTATTTTTTATGCGTGGGCATATGGCTTAGAAAACGATAGACCTTTTTTATACTCTTAAATTTATTCAAAACAAAGGATAACATTTTAGCTTATATTTAAAAAAATAAAAAATAAAAAAACCTTCAAATTAAGAACCTTTGTTATTAACAATAGAAACTTAAAATTGATTCAAGAAGTGAAGCTCTAATCAAAGTCAATGTTTGCATCACCAAAGAAGAATTGGATCACAAAATGTTACAACTATAACTTGACCATACACTTTTCAAAATAATTAGTATACGTTTTTCAAAAACAAAAAAGTATTCACAGATTGCAGATTTAAAAGAGAGAGAGACAGCTCATCCGAACCCTATGCATCTCTTTCGACCCTTTTTACTTTCTACCACTAATTTAAGGGGCTAGAAGCCAATTTTAATTGGTACATCAATTTATTATATATTTCATAAACGGCATAAACCTATAACCAAATGTAATTTCTATCCTCACAGGGTGAGTTGAGTCATTGATGAAAGCAAGTAGACATTTTTTCACATATATAGACAGTGGGACATTTCTCTTGGAACGATGGAGCTGGCAGACGAGTCCAACACAACTCTTTCGTGGACATGGTCAACATATGTATCTTCTTCGCTAGTTCCTTTTACGTCGCTAACTTGAATCCAAACGAACCCACCCAAAATCAAAAAGTAGATAACTACTTATCAAAGATTTTAACTCTGTCTACGTACTATTATCAACAATATTTTATGGTTATGTAAAAAACTAATTAGTTATTTTACTGTCTATACACTTCAGAATTTCTCGTAATTTCAACTTAGGAAAAGAAAATTCAGAGAAGGCAACAGAAATCAATAACTCACAAGCATTACTTAACATTTGCTTCTTTTTCGTCGTCCCTGAGAATTGATTTGATTGTAGAAACATCAATTCTAGCTGATTCCTGCTTCACCCATTGGACAACCCTCTCCGCTTCCTTGCTTACCCTCTCTTCCTCTTCCAACGCTTTCTTCAGCCTCTTGTCTTGTTCTTTGACCGAAAAGGTGCTCACGTCAGAGAGTATTTCATCATTCTTGCCCCACTCAACGTGTTCTGAACTCAAGACTCCACTGCCTTTGCCACTTCTTGCAACACTCTTCTTGGTGGAGAAGCAAAGCAACATGCTGATCCTTCTGTGTACTCTGGCTCCATCATGCAATTTTGGGGCATAATAAAACCAACCCTGCTATTTATTGAATAAACTTCGCGGACCGAATTTGATACCCTCTGACCTAAGTGGGAAACTGAAAAATGTCATGATGTGGAGTTGTTGAGGGTGAGGTTTTATTTGAAGAATGGTAAAGAAACAGAGATAAGAGAATTATTCTAGTAAGTGGGGTCTTCTTCCTTGTCAGCATGGCGTATGCTATATATAACATGTTTAACCAATTCCGTTGAAATTGTTATCATTGTTTGAGCTGGTGAAGCGTTTACGTCAAAGCTCGTATATGCATGTGGGGCGGCTAGTTGATTTTTTTTCCTAGCTTTGGTTGGAGATGGAAATAATTTAGATTCCTCGCGAGGAACTATTTTGTTAACTGATAAGGTTAATTTTAATCCCAAATCGTTACTTATTTTTTGTACATCATTTTTCTTATTAAAAAAAATAGTAAAAAGTTCCAATGGGATCCATTTTTTCTATTGCAATTGTTTCTCGAATACGGCGTTGCATTGCACCTCAACAACCGAGGTAATTAACGGGATAAAATACGGCCATAAACTTGCTTTTAAGGGCAATGGATAAAAAATCAAAAGAGAATTTTTTTTATTTAAAAATATAACATTTAACATCATTAATATATCTTTAATAAATACTTTTTATTTATTGATTTCCTAATTATTAACCATAGCAAGATCATTATTAAATAGATTATGTTAATTTTTAAATAAATAAAAAACCTATTTAGCTAAAAAAATGTTATATTTCACACTGTTCAAAAAAAGCCTTTAGGATCTAACAAGTGGGCTTATTTAAATAATAATAATAATGTTATTATTATTGCAATAAATTTTCATTATAATATTTTAATATTCTATACTTATTAATTTATTTAAAAACTTATTGGAGTACATATAAATTTAGGCTCATAGCCATTAACCTCTTTAAAAATAGGTTTGTAATTTATTTAAAAGTTATATTATAAAGTAAAATTTTAAATAAACATTCAAATCAAATTAAACTTTTAAAAAGTTATGTGAAATCTTAAGAAAAAGCTTATATTAAGCTAAGAGGTTAAGTTTGAGTCTTAAATTTAGATCAAATTCGGGCTTTTATTAAAACTAACCTAACACAACCATTTCCATCCTTTGATCAAGCATATTGATTTAGGGTGAGAAATGAACTAATGAATTGATTTGAATCATAAAAGTGGTTGGATTAAATCATAAGCAATCCTTAATTTATTTATTTTTTACACTCATTCTAATTCTATACTCTTTTTTTATTTATCTATTTCCTTCTTATCACATTATTCATTATATCTATAATTTTTTTTCTTTCCTATCTCTCTTTTCTTTCTGAAGATATGTACACCCTTTAGATGTAAAAATGTCATTTTGCAAAATATAAGTTGCATTTTTTCTTCAGGATAAACATTTAAATTAAATTGTTTATCACAAAAAATTATACGCTCTAAAAACATTAATATATATTACACTTTAATTTATTTTAATATAAATGAGTCTTTTAGGGACAATTTTTTCTTGGTTAGCTAACTAGCCAACTTTGAATTCCTATTTATTGAATTTAAAATTTTAGGAGATGAAACAAAAAAATTGGGTGAAGTATTAAATTAAAACTAAAAATAAGAATTCTTAAAGTTGATTTTATCTTTTAAATTCTAAAATCAATAATAAGATATTTAAATGAGTTGAAAGACAAAATATCTATGAAAAGCTCCCTATATAAAATTAGTAAGTTAGTTACTACTGCTGAAAAGTTTGTTTGTATGAAAATAAAGTAAATTGTAATATTTTTCATCTCTTATGAAAAAAAATATATAATTTAAAATTTAAAACAAAAATACAATTCGAACTTTTCTGACAAAATGGGGACTATAATTGACAATTCCCATTTACTTTTATTTGTTTATCTGGGATGAATGACGATTCACTTGAAAAGGACAAAAAGGACTGCATCGTGGATTTTTTGGGCATTATTTAAGACTGAGTTGAGACACAGTGAGCCTTTCATAAAATCTCCTAGCTGTTAGTTTCCAAACACAACCTTCAAAAAAAAAAAAAAAAAAGAAAGAAATCAACTGGCTTGTCCCTACTCCCTTTCCCAGACAGGAAGTGAAGTAGTGGGTCGGTGGGTCCCTAAGAAAGCGCGCGTGGCCCCACACTCGAAAACGGCTCAGTTAGCCGTTGTCGAGCTAAACCAGCTCACGCTGTTGCTGCTGCCACTCTTCCTTTTCCTTTTCACACACCCCAAACAAACAACATGATCACAGTAACAACAACACCACACTCCACAAACAAACCACACACACTCCACTGACTCCGCTCCCAGCAACAATGGTCGGATTCTACGACCTCTCCGACACCGACGAGTCCGCCGTCGAAGAAATCATCTCGCAGGCCCAAGACGCATGCGTTTTGGACCAACTCTCCGCCATCAACTGCTCCGCCACCACCGACTCCCTCCTCCCCACCCACCTCGAAACCCGTTTCCGCAACCTCAAATCCTTCCCGCCCACCAAACCCAAACCTCGCACCTTTTCTACCCTCTCTCCAACAAACCCCACTAACACTAACCCCCAAAGTCCCAATTTTTCGCCTTCCAAACAGAACCCACGTGCTGGGAAAGAGGGGCCCAGAGAAAAACCCAAAGATGGGTCTGTTTCTTCGCCCCCGTTTGGTTCCGCCTCTGCCTCTTCCCCTTCCTCTGAGGAAAGTTCGATGTTCAGGCCGACGCAAAAGGACGGTTCCAAACAGAACTCTGTGTCCTCGAACTCCCCTTCGCCGCCTCGGAGGAGGGGCTGTTTGTGGTTCTCTCCGAAGAAGAAGGAGAAGAAGAAAAGCAAGGAGAATTGGGGTGATGAGTTGTTGTCCGAATTGGGAAGCTTCTCCGTGAAGGAGCAGCGTAGGGTGCTGAAGAAGGCCATGAAGGAAGAAGAGAAGGTTAACCGCGAGGCTGAGAAGATCGTACAGTGGGCTAAGAGTACATCTGCCAGGATGAACCTTAAGGATGAACTCAGTGACGATGAATGAGTAGGGTACAAAGAATTGAATTTTGGGTTTTCTCTATCATTTTGCGCTTCAGATATATGAAGAAAATTAGTTGTTATAAGTTGTTGCAAAATATATTGTCTTATTTCTTTTTGGGGACAGTGGGACACCGTCAATTTCGTTTTACACTGTCCTTATGTTGTATTAGGGTAAATTCTACGGTGAATTATCAAATAGGTGATCCCGATAAATCATTTGATATGGTAGTTACTGTATAAACCGCCGATGCATTAGTTTGTGTTTACATCTATACAATATTTTACATAGTCTGGGGATCGGCCGTGTTACGATTATACATACAATGGAGAATGGAGATGTTTTGGCAATTTTATTTTGATCTCTTTATTTTAATAACTCAATCTTATTTTGATCTGATGATCTCCATAGTGTTAACGGTATGTTTAAATGCAATTACTTTATTGTAGCTTTACTATAGCTTGTATAGACTTGTAATTTGTTACAGATTAATAATCCTAGTTCGAATTTGGTGTTTGTTTTGGACTTCATCTCATGTGTCAAGGTTATAAATTAATGGCAAGCATAATTTTGTCCTTTTGGGTTGTTAAAGTATTTTTTTTCTTATACATTGCATTTATTTTCAATTGAGTTTCTGTGGGAAACAATTGTTTTCAATTATGTGCACAATCTTTTTTAATGCTGCCCTTTCATATACATTAAAAATAATTGTCACGTATGGAAATGAAAGTGTAATATTTCTGATCCTTTCATAACACTCTTCACTTTATTTTATTTATTTTAAATTCAATCTCGTCCTCGTACATGCGATTGCAAGTAATTGTTTTTATTGTCACATCAGCCACTATTCGGAGGAGCATGTTAATAAGAAAATCATCTAAACATGTGTGGTCTTTTAACTTGGGAATTTATCTTAAAAGTTAACATAATGAACAGGGAAACCATTAACGTTTCAGATTTTATTTTTTTTTGTTAAATTAATTAGTAGGTCCCTGAACTATTTATAAATTTTTAATTAAGTTTCTAAACTAAAAAAATTTGTTATTGAGTTTTTGATCTTATAAATTTTTTGTAATTAGATCTCTGATATTAGTTTATAGCAACTTAAAATTGTTAAAAAATGACAATTTGTGACGGTTTTAAAAACTTTAGGGATTTAATAAAAAAAACTTTTATAAGATCAAGGACTCAATTATATATTTTTTTTAGTTTAGGGACCTAATTAAAAATTTTTCAAATAATTTATCGACTTACTAATTAATTTAACTTTTTTTTTTCCTGTTCAAATGGACCTGTTGGCTGGCAGAGCCTCAGAGGCTACTTTCAGAAGACTCTTGGAATAGAAACTGAAATATTTATCGATGTTTCCTATCATGGACATGGGGTTGTCACATGAATCCCATCAAGATAAATACAAAACTTACTGTTCGTTTGTTTACATTTTGTTAGATTGATTTTGAATTATGGAATGTAATTAGGATGTGACTTCAAATTAATTTCAACCACAATTTATATCAGAACGCATGTCATAGCATAAGAAATCGATTTTGAAAGATGGAATGTAGTTAGGATGTGAGTTCAAATTAATTTCAACCACAGAATTTATATTAGAACGTATGTTCATAGCATAAGAAATTGATTTTGATAGATTACCAAATGGGCACTTAAATGGTAAACAGATATCAAATAAATCTGCAAAAGAAACTGTGCTAAAAAGCTGACTCTGATCTTCACCGTCATGTGTCTATATCAGTGTCATATATGATCTTAAACAAGCTTGAAAGTTCATACTTTTTTTTTTCTCTTTATTTGACACATACCCTTGCAGATACATTTGCATGTGAAAACCAGAGCGGGGAGAAATTGATAGTTTCAGTAGGGAGAAAGGAAGCTATGTCTATTAGCTGACCCTGATCCTTCAAGCGCGTGTGGCTTTATTAGTGTATGATCTTAAACAAACAAGAAAGTTTATAATTTTTTTATTTTTTTTTTCACTTGGCACATTAGTTTGCAGGCATTGCATGCAAGTGAGAAACTATAGGGGGGGAATCTGATATACATACATTTTCAGCCGAAAGAAAATCTTTAAGGAACCGATGTTTATAAGCTGACTCCCATGTGACTCTATTTGTGTATGATCTTAAACAAACAAGAAAGTTCATACTTTTTTTTCTCTTCATCTGGCACACAACTTTGCATTTATATTGCATGCATGTGAAGGACAGAGGGGAGCATCTGATATATATATTTTCAACAGGGATAAAACCTTCAGAAATTGAGTTGGACAAATGTAAAGTATTAAAAAAAAAAAAAATCCGATAATGTGATGAACTTTTTTGGAATTTTATACAATTCAAGAAAGGTTTAGATACCCTAGGCCACCACTTTCTCGTTCGTTTACTCTTAACAGATTGTACCACGCAATAACTGCGTGGAGTTGATGAATTATTTTGATGCGATGCTATCAGTTTAGTTTCTTGCGACTATTTATGCCCTCTCCCTTTTCTGTAGAATTTAATGTTTAACAAGAACAGTTGTTATGGAGCCAAAAAATGAAAGTTGTGGTTGGTAATGAGGGGTGGAATCCAGTTTATTTTAATCTATGATCCGAATCTTGTTTTAGTTTTCAGGTAATCTATTAATACCAATTATATCCCTGGGACCCAGCAATATAGGCCATAATTTATTGAAAATTGCTATTTATTTCTTCCAAACTAGAAAGACATCATGCAACTAAAAAATAAAGATACAAATTACTTTTCCCATATTGATACATCGGAAGATTTCTTATTACAATGTTTCTCGCCATATCTTCATTTAGAATTACAGAAAATCCTATAGAATATGGACAGCATAAAATTAACATTTAGCCACCTTACTAAGCTTTTCATCTCGAAAACTAAGCTCCTTAGAATGACCCAAGGGCCTAAGCAAATGCCATAAAATATCAATCTACATATTCAAACTGCTATTTCCTATTGCAATTATACTCACATATACAACATACTGCATTGACGACAGAACCACCCAAAAATAATTGTAAGCACATGCTATGGCTCTTCAAATGCACCTATTCCGTGATTATAATATACAATTTTTGCCTCACCTAATCAAAAGACCAACGTTCGTATTGTGCGACTTTATTGTGTTATCTTGCTGGCTGGTATCAAGTCCTGTCTCTGTACATAAGCAGAGGGAAACCATCCAGCATTGCCTTTGCATTCTCCTTCAGACCATCCATTGGGACCAACCTGGAAATGTAACAACCAAAAGGACAACACAAATACAGGTCAAATCAGTTAGTCTGATATTGGCAATAAAGATAATAACTTAATGTCCGAATAAAAAAAATCATGACATTTTTGTAAACACTAAATCAATAGTGGCACTAGTAGGTCTTAGAATTTTAGATTGGTGTCTAACTCAACCCCACAAATCTGACTTGTAAAGTGAGGACTGCCCAAGCTTTATAAGGACCACATTGACTCTATCTTTAGTCCATGTGGGATCTCAACAGTAGGAAAATGCACACTAACCACACACGATACACTTCAGCACAATAATATGTTAAGGGGAAAAATGTGTCCAGTATTTGCATGTTATCTCAAGATAATGATTCAGTGGTGAAAGATTTCAATATTTAAATAATCTGTTTCATATGTTTAAATAACAATTGGTATTAAGAGCAGATGAAGGTATGAAAATCAAATAAAAAAATTAACTCCAAAAGATGATTCATTTTTGGTCATTTTATCTTGGAAAATTTTTTTATACAAGTGAATTTTGATTTAATTTAAATTATATCTCTATTTTGCCCCTCTGCTTCTACATCACAAGACAAGTGCTTTTATGAATTACGACTCCAACCAATAACCCATAATTATAAACACCAAAAAGTCCATTCTTTAGTTCTTTACACAGAAAAAGTTAAGTCTTTAAAGAGTCGGTTCATCTGGAATACAAGTGATTATGGATCATTAATAGCTGAACAGTCCTTAAAGAAATACCTGACGAACTACAACAAAATCATCAACTGATAGGCTTAACTCCCCCTCAGCTTGAGCATCAAATGGATGTATGACCTACAAGACAAATGATGATGAACATAAATCAGTTTAGGAGATTAATGTAAGTGGAAGATTCTAACAAATTTGGATTATATCATATGACAAGACTTGAATTTTATTTTTTTGCACAAAGATTTATCAATGTTTTATGTGTACGTACATGAATGTAATGATCTCATAACATTCACTATTTTACACATCTTGTTTTCTGTAGTCCATACATCATAAAGTATATGACAATTTGTTAACGGCAAGAGGAGCTGGAGTGAGAGGCCATATATTTTATGGCTTAAAATAATAGCATAAATATAATATAGCAAATATGCTATAAATTCAAATATTCTGATACAAGAAAAATCAACATTAGCAAGCAATGGTAATAAGATCTAGAGAGATATCGGTTGCAACAAAGCAAAGCTAATATCTCATAGCTTATCTAGAGCAACAGTAAACCACAAGAATATCATTGCATGTAATGAAGGAGATGTAGAGACAGATTTATTCATTTGTTCATACATGACTTACCTTCGCAAAAAAGTACATGCCTGTTTGAATGTTGTGCTTATAATCAACGCCATTTGAATTAACATTCTCATCTGCAGGTTGATTATATCCATCTCTTGGCAGTGGAAATGATGTAGCCTCTTTTGGTTGTCTCTCCTCAATTATCTAACTCCAATAACATCCAATTTAAGGTACAGGTTATTAATATGATCAGCACCCAAAAAAATGGTTAGAATACTGTGCCAGAAGCTAACACGTAGAATGGACACAGGAACTAGTAATTATTCCTCCAATTTGAAGGAAGAATCAGGCTATATGGTGACTGACCTCAGCATATAGTTTCTCTAGAATGACAAGGACATGTTTATGATAGGCTCTCTCCGCATCAATCTGCCAAAAAGGGGAACACATGAAAAAAGAAAGAAAAAGTTCAGGGGAGGAGGATTTTCTCAAGGCTCAAGAACCATACAAAATATAACTAGAAAAAAATGCAACCAACATACTCAGTCAAGCAAACATTAGTTACTATCCTGAATTTAGATTCTCATAAAAGTTTTGGACCATAGCAAAAGAAAATTGATCACCATCATGTCAAGAAATCTACTTAGTTCCTATCGCTTCAAGTAACCAAACCATAGGTATAGTGCAAAGATTTCTTTTTTTATCCACACAAGTTCTGCAGCCTAATGGAGAAGAATTGACTGTGGACAGAATGTGATCTATAGAAGCATAGAAATCTTATTTTCTTTTCTTTACATTTTTTAATCTTCATATAGGAAGCAACTTGGTCAATGGCAAACAAGGGCGGCCCAGTACACAAGACTCCCACCTAGTGGGGTCTGTGGACAATAGATGCTTGCAGTCTTACCCCCATAAGTAGAGAGACTGTTTCCAGGATTTAAACTCGTGACCTCCAGGTCACAAGGCTTATGCTAAGGCTCACCCTCTGGTCAATGGCAAACATAAAAACATAAAATAATTTTAGCAACAAATTTTGGTAAATGTAAGGGCATCTCTTGTATGAACAATAAATCTTGATATCTTCAAATTTTAATAGTTAACACCCCATTCAGCAGTTAGCAATATAATAATACTGTAACACTAAGCCTTGATGTTAACCACCAGTCAGGCACATAAAAGTCAAATCAGCAATCACATTGATAAGAGATTACTTCCACAAGGAATCAAGAATACCATTGTACGAAGGCTCTGGAGAGTCATCTGTTGCTGTTGTTCTTCGACAGACAACATAGCAGCAGTTGCTTCTTTACCAAGTGCCGCCAAGGCAGATTTAAGTTCTTTCAACCTCGTTTCTGCATTTTGAAGCCTTACGGAACTCTCTGCAGAAACAGAAGAATTCCTCAACTTTGATCGACGCCTCAAAACTTCAGCAGCCTGATGAGAAGATATCTATGATAAATACCATGCATAGCATACCACCATATGCATGCCATTGTGGCAGTAAATTATTACCTGGGCTTCCACCTCTTGATGAAGTTTGTCATAGCGGTGAGTGAGGTGGCGTGCATCCTCCAAAGGAGCTCCTGTTATCTGTGCCCGCAGTGGCTCAGAGATCTATACAAAACCTGAAGCAGAATTAGAAGCATAAAAATTGGGGGGCGGAGACGATTGGAAGTCTCCATGTTTGTTTTCTGTATTTGGATAGAATGGAAGACTTAAATTATTGGTATATAACATACAACTGAAGGTAAACTTGTCTTACAAAATAAATGGTAATTTAGAAATAGTTCCAAAGAACTAGGCTTCCCTTAAGTAGCACTAGCAGGTAAAGAGTTTTCTTAAGCTGCCTCAATGAATAGTTTCAAAGAACTAGGGCTTCTTATTTCCTATCAAGCAAAAAATAACTAATATCCTAATGTAAATATGGAGAAGCGAGTGAATGTTTCTATTGATTCGTACTTGGTCAAGTTGAATTCTAGAACCCATGTGCATGTGTTGGTTGGTCTTGGTCAAAAATCATTGCAGCAAGGCTACCACACGTAAATCAGGTAGGTGAATGTTACACTAAAAAACATTAATTTGCGCATATTAATATATCATATGCTATTGTGCTCCACTGAAAGGCTATATTTCACAATATGAACTCTTAAAGACAATACTTGAGAGTACAAAAGAAATTCCCCAAAAGATTACCTGATCACCAAAGATCCCGAGCAAAGTCTCCCTCTCATTGTCCATTACATCATATGAGTTACCAAATTGAAGAGAAGCCCTTGCAAGGGGGTAACTACTACCTTGATTCTCAGTCCCATACTTACAGCAGTCTTTAGCCAACTTTCTCACTGAATTATAGAGAACAAAATATCAATTATCAACCTCGAGGCATAAAACCAAAACAACAGAGGTGCAAAAGGCCAAAAGCAAAACTCACCTATCTCCATCTGCTTGGAGCTAACAGAAATGAATCCTTCAATAGCACGAACAATATGCCGCTGAAAATGCTGTGAGTAACACATTGGTTAAAAACATGACCAAACAAAGCTCCCTGAACCGATTAAATAAGATACAGTGGAATGAAAATATAAAAACACCTTAGCTGTCTTTGTAGAAGTGTATAACTTTTGAAGCTGCTGGTGACACTCAATTTCAGATTCATCAGCCATGAGCGGTTCATTGCTAATTTGGCCCAACTGTCTAAGTATAGCCTGCAAAACAACAGCATCATAACAGCAGACCAAAGTCAAACAAATAAAACCAAAAGATTGACAACAAAGAAACAAATAAAACCTCTAGAAACATACAGAATCAGCACTTTATGTTTAAGTTTCCCACTCCATCAATTTCAAATCAAACCAGAAGTAAAAATGAGCTTTTATAAAAAAAAACCCCACTTTAAAAAGTTGAAGGTAAGTTGATATTATGATCCCATGGTACAGAAGCAGTTACAACCTAAATAGTAAATAGTAGCATCACTCAATTGGGCAAAGCATCCCACACAAAAGTTTTCCATCTAAGAAAAAGAAGAGGAATGATGACCTGTTGTTGCTTGGCAACTTGCTCCCTTAATCTGCTTGCTTGCTTCCTTATAGCATCCATTCTTCTCCTTTTGTTTACAATAAAAACAGTTACTTTGTTGCACTCGCATACAGAAAATGATTAGAAAAACAGAGTCTTGTCTTGAGTTTTCAATTTGTTGGGGCAGAAAAGCAAGGCAGGGATGGAAAGAAGAGGATTGATTACTACCTGAACCTACCTGGCTGGGTCTTTCCAGAGAGAGAGAGAGAGAGAGAAAACGAGGTTTCCAAATAGTTAGAACAAAACAGAACAGTGAAATTATGATAATAATTGAATGAATGAGTTATGAGAATGAAAGTGAAAACTGAACCATGTTGTAAGGGAAAGGGGAGAGAGAATCTGGGGGTAAAAAGAGCGTCTTTTTTGGACTTTCACCACACACGGACACGCGCTTGACTTTTGGACGTAAAGCGTAATTAAAATAAGCACACAAAATATTTCTTATTTTTATTTTTAATTATACAAATAAAACATAAATAAAAATAAGATGAGATTTTTATAACTAAAAATAAAAATAAAAATAATCTCTAATTAAACAACTCTAAATATTACAATGTAAACACTTCTACGAATTATATAAATGAGTTTGTCATGACATGGGTTAAAGGGAGTAAAAATATATTTTCTTGAAAAAAAAATACATTATGTCAATAACTATTACATTTTTTTTTAAGTTTTTAGTCTTTAGCATATGTATGTAGTAGTAAAAATATAATATGATTAATTTTTTAAAATATGATTAGGCATTAAAATTATTTTAATTGTGTGTGAGTGTGTGTGTGTGTATATAGGTGACATATTTAGTGAGAATGTTATCTTTATATGAGAGTGAGAGGAGTAAATATTGACTATACAACCATACATAGAGGGTCAAGATTTAATGTTATGTGACCACTTAAAAAGTCATGTAATTTTTTTAAAAACATATATGACTTTGTAAATTTTGATCTTGACCATTTATGACAAAATTTAATGGTCAATATTTATTCATTTTTCGAGATCAATTTGAGGAATATGAGTCTTTTTCATTTGAACCAAAATATGTTGGAAAACTAAATCTTTATTTTATACAAATATTTTGAGGTACAAAATTTCTGTTTTGTATAGAATATATTTTGCGACATTTTATAAAATAATAAAAATTTCTGACTTTAAAGGTAATGATATTTATCATTCTAAATGTTAATCTTTTTGTTATGATTATGGGTTTTATTAAGTTTTGAAATTTTGAAAAATTAAAATTGGTTTTCCATTTTATAATTTTAGTTTTAAATCTGTATGATTTTTAATTTTTAAATTTTAATATCAGATCTTAATTTGAATTATAGAAGTCACTTCTTATTTCTCAATTCAAGTTCATTTAGTGAGCAGTAAAGTGGGACAATGCAAAAGAGTTAGGGTGACAAAGCAATAGTTATAGCAGACTTTGTAACAATAGAACAAAGATGGTGGTAATGGTGATAGTGGTTGTGATGGTGATAGCAATAATAGTGGTTACTACAATAATGATTATTATGGTAATGGTGGTAATGATGATAACAGTGGTAATGATTAATAATGACAATAATAATGGTGGTGATGATAATAATGGTAGTAACGACAGTGACTATAATAATGATTCTTAGTTAGTGGTGGTGGCAAGTGGTAATCATGGTGATGGCAATACAAATTGATTGTTGATTACTATGACATTGATAGTAATGGTGATGGTCAGGGACGGATTCAGGGGGTGCAAGCAGGGGTCTTGGCCCCCCCTCTCCTTTCACTCTTTAAGAAATATATATGTTATTTCTTGAAATTAATTTTTTATGTTTCAATTATTATAATTGAAATATCATTTTTAACTATAAATATGATAAAAAATAAGTTTCAAAAAAACAATATTCACAACTTAAATAACAATATGATGTATTTAATTATTATAATTTAATATTTATTTAATATTTATTGTTTATTTTTATTTTTTGGCCCCCCCTTTAATAGGCTTCTGGATCCGTCCCTAGTGATGGTAATGATCATAATAGATCTTTTGAGATAATTAAGGTTAGGGGTGTTGAATAGTTTGTTTGTACAACTAAAAGTTAAAAGTGTTTCAAAGTTGAATTAAAAATTAATTTAATTCTTTTTGACTAAACATGTTTTATTTTTAAATTTGTATTTAAAAATTAAAAATAAAAATTCATAACGACGAAAGTTACATTATATCATATAGAATGCAATATAGTCAATTAACATTGCCTGCGCAACATAAAACCATACATATATATGTCAAAATCTTTCAAAATTCTCAATTAGTTTAGTTTCAAACTAATAAATTGTTTTTAATAAAAATTTTGCTATATTCTCGTATAAACATTTAACACTGTAAATATTATATTTTAACAATATTATGAAGAGTATACATTTTAAATAAAAATTATTTTAAGATTGCAACTAAACTTAACTTTCTAATAATAAATCATATTTTAAATATTTTTAATAAATATTTTTTTTGTCTACGCCACATATATTTTTTACAAGAAATAATTTTATTTAAATCGAAAACATTCATAGCATGGTTACTCGTCCAACTCTCTTGCGGAAATTTTCTCTCTATATAACAGTCAAATTCAAAACCTTATTTAAGGAGAATCCAATATATATTTGTTAAATTAATTGCCCATTTATTTTTATAGTTTTATTAAATATTTTGTTGCGATATTCTGTCAATGACTAATTTTCGCCGAAAAACCTGATTGACTATCTTTAGTGGGGTCTCTCTTCCTAACTATGTTTTTTCCATTCTTAAGACTTGAATCCGAGACCTTGCTTAAGGGATTGAAGCTCAGTGTCACTCAGACTAACAACATGTTAGTATGATGATCCATTTTAAAGATTTTTTTTTTGTCAATTATTTAAAAATTACTTTAAATATGACTTTTAAAGTGATTATTACAAAAATTAACAATCTTACTATACACAACAATTTATGATTATATAACAGTATAAAATACTTATTCACTCTCAATGCATTCTAATTAAATTTTTTTAATTAATTTTGATGTTTAATAAAATTTAAATACAATGAAATATCAATATATTATAAAATAGATCACTAATAAATGAGAAAGTATCACATCACTAATAAAAAAATAATATGAAATTAAGGACTAAATAATAAATCTATTAGTTTTATAAATTAATTTAATAAAAAAATTAAATAAAATTAAATACTAAACAAAACCTTCTTTTTAATTCCTTACCGTTTTAATCCCTTACTTACACATTTCTTGTCTTTCATTGAAATACCTGCAATAGCATTTGATACTATAGAAATTTTATAATAGCAAGCAACCAATTTAATATTTGACGCTAATAGCAATTTTTCTATTTAACTGTTGGCCAATATTTGTTTGCAGCTGGCACTAATTTTTGTTTTTACCCATAAAGCTTCAAAATCAGTAGAAAATAATGGTAGATAATTGAGCAACAGAAAAACCGTAATACTTGGTGATGCGAAACTTTGTTAGAACATTACCATATATGGTCTGTGAATCGTGATCAAATCGCACTCTGACCGGCTGGACATGAGTCAGATTACATATTTTATTTAGTTAGAATCATACAAAATTACAAATGCTAGAACGATTTTTCGTTCAAAAAATGGAAAGCACAATAAAGATGTAGGATATGTTTACTAATCCATCAAACTAGTCATCATTTAAAATACTTGATAAGTAAGAACCACTGAACCACCGCAATTAGATGAATTATTTTTATGAAAACATGTTACAGAATTGAATAACAAGAATCACTTGCAAACGTAGGGCCCCTAAACTTATAAATTGGACCGACCAAATGTGACAAAGATTATAAATGATAGAATAAGAGAGACAGAGGGTTGCGTATGAACTTGTTCAGTGATGCCACCTGACGTAGAACCGCAATTTCTGACGTTCAGTGGTGTAATGAAGAACATTATAAATTACAGAGTAGATTATCCTAACTAATTTTCCTTCTATTTTATACTTTTTATATAAAAATGTCTTTATTTTAAAAATTTACATAAAACTTCTCTTATTTTATACATATATTACACTTAATTAATTAAAATCTTAACTATTATTTTTATATAAAAATTAATCAAAAAATCTTATCACATATAATGACATATTACACGTCAATCCCTTTATTTTTCATATTTTATAAATATATTAGAATTAAATCTCCCTTACTAAAGTAAAAATTTGATATTATTTAATGGCTAAATGATAAAAAAATTTAAAATAACAACTAAAATATGAGAATAAATAGTAAAATAAATTATAGTTTTGTATCTTTGAAATAAAACTAATTTATTAAGACTAATTTCAAAATAATAAATAATAAAAATAAAAATAAAGTTTAAATTTCTTAAAACATGGATTAGGATAAAAAGATCCAAGTGAAAATCTAAAAAATTAAATGATATATATAAAGGAAATAAATTATTATAGTCATTTCATAATAGTTTTCTTTTTAATTTTTATGTTAAGAATTAATATTCACATTTCAAGAAATTTATACTTTAGTCTTTGCCTTCCGGCTGCAAAATACCCTAGGCAACTAAAAAACCTAACTGTCATATCTATTATTTATTCTACTTTTATTCTACTTCAGTTCAAATTTCTTTCCCTTCACATGTCATGTTTATTAATGTGTTCATTTCATATTTTTTAAATTTAAGTGTTTATTTTTTCTCTTTCTTAAATTATCATTTCTTATTTTTGTAATAATTTCATTCTAAAGGCATATTACTTTTCAATTATTTTTATAATCTCACATTAAAAATTGATATATTTGTTTCATAATTAAATATCATTCAACATACAGACAACAATTTGGTACATTTTTTAAAAATTAGGGTTAAAAAAATTAAAGGGTCTTTAGTATGATTTTATTTACATTTAATCTTTGAACTTTTCGCCTAAAATGCACTAAAACGCTATAAATGACTCCATTTTACATTAGGAATTAATTTTGCATATCTTCTTACACCGTGAAATGAAGATTCATTGAAATAGAAATTAAAAGCAAATACTTCAGTGGTAGAGATGTGGATCCTCTCAAACGATAGTATTGGCCATCCTTAAAGTGTTCCCATTTGGTGGAACACTATGCTATGGATCAACAATTATGTTTGTTTTTAATGAAATGAAAGTGAACTTTCGTCATCCCAATGCAGCAAGTGTAAAAGAGTAAAAGACATTGCAAAATACTACAACGCAAATAGATCAAAAATATGAAACACTAAAACACAAAACCTAAGACGTGAGAACCACACTCATTAGATGAATTCTTTTATGGGACATATATTACAAAAATAAATAACAAGAATCACTTGCAAGAGTGGGCCATCTGAACTTGTACATATTCATATACACTTAAATTGGAGTGAACAAATGTAACAAAGATTACAATGCTAACAAGGGAAAGAGAAAATAGAAGGAAAAAAAAAAAAAAAAAAACACGAGAGGAAGACTGGAACCACGATCGATCGAGTAACTCACACAACTCCATTAGCGAAGACAAAGAAATGTATGAACATGTCCAATGATGACATGAGACAGAGAACCACAACTTCTATCATGAAGTGGTGTAATGAAGGAACTCTTTCATTATAATTCCAGTTAAGAATGAATGCAACTGAAATGAAAAGTAACACTGCAGATTCTGAGCCTCTTTCATCGCTTCTGACTTGCAAGTAATTTGCAGTGACATGGATGCAAACACAACATACTTTTAGTTTGTCTTTGCAAGCTTTCTAATCGGAGTTGGAGTCATAGAAGTCACTGGGGCATGGAGTTACGACCTCTGATTCAAGCAATTGGACCACTCGGTGCATAGTGGGTCGATCCTCTGGACTTGAGGAAACACAGTGAATAGCCACAGAGAGCAAGGCATCAAGGCTCTCCACTTGCACCCCTTCACATAGTGGGTCAACAATTTCCCTTGGCTTATTTTCAGTAATTAGAAAATTCAACTGCAACGATGGAAAATATGTGGCATTAGAATGGTGATCCATTACCCATTATAATAGCAACTAAGATATGATTGGCTTGCTTAATAATCACAAAACAACTACACAGCTTATGTAAGTACTAAAACAAAATGGAATGTGACTCCTCTAAAGTACATGGTGCACTTCAGAGGGTATAGTGCGGAGTGATAACCACTGATTAGAAAATCATCAGTTGATATTGTGGTAAAATACATGCACATGTTAAGCAAATTATAAAATTGTTAAAATCTCAATTATTGATTTTCCAATAAAAGATTATCACTACTCCACACTTTACCCTCTAAGCGTGGGATGCATTTTAAAAGAGCCAAACCCAACAAGATGATTATAAATTTCAATTATTTTACCATGTAACACTCACTCAACCCACTCTGCTGATTATAGGACAGCCATAATGAAGCCCATTGTACAACATAAGGCAATGTAGTCCCCAAGTTAACAAAAGATACTTCAATGAGTATATATTAAAAATTAAATATAAAAATATTTAGTTATTTAAAAAAGAAAAAACTAGAAAAGAGATCATAACTTGTACAAAAATCTAATATTTAGGTGAATGACATACCCAACCGACAATATTGAGACCCTTTTCAATGAATGCTGCATCTGTTGGCCGCTTTCCACTCAGCACTTCAAGTGTCAGCACACCAAAGCTATACACATCACTCTTCTCAGTTGCTCTGCCACTTTGCATATACTCTGCCATGAAGAACAGAAGCTTGCTCAGACAACCATGGAGTTAAAATGCAATACTAATAGTCTAACGAATACCCAAATTTTAGCACACCCTAAACATAATCAGCGTTTTAGATGTCACAAAATTGTGAAGCCCAACACATCTACTGATCATTAACAGCTACTTTACTTTGCATCAAGAAAACATAATAAAGGTTTTAATCATATTCAATCATTTTCCTCATGTTCCATTGGCTGGTTTGGCAACATTGGTCCACTCTCTCTCTGATGCATCTCAATTTAGTCATAATTTCTCATTCTTTTCCACCTATTCTTAGTGCATTTAGGCATATATCCTTAGTAAATTGCACAGTTTTATCTTTTTACTTCATGTTACTGCACTTTTGTTTATTTTCTACGTAGGAAAAAGGAATCTCAACCTTTGGATAATGTGGAAGCTAATTGGGATCGAATGGAGGAACGAAATAAGAAGCCAGATCATCACATCTCCATGCGGAGTGCACGCCCAACATTTGTAGAGCACTAAGGATTAACTAAGATATTTTAGTTTTTATGTTTTTATTATGTTTTGGGGGCTCATTTAGGAACTCTTATATTTCTATTGTATTTTGGGTCTCCTTTAGGACCCTTTTGTTTGTATTATATCTTGGGCCCAATTTAGAAACCCTAGTTATAAAAAGGGTTTAGAAACTCTTAAGGGCAACTTTTGCCTCTCCTGCGACAGTTAGGGTTTTTCTCCTCTCTCTTCTCTTTCTCTTCCAAGTTGTTCTTGTGCTATCACGGCTCCCATGAGGAACCAAAAGCATTTTCTAGTTCAAGGTTAATCAAGGCCAAGTTCTTCAAGGATATTGAGATCTAATTGTTCTTTATTCCTTTTTATTCTTTTGGCATTTATATTTCTACTGTGCCTATTATCAAACTACTATTTTGTGGGTTATGCAAAAACGCCCTTTGTCTTACTAATAAGATATAATAAAATCAATTAGGACGATGGATCTGCAATTTTCTATCAGTTCTAATAGCTAATTGTAGAACAACAATATTTGTTGTATAGAAATATAACCTAGCTTAAATAAACCGAACTCGTGTGTTTGTTGGCTAGAATTGGGTCTCTTTAGAGCTTAATACTATTGGTAAGCTAAATCATAAAAGTTTGTGTAGGATTGTCTATTGGTAAAAGAAGTAATCAACGAGCTTCTCTTGGTTATCAAGAAAGTAAGGAGAGCTTGGTTATTAGAGCATGTTAATAACTAGAACTAATTTGTCTTAAGGGAAAAGGTACATCTCCTTGAATCAATGATCAATCCTAAGAACTAAAGGTAACATTATTCCTTTATTGTTTCCATTAGTCGCATAAAAAAAAGTAAGCTTTACTGGTCCCAATGAATTCAACTATACTCGCTACTTTATTCAAATTATTTTCTGAAAAGAGTATGAGGAAAATTTGTTAGTTTGACACTCATCACTCTCTCTAATGGCTAGAAGAAAGATTTTAACACTATGGCATTTACTTACAAAATCAATTAAGTAGAATTTCACAAGCACTTGCTACAAAAAGATATTTCTTGTGAGTTATTATGTCATATGAGCTGCTATCTATCTTTGTACAAATTGTAGACATCAAAACAAGAGATAATAAAGTAAACATCCATGCAGTCTAAGACCACTTAGTGACTAGTTATACATTCCCCCAACAACAAAAGAATTTCATTAGTAGTTCAAATGCTAAATACCACCAATCATGCTCCAGCCAACTATCTATCTGGCTAATATCATATTCATTCTACATTGCTTACCTGGAGCTAGATAACCAAATGTTCCAGCAACAATAGTGGTGATGTGAGATTCTTCATCCTCCAGCAGTTTGGCAAGTCCAAAATCAGAGACCCGAGCTTCCAAGTTTCCATCAAGCAAAATGTTGCTTGATTTTATGTCTCGGTGTATGATCCTAGGGGAACAATCATGGTGCAAGTAGGCAAGCCCTTTTGCAGCTCCCATGATTATATTCAAGCGTGAATCCCAGTCTAGTTGCTCAGATCTTTCTGTGTGATGCATCACAAACATCATTATCCCCCCAAAATGATTTAAGCAAAGATACAATACAGTGAAGATGTAAATTTAAAGAGGAAAACTCATTTTCTGAAAAGATTATAAATGAGATTGCTATGCAACACCCACTTCAAACGTATTAGAATCTGTATGACACTTCTGCCAATGAACAAAACTTTAGGAATATATCCAATTGAAAAAACTAAAAAGAATAATGCATTGTGTTGGCAAACAAAGGAAGCCAGATTGAACAAGAGTTAAGACCTTTAAGAAGTAACAATTAAAAATAAAAAATGATATTTTTAAATAAATGAATGGACATGTTGACCAAGATAATTTCTAGATTGTCTAGAGCTATCACCTCACCAAACTATAGAAAGAGCTCAAGCACAATCTTTTAAGTGTAGAAACAATAAGCAGCAATATCAGGTAAGTCTTTCCTAAAACAGTTATTTCAGCAAGCTTTGATTTGAATATCTATCATTATTGTAGAATTGTACATTTCTAGCTGTTGTTATTCTCTTTCGTTAGGACAGATCTTGCTCCCTGTAATTTAGCCCCTTTCCAGGAAACTAAGTATAGGGCATTTACCTATAAGGTGCAGACACCATTGTACAGAACATACCAATCAGAAATAACATTTTTCAGATTATTGATTTCTACTTCTTTTATCTATTATACAATATGATATTGTGCTCTTAGGACTGGAAGGATTGTCATCTAGGCAGAGCCACAATGCTTGCTATATTAGCTTCCATGTTAATTGAATTTGTATCAACTAGTGCAGCATAGATGAAAAGATCTTATTTAACAACCAAACAACTAAAGCATAATAGCATGACATCCCAAGCAAATATAAGTTATAATTACCTAATCCTGATGCATCAAAATATTCTATAGAAAATAATTTTCAATTGAGTATGTATTTCATATCCAAAAAGCATCTAAGATTCACATGAGCTGCTATGGCGAAGAAAAGGTTGCTATACTTGTTTAATAATGAATGCTCATAACAAATTACAAAGATATTTATTTTTGAGAGAGTTACTAAGGGTTCTTAAGAGTTTGGTTGGTTTATAAGGAGAACCAAATGATAATTACCACATGAATCATTTACTCTTTAATTACCACATGCCCACCTTAAAAGGCCCATACTTGTACCCAAAAATACAGCTGTTTCTTGCATTGATATGATGATCAAAATATAGTAAGTATTCAAATAGGCATATTACCATGAAGAGCTTCATCAAGACTACCACCAGCTAGGTAATCATATATTAACAACTTTGATGTAGGTGAATTGCAATATCCTCTTAAGTTCACTAGATAACGGTGTTTGATGCTACCAAGAATTTCAAGCTCCCTCTCAAAAAAACGATCAAACCCCTCATTCAACTTTACGATCCTTTTCAAAGCAAATACATTCCCATCATCCATTGCAAGCTTGTAAACAGTTCCAAATCCCCCTATGCCTATTATGTGTTCCTCATTCAAAGTCTCTAGTTTCTTAATGATGTCTTTTGAGGAATATGGTAGGTCTCCATGAAACATCACGATTGATGCACCTACAAGACATTTGGACATTTCAATTTTTAAGGATTTTACAATGCATAAAGTAGAAAAAAGATAACTCAAAGTTCTATATGCAAGCTACAAAGAGATAAGGAGTAAACTGTAAACCTGTACCAACATCCATTGCCAGACTTATTCTGTCGTTTTTACCAAACTTCTTATAAAGGAAACAACCCCAGAAGCACATAAGTGCCACCAAAAGTAGTGCTCCCACAGTTGCTGATGCACTGATGAGCAGCCGGCCAGAATATTTCTTCTTTCCAAATTGATTTTGGTCTGTAATGAGTAAAACAATAAAAGTCAAACATGGCATTGATGACAATGTGATTCAATTGGCTGTACTATATACAACACAGTCAAAACCATTGTCATGAAAACAAAATTGAGTCGGTGAGTAGGCTGTGCCAACATATCGAAAGTGAGACATACAGTGAACCTGTTTGCTTGCATTATTAAGAAAATTCAAAAAAGGAAAAAGAATCTTGGGTAAATAATACAAAAGTAATCGTATCCTTACATTTATTTTCATAAAAAACAAATACAGAAAGTATGTTTTAATTGCCTTTCTAATTTCACCATAAATTGCTGCATAATATTGTCTTGAATATTTAGAATTTATTTGTCTTTGAAGAAATTTCCATCGCAGGAGAGTGGGATCGTAAGGTTGTCCTGTATTGATGTAAACTTTGCAATTTTAAGGTTTTATTTTTCTGTTGATTAACTGAGGAGGATATCTTATCCTCGTTAGCTCTTCTAACATAATAAAAAAATCCTTTATCAAACTAATCATGCATACATAGATAACAAATAAGAAAATCTAAAAGGAACTTGAAGAACTTCATTTAGTCACATTGTTATGGTGAAGGACGCAATCCACCATTGGCTATGTAAAACACATGCTAAGAACTACATCCACTTCAATATCAAATTTGCACCAGTATCAAATTAGTCATTTATAAAGGTACAGGTATCCTTGACTTTTATTTGGTTGGGAATGGAGGGGGTTAATTTCTATAGGACCCTATCCTCTCTCCCTAGCTCACTTAATATATGAACAAAAATAGCACCTAGCACCTAAAATGCCAAGCCACTTACGCTTTAAAAACATGCAGCCAAGCAAAGTCAGATCATACAAAATCAACTTGATAGCTCTCAGAGGCATCCACTATGGAAAAAGGCCATAAGCTTATAACAAGTGTATGGTCAAATTCAGTTAAAATAAAAATATCGGTTTGGGTTTTTTTTTTTTGTGGGGGGTGGGGGGTTAAGATACAAAGATTTAGGTAATTCATTAACTAAATATTAAAATTGTTCCTAATTTTTTAAATCTACTTTTAAGTTTTAACCAACCTTGCTTATACCAGTTGAAATTTTTCTTTCATTTATTCAGTTTCTTTAGTCAGATGTTTTCAATGGCCCACCATAAAGAACTTCAAGTGCAAAAATGATCAGATTCCATTCTATACTGACTGATTTTTGCATACCCAAAGAACCAAATGCCAATGTTTCCCATATTTTCCATTGATTGCTGTCTGAATTAGATCTTAAATGTCACCAGATTATTGCCATGACTCTGCCTTACCTTCATTTAGATGACAACATAGGTCCCAGGATTGAGATATTAACAAAAAGGCCTTCTAGTACCACCCTTACACCCTTCAAAAAAGGTTTCTTACTTTCCATTTTAACTTCATCCAAATGTAGTTGAGGACTCAAGTTACCACCGTTCTTGAAAAGGTTAAGCTTGAATATCTATAAAGCTAAAGGCTCAAATACAATAACAACAATAGCTTTATCCCAGTAGGTGAAGTTGGGTACATGGATTTCATGACGCCATTGGGTTCAATTAAAAACCAAATTTGTAGAGATATTATTCATCATGAGATACCTTTTAATAATTTCCCCCAATATCTTTAGAGATATCTTGGTCTCTCTCTATCTTTTTTAGAGTGCTAAAAACCATGCAATCTATTATCCTCACCTATACCTCCAATGGCCTTCTCTGCACATATTCAAACTACCTTAACCAATTTTTGGCCATATTTTCCTCAATAGGTGCCACAACAATATCCCCTCGTATACAATTATTTTGCATCCTGTCCATTTTTGTGTAGCCACATCATAACATTCATTCATTTCTACTTCCCCCTTTTTTTTTTTTTCTAATGTCCCTTTAAAGCTCCACATTCACCACCATAGAATATAGTTGGCCATATAGCAATACAATAAATCTTCCCTTTGAGCTTGGTAGGTACTTGGGGTCACAAATAACCCCCAATGCCTTTCTCTATTTTTTTAACTACCCAGCTTGTATCTCTACTTAAAATTTTTTATATAAAAAAACTATGCATCATTAAAACAAAGAAAGAGAGCTTGACATGAGGTCAAATGAAGGATTAAACACTAGATTCAAAAGCACGCAGCTTTACCTGAGGAAGTAGATTGAGTATTTGTCTCAGGCGAACCATCATCTTTACATGTTGAATTGATTTTCACTCCACACAAACCACGATTTCCAACAAAGCTGCAATAAGGCATACTTGTCTCAATATTGAAAAATAGATTTAGCTCCTTAGAGATTGACTATTACATTAGGAGAGTCTCATATCATTGATCACAAAAGATAAAAATATAAACATTTAAGACATAAGTACTGACAATATTAATGTCAAGACTTAATATATCTATAAAAATACCAACCGGCATAACATAATAAAATCATCATAAAACTAGACAAACTAGACAAAGTTAATACAGTCATATGTAATATTAATTTATGCCTACAGACATCTGTGTGCATGGGTAACAAGTAACAGTTAGTGGTTACTAGTTAGAATGTTGAAATACAGGTGGATTTCAAATATCAAAAGCCATGATTACAGTGAAGGTGCGGCAGGACTTTTCATTAATTATATGACGCACATCTTGTCATACCATTGTGCAGTAGATGCAAATAGCTTGATACCTCATTAAATACATTGTCTTATAGAATCAAGTCAAACGTTGAGTCTTTGTTTGAGAGAGGCCAAAGGAAAAGAAAAGCACAATGCATACAAAAAAGATGCACGCCTTTAGTTTTAACTCTTTACAAACAAAGCCCAAATACAGAAATTTAATATGCATTTAAGTTGCAAGTGAGCAAAAATAAAGCATTCCTACTCAAATGTTTAAAGGCAATGGCATACGGATTAGAGAAATAGAAATCCGGAGCTGGGAAAGGGCGGGGGGGAGGAGTTAGTAAGGGAGAAAAAAGGTACAATGAATAAGTCATCCGATAAGGGAGCAGGAGTATGCATTTAATACACTGCACACTAATACAACAATTATAAGAAGACAATTAAAAGTGCACACTAGAATTGACCTGAAATTAGAATATTAACTGTTCATGATCCAATTTCAATCACATGTTTTCTTCATCTTAATTTTCTTTTTCTTTTAAGTATCTATTCAGTAATCTATATAGTAGATCCAAAATAATTACTAGGTATTGAATTCCTTTCACGTGTATTGTCTCTTAAAACGTATACCTAATATTGTGAATAAGAACTTGAATGATGCTACTGAAATTCTCAATTACCTATTCACACTCCCCACTACAAATTCAGAATTGTAATTTCCAAAATTACACTCACCTAAACAATTTCTAGTCAATTAGTCAAATTAATTTATATTACTATTTATCTATTCACTCTCCAAGTTAATCTTAATTATTCTAATCTTTTCTGAAACATCAAAACTCTTTATTCATCTGAAGAAAGAATTAAAATACAAGGCAAAAGTCCACAACTCATACTACGAAATATGCCTTAATAATATTAAACTACAGAAGTTTAGAAATACAAAGTCATCAAATAATTCTAGCTATTTCATGTTCCTACTAAAGAGAAAATACAATGAGCAATTTTAAAAATTTAAATTTGTAACTAGCAAGCTAACCAGGGGGGAAAAAAAGGTAAAAGGAAATTTAAATAACATAAATACCAAAAATCACAAGAATTTGAATACACAAATAACTAATATTAGATTAATATTAATATATTTAATTAAAATTCTACTTTAATAAAAGGAAAGTATTAGCACTTAGCTTACAGAACATCTATAAACAGAAAAGACCATACTTACGAGCTTCCAGTAAAGTTGGCAAGGACACCATCAGAAGGTATAGGTCCGACCAGAAAATTGGTTGATACATTGCTTCAGAAACATGACCACAATAGTAAAAGATTCATTTTTGTTTAAAATAAAATAACAAATTAATAAAAATATGCATAAAGAAAGAAGTATTGCAGCGGAAAAGAAAAGCCTACGTACAAATTTTTGAGATTATACAACTTCCCAAGTGATGCAGGAATATTCCCACTGAGGGAATTGCTTGATATATCCCTGTAAAATAGGGAGATATGTTGATCCAAAACTATCAAATTTGAATATCTTTTAAAAAAGGAAGAACTAGAAAGTTCACCAAATAACTAAACTACTGCACACTAAACTCATCTCTAAATTAGCTGACACGCAGTGCATGCATGAATATACCCACCACTCACTCATAAACACCAGATAAATCATCTCAAATATTACTTTTTCTTTCCTTTTTTCCTTTCGGTGCACATTCTTAGGCCATTTATTCTTCAAATGAAAACAGAATGAATGTGCACTACAATATAGTGTTTAATCCACACCCAAATAATTAAATACAAACAAAAAGAGAAGCATAAACTAAAAGAGAAACTCACAAATTTTGAAGCTGTGAAAGGTTTCCTATTTCACTTGGAATCATTCCACTAAGGTAATTACCCTGTAAAAATCTGTACAACCAAAATTAGCAGCTATTACCAAGTAGCAACATAGAACAATTGGATTTACCCAACTTAAGCCCCAACATAAAGAACAAGATCTAGTAGTTATATAACTTATATTAGAGAAATTTGCTTCTGAAAAGGAAGTTATGTGAGACACTAACTGCAAAATGTCATGCTATAAGTAAATATGAAGAACATAAGAACTCCTGCAGTAAATGCAATATAGAGATTGCACAAATAAATATGTAACAGGCAATCTGAATAAGTACGTGCATTAAATTAAAGTTGACAAAAGTGTGATGAATTGATGATGTTGTAAGATTGTATTATCTTAATATCATCAACAACTAAGATAAATGCAGATAATTTTCCAAGGGGAATAGAAAAACAAAAAAGGTGGAACTTTTCGCAAATGAACCAAAATTAATACATACATTCCCTCCAATTCAGTGCAGTTTCCCAATGCTGATGGAATTGTCCCATAGAAGTTGTTGTTATGAAGAGCACTACAACAGATACATTATCATTAAATAAGAAATTATGTAAAAGTATCAAATAACTTGAAAGAAAAGATATATGCAATCAAAAATTTAAAAATACATACAGAACCCTCAGATTCTCTAGCTTCCCAAGGTCAGGTGATATAGACCCACTTAACTTATGGTGAGATAGACTCCTAGAATATCCACCAATGAAAGCAAAGTTAGATAAAGAATTCCAGACATAACTGCCAACAAGTCTCCTGTCATATTAACTTATGGTCAAGTACTTTTTTCTAAAATTAACAAGTTCTGTAACCAAAGTATTATACATATGCGATTTTTCAAGGAAATTTACGCTCATAAACAGTGCATCCTATCCTGCTTTAATGAAAGCCTACCCCAATACAAAATCCATAAAAGAAAAGGGGGATTAACTCGCAAGGGTGGAAGAATTTTAGTCTAGCATTGAGCTATAAAAACATCATAGACTAAAGCAATAAGAAACTGAAAATGGCATAATGATTTATGAGAAATTTACAATCAGCACTAGCTGCAAGACCTAGGCAATACATTTGTTTACAAAATCTATAGTCTAAATCAGAATATAAATGTTCCAGATGTGATAAAAAAAATTCCAGTTAAGCTTTGTATAAATCTGGTTTGCCGTATTTATAAACACAAAACCAACATACCACAATCCCTTAAATAATAGATGTTAAAAATCACACCAGTTAATCAAACATTTTCATCTCTAGAAAACCGTCTTAAAGTAAGTGCTAGACAAGAAATGTCTTATGATCGTTATAAAAACTCACAGATGTGTTACTCTCTTGGTTTTCGGATCACATTTCACTCCTTTCCATTTACATGGGTCAGGATCCTCGGGCCTCCACTGTAACAGGATACCATCAGAACTAACAACTGCTATCCTAAAGCTGAGAAGCACCTCACCTACACATGTGAGAGAATATAGTATGCTATCAAAATTACTATGCACAAGAAAAGGAATCTACCTAATGAAACTAGTTAAATGCTAATACCAATCGAATCCCATGAGAGAACAAACTGCATGCAAGTAAGAAGATGGTAAAGTTCTGTAGTAGATTTTGTAAAATTTTGATTTAGTTCAAAGAAATTATTATGGAAGCATAATGAAAAATAGCAATAATTGCAGTCAGACTGAGGGACATCACAAATATATGTAATTTTGATATGTGTAATATAAATGTAAAATGTGATCATATTAGAAGAAGGATTATATCCTAATTAATAGCCTCTAAAGTAATAAGCTAAATAGAAATGTAAGAAATATATGAACATACCATCGGGAGTGATTGCTTCGGCTTTATAGACTACAATAAGTATCGGCAGAATATAAAGAAGCCACGGCCATTGCCATTTCAAAAGACAAATGCCCATAGCAACACTGCTCAGTAATAATATAGCTAATAGAAGTCATATGAGAAAAATGTCTCTCTCCACCATGTAGCTATCTAGTCGGTATGAACATCAACAGCGCAGACAAACGTAGACACTGCCTGCAACAAAAAAGAAAACTGGGCTGAAAATTCCAGCAAACAAGAATCATCATCATTACAAACTTATCAACAGATATTACAGCAGACAAGAAGCAAATTTTACTTTGGCAGTAATGCACATCAATTGTTTACATGACACTTAGAAAACACTTCACAACCTGTATACATATAACCTCACACCGAGTAAATAAAAACACAAAATAAGTTTTCTATATTTTAATTTAAGATGATGCATATACAACAATAGGAGCATATGCTTCAACCTCAGCTCCAAAATTTTCAGTTCAAACACACAAGCACGTTTCTATCTAAGTAGCACAGAAGCACACTAGGTAAACTGCTAGAAAAACTTCGCACAGAGTACACTAAAGAGTAATTCAATTCAGCATTTCAAATCAAAAGCATTCATTGTGCAAACATCAAATCGAGGTGAATTAATCCGCCGCCTCAATTGCACGAACAGCGATGGCGAAATTTCTCGTAGTTTTCCACTTTTGTGGAAAATCGAGGAAGCTGAGAGAAAATTGCACACGCACTCACCTCGATTTCGATCTGAGATGCGAAAGTGAGAGAGAAATGCAGGTTGAGCTGTAAAGGAATAACAACAAAAAACGTTAAAATAAAACCCTGTCTCACTCTCACTACTTTGCGTTGTGTTCGTTGGGTGTGCGCCTGAGATTTCTGTGATTCCAAAGAGCGAGTGCGAGTGTGAGTGTGTGTGTGTGTGTGTGTGTGTGTGTGCGTGTGAGTGAAAGTGTGAATAGATGCTGCTAGCTATACTTGGGAATTAAAGGGGAACCAATGGGAGAGAGGCTGTTCCGCACGTGAGAACACGGACACACAGTACGTGCCACCGACGCCTTCGCACTAGAACCCCGTCACAGCTCACAACACACAAATATGACGCCTGGAATACATTGCGTTACGTTACAACACTTATCCCAACTTTTTCGCAGGAAATAATTTCAAAGGTGTTCATTCTATTAAAGTCATGAAACTTAATACGTATAATTATTTTTCATGTTTTAATTTTCAAAAAAAAAAATAGAATATGACTGTCAAATAAAAACAATAACTGATAAAATAGTAAGTAGTAACCGAATATTAAAAATTTATTCCTTTCCCTTCTTGCTCTGTTCTGTAACGAGATAATATAAAAGAAAAAATAATTGAATTAATTTTTTTTACAAATAGGTAAACTAAACTTGATAAGAAGTATTGATGTAACATTTAATGCCATTAATATAATATTTATATAAATACATAAATAAATTTTTTCCTATATAATATAACACAAATTTATTATTTAATTAAAATTTAAAAAAAAATAGTTTATAGCATATGTTTTAAAAAAGAAAAAATTAAATCTATATCTATTTATCTATATAACTCTATATATGCACATAAATAAACTACACTTCATCTTAATGAAGCATTTAATTTAGTAATGCAATATTTATATAAATAAATAATTTTTTTTCTTATATAGTATGACATAATCTTATTATTTAATTAATTTAAAAATAATTTATAAAACACATTTTATAATAAAAAAATAAAATGTATATTAATATAATATATATTCATATATAATGATTTATACTTAATTTCTAAATTTTTAAATAAATTAAACGAAGTGTTTTAAAATAATCTACATATTTAAAAAAAATCTTATTTTTAATTATTATTTTGTATAAAACATATATTTAAAGTCTATTATCATTCATATTAACATAATTTTAAAATTATTAAAAAAATTGTTATATGTTAACAATTAATTTCATCTAATCATTTTCTACTTATTGTATTTTTATTTTATGCATATAATATAGTTAGTTGAATTGTATTTACTACAAATAATTAAATTATCCATTAAATTGAAAGGTCATCATTTTTCTTCTGATGGATAATTAATTTCATTTGTAAAGCCCAATGAACTGTTTCAGGTCTAATTAATTTTTTGATTCAATTTTGTAAAACTGAATAAATGTTTGAATCATTATTGTACTTTTATTCTCTCTTATATATTCTTCCACTAACATTTAGGGATTGACTATTAGGTGTATTCTTTCGTTCTTTGTCTTTCATTTGCTTACCTTTCTTTTCCTACCTTTACATTTTCTTTCTTTCTTTTTGCTATTGCGGTTTTATAGAAAGAGAATTTTGCTTAATATGTTTTAATTAATTTGCAACAATGACACTTTTTGTGCTGAAAAGAGAAGAAAGTTCTTATAGCAATGCTTCATTTAATGAATTTGGCAAGGAATGAGAAATGAGGATTGAAAATCAATATTAGGTATATCATCTTATTCTGTGTCTTTTATTATTTTTTTTAGTTTTTTTACGGGTATGCATTTCTTTTCTCATTTTACTGTTATGTTATTAATTTTATGTTTTGATTATTATTATTCAAGCTTTTCATATATGTTCTTATATTTTTTTTCTTTTACTATTATATTATAAATAATGTATATATTATTAGTCTTTCTCATTTTGAGCAACCAAAAATCAATAACATTACTTTTACTTTATATATGTATGTATATATACATATATATACATATATATACATATATATGTATGTATGTATACACACACAAAGTTATATATATTTGTTTAACAGGACATAAAGAGAGTATATTATTGTTACAACTTTACTTCTTATTTATTAATTTTCTTCTTTATTATATTTTTTTATGTAATTCACTTAACACAATTTAATAAATTTTATATAATTAAATTATCAAATTAATTATTTTAATTTTTTACTTAATTCAATTACCTAATTATATGTTTATACATGTTATTTATATAGTTTATTATATACTTTAATGTTTATTAATTGGTCCAAATGAATTATGATATAAAAAATAATTAATTATTTTTAATAAATAAATTAATTATAGACTAATATCTCAATCTCTACAAGGTTTATTTTTAATAAAGAATTAAATTGACTATATTAATGGTAATAATTA
Organism: Spatholobus suberectus; assembly: GCA_004329165.1. Classification (NCBI taxonomy): domain Eukaryota; kingdom Viridiplantae; phylum Streptophyta; class Magnoliopsida; order Fabales; family Fabaceae; genus Spatholobus; species Spatholobus suberectus. The sequence continues at coordinate 75,622,839 of CM014730.1, read as the reverse complement.
CTCAATTTTGATAATTAGAAGTTAATAATAATAATAATCATAAATAGACTCCTTTCAAATCATAAGGGTCAATTTTAACATTATAACTTTTTATTCTTAAAAATCCAAACCTTAACAACAACGACAACAACAATAACAACAATAATAATACTGGTAATAATAATAGTAATAGGTTCACTTAATTGTATTTTATAATTTTTTCCCCACATAGATATAAAATTTTGAAAATGACAATTAAATTGATGCAAAAGCCTCACATGTATAATTTAACTTACAAATAAGACAATAATAAATAATAATAATAATAATAATAATAATGATAATGATAATTAAATATAATAATATAGTATTTTCATAACAGTCAATTATAAGATATTATAATTTTTTACTTTTATAAATTCAGACCTTAAAAATAATAAACATTCATTATATATCATAAATATAAAACAGTTGTAGAGTATGCAATAATAGTGCAATTATTATTATTAATAACATTGTCTTTCTAAATTCACTTTAAATTAGAAAAAAAATAGTAACATATGAAAAATAGTATGTAATAATATTAAAGAAATTAGTAACACGCATAAATAATAATTCTTATAGATAAATAATTCTTATCATAATTAAATTATAAGATATAAAGTCTGAAACATAAAATAATTCTTATAGATAAATAACTTTAAAAAGTAGCAAATAATAAAATTAAAATTAAATAACAAATAATAACAATAACAATAATAGACAAATCTCATGACACTTATCGCGAGTATTCAATTTATATCACTTTTAGGCTAACCAACTCAAAACTTTAACAATATCACATAATTAAAATTAATATCTTCTAAATAATTAAAAATATCATTTTAAAAAATTAACAACAATATATATAATTAATAATTCTTATAGATAATTAACTTTAAAAAGTAGCAAGTAATAAAATTAAAATTAAATAACAACAACAATAATAATAATAGACAAATCTTATCGCACTAATCAAGAGTGTTCAATTTATGTCACATTTAGGTTAACCAACTCAAAACTTTAACAATATCATATAATTAAAGTTAATATCTTTTAAATAATTAAAAATATCATTTTAAAATCATTAAAAACTATATATTTAATAAAAATAATAGTATTTTAGCAAATTTAAAATAAATTTATTTTTACAATAAATATACTTAAATTATTAATTATAAACACGCAGAAATCAAATATGTGTTTACATAATGTTTACAATAACAATAATGAACACTCAAATTTAAATACTTATATATTGACATTTATTATCCTTAATTCATTTTCAATTTATAAATTTCATATAGGTATTGCAGTACTATCATACCCGGAAGAAAGAGCAAATCATAATAAATTTCAATAAGCTTAATATTATAAACATAACATCTGCTCAATTCAAAATATAACTAATCATCTTTCTCAATTCTAGTGTAATTATATTTAATTTGCTAATAATATTTAAAAATTAATAATTTTATTTACGTATTTATATTTTTTTAAAATAATAAATACAAATGTGTCGCAACCAAGATCACAATTAGAAGTCAAAGAAAGAAATAAAATTAGAGGAGTTGCCACCAAGGTTTCTTAGGAAAACCTTGGAAAAATCCTTTAAAAGGAAAATAGTCTTTGAAACCAAATATGGGTTCGGAAGTCGGTTACGCGTAGGAAGGTGTTAGCACCCTACGACGTCCGTCATAAAAACAATTACCCCTAATTAAATGTACAAAAGTAGATAGCTTCAAAAATATTTATTTTACCCCTTAAGAAGATTTATTTTAATTACAAATTTTATTATCTTTATTTATCAAAAGAATTTTATTTTAGAAGAAAATATTGATTTTTGGAAAGAAATTATTTTTATTATTCTAGAGATCGACAAGAGTGGGACCCTGCTCCTACGTATCCTCAGGTGCAATGAGGAATTAGACTCATGTAGTTCTTTAGTAGAAAATCATTTGTTGGTTGATTTTTTTTTAATTTTATTTTCAAAAGGCTTTCTCAATAACCAAATAAGAAGTGTATCCAAAATAGTTATCAATACATTTTTTAAGATTTTTGTAATATCCAAATAGGAAGTACATCCAAAATGGATATTAATAAAACCCTTATTTAATAAAAAAAGTTTTGTTTTAATTTTTAATTTTTTTTATTCAAAGGCTTTTATGATAACCAACTAGGAAGTGCATCCAAAGTGAATATCATTTCACCTTTTAAGATTTTCATAATAGTCAAATAGGAAGTGCATCCAAAATGACTATCATTAAATATCTTTTATTAATTAAACTTGAATACACATTTTTTTAAAAAAAGTTTATTCAATATTTCAAAAAAATGATACCCAAATAAGAAGTACATCTACAATGGTTACCATTAATTATTTCAAAGCTTTAATAATGTACCAAATAGGAATTGCATCCAAAATGGACATTATCAAGTTTGATTATTATATTATTATTTTGAGAATGAGTTTCAATTTTGATTAGGAAATTAAATTCTCAATTAGTTTTTATTGGTTACAAAAAAAAAATACATGGCTCTTATTTTAAAAAGAAAACAAGTGTAAGAGTCTATTAGAGAAGAATTAATGCAATAGTAATAATAATAAAATAGGAAACCAAGCAAGAGAGATAAAAAAAAAAAACTACATGATGAAAGGAAAAGACAGAGACCAAGAATTATACCTTGAAAAGCTTTTAGTTAGCTGGAGGAATTAATCGGCAGAGTGTGATTGCCAAAGAGAATTTTCTTGAGTGAGAGTTTGTGAGAAATGTGTGTAATCGTATTTATAAGTATTTTGGTCTTTCAAACTTGCTCTGCAATCTACTGAAGCTTGTTGTGCAAGCCACTGTAGCTTGCACTGCAAGCTATTATAACTTGCTTTAGAAGTTTTTTCTAAAATTTCTATTGTTTATGTTTTTTTCTCTTTTTTCTTTTATAAAATTAGGCTAAGGCCCACCAGCCTAAAACCTTTTATTTATAAATTCTTCTTTTATTGGACAATAATTGCTAGCTCAAACCTTATTCTTATTAATTTCTATTTTTTCTTTCTCTTATTTTCATTTATGGGCTTAAAATAAAATGACCCAATATTATTATTATTGTATTTTCCTTCTATATTTATTTTTGTTATTTTGTCTAATTATCTAGATAAAATTGAGTATTGACAAAATGTAAAAAATATATAATTTAAACAAATATGTGCAACACACAGTTTAAATTATAGTATATAACTAAACTTAAGAAGCACTATTAATGTAGCATCTAAAGCTATTAATTCAGTATTTTTTTTTGTTGAAATATTAATTCAGTATATTAGTCTTGAGATTTTGTATTAATGTAACATTTACTTATATTCATTTGATATTTATACAAATAAATAAATAAATAGATTTTTATATATATGATACGGAAAAGTTTTGTTATTTAATTAAGTTTTTAAAAAATCAACATATTTTAAATTAAAAAGAACAATTCGAATGTATATTAATATAATATATAAAAAAAGTATCTCTTAATTTCTAACCGTAATTATTATTCAAAATAAGTTATAATATATATTTTTGAAATTTTCTATAAATTTTAATAGAATCCTTATTTTTAATTATTATTTTTGATAAAAAAAATATTTTATAGTAAACATATCAAAGTTTATATTAATATGATTTTAAAATTATTAAAAAATATGTTATATGTCAACCATTAATTACATGTAATGATTTGCTTATTATTATATTTTTATTTTGCATAAAATATAGTAAATTGAATTTTTTTATGAAAAATTATTAAATTAGATCATAGATGTTATGTAATTTATAGGATATTTATATTTTAGATAAATTAAGTTACATTTTTATATAAAATAAATTAAATAATAAGATTAAAATTTTAATTTACAAATCTTGCATGTAACAATGAGAAAATAATAATTATAAAATTCAAATGCAATATTATTAAAACATTATTTTTCATTTGAGAGGAAAAATATTAAAATAAATATGAAAAGAAATTTTGTGACATGATTTGTTATTTAATTAAAATTTATAAAAATTAGCATATAAAACATCTTTTATAAAAGAAAGTATCAAATGTAAATTAATATAATGTATAGAAATTGAAAAAAAAATTATCTCTCAGTTTTTTTAGTTATTTTTTAAAATAAATTGTGTTGTGTTATTTTAAAATTTTCTATACATTTAAAAAATCTTTATTTTTAATTATTGTTGTTAATAAAACATATCTAAAAGTAACCAAATTAAAAGGCATGTTAATGTGATTTTAAAATTATTTAACAAATTTGTTTTATGTTAACAATTAATTTCATCTAATTATTTTTAACTTGTTTTATTTTTATTTTATGCATGTCATATAGTGAGTTGAATTTTGTTTACTACAAATAATTAAACTAAAAATTAAAATCATAAATATTATGCACTTTGTAAAATATTTATATACTAGATAATCAAGCCACATTATTTTGTATAATATAATTAAAACAAGGTAATTAAAATTTTAATTTGTAAATCTGATGTGTAATATTGAAAAATATAATAAGTATAAAATTCAAATGCAATGTTATTAAAATTTCAGTGTTCATTTGAGAGAAAATATTAAAATAAATCTAAAAAGTAATTTTGTGATATAGTTTTATTATTTAATTAAGATTATTTATGTGTTTTTTTATTTTATGTTTACTGTCTTTTACTTATTTTTATTTACAACAATATATATTTTATCATTATTATTCTTAATAGGTAGAATGATTCCTAATAAATTCTAAATATTATTAGATATGTTAGAAAAAACATGTGTTCAATAAATATATGCAGGTTTAATTTAGTTTTTTTTTTTATAAAGAAAGTTATCGCTTTTCCCCCAATTTTTTCAAATGACTAATTGTAAAAGAAAATAATTATTTTACAAATTAAGTTGAAATAGAGGCTAGACTTGCTCAATTAATAAGAGATTCAACTTGTAGCCCTTGATGATTGATTCAAAAACATTAATAGCTATAAGTGTCTAGATAAGTAAATATTAACATATTATAAGTTATCAACATTACTATAAATAATGTAAATTATTTGGCATGTGAATTTAACAATTGATTCTTACAAGTTGATGATAGAAAAATACTAACATTATAATAAAAAAATGTTTTAATGTAGATAAAAGTACCAAACTAATATTTATTTAAATTGATGAATGATTTACTGGAAGTACATATTTAAATTTTAACAACATATGTAAAATAAAAAATGTCAAAAAGAAGGAGTAATGATCACTTTATTATAAATGAAAATATTATTTAAATCAATAATGAACTACTGACATAGTTAGAGGATTAGCAAATTAATATTGAAGCTTAAAGGAAACTAACAAAATAACTAATGACATTTTTGTGGGACAAAAGTAACTAACGACATTACCTCTACTTAATCATACACAATTAATTATATGTTTCGTTAATAAGAGTTATATTGCAAAAAGAGTTGCAATTCTTATTATTGGGCAGAATGAGAAATATGCAAATGACATCAAAAAATTAGTCTACAATAAAGTGTTTAATAAATTACTTCAATGAAATATAATATTTGATATACTTTATTTTTTTAATTATGACTTTATTTAAAAAAGAAGTTTACAATCAATATTTAGTCTTAACAAAAAAAATACACACATTATCTAAAAATATTATTTACAATAAATTGTGAGTAAATAGCTAATTTAGTCCTTGAAATTATATCTCATTATCATATTAGTCCTTGAAACTGTAGATAACTCAAATAAGTTCCTGAAACTTTTTAGGGTTTCATGTAAGTACCTAAATTGACCACTTTTTTTTTTTTCATTTTGGACCTTAAACATATGTTATTATTATCACTTAAGTCCCTAGAGTAGGGACCAAAATGAAAAAAGAAAATAGTTAATTTTAGGGACTTAAATGAAACCCTAAAAAATTTTAAAGACTTATTTGAGTTTTCCATAGTTTCAGGGATTAATATGACAGTAGGACACAATTTCAAGAACTAAATTGGTCATTTACTCATAAATTATTTGTAATGAACTATAAATTAATAAAAACTTTATTTTTTAATATATTTGTTACATATTTAATTTTTTTTTGTATTCAAATAAATATGTGCAATATACGGATATTACGTCTCGTGATAGTAATGTCTAAGTCTATAATTTCGTACAAATTATTTTAGTCTCTCTTTATATCTAATCTTAACGAGTTATCAATGTTTTCATTTGCGTGTATAAACAACATGCTTAAAGTCTATATTGTTTCTACCTTTCAGTCCGTGCTTATTTAGACACAATGCATTATTAAAAAATTAAAATTCTGAAGGTGTTGGTTAGATCAACAAAGAAAATTTTATCACCAAATACATAGATCAACTAGCGTAGAGTTATTTAACTTAACCTTGTGTAACTCCTTTTCTCACTTATGTGATTTACTATTCGTTAATTTATAAAGTTGATATCCAACTTGCTGCTTGTTATATTTTATAAAATTATATAAATTTTAGGAAAAAATTATGTGATTTGGTACGAAAATTCTAACCATAAACAAATTGAAGAATGCTAACCATTTCATACTGAAACCATATTCTGCCTCAGCTTGACCCATACAATATCAAACTCTCAAACATAAATCTATAGCACATTGTGCACTATATATGGATTCATATTCATCTTAGACATCATCAGTCTAATGAAACACAACTGTTGTTTGATCTATATAATTTCAAAATTATTTAAAAGGCAGATGAGTAATACAGTTTCCCTATTATTTTTCAGCATAATCAATCACGGAAAGTATTCAAAACCATTAAAGTCAACAAGAGTATGAGCTACAGAATTATTTGGTACCATGTAATTTTATGTGAGATCAATGCTGCAAACAATAAGATAATCTGCTCAACATAACAGGTAGCAGAATTAAGATCTTAAAAGCATAACATTAAGAAACAAATTCTGAGAAAGCAAAATATCATTGGATCTCAACATTGATCCCTCTATCTTATACTGCTTTCTATATATTATATTTAATTTGGGGTCATGCTGAAGGGCCATCAAATGAAAGCTCAAAACTTCCAACATCGTAAGCAAATAACCATTGATGGACCAGCAGGAATGCATGTTTACCTTGGATCCAGAGAAAGCCAATCTCTTTAATTTTTAATAGTGTTTTGTGTCGCAACGGGAGTCATGACTGAACGGCGAAAAAGAATTAAAATTAGAGGAGCCACCACCAATGTTTATTAAGGAAAACCTTGGAAAAATCCTCAAAAAAGAGAAATAGTCTTTGAAACCAAATATGAGTTTGAGAGTCGGTTACGCATAGGGAAAGTACTAGCAACTTATGACGTCTATCATAAAAACAGTTACTCCTAATTAAATGTGCAAAATTAGATAGCTTCAAAATATTTATTTTACTCCTAACAAAATTTTATTTATTTAAAAATTTTATCATTTTTATTTATCAAAAGAATTTTAATTAAGAAGGGAACATTTTATTTTTGGAAAGTGATTAATTTTTTAGTTTTTTGAGATCAACAACAATGGGCCACTGCTCCTACATATCCTCAGGTGTAATGAGGAATTAGACTCATGTAATTCTTTGGGTAGAAAAATGCTTTGTTGCTTGATATTTTTTATTTTAATTTTTAATATTTTAAAATGCTTATTCAATAACCAAATAGAAAATGCATCTTAAATAGTTATCAATACACCTTTTGCGGCTCTTGCAACACCCAAATAGGAAGTGCGTCCAAAATAGATATTACTAAAACCTTTATTAAAGAAAAGTTTGTTTTAAAATTTTCTAGAATTTTTAATTAAAAGGGTTTTACAATAACCAACTAGGAAGTGCATCCAACATGGTTATCATTTCACCTTTTAAGATTTTGTAATAGTTAAATAGGAAGTGCATTCAAAATGACTATCATTAAAACTTTATTACTTTTTTTGTTTTGAAATATTTGTATTATACATAAAAATTGATAACCAAATAAGAAGTGCATCTAAAATGGTTATCATTAATTATTTTAAAACCTTAATAATGTCCAAATAAAAAGTGCATCCAAATTGGGCATTATCAAGATTGATTATTTTGATTTTTAAGTAGTAAAAGACTTAGAATTATTTGTTTGCATATTATTTTATTATTCCTTTATTTGTTTTATTATTATTATTTGAAAAAAAAGTGTTTTAATTTTAACTTGAAAATCCCGCTCTCCATGGAATTCATGTTTAGCCATAAGACAAAAATCCAATAAACATTAATTTCCTTAAATTCAATTAACAATTTAAAAAGAAATGAAACAGAAGGTTGATTTTGACCACCTTTTTTATATTAAAAATAACCCTTCAATTAATCTTTTTATTACTGCATGCATATATTTTGAAACAGAATAGTTACTAAGAGCATCTCCAACGAGAGAGCTTAACTCTGATTCTTAAGTTTAAGATGCGTTGCTTATCAAATATCACCATTGGAGCAAATTACATGACAGTGCTTACAAATAGTGAGTTGCTTAACTGTGTTTGAAGAATAAAAAATAATTTTTAAGCACATATTCGACAAAATCAACAGAAAAACGAGGGAAATAAACAGCAACCAAAGCATGGCATTCATGGAAATGTAAACTCCAGAAACAAAAATTAAAAATTAAAAAAATACCTTAAAATTCATCTTCACAATCAGATTGATACTCCCCCACCAGCATCAACAACAATAAAATCTGAAAAAAAAAATATACAGAGAACACCACGAAGGTTGGGCAGAGGGGGAGTGTCGATCTGCAAAGGGGGAGCGCCGGGGAAAATGGATCTACTCTGGGGAGGGTCGATCAGCGAACGACGCTGTCAATCTCGCAGTGGGAGCGTGGGCTTGCCATCAGAGAGCAGGGTCGTAGTAGAGTGCGGGGTCACCATCGAGCACGGGCTTGCCGTCGGGGCGCAGGCTCCTTGTCCGAGCGTCAGCTCACCGTCGGTTCCGAGCTTAGCAAAAGGTGATGGGTTAGCGAGATGGGGCTGGGTTTGGAAGAAAGTGAGGCGAAGGGGGCGCGGTAGGTCGCGTGGTGAGGCGGAGGGGGCGCAGTGGGCCGCACGATGACGTAGAGGGGGAGCAGTGAGGTTCTGGGTTTAGGAAAAAATAAGAAGGGGCGAGGTTTGGGAATAAAGGGGAGAAGGAGTAAATAGATTAGTTTACAAATAAAAAATAATTTGTACAAATTTAATTAGTAGCAAATCTATTCGTTGGAGATGCTAACGTTACAAAACAGTAACTTTGTTACTGTTGAGTTGTCATTGTGAGTTATTTTAGGTGTAAAAATTTTCTATAAATAGTGAAACAAATGTGTTTCAACTCACAATTGATCTCAAGCCAAATTATCTATTATTGTTACTTCTCTCACTTCATTTTACTCACTGTTATTTTCTGCAAATCTGTATTTTTTTTCTTTTTTTGTTGTTCTCAAATGGATAACAATCAATTTAATTTTTCTTTATGGAATTTTATGCAAAATCACCAACCTTCTATGGGTGACAATTCTCAAAATCCTCAATCTTTTTCTATGTTTCCAACCCTACCACCATATCCCACCATGTTTCCTCCATCTTGGCCTATGTTTCCAACCGTTCCTCCAACCAACCAAACCCCTACAAGTGGAGTCAACTCCACTAATGAGGAACCCAAAACACCGGTTGTCTCTATATCGGAGTCTCAAATTCCACCATTTTCCACTCAAGTCGACATAGAAAGCATTGAACACGATGAAGGAGGAGACAATTCTAGTAAAAAAAAATCCAGAGTCAAATTCTCAACCGAAGAGGATACACTTCTTATCCAATCATGGCTTAACGTGTCAAAGGATGCAATCGTGGGAGTTGACCAAAATGGAGATAGTTTTTGGTTAAGGACAAAAGATAATTATAACAACTATCGTGGCCATTTGAAGAAGCGAGAAGCTGTTCAACTGAAAGCTTGGTGGCATTGTTTGAATAAGTTTGTTCAAAAGTTCGTAGGGTGTTACAAACAAGCTGTAGGCTGAAAGAAAAGTGGGACCTCGAATAATGATGTCATTGCTGATGCATATTGTATTTATTGTCAAGATGAAGGTTCGAATTCAAATATGAGCATGCATCGCGATTGTTAAAGGACGAACCAAAATGGACATCTGAATCAAGGGGAAACTAATCAACAATACCAAAGAGGGCATCTGAATCATCTTCTAATGCAGAGACGCCAACAAGTTTTGAGTATGATCTAGCTTCACCGTCGATTCGCCTAATAGGGCAAAAGGCAGCGAAAATGAAGAGGGCATCAAAAGCAATTGACACTTCTGAACTCAACAAAAACTTTGCAGTGGTGAAAGAGTCAATTAAGGATAAAATGACACTTATGGAAAAAATGGCACGCATTAAGGATGAAGAGAACAAGATAAGGGATGAAGAAAACAAGATAAAGAAGGAGGAGCTACAATTGAAGAGGCAGACTATGGAGTTGGAGATTCTCTTTAGGGATACAACTGGGATGACAGCGAGACAACTTCGAGATCATGAAAAATTATGTGATAAAATTAGAGAATCACAAGGAATTAATTAGGATTTTGTAATGTATTTCTTAGGGAATTGTGTATTTCCTAATCAATTCAGTTTATTTTAATTAAATAGGACCTGTGTTTATTTAATCTTTATGTAATTTAATTATATGTTAATTTAATTAAAAACTAGCCGTTGAAAACTAGCCATTGAAAACTAGCCGTTGAAAACTAGCCGTTAAAAACTAGCCATTGTGTTCTACCCTATATATACTCTCAACATACTGAATCCACTTTGTGAAATCTTCTCTCCTTCAAATATATTATCAATCCTCTACTAAAGTGAATCCATCTAATGGATCCAAATAATTTGGACGACTTCAGCAAACTATGGTGGCAAATCATAGAAGATGATTTAATGGACAACACTAAAGAAGAATACATTATGTCAATACTTGAATGTCAAAGCCAACAAGTAGCCAACAACTCCACTAGGCATAGGAGTACAAGAACGATGGTAGATCGGAATCGTGAACAAGGTCATAATCGACTGTTCAATGACTACTTCTCTGAAAATCCGGTATACATAGATACTCAATTTCGACGAAGGTTTCGGATGCGAAGACTTGTTTTCCTTCGAATTGTAGAAGCCATTGGAAATCATGATGCGTATTTCCAGATGAGGGTCGATGCCATTGGTAGAAGGGGCATTTCACCGTTACAAAAATGCACTGCCGCCATTCGTGTACTAGCATACGGATCACCAGCAGACAGTGTAAATGAATATGTTCAAATTGGTGAAAGTACTGCAATGGAATGCTTAGAGAGATTTGTCAATGGTGTGAATGAGGTATTTGGAGCTGAATACTTAAGAAAGCCTAACAACAATGATGTTCAACGCTTACTACAAATTGAGGAGGCACATGGCTTTCCTGGTATGTTGGGTTCCATTGATTGCATGCACTGGGAATGGAAAAATTGTCCAGTTGCATGGAAAGGCCAATTTTGTCGAGGTGATCATGTCAAGCCCACAATCATGCTTGAAGCAGTGGCATCACAAGACTTATGGATTTGGCATGCATTTTTTGGCATAGCGGGTTCAAACAACGACATCAATGTATTAAATCAGTCCCCTCTGTTTAATGATGTTTTGGAAGGACAAGCTCCTGCAGTCCAATATATAGTAAATTGAACCTCATATAATATGGGGTACTATTTAGCAGATGGTATTTATCTTGAATGGGCTACGTTTGTCAAGACCATTCCAATGCCGCAAGGAGAAAAGAGAAAATTATTTGCCCAACACCAAGAATCAGCAAGAAAGGATGTGGAATGTGCATTTGGAGTGCTTCAATCTCGATTTGCAATTGTCCGTGGTCCAGCACGTGCTTGGCATATGGATACAATTAAGAAAATAATATATGCATGCATTATATTGCATAACATGATTGTTGAAGATGAACGACATACTTTTGTTACTAATTTTGAAGATGATCACGCCGATAAGGATTTCTCTACAAATGAAGTATCAAATGGTCCTCATCTTGATTTTGCAACCTACTTGCAAAGGAGAGCTGAAGTTCGTGAAAAACAACGTCACCGACAACTTCAAGCAGATTTAGTGGAGCATATTTGGGAGTGTTTCAGACACGAAGATAACAAAAATTAAATTTTTAATTATTATAATGTTATGTACTTGTCATTTATGTGTTTTTTATCTTATTGTCATAAATAAAATAAATTAGTATTATTCTATTTTTCTTTAATCTTTACATATTTATTATTTTAAAATTATAATAGAAATAATATTTTAATCTAAAATAAAAATATATAAATATAAGTATTAATATGTGAGGTTAATTGTAGGACCCACTTAAATAAGTTAAGAACCCACTTTAAGCAACTTTAGCATTGGAACAAATTTTTAGGTAGAGTTCTTAAACTTAGGTGGCATTATGGGGCCCACAAATTTGATATAAACAACTTTGTATAAGCAACCATGGTTGGAGATGCTCTAAGAGAAACAAATAAATTAGAAACATGAATTTTCTAACTTCTTGCCAATTTTAACTAATTAATTTTCTTAAAAATATAATGTTAAAAAACTTGCAGGACCAGGCCCGTTTGTCTAAAAAAAACATGATATGTATGCAAGAACATGTCAAGGAATGATAATTCTATTCTCTATTTTCTCTTTTGTGTCTGAATGTTAGAAAAACATGATTTAAAAAGAAACGTATGATGAAAAGGTGAATTAGTATGTGTGAAGGATATGATGTGAAATAGTCAAATATTCAGATCAATATGTATAGTTGAATGCGAGGCACGATACAGTGAACGAAGAGAGAATCAAAGGAAGCATGAGATGCTAAAATGTAAATCATCACTCATTTGTCTTAACGTAAAAACAGATCTATATTCACAATGAGAAATCATAAATAATAACTTAACAAGAATCAGAATCCAGAGAGACGCATAAAGATAATAGCAATGAAAGCAAAAATCGATCTGATTTAATAGATGATGCAAGCAAGAAGAACAAACAAAGAGAAGTACAATACTATACGAAGGAAAGAGTGATACCTCCAGAAATGCTTAGCAGAGAGACTACAAGAGCGTGAATCCCCTTTCTTTCTCCTTTGAGTGTGATTTTCAGAGAGAATTTGTGAGAAAATGTGTTTGAGAGAAAAATGTGTTATTGTCTTATTTATAAACATTTTGGTCTTTTAAACTTGCTTTGCAAGCTACTGTATTGTAGCTTGCTTTAGAAGTTTTTTCTAAAATTTTTATTGTTTATGTTTTTTCTTCTCTCTTTTTTCTTTTACAAAATTGGGCTAAGGATTACTAATCCAAACTCTTTTATTTAGAAATTCTTCTTTTATTGAGTTATAATTGCTAGCCCAACTTTATTCTTATTAATTTTTATTTTTTTCTTTCTCTCATTTTCATTTATGAGCTTAAAATAGAATAGCCAATATTATTATTATTATTATATTTTTCTTTTATATTTATTTTTGTTATTTTTTTAATTATCCGAAAAAAATTAAGTGTTGACATTTTGATAGACCACCTTCAACCACATATGAAGCTAGGGTGAATGAAGTCCCGACAAAAACCAAGGATTGCAACTTTATTGCACCCGCAATCAATTATATAACTTTTATATTCAAAATTATAATAATACATAAAGTCATTATGAAATAATTTGGACATCCACCAATCATAAAAACAACTATTTATGATTAACTCATTATCATAATATCCTTAGGCAGGATGGTTTGGCATAATAAATAGTTCTGTACGTTAAGATTATACATTCACTTGGGAACCTCCATTGGTCATGTGTAAATATATTCATATATTATTATTACTTCTATCTGTAGATGTATTAAGAAAGAAGCTTGAAAAAGGAATAACAAAGTGGAAGAACAAGAGTAACGAAAAAAAATGTGATCAATCCTTTACCAAACGTAGGATCAGCAACAAAGGCACATGTTCTGTCATCTACTTGCCAGAAATTTTTCATAGGCAACCTAACAGACTATATTAATTCTAGCTTTCAAGACATCCATATATTAACAATCTTTACCCTTAAATTTCAGGAGGTGAAATAGCAGCACGTGAGTTACGGGAAATTCATATTCATTTACCGTAAACTGTGCAATGATCATAATCATAATTCATAAACCTGGCATATCAGGATATAGTTCTGAGCCAAAACTCTTAATTTGAATCTAGTATTCGCTTCAATATCCACCATTAGGAAACCTTTTCTGATTCTCAGAGGGAGGGCTCAAGACTGTTGAGTTGGCTATTCAGTTAGTAGTTAGTACATAGCACTAATTAACATATTGATATAGCCAATTAATATGTTAAAAGCATAATATAAGATCGTTTAATATGATCCTTAATTGATTCACTCTGTTTTAGCTAAATTTATGCTAAAACGGGTAGTAGAACAAATCATAATTTATGCTAAATTTATGCTAACTTACATTTATGGTAGCTCATTCAAAACTTATTATGACTTAGCTCAACACATTTTGTCATCAACTCATCATGAATTGTGTAGGAATATTTTTTATTTATTTTTTGGTACTTTAGTAAGTATGAATTTAGTTGGCATGTAATCCACTCCTTTAAGGTAACAATTAGAAAGAAATTTGAAAAGATTAATATAGCTCTTTGCAATATTTTAATACCTCAATATATCATCATCTTATGCTTGCTCTAACTATGTAGATATTTTTCAAGCATGCTTACGGCATTGGCATCTGAACACACCTTTACTAGTGCTATAAACTCTGCAGATAATGGTATAAAACTATATGTGGGCACAGCACAACATAATGAGCACAAAATAGTTGTCAAACTTGTTTCAGGATGAACTTCTTGCATATTTCTATAAATAATGCCAATGCAATTCTTTCTAATCTAACTTTATTGTTATGTTTATTACAGCCTTCACACACACACACACACATATATATATATATATATATTATTCGCTTGTACTAGTTTACATTATGAATTAATTTTTTATGCAGGGATAGTATAAAAAGGTTTTACAGTTCATCCATGAGAATTACAAAAAGATTAAAATTTTCTTCTATTTTTTTATTTTCTTTTTCTAGAGGGGGTTGGAAAAGAGGAGTTGGGATCCTAGCACCCCTAATGCAGAATTAGAAATTAAAGCTGGTATATACTTGTCTTCATGAAGTGATTCTTGGAGACGCACATGGCCTCAATGGATTCTTCATCACAATAGTGAAGGCCTGCTTCTCACTCATGTCAACTTCACACCCATCTTCTAGTGCCCATTTAAAATCCCTCACCAAATTGGCCACAAAGTACTCAAGGTGAAGCGTTGCCATACTAATTGCTGGACAAACTCTTCTTCCTGCACCAAAAGGCATCATTTTGATCTCCAAAGTCCCTTTCAGATCAAATTTAGCGTCTCCTTCATCATGCCTCAAAAACCTTTCAGGTTTAAACTCCATTGGATCTTCCCACACATTTGGATCCCACCCAAATTCAGCTACTAGAAAATTCACAATTGCATTTTTGGGTATATCATGACCATCCATAACAGTGTCATGTGTAACTGCCCTAGGCAATATAAAATGCCCTGGTGGGTGTCGCCTTAAGGTCTCCAACACCACAGCCTTTAAATAAGGCATCCTTTTCAAATGTTCCTCCTCAATGTCTTCATCAGGTTTCACAACTTCCTTAATTTCATCAAACAATTTCTCTTGTATGTTTTGGTACTTCACTAAATTTGCCATGGTCCATAACCACGTGGTAACGGTTGTGTCTGTGCCACCTAACATAAACTCAGAACACATACTCACCAACTCTTCATCCGTTATCTTGCTTCCATTGCTTGGGAGTTTCATATCAAAAAGGGTATCCACGTAAGGCTTAAACTCTTCTTCGTTTTCATCTTTAATACCAACCTTGTTTTTTATTTTCTCGCGGCGTGCTTTTATGATGGGGAGGAAGACATTCACCTGATTTTGACGAATTTCCAAGATCTCTCTCCATAGTCTTCTAAACACAATCTTAGACAAGAACGGCACGAAATTCAACACATTGAACCTAATGAAATTGTGAATAAAACTATGTTGTACCCTTTGAATACTCTTAACGGTTTTCTCATCAAATTTCTCTCCAAAACATATATATGAAAATAAAACATACAATGTATAATTGAAATGATCATTAATTGGTATGGCCTTATTGTCCGACTCGATGTTATCTATAATATGTTTCTTTAATATGTTTAATGCCCACTTACGACAATGAGAATATAAACTTAACCGAGAAGGTTGAATTACTTGCATTAAGTTTTGGCGCAACATTCGCCAGTTGGGGCCATATGGAGAAGTAGTAACGGTGTATTGGTTAGGGAAGAAAACTTGGGTGGTTTGAAGAGACAAAGGACGACCGGCAAAGACAGTGCCATTTTTAACAAGTGCTCGATGAGCAGCTTCGTGACATGTTATGAAAATAGAAGGCATAGACCCAATGTGAATGGTAACAATGTTGCCATACTTGGAACGTAAAGAGCGAAGGACGGGTTCAAGATCAGCAAAATTATTGGATGACTTAAGGAGCCAAAATATGTTACCTAAGATGGGTATGGTAGGAGGGCTTGGTGGTAGTCTCTTGTTGCGGATGACTATGAAAAGGGATTGAAGAAATATACAGATAGAAATGGATGCAAGAATATAGAACCATAATCCCATTTCTTCTAATTTTTTTTTTTCTAAAATACCTACTTTACTCTAATTTTCTTTCTTAACAAAATTGAGTTAAGCTCATTTTGAGAATTTATATATGAGAATTGCTATATAGTACGAAGACGTTTCCTCACTTAATGTTTAGTAGTTTCTAATAACGCGAATAACTTACTAAAAATTGAAAACTTCCTACATGTCATAACACCTTTGTTTGGTCCGTTAACAGAGTGGCAGAGAATGCAAGGCCATTAAAATAATCAAAGGCCCAATTTATTTTCACTAATTACTATTATCGTTAATAATAATAATAATAATAATAATTAGAAGTGGAAGTTTGTAACATTAATTGAAGATGGAAAGTCACTAGTTGAAAGAAGAAAATTAAATAAGAAATTATCAATAATATATATTAAGTCACTAATAATTATACTGTTTGTCTTCCATTTTCTAACTACTCTTTTCAAATATAAATATTAAGCACATTAATAAAAGTGCATTAATGAAAGTGTAATTACTAGTTGACGTTTCAAAAATTGTTACAGTTGCTTCATTGTTTATATATATAATAAAATTTTAATATTTATACTCTAAATTTTTTTATTTGTCTCATTCTCATGAAAATATTAGTAATAAGATCACATATTCAGTTAATTTTTTTTATGTTGAATATTTTCTATGCATAGTAAATCAATCTATTTTTTCTATTGAGACTCCATCTGAACAATTTTTTAACAATATGAACCATTTTTATTTTTTATTTGAATCTAAAAAATTTAAAACTTTAGAAGAGGATAAATTAAAAAAAAATAATGTGTTAATCTTAAAAAAATTAATATTTAATGAACATTTTGATATTGATGATCTTGATTTATTTTTAGAATTAAAAGTATTGGTAGAAATGTTAAGAGAACTCGTATAAAATATTAAACGATATCAAAAATTATATTCTTTTCAAAATATATGCATTACTTTTACAATATTATTGACAATATAACAGTTGTTACCACCAAAATAATTTTTTCAAAATTAAATTTGCTTAAAAATTATCTAAGATCAACAATGTTAAAGATAGATTAAATTAATGAATTAGTCATTTTCTCTATTAAGGGTATAATTACTTGATTATAAAATTTTGATAAATAATTTTTCAACCTCAAAAAACTAAAAAATTAATATGAGAATTGATAATTAATATTAGATTAAATGTCTCTAAAAATTTTGCCTTAGACCCAAAATTTCTTAGCCATTAATCATCGTTTAATACTACATATAATATTTGTGCATTGCACGGGGTTTATTTGAATTTATTAAAAATATAATTTAAATTACTAAAAAATATGTTAAGAAATGGTTTTTTTTATCAATTTATAATTTATTATAAATGATGTATTATAAATAATATTTTTAAGATAATATGTGTATTTCTTGTTAAGATTAATAATATTAATTGTCAACTTTTATTAATGAAGTTATGATTGAAAAAATAAAATATATAAAATATTTTAGTTTATTGAAGTAATTTATTAAAGTAAACTACATTGTTAATGTAGTTTGCATAATTTTCATTTTTTACAACAAACAAGAGAAAGGCTTTCTCTAGCGACCTTTTGTGGACTTGTGTTTGGAAGCTTTGTCCTTCTGAGAATGTAAAATTTATAATTAGGTTTGCTTTCCATAACTCTGCTCCAACTTGCTCTTTGCTTCACCATCAAGGCATGTTGGTTTCAAGTGCATGCCCTTATGAGTGTTCTCAAGCGAAGGAAAAGATTACCCATTGTGTCCATGACTCCCTCGTGTTAAGGCGCATGTGGGAGTCCTTAGGCTTTGTAGATGAAGCCTGTTACCAACAAGTGTATAGTGTGTGTGTGGAATGGTAACAAAACAATGCTTAGCTCCAATTGAGCCTCTCTTCAAGGAAAGACTTTGGTGGGCCTAGCGTGCGAGAAATGCTCAATGTCTAAGCAATGAAATTTTCTCCCATCACAGGTTGGTTCTAGCTGTAACTAACATCATAGCAACCATCAAATCACGGTGGTGGACCATTTTTTAAAAACCTTAAGCGATAGTAACTTTGGAAATCCTAACACGACAAGTTTTAGTGGTCTTTTCTAAATAAACATGACGAAGCTTGGTTATCAGGTTTTTCAGGACACATTGACGCTTATAACAATCTTCATGCAAACTGTTAACTCTTTGTCATGGCCTCAACCATATCTTGGAGAGTTGGAGTTTAAGGTATAGGGAGGTTCTGTGTTACATGGACTAAACTCATACTCTTTATCACAAGACCGTTCTTTCTACTACACCAGTATGTTTCTATCATCCAAGACATTCGTGAACTTCTTAGTAAAGATTGGCAAGTAACTTTCATCACACTCTCGAGGAGGGTAATTAGTGCCTAACTTTTATGGCACAGATTGGAGCTTTGTACTTTGTACTAGGATCATTTAAAGACCCATGACACCCATCTTTTAGGAATCATCATTCTTCTTTTAGTTGACTTAGTAGGGATTCACAATTTCCTCATTTGTAATTCTCCTTTTGTTTTTCTTTTGCTTTTGTTTCATACATATTACCCAAAAAATTAATCATTTGTTGATAAATTATCTAGCACACAAACTTAAAAGAAATCAAAATTATAATATATCATATTAACTTGCCTTATCTCACCAAATACAATATGCAAAACAAGCTTAGAGATGTCATGTTAATTAAGTATTTAGGAGATTGTCTGGTGATTAGTGAGTATTTTATATTTATGTTTTGTTTCTTGTAAAAGTATTTATTTATGAGTTTAATCGACATGTACTATGAGTGTAAAAAAAAATTATAATGTCAATCAATTAAAGATTATTATTAGTATAACTTTCAAGATTATTATAAAAATCAGCAAACTTACCATACATAATGATATATGATTGAATAATAATGTAAATTTTTTTTATGTTGTCATATTCTAATTAAATTATTTATTTATAATTAAATAGCCATGAATAGTGATTTCACAATTGAATAACTTCCTTTTTCCATTAATTAAACAAAGGTTTAGATATGTTTTTAGTCCCTATAAAATATTACTTTTTGTTTTTGGTCCCTGTAAAATTGTTTTCTTTTAAAATGGTCCTTGTAATTTTATTTTATTTTGGCTTTGGTCCTTTTATTTGGTCTAATCCTTTTAATGTATCTATTTTTTGTTTTAGTCCCTATAATATTTTGTTTATTTTGAATTAGTCCCTTTGAAAAAATTTTGATCAAGACTAAAAACAAATTGTTTACATATTAGAAGGACAAAAATGAAAAAATAAATATATTACAAGGGCTAAAACAAAATAACAGGGACCAAAAACAAAAAAAATAAAATTTATAAGGACCATTTTAAAAAAATATATTTTTATAAGGACCAAAACCAAAAAAATAGTATATTGCAGGGACTAAAAACATATTTAAGCCTTAAACCAAATAGTATTATATAATGAGTTCAATTTCTATGCACATGTCAGTATAAAAATTTTTACACCGTTAATCAATAGAAATCATGCTATGTATGACTTTTAAGATAGTTATTACAAAAGTTAATAAACTTATAATAACTACTTTAAAAGTTATACCTCGAATGATTTCTGATTGGTTAGTAGTGTAAACTTTTTTACATTAATAGTATATGAAAATTAAACTCTTAAATAAAAATTAATATTTAAAATCTCAAGTTTATAAATAATAATTAAAATGTATTGACAATGTATAAGCTTTTTATACTATTATCCAATCTTAAATTGTCATGTATGATAAAATTTTTAACTTTTGTAATAATTACTTTAAACGTTATATTTAGAATAATTTTTAATTAATTGATAGTGTAAAAATATTTACATTAATAGTGCATGAAAATTAACGATAAGACTTAATTATACTTTTAGTCCCCTTACTATTGTTATTTCTCAAATTTGGCCCCTCTATATTTTTTTTTTGCAAATTTGATTCTTATTATTTTAATTGCATAATTTTGGTTAATTCATTAATTGTGACATCAAATATTTAACAGAAATGCTAAAATGACCGTAAAGTGCTGACGTGAATGTGTAGTAGAGTGTTATGTTAACATTTTCATTTTTTTAAATTAAATGTGAAGTTAACATATGAATCAAAATTGCACAATTTAAATAGTAGGAGATCAAATAATTTACAAAAAAAATAAAAATGGAGTGATCAAATTCTAGAAACAATTTTGATAGAGGTGCTAACACTATGTTTGATTGGCAAAGGAAAGTAAAAGAAAAGAAGGTGAAAGGAAAGAAATAGAGTAAAAAATGAGATTTTTTTTAGTTGTTTGGTATGAAATAAAGTGAAAGGAGAGGAAAGTATAAGTTTTCTTTTTCTCTTATTTGATTAGAAAGAAAATTAGAAGAAAGAAAAAGATATATTTATAAAATAACATAAATACCGTTAAACAAAAAAGAAATGTAATAAAAAAATAAAAATGTAAAATATACTTTCAGTAATATAAAAAAAATTGTTAGGACACAAGATAAATTAAAAGAATAATAATAATTTTTAAAAATATTTTATCTAATTAAATAAAATAAAATAAAATTAGCAACAGAAACTCATTTTTAATTAACGAAAATCAATGTAAATTCTACTCTAAATACACATTTAAAATATTATTATATTGATATTTTTTTAAATAACTATGTTATTGGTACGAAATATTTATCGACTTTGTTAATAACTAATCTATTATTATATAGATATGCATGTATAGTATCATAAATATTTTTCAATTCAGTGAGTTTATTTGAACATTTTTACACCTTGTGAGTGGTGCTTAACGTTCATATCCATATATAACATTATGAAAGGTACTTTTGTTCTTTAAATCCAAAGTAGCCTGTTTCCCCTATCAACCCAAATTAGGAGAAAAGACATTTTAATATAGAGTCCATAAAAATATTTTTTCCGCTTTACCTAGAAAATCAAACAAGAAAAAAAAAGTGTTTATTTCTCTTCTTTTCTTTTCTTTTGTATCTTTTCCAATTTTTTCTATTTTCGTTAATACGAAAGAGTAAAGACAGTGTAAAAGCCCAATTAAGGTTAAAGGTCATAACGATAGAAAAAATAAAACAAAAAACATGACTATTTAAAAAAATACTCCTATTTTGGTAGGAAAATACACAGGAAAGAGATCATTGAATACTGATGTGACATAATCAATAAAGTACTTAGGAGTTACGTGGCAAAAAACATAAAGTTGTCGAAGGCAAGCACGAGGGAGGGACCCATTCACGTCTCCGCCATTCGTCTTCATATTTTACAACTTAAAATAAAAAAAAGACAAAATTAACAACACAAACCCATTTTTAATTAACCAAAATCAGTAAACTTTAATCTAAATACACATTTAAAGTATAATTATATTGATATGCATGCATAGTACTATACATGTTTTTCAATTCAGTAATTGTTTGCTTGAACATTTGCACACCTTTTGATTGGCACTTAACGTTCACATACATATATGATACTATCAATAATGCTTTTGTCCTTTTAATCTAAAAAGTTAGTCTCTCTCCTTTCATCCAAAATTAGTAAAATGGGGGGAAACATTTTAATGTGGATCTAAAAAAAACAATCACTTTTTCTTATTTAACTAGAGAACTAAATAGTAAATAAGGAAAAAGAGTATTCTTTCTTTTCTTTCTTTTTTCTTTCTTTCCCTTTTTCTATTTTTATTGATAACGAACACAGTGTAAAAGTGCAACTAAGGTTATAGGTAATAACAGAAAAAAAAATAAAATAACATGATTATTTGAAAAAGAAAAACTCCCATTTTAGTAGGAAAATGCACATAAAAGAGATCATTGAATAGCATGTTTGCATATTGACGTGGCGTAATGAATAAAGTACTTAGGAGTTACGTGGTAAAAAACATATAATTATCAAAGGCAGGCACGAGGGAGGGACCCACTTACGTCTCCGCCATTCGTCGTCATATTTCTGCGTTCGTCGTCGAATTTCAAGTTTCTCCACACTACACCCACCCGACTCCCACAGAAAGAGATGACGAGAGGAAAGCAGAAGATCGAAGCGCAGAGGCGAAACGCAGAGAAGAATCAGAAGTCAAAGGGCTCTCAGCTCGAGGCCAGAGCCGTTGGCCTGAAAGTCACCTGCCCCATCTGCAAGGTTTTCATTTTTCTTTCTTATTCCTATCATTCTCTCCATGTCACGAAAAATAATTAATTTTTGATAATTGGGTACCTTTAAATTAAATTACCCTTTTCCCTCTAATCACCTGGTGTAATTACCTTTGTAGTAATTGGCTGTTGGGTTATGGCATCGAATCACCTGATCTTTCTTTTTTCGATTTATTTGTGTTTTCTAATTCGAAAGTATTGATTGGATGACTAATAGCTGTTTTGGTTCTTGATGATTTAAACAGCTATGAAAGGGGAGGTCTTGTTGATGCAAGGGTTGCTAGGATTAATATTTGGCTTCAAGTGATTCAATTATTAATTTGGTTAATAAGTATAAGCTGGTTGTGTCAATTATTTGACAGATGATGTTTTGTTACACTTTGTGCCTGGTTGGCTCCTTGTCGGGTTCCAAACTCGTGGTTTGTATTTTAGCAAAAAAAATTCAATAATGTGTGATGGAAGGCACGTTACTGCTGCTGAGGGTGGTGCCTTGGTGGGGATGTCAGAGCAGTTTGTGCAGTATTTAGAGACTCGTGTTAGTCTTCATTTGTTGTGATTTATGACAATCTCGTATGTCTTTATTTGATGTGTCTACATATGCTAAAATTTAAAATATGATTGTCTTTGCAATGGGTGTTTTTGGGTTTCCTGTCCAGTGGCGTGGCCCCAGCACAAAATTAGGTGCATGTTACATTTGCATTTTGCAACCTTTGCTAGGGATTAGATTAATTGTGGACAAGTAAATATAATCTTTTATAAACTATAGCATTGAAATTGTAAATTGTAATTGCTATGATATAGTCTACCTTTTTAACTTTGGAGGACAAACAGAGATCCAAAGCATAGCATTAGGGCTTAAACTTCAATATATCTAACTGTGAAAACTGGCTTTCCCACGGTGGGAGACATGAAGCACTCTCCCACCGTAGTCTCAGCCTGAGTTTGAGATGGATTTTAGATTCTTTAACAAACTATTTTGTGCTCTCCACTTCCTATATGAGGGAAGAAAATGCTCTATCTTTAGCTTTTGCTGCTTATTCTTGTGCATTTTCTTTTTTTCTTTATTTGGGTTACAGGAGGACTTGTTGATGTTCTTTCTTTTCACTAATTGCGTGCATGTTTGAATTTCAGTTGAAAGAGTTTATAAGTCCTTTTACTTCTAAAACAACATTTTTTCCTTTTTTATTTTGTGCATTGGAATTCCAAATTGTGCATTGAAATTTGTAAAAGTACTTTTTCAACTGTTATCCAAACATAGCCTGCTTTATTCTTTCAAACTTCATTGTCTTCTTGAAGAGAAAAATAAATCCTGTAACGGAAATCTATATTTCAGAGACACATGCCTTTTATTTGTGGACAAAGTAATCTTTGGCCAAATTTATTGGTAGATAGTTACCAACATCTATAATTGCTTTTGAAATTACTTCACATTGGTTCAAACTGTGATGTTGATGATGATCCAACTGGGGTGGAACTTGAACTTATGTGCTTTTATCCTGTTCCATGGTGGAGTGAGTTTCATATATTGATTCTCATGTTGGTGCATGTCACATGGTTCTTATAAACCATGGTATTGCAGTTTGCAAGTCTGAACTGTCTTCATTCTTCAGTAGTGAAGTGATACTGAAATTGACCTAGTTTTGAGGGGATGCTTCATATACCTGACAGTTGACTTTTCTTCTTCGAAGTGCTTCTTAGATGTATGGGTTGGCAAGCAAAACTTATAAGAATGCTTATGTACTTATATTCTTATTAATAAGGAGCTTTGTCATATTTATAAATAAGAACTCTCAATATCAGTTAGAAATTCTAAGTTTGTGGAACTTACATTAAGCAGAATAGAGGCTGAGTCTTTATATTTAAGGCTTGTTTTAAGCCTTTAAGGTACGTACTTGACCTAAGAGAGAGGATATCTAGGTAGTGCTAAAATTATTATGTATAAGTAGTTGAGGTGTATATGGCTTTAGTGAATAGGATAGTTCCTCTGCAACAACCCCTATATATGTTTGACCTCGCTAATTAGCAAGAACTGTATGGGTTGAAAGAACTTTCAGGGATTTGGCATTAACAACTTGCTAAATTTCAATTGTATTCTTTACTTGTTTATGAAGATAAAACATTGATTTAAAGGGAAATTAGAACTAACGCTTCCGTATGAGTTGTTCAAATACTGATCACTAATTTGGGGGCAATATATGGTGTTAAGAATATACAAACAGAGGTGCTTTTCACCTGAATTGAAGATAATATGTGGTGCGGGGTATTTGCACTTAAAAATCTATTGCCTTTTAGATACTGAGTGGTTAGCCATGCCTCCATAATGTCTATACCAGTCTAAGTCTTGTGACATAAGCACAGCTGCACTTGTAATATGCATTTAATCTGAAGAATGTACACATACTTGTCCACCTGGATTGAGGTTAGGTCCTACTTGTTTAAATGTGTTTATTTATGATAATCAATCTATAAATTTTACTATTAGGTTTGCCCATCCATGAACAGGAACTAGATAAGAGAATCATGCGCATACAGTTGGAACGACAACTTTTCCTTCTTATGATGAAATAGCCAACACATCTGGTGTAACAGTCCTTTCTACAAAATAATTTACTTAGCTTGTTTTAAACGATACGTTGTTGGTCGTGCTTAAATTAACAGGTCAAGTAAGAATATTTTAATGCCTGTACTTTGAGTGTCGAGGATATCTTTGTTAATATCATCATTTTTACATTTTGATTAATAGACTATAGCTAAACTTGTACATCTGGTGTTGATCATTCAGTTGGTGGCAAGGATGCTACTGTTAAATTGGTTAATGGGCACATTCAATTTCAACACTTCTCTAGAATTTTTCTGTGTTGTGGAATCTTTGTGTTTCTGAAGATCTTTTGCATTCTTAAATGTCTTGTATCATGTTTCTTCATATTGTTGCACATTGTTTTTCAGATCCAACTTGCAAATCAAAACCAACTTGGTGATCATTATACCTCCAAACATCCGAGGGAGAAACCCCCTTCAGAGTCAAGCTAAGTGATATTTTGAGCAAATGGTACGAAAGGTCCAAAAAGAAAATTTGTTCTCTAGGTGTGCCTTCCTGATTTCAATGTAATTCCCTGCTTGCAAGGCAGGTTGCAACATGTTAATTTAATTATGTTAATGTGTATTATTGTGAGATCATAAAGGATCATAAAAACTGCGTCTATCATTATAAGAATATTATAATGTTGCACTAACTTGGGTGGTCATAAAGGTAGTGTCTGATGCCAAGGCAGAACGGAATGGATTCTACTTTTTAAACTTCATGTTCCATTTTGTTACGGGTGTTTGTAAATTGAACCAATCCAATATAAACCACAAAAATTCAACCCAAAAAAAAAAAAATATCAAACATACTAAAAAATAAAAATTGAATAAAGTGAACAGAAAAGGTTGTTATCATATATTTGTTTTAATATGTATATATTTGTTTTTTTTTTTTGTAAAATTATCATATCATTCATATTTGTACAAGTAAATATTTATTAAATTATTATACTAATTTTATTTTTCTTATTGTCTTATTATCTAATATTTATAAAAAATATTAACTCTAAAATAATTTAATATTTATTTTTATTCTCTTTTTAATTGCATAACTTTTGTGTTTTATGCTAAGAAATAAGTTTTAATAAAGAATGAGTAGAAGGAATGATAAAAGCTAACAATCTTAGCAAAGTCATGAACTACTTAACAGAAGACGGACGCCCTTCATGTTTTACAACTGCTCGGTTAACTCACCAAGAGTATACCCGTGTTATTGCAAAGAAACATGGAGTGGATTGAGAATATCTCTAAAATATAGGAGATTCGTTAGCAGTGTTCGGTAATGTTTTCTACATGGAGAAGAGAGATTGAAGAACAAGCTCGACGGAGTTACTAAATAAGCTCAGCTGGAGTTCCAATCCACTTAGTGGAATTACATGGTGGCTTGTAGAACGAGTATGAAAATGTGTCGCTCCAAGAAGAACTTGTCTGTTTTAAGAAGTCCAAGTGCAAATGGCTCGAATTTGGTGACACAAAATCGAAGTATTTCCATGGCATTACAGTGGTTGGGAGGAAGAAGAACAAAACTGAAGTACTTCAAAATGCTGATGGGGATTGGATAACAAATTAGGATGAGCTGGAACGAATGGCTACTACGTATTTTAAATCCTTGAAAGCGGACGATGATTAAAGACTTTTGGAAAAAGTGGACAATGAGGAGATGAAACAATCCATGTTGAACCTGGGGAATTATACAGCTCCAGGAAAGGATGGATTTTAAGGCTCTTTTTTTTTTTTATCATTCTCAAATGGGTATTGTGGGGCCTTCCTATATGAAGTGGTGTACCACATTATAGCAATCTAATGAAGTGGCCAAGATTAATGATACCTCAATTACTCACATTCCCAAAGTTGAGTGCACCTTTTCCCTGAGGCAATTTTGTCCTATTAGTTTGTGTAATATCTCATATAAGACGATTACCAAAATCATCTCCATTAGATTGGGAAAATTAATGGAAAAATTGGTGGGGGCAACCCAACGTAACTTTATCCATTTGAGAGTGAAGGAAAAGAAACGAGATGGACAAAATTTTTATTTTTAAATTAAGAGATTTATATAATATTCATAAAAATAAATAAAACATTGTTAAATTTTTGTTAATCTATTGTTTTATTTTTATTTTAAAAAGATTATCAAATTAGATAATATTTATTAGAAATAAAGAATTTACCTTCTTTTCTTTGCCTTCAAAATTCAAACACCTAAGCGTACCCAAGAGATTAGCTCAAATGACATTATAATAGTCCAAGAGGTTATTCACTTGGTGAGGAGGAAGAAGGTAAGGAAGGGGGTGAAGAATGAAAGAGCAGAAGTTATTTATAGAGGATGCGAGGAGAAAGCAGTTCAGTTTTCATTTGGATTGGTAAAGAATGAAGATAAGAAAAAGCACGATTCAACATTCAGATGGAGCCATATTTTCTTGTAGGGGTGCAAATTTTGATAAAGGCTTGATGATGATGTTGTGTTCCGATTCTTCCGCGTGAGTTAGTGTTTAAGAATGCTAGGCGAGTTACTGATAATGACTTCATTTACAACAATCAACTTCCCTGACAATTTCTTAGTCGATGTCCAATTTGCCATAATTGGGTATTAGAAGAATATCAACCTCAAAGTTACAGGACAGCTGAGCCAAAATACAGATCAAATCACATCACAGCCACGATGCAGTGATCACTGATCACAACCTCACCTAGTCTTTCGTTAAAAAATTGGCACCTAAAACACCCTTAGTAGAGGAAACTAGTTGAAACACTGTCGGTGAAGTAGTATCCATGGGCAGTATCTTACCCTAACCCTAAACCCAAAATCAGTGACAAGAAAACCCGATCGGCGTCAAATGATGCTTCCTCTATCAATCGAGTCCAGCGAGTTTCGGCCCACCTGTGGGCAAGTTTTGCCATAGCTGAAGAAATAGAAATTTGGTTCGATCTAACACTTCCTTTGATGGTGAGGTGTGTGTGCCCACGAAGAAGAGGGATCAAGGCTTTTTTTGTTTTTGTTTTTTTGTCTAAGAACTTTTTAGCAATTATATTTTTGAAGGTGCTAATCAAAATGAGAAATGCTAGCAAAATAATAACAGGGATAATATTCCTTACCCACCGTAAAACCCACCTTCTAACTGTAGGTGATCTATTTCCTACCATAACCCTACCAAATAATATATGTTAATAACAGAATGATTTTGAGTTCATTCTCTTTCCCTCTCAAAATTGTTATAAACTTTGACCTATAAATCACAATAGAAGAGGGTTAGCAACACGCTATTGATTAAACAGACAGTAAAGCTAACATAATTTCATAATTCTCTAAATTTAAGGCAGTAATAAAGAGCGTATGTCAAAGATTATGTTACAAGCATTTTTCAACACAATAAAACATAGCGATAATCATCTTCCGTCACCTTTAATTTACAACTACCCATAAATAAACTAACAAATATCAACAGAGTCAACACTCAAATGATACCCTTGTCTGAACTGGTAAATGCGTTCCTTTAATTCTTTTTACTGCACACTGCAGGAAAAAAAGCAATCATGAACAATACAAAATCTAGACGACTCTCATGTGCAGAGGTATCCTACACCAAAACTTTAGAGGTATTGTTAAACATTGAAAGCTAAAAACAATATGCCTTTTCATGGTCATCCTGTCAAGATTTCATCTCAATCATATTGGAATCATTCCATAAAAATAAAATAAAATAAAATTTATTAACTATTAAACAAACTTGTCATCCCTATAATATAATATATATGTACAGATATAAGAAAAATCATACAGACAGCTTAAAACCCATACCTGTTTTTAGTTACATGTCCCAGAACGTAATGCCAAACATAAGTAATCCCTAAAAAATTCATGTAAAAATCTATTTCTGTATCAATTTTCAAAAGAAAATGTTCATATACCCCTATAAATACTCCTTTCATCAACCACATTCTCCTTTCCCATATTCTCTGTAATCAAAAGCTACTGTGAAATTTGGTTCATTCTGGGCTAAACTTAGAATCATATAATAAATGGAAACAACAAAGTAATCAGCTACAAGGAATCCAAGCCATTTGCTTCAGTTAGTTAGATTCATTAATGAGTTTGCTCAAAAGGGTCGTCAACAAAGCATCCCTTCTCTCTGCCCTACTCTCTTCTCTCATTCTCCTCTGTTCTTCTCTCTCCCTCCATGCCTGTTCAATCATTAATCTCTCCCTCTCAAGCTTCTCCATTGACTGCCGCCATTCCTGTTCAAACAACTGTCTTTCATGAGCACGCCTTTCCATCATCTCCCTCCACTGCATCTCCATCCTTAACTGGTGCTGGAAAAATTCCTTGAGCATTTCCTGAATACTACTAGTACTATTACTGACAGCATTTGATGGATTGTTTGCCCTTGAAGACTTCTCCATTCCAACTTTGTCAACTTTCCTTTTGCGGGTATTGCTTCTGGAAGGTTTTTCCTCTTCGCTATCATATTCAACCTCATCATCATCTTCTGAGAGTTCCTCTGAGGACCGGTCTCCACTTGATCTTTTCACCCCTTTCTTGGTTTGGGTTGAACGAGTTTCAGATTCAAGAAGCAATCGTTGCATGTTATGTGCTCTTTGGGTAAAGACTGCATGCAATTCTTCAAAAAAGGGGCAATGCCTACCATGTTCTGGGTCAGATGTCTCTTTTCCCTGCAAAAATATTACCATGTAATTTACTGAGTAAAGTGAACATTTCCATCTTAAAGATATGGCTTTTCTGCATTTTCAAAGAAAAATATTCATGCACAGTTGCACATCAATATAAACTCACCCAACCATACATATTGACTCCCTATAGGAGTTTTTTCTGTACATGCATAGTGGAGGTCAGTATGCATGTTTTGCTGAGTTCAGGGATCCATGTTTTTTTTTCACATGACCATAGTTAGAGGGGGTTTCTTGAATTTTGGCCTAAACTCTAGCAAGCACGCCCTACAACCAAATTACCTTACATCATATAAATGATGTGATCAAGATCGCTTACCACCATACCAAAAGCTTAAACTGTTAGCAAGGGCGCAACTCTTGACATATAATACCGTGTATCAAACAAGAGTCCTTCCCTATTCAACGCTTTGGGTATGGGCCACTAGGTTGAATCTGACCCTCGGACCCAGCATATACGCTCTTGACCCTTTGAACATATGAATAACGTTTCATATTCATATACATGGTCCATCGGTTCATATTAAGTCCATATACAAACATCATGCAGTTATTATATACATTTACTTTCTCTTCCACCTTATTTTCTTCCTGTCTCTTACTTTCCTATCACATCACTTATCACATTTCTAACTTGGCCCCTTTTTGAATAAATTTCTCCATAAACACTTATAGGAGAAATTGAGCTTTTGTCTGCATAACCTAAAATTAACTTATTCAACTTAGCTTTTGGAGAAATTAAATAAAAACAACTTCTATAAAAGTTAAGTGCATAAGCTGATTTTAACTTATGCAGGAAGTTCAGTTCATTTTACCTTTTTAGAAGTTTATCCAACCAGGCTAATCTCTCGCTCCCTTTTCTTTTTTCTTTCTATTTCTCTATTCCTCCCACCTACATACAGGACACCCCAAAATGGGGTGTAAGTTGATAATTATCCAACATCATATCATATTTTATCGTGTCTGAACTAATTCAAATGAATGTCAAATATAAAGGTGGAAATATCATTATTCCGGTTGGGAGCAAAACAATCAAACTGAACATCAACAAAAGGATTCAACGAGATTATAAGAATGATAAACCCTGATCCAAATTCATGAATAATGGAAACGCTCAAACGCCACAATTAACCAAAGCAACCGACACA
Organism: Spatholobus suberectus; assembly: GCA_004329165.1. Classification (NCBI taxonomy): domain Eukaryota; kingdom Viridiplantae; phylum Streptophyta; class Magnoliopsida; order Fabales; family Fabaceae; genus Spatholobus; species Spatholobus suberectus. The sequence goes on along the minus strand of CM014730.1, from coordinate 75,591,421 downwards.
AAAGCGATGAGAAATACTAGAAAGAGAGAGAGACCTTATAGCGATTAACGAGGTTCTTCCACTTGCATTTGCACTGTTCGGGGCTTCTCCTGAACCCTCTCTCCCTCATCTTGGCACTCACCACCTCCCAAAGCGTCTTGTTCCGCTTCGACGCCGTGAAGTCCCTCTCCAGCTCCGCGCGTATCGCTATGAACTCCCTCGTCTCCTGCTGGCTCCACTGGGGCTGCGCCGGACCCCTCTCCTCCCTCGCCGCCGCCAGCGCGTCGTCCCCTCCGCCGCCGAACATTGACCTTTTAGCCACCCCAACGTCGTTTCGAGTGAATATGGGAATAGGGTTTTGGAAGTGCGAAATCGCAAAATGGAAGTGCTGCACCTGAAGCTGGTGGAAGTCTCGGAAAAATATCCTTTTTGTTTTTTCTTTTCTCTCCACTTTCCGGTTTCTTAAGCTTGCTTTGTCGACAAGACAGGAATCGTTGACTATCGCCACCTACGTGGGGAAATCTGCCTCCTGAAAACGGTAACGTGGTTTGTCGGATTTACGCTTGTGCCCCTTCATTAATTAAAGCCGTTATCCCGTTCTCCATTGTGGGTGTAATAGTTACGCCGTCTTTGGATGCACTGAACATGGAATAAATCAAATTAAAAAAATAAAAATATTTTATCTCTTTATTGTTGAAATATATTTTAGCCTAAATTATTATTTTGGTTTATTATTTTTTTAATAAAATTATTTTATTCCTTTATTTTATAAAAATTTTGTCTCGGTCCCTTATTTTTTAAATGTGACTCAAATTTGTCTTTTCGTCAATCTTAAACTAATATCGTTAATATTAAAAATAAGATAGTAACGATTTTTAACATAGTGGTAATTTTTAACGGCCACTATAATAATTTTATTTTATAAAATTTTAAAATAATGAATTTTAACATAGTGATAATTTTTAACCGCCACTAACAGTTTTTTAAACCAACAGTTCACTGTCATTCCACTTTTATCCTCAACCCTAAACAACAATGCCTCCCTCCACAACCTAATTGTAGAACATAAAGCAGAGGGTACTCACATGCCTAACAAAGCTCTCAAACCACGACACTCAACTCTCAGGAGCCACTAAACTCAAGTCCATCGCGCGAACCCTGGACCTTCACTTAGTTCCAATGTTCTTCTCTTGCATACACTCCACCAATGCTTTAGACAAAACACCCATTCGCAAACAATGTGTGCACCTTAAGCCACCCTCTCGCACGTGCACGACAATGCGCTCTTTCCTTTCCTCGCCAACCTAGTGCATTGCTTCTGCGACCTGGACTCATTGGTGCAAACCACATGTGTTGACTTGGTGGCCACATTATTGGCGTGTGTCATGAGGCAACCTTGAAAAGAAACATCAATTCAAAATCAAATTCGCATCTAGATTGATCGATCACTGTGGAAATAGCAAGATTTTGTACAAAGGAATCGCGATGATGAGAGAGAAAGTGAGACAGAGAAAGAGGTTGGGAGGGAGAAGAAGCAAGAGAAAGGGGGAAAGGCGAAAAGGTGAAAAGGCAAAAAAAAAATTTATTTTGTGACGATTTTTAACTGTTATTATTTTAAAATTATTAATGATATTAGTTTAAGATTGACAGAAAGACAACTTTGAGCCACATTTAAAAATTAAAAAACAAAGGACCAAAACAAAACTTTTAAAAAATAAAAGACCAAAATAGAATTTACTAAAGAGATAAGAGACCAAAATAATAATTTAGCCTATATTTTATTAAGAGAAAATAGGTCATGCACTTACAGTATAAAATAGTTTTACACTGTCATCTAATCACAAATCACCATTCATTGTAAGTTTGTTGACTTTTATAATAAATACTTTAAAAGTTATACCAACGATGAATTCTAATTGGTTGACAGTGTAAAACTTTTTACATTGACAGTGTATGACCTTTAAACTCTTTTATTAAACCTTTTCCTTTTTATTTGGTGAACCTTAATTTCAATAGCTTTAAGTCTTCAACTAAAAATATTTTATTTGAGAGATAAAAATACTCTTAATATTAAATTTATTTTATTTAATAAAATATATATTTTTAACCATTCATTGCCCACTTGGATTCCGATGTTTTCTCCCTTCACCTCTTCCTTTTGCATGTATTTATCTTTGCCGATAGATTGTATCCTCGTATTTAAAGAAGTTGAAGCTTTGTAAGTGATGTCATGTTTGAAACATTTTTTTTCCTCTTGCTCCTCTTAGGTAGAATACACACTATGACAGGCAATTCTTGATTTTTAGTTCTTTGTTTCTAAAATGTACTGAATCTTCAAATGGACGAAGTGATTAGGGTATTAAAATTATAAACCTGATTTTTTTTATCCATGAGTGTGAGATGAGGTATTTAGAATGCATTTAAATAAATAATTTAATTATTTATTTATTTAATAAGTTCTCATTAAAGAATACATGATAATTACTTTTTGCCCTCATCTTTAACTAGTTAACTAAAATCAATGTAAAATACAAAACAATTCATAAAAACCTATAAATCTGTATTTTTTTTTTCAAAAATTCCAGTAAAACACATTATTTTTAACTAAGAAAAAATTTTCCTAAGTGTGAAAGGTCCATTTAACCTTTCATGTAATTTATTTCACCTAAATTAACTATTATTAACTAGTTTCTTGCCAAATTTATTAAAAATATCAAATAATACCTAAAAATTTCATTTTTCACATTTATGAACCAGAATTAATTTTTTTTTAATTTATAAAAATTTAAAATTTTGAAAATTCCCTTTTTATGAATTAATTTGAGATTTTAGGCCTAAACTATACTAGATTTAGTCCTTTTTCAACCAATTTTTTTTCCTATAGCTTATAATTAATTTTCTAAACTAATTTAGGACCTAAACATTTTATTACTATCATTAGGTGTCCAACACAAGTTAAACCACTGTCCAGATTAGTTATTGGGGTTTTACTAAGGTTTGGGCCTAAACTTTAACTTAGGCCCATGAACCTTTCAACTAGAGTTTGGGGTTTATTTTCTTTGAAAATTTTCCAGCACTTACAGCCACTAAGTGCTACGGTTTTGGTGTCCCCAAAGCAGCTTCAAACACCTAAAAATTTCACTAATCAAAGTAATTCAAAAATCACGAAGGTTTAGGTCATTTGGTGGTGAAATCACCACCAAACAACCCCAATCCATTCCCAACCAATTAAGCAAATTAAATATACATTATAACACATTCTTAAATCATTTTCCAGCAACCATACCATCCACCAAACGACCACATAGATTCGGTTTTATAAAGGCAAAAATAAAGCAACCCAAAGTATTCCACCACACATGAATATACATGAACTTTTAGCCCTTTTCAACTTGAAAATCACATGGTAAACTGTTTGATTCAAACTAACCAGCCAATAGACATGTAAAACAATTTTATACACATGAAAATCAAGAGGTAGGGTAAGCTTCCCATACCACAAAAGGAGCATAAACATAAGGAACTAAAGTGGAAGCTTGAAAATGGAGAAAATGAAGCCTTTTCCTTGCTTCCTTTGTGAACTGAAAAAGCCACCATCAAAGAGGGAATTTTCCATCAAGCAACACACAAAAGACAAGTATTAAAAGGGGCTTGGATGGAGGGAATGAAAGAAGAGAAAGAAAGAATCAAGAAGGGTAGGGAGAAATTTCACTAAAAAAGCTTGGAATGGCCTTAAGTTGATGGAACTAAGTCACCACTTAGAAGCACCAACACTTGGAACCCTAGAGAGAACTCAGAAAAGGGAAAAATGAATAAAGATGGAATGTGGGTTTTCAGCCAAGACAAATGGGGAGGGTTAGGGTTTACAAAATTACTAAACAGGGTACTCTAATTAGGGGATTTGTAAGGGTTATTTGGTAACTTCATTTAGGCAAGGTTTTTGACTCCAAACAACTTAAATTCCCCCTATTTTCAATGGCTAGCATTCGACCAAACCATAGAAAGGGAAATCCCAAGGTGGTTTTGTGGTTCAAAAGTGGAGACAACAAGTACAAATGTGTAGGGCTTAGGTTTTGTGAAAAGTAACCAAGTGTATAGCTATGTAGGTTAGTTTGGTCGGGTTTTAACTAGGACAATTAGAATCAAATCCTTAGGTTTGGTTTGGTCATGGGGGACATCCACCATAAGCCAAGGTAGCAAGGAAAGTTTTTAATTTCAATTTGTGCAAAGTTTGGCTCAACATAAAGTTTAGGAAAATTTTAAGAAACAAAATTGACATTTTTTTGTCAGTAATATTTTGTTGTCAATGACTTGATTTCATGACTTTATGACTCATTTAAATAACTTAGGAGGTTTAGAATAGAGGTGGGCAAAAACCCAAGTCTCAACCTAAACCCAAAAAAACCTAATTAAAAAAGTGTTAATTGGGTGGGTCAGCCTAGGTAACGGTTTGAATTGGGTGAAAAAAAAATGGGTTGTGTTAGGCAGGTTTGGTTTTAGGCCTTTGGTATTGTCAACAATCGAACCCGACCGACTATGTTTAGATTTTACATTAAGACATGACCCACATAAAGATGCAACCCAAACCCAAATGCCTAAGTGCATATGCAACACAGGAACAGATTGTTAAGTCCCATTGTCAGCCCACTAAACATCAAGTCTCATTTGTGTAACCATAAAAGCAATGATACGTTTCTCTCAAAACAAAAACCCTAGTCTGTTGCACTACTCATGGCCTGTCACCTCCTTAGTTGCTTTTGGCTCTCATAGTGCTAGTTCTCTCTAATCTTTTGCCTCGGTTCTCACTCAGTCAACATGGGCGTTTATTTGCTGGCACCATCTCGTCCTCTTCGATTCATCGTCACCATATCCTGTGGACAATGGCCTAACACCGAGAGTTAGGTTCCTGACTTACATTTCTATTATTTTTTCTTATTTTAGAGTTAGGGTTCCTAACGTACATTTCTGTTATATTTTTATTTTTATTTTAGGGTTTTCATAGCCCACATATTTTGAAGTTTATCATGGTTTACATTTACAGCTTCGCACTACTAGTCATCACTGAAATGCTTTCATTTTGTGTAGGTGCTTAGCTCATTCTAGCAAGGAGGGGCACCAAGAAGATGATTTTTTTAGAATTTCTGGAAATCTCTTGGACACTTTGCTAGTGAAAATGTTTCTCCCACAACAAAGCAACAACATTTTCACTGTGAAGCGTCAAAGAAATTTTAAAATTCCAAAAGTAACACAAGTGGAAGATGATTGGGAATTGAAGAAGCAAAAAAGAAATTCCAAAAGTAACACAAATGGCAGTTTAACCCTGACTTGACTTGAAGGAGATAGTAAACTTGACTTGAAATTTACTCTAGTTTAATTTTATTCTAGTTTTGGCTTGAGTTTTATTATCTTATTATTTGTCCAAATATTGATGTATCAAGCAGTAGAGCATTGTTTGTAATTTTTTGATTTGAATGTTCATTGTGCTGTGTAGGAAGATGACAACCTAAGGAGGTGAAAAGAGAAGCTGTCGGGTTGCATGGAAAGTGATTTAAATGGTATGTTTAAAGGGTTTAATTTGTTTATTATCCTTGTGTAAGCTTCAGAGCCGTTTTGCTTGGTTATGTTTAAGTTGTTTCCTTATCAATAAATTTCAAATATTTAGCTTCTATTGTTTTTTATTATTTGGTTTTAAGCTTTTCATGAAGTAGTAGATGTTTGAAGGTAATTTCTATATTCTCTCTATTTTTCCTTTTCCATTTTTGTGGTTTCTGCAGGCAATTTCAAGGAATAAAAAATTTTATACTTATTTGATCATTTTTAATTGTGAATTTGTGATGAAACTTGCAAATTGAAAAGATTTTTGGCCCTGGAAACCAATATGTCACAGCTGCAAAAATGTTAGTTTAATTAAGCATGTTTATATTTTACATTAAAATTTATGAATTTGTATCCACTATTACATTTCGTTTATTGAATCTTAAATCTACTGCATTTCTTTACTTTCTGAAAATCTTCAGTAGAACAGTGAAGCCATAATTTCAATTGACATGCCGGCTGGTCCATCTGAAGTTTTGGTCATTGCAGACGAGCATGCAATTCCTTCTCGTGTAGTTGCTGATTTGCTTTCCCAGGTTTAATAAGTTTTAAAATGCTCCTATTTGTTTTACAAACATTATTCACTAATTCATATAGATAATGAAAATTTGTAATCTTTCTTTATCATCCTCTTAGAAACAAAACTCAAGTTCTAGTGTAATTTATACATTATTCTAAAAGCTTTTATTTCTAGTTTCTACATTATGATGTTAAAACTTTAGCTTTAAGACATATAGAAAATTAATGTTGAATTTGGAATTGTGTGAAACTTAAATTTGGAATTATGTTAAAACTTTTATTTCTAGTTTCTATATTGTTGAATTTGGAATTGTGTGAAACTTAAATTTTCTATCAATTTGGAGGAAAATCATTTTGCAAGTTCTGCCCGTGTTTGAGTGGATTGGTCTGACAAATAACTTCTAAAGGATTGGTATTAATTTACCCTCTACTTAAGCTTAATTTTTCTTTGATTGATTTCTCAGCAAGGTTTGTAGACTTGATTGTTGTTAATACTTGCAGGTTTTCCTGTGATTGTGTAAATCACTTTTGAACATTGATTCTTCTGGGGTGCTTGCTCTGATCAATGGCATTGCAAGAGGGTGATATGGCAATTAGTGACTATTATTTCTTTAGAGTAATGCACTCTTCCAACTCATTCCCCATGTGTAGCCCTCTGGTCACGTAAAAAAAAAAACTCCTTCGGTCATGTAACTGCACTCAATATTGCACGTCCCCCTCCGTCCAATTCCAACAAGCGCCCAACATTCTCCACTTGTGATCCTTCATGATTATTTTCTTTGTTTTCTATTTGAATTGTTTTATATTTTTTTTTTCTTTCATCTTATACATAACTTGACCTTTGGGCCATTACAATTAACAATTTAAATGGCCCGATTTAAGAATTATGATCCATTTTACAAGTATACAAAAACAAAAAAAGAATTGATAAGAAATTTTATGAGGCTTAAATAACTGTATTGGCCTAATATTATAGTAAAATATACAATTATTTAACTTGCCATCATATCATTTGGGGTATTAAAAAGGATTTTACTTGCCATCATATCATTTGGGGTATTAAAAAGGAAATTTTAAATGGACAAGAATAAAGGCTCATTTTTGTATATTTTGCTTAAAAAAAACTATTTAAAATTGAACATGACAAAAAATGACTTGGGCCAATATTGACCCATATCTGAATTAACCCACCTGATCCAAACCGAAGGTCAAATGGTCGGTAGCGGGCCATGTTCATTCTTGGTTGGTTTTTGGTGGATTGGGCTTTTTGGGCCTGAATCCGACTGATGCCCACCTCTAGTTTAGAAATGATTATGTAAGATTCAGAGAAATTTTCTTGTTCATGCCTTGAATTTGTATCAAAAAATGAATTAAAATAAAAATTTAATTTTGTATCAAAAATTGAATTAAAATAAAATTTTAGTTTAATCAACGACGTCAAAAATTTTCAAAATTTCTTATAAGACTTAATCATAATTAATATTTAATAATTACAATTAATTCTTTAGACCACTTGACTATTTGCTCACTTTTACACTCAAATCTCACTATTAGTTTGCAATACAAGTCTTACTTTTAGCAAAATTTTTTACTAAAACTCAAACAGAAATATATACACATACTTTAATTAAATGTTTTATAAAAATAATTTTTTTTTCTTTTAATTATTTTCAATCACTTAATCGCATATTACAAAAAACAAGTGTTACACCCTTCATTTACCTTCATCACATATAAAAACTTCTAAACCTCATTTGAAGTGTAGGAGCAAGTCTATCTAACTCCAACTTACATATATTTTCTCTACTTTTTTTTTTTTTGGGTGAATATATTTTCTCTACTTAATCCAAAAAAAAAATCAAATTGTTATTTTTTGATAAAAAAAAATGTTGTGAAACGATTTTTAAGGTTTTTAAGACTTGATTAGTCATTAAACCAATAAATATAATGGATTAATTGTGATTAAACCAAGAATAATTAAATAATATTATTTAAATTTTAAATATAATATATTAAATAATATTAAAAAAAATAAATGTTCATAACTTCATAATATTGAAAAACTAAATTTCATTTAGGAATATCATGACTCGTAACTTATAATATATAGTATTTAAAATTAAACAAAATCAAATCAAACATGTCACAACATTTAAAATCAACACACTATATAATATCTAAAAGCATATAATTAAAAACTAAACAAATACAATTGGTATCACTATCAATTATCTTTATACTGGGTTAAAATTGTACCAATCATTATAATGTTAGTTTTTTAATAATTTTTTTTTGCAGCGAATTAATTTTGTCTAAATTTGGATTATTTTAACCAATTTTACACTAATTATTTGTAAGATTGGTTCTCAAGATGAAATAAAGCTGATCTAGAGTGTGTCTAACCTAATTTTTTTAGTTTATTTTCTCTTTAAAAAAAGAAGCCGGGCCAATACATTTCATAAAAAGCTCTTAAAAAAACAAGCTACTTATTTTCATAGAATAAATTAAAAAAAAGAGCTTATAATTAAGTTGCTAAGAGGAGTTTTTTTGTCCAGCTTATACGAAACTTATTCTCGTTGTCCCTTCCTCGAATCCTAACGTGACCAAAAATACCATCTTTTTTTATTTTTTATTTTCCACTGTTTTTCCAATTAGAGTGCTTCACTAGCTTCCCTGTTAAATAATACTTACACATATTAGTTTATTTTAAATTGTGTTTATTTATTATAAGGTTTTAATTTATTTTTAAATTATTTATTTAGAAAATTAAAAAATATTATATATTTTTTAAATTTTTAAATATTCTTTACATAAAATAAAAGAACATTAGTAATGAATAAATAATATAGTTAATTTTTTTTATATTTTAAATTATTATAATTTTTATTCTTTAAATTTAATTTAGATGTCATTTTTAAAAAAAATTAATTTATAATTAAGTTTTTAAATTCCTAATTACAACAATATATTTATTAAATTTAATATATATTGACATTATTGAATTTTGTTTAAACAAATTGTTTTTTATCTTCTAAAAATATCATTTAACGATAATATAAAAGTTTTTAAAAATTTTAAATTTTGTAATTAAAGCTCAAATTTATTTAATTGATATTTTATATACTAATATTTTAAATTTTTTTATATACTTTAAAGATAATTTACAAATATTTCATATACTAAAATATTTGTAAATTATCTTTAAAGTTAACTTTTGTTAATTAAATTAGATTTTTACATTTTTAAATTTAAAAATGTTAAATATATTTAGAGAAAATAGGTTATTCATTGACAGTATATATTTAGAGAAAATAGGTTATGTATTGACAGTATAAAGTAATTTTATACTATCATCTAATCATAAACTCGTATGTATAAGAAGTTTGTTGACTTTTTCAATAATTACCTTAAGAATCATACTAACAATGATTTCTAATTGGTTGATAGTGTAAAAACATTTACATTGACAATGTATAGCCATTAAACTCATATATTTATTACATGAAATAAAAAAGTTACTAAAACGAGTAAATAATATAGTTAAATAAAAAGTTATATTTAAAAATATTTTTAATGTTTATTATTTAAATTTAATTTGGATTTCAGTTTTTTTTTTAATTTTTAATTTGTAGTTAAGTTTTTTTATTTTTAACTACAACAATATATTTATTAAACATTTTTTGGATTATTTATTAAATACTACTTAATATATATTGACATTATTGAATTATGTTTAAATAAAATATTTTTTTTATCTTCTGAACATATTATTAAACAATAATACAAATTTTTTTAAATAATACTTTTGTAATTAGTATTATGCATAATAAAATATTTATAAATCAGATTTAAAATTAATTTTTATTAATTGAAATAGTTTTTCACATTTTAAAATTAAAAATTTTAAATTTATACATTTTAATACTTTTATGTATTTTGTTATCATTAAAATAAATTTATGTTAATTAAATTAATTTTGCATATAACTATAACTAAAATCTAACTTTACGTAATATTTTTTATTTTATCAATATATGTATTATTCTATTGAGTGGAATAATTAGTTTTAATTAAATTTTAAATTTTAAATTCTTTTACCAAACAACTTTTAATTTAAAAGGAGCTTTAAAATAAATAAAAAAATACCAAACAACTTCTATTTTATTTTTAAAATTCTTATTTTGAGCTTTGATTTTAAAGTAGCTTTTAAGCCAAAAAAAAAAACTAGACCAAACATATTCCTACTCTAGTTTTGTAAACATAATGGACTACTTCCAATTTTTTTTTTCACAATTAAGGATTGAATTAATTTATTTTACATATAGAGACCGAGTTTAAATTACAGAACGCATATAGAAACTAATATATATTTTAACACAAAATATGTAACTATCATATTAACATCGATTAGTCATGTTAGTAAAGGAAGAATGACGTTATGATGAATTCATACATCAAAGATTATTTTTTAAAAAAAAATTACATGTATAAGGACTAAATTAAAAGAATTTGTACATATAAAAACCAAATTGAAATTGTCTGATATATATAGGAACCAAAATCATTTTAGTTTTTTTGGGTTTTGTTTTTAATCTTTTATAAATTGAAATATATGGTTTTTCTAATTTATTTAGAAAACATGACTGAATGGTTAAAATTACAATTAGGAGTTGGAATACTTAGTCTTTAGTAACTTAAAAACAGGTTAATAATAGGGCTTATTACACTAATAAATAAAGTTTAAAGACAATTTGAGACAAAATTAAAATTTAAAATATCTATTTGTTTGCGTTAAAATGTTGAATACTTTTTTTTCTCTAATTTGTTTAAATTTTATGTTAAAATATAGAATAAATTACACTTTCTTTTCCTAAGAGATATAAATATTACACTTTCCTCCATTCTTATGTTAAAAAATACACTCCTCTCTCTTGATAGATTTGAATATAAAACACTTTACTCTTTTTATAAATTTTCCGTTAAAGTTTCGTAACTTTCGTTAAACATCTTTTACACTAAGAATGTCAAAATGGAACCAACCCAACAGGTTGACCTGTATAATTTGCCCAAACGAATTGGGCTGTGTTGGGTTGTTTAACCCTCCAACCCGCATAACTCAGCTCACATAATCAAACTTGCCAACACAACGGGTCAAATGATGGATTGGGTTGGGTTGACCCGTTGAATTCTCTTTTTCTTTTCTTTACCTACATTAGCGTTTTTAGTGGCATGACACATTCGCATTCACCTAAGTTAAGGTTGAGTAATTGAGATTATAGCTTCTTTTTGTTTAAATATATGAAATCTTAATAAGACAATTTTTTGTGGATATTAGAATTTAAGACAAATAAACATTGTAGCTTAAAATTTATGAACATTTCTTAAGTATTAAGTTGGTTCCTTAATATGCTAGTTTTATAATATTTTTTCTTTTTTTTAATTATATTTGATCATAAAATTTGAAAAAAAAATTAAGACAAATAGAATTATTAAATATTTTATAAGTTTTAAACGGGTTGATGGGCCAACCCAACCCAACCTTTGGGTTGGCCCATTTGACACTCCTATTTTACACTATCTCCACCTCAAAGATGCAAATATTACACCCCTTCTCTCATGTGATAAAATACACACTCTTTTCCCTTAACAAATGCAAATATATTATACTTTATTATTATTATTATTATTATTATTATCTCATAATTTTTATTTTTAGTTATTATTTTAATAAATTATTTTTAATTATTTCAAATTTAATGATATATTTTAAAAAAAGTTTGCCAAGTGAGTGAATGATAACTTAGTAAATTAAAAATATTTTAGCATATATTTTAGTAAAAAATATATTTTAAAATCTTATAATGAATATTCTTTAGTGAAGTAAGTTAAATAGACTAAATTCTATATTTTAACATAAAAAGGAAGGGACAATATAATACTTGCACCTCTCAAGGAAAGAAATTATAATTTATTTTACATTTTAAATGTAATTTATTTTAACGGTATTAAGTTAAATGGACTTAATTGTATATTTCAACATAAGAAGGAAAGACAGTGTAATACTATCATCTCTCAAAGAAGGAGAGTGCAATTTACTCTAAAATATAATAAGTAAAAAATTTTAATGATAAAATAAATTTGTGATATATCTCCTATATATATAAATTAGAATAACTATCTTTAACGAGAGTGTTTTTAGTTGGTATTATTCAATAGGAGCATTTTTAATTGTCATTATTCAACAAGAGCATTTTTAGATATTTTTTAACCTTTTATCTTTTTTAGTTTATCATTTTCAGTATCTTTAATTTTAAGTTGAATTTCAATATTTTTTTAAAATAAATTGTCAATGATTAAAAATTAATATTATATTACAATAATTATTTATTATAACTTTAAATTATAATCTTCACACACACACACATATATATAATTTCAAAAATATTTATTTATTATAAATTTTAATTATAATATAATTTATATATTCAAAAATATTTATTTATTATAAATTTAAGTAATATAAAATATATATTTATTCTGTGTAATATACAAATTAAAATGCTAGTGTTATTAAATTATAAATACATTAAATATTTACGAAATTAATTAATAATTAATTAAGTTAATGATGTGAGTCCCTGGCCTGGGCCTGGCGCACCACAGGAATAAATTAAGAAAGAAGACAAGAAGACCTTCCCTTTCCACTATCGAGAGAGAGATTCATCGGTGTGTTTCTGCTAGGGTTTCATTTCATCACAACATTCATCCCAATGAAACCAGGCTTCATCTGATTCCCGTTCCCCCGCGCTTCTCTATCTCTTTCTCCTTCGTCCTCTTCCAATCCTCTACCCCCACCAATTATGATTATCATGAACGCCATCTTTGTCGCGCAAAACCTTCGCGTCTTCGGTCCCGGCTTGAATCCCTTCGCACCGTATTGCGTCGCCAATCACTCCCTCTCCTCTCGCTAAACAATTCCCATCCCAAACAAAACACAACACCTCCTTTTGCCTACACTTTTTTTTTTCTTCTCCGTCTCCCTCTCCGAACATGTAAATTCGGAGGACACCGACTCAGATTTGCTCTCCACTTTGGGCGATAATACTTTGGGGCTTGCGTCGTTTTTCTTTTTCTTTCTCGTCGTTTTTGCGCTGTTCGGTTGCTGGGAAACATGCTCGAGGAACGGCCTGTTTTGTTGAGGAACAGCCCTTCCAGAAGGCGCTTGAGGCCTGGGTTTGATACCGATGATAGGGGTTGGACCTCGCTTCATGTTTTCGCTCGGAAAGGCGATCTTAAATTGGTAATTTCTTTCTCGTCACCACCTTACTGTCTTATTATTTGATTGCTCGTTGAAATCGTAGGAAGATATGTTGGTCACGAGCTTTGAATTGGTTACATTTATATGGCAATATAGTTCCTCAGTTTATTGGTTTAATGATTTTGGAGTTACATTTTTATGTGCTTGTGTGTGAAGGAGTTGCGTTTGCTTTCTGAGCTTCATTCCCCTTTTTAATAGGCAGATTCTCTGCTGTAGAGAGTAAGGTGAGGAAAGGAGGCGCAGAATTGTACAACTATAGGCTGAAGTCCATGGCCCAAACAGAGAAAATTCACTATAAGAAAACTTACAATCTTCATCAATCATAGTCACACCCAAACGTTTTGTTTTTTAACCACGTGTGATTTTATCTCAAAATTACCAAAATGGTGTCATTATTGTCAAATGGTGATGCCATGGCTGATTTTTTGCCAACCACCATAGGCAATTTGTGAAGGGAGGCCCGCTATGGCAGCAGTGGCGTGTTTATATGGTGGTATTTTGGCCTTCTGCCATCCGCCATTGATAACACTGAATGGTGTAGAATTTGAATTTACTGCGTAGGGGTAACAACTAACCCTAGTTTGGGAATTTATTCAGATTCTATACCATTTTGGTAATTTTGAAATAAAGTTAGCCCTCTGTGGTAAAAAAGCCCACCCAAACGCTAAAATCCCATTATGCCCAAGGCTGTCTGTGATTATCAACACTACCAAGTATCAACTACTGAATTTACAATGGATCAAATTTGATACTTGATACAAGCTACCTATGATAACTTTAACAAATAACAATTGCTTTTAAATCTGAGATTTTTTGCTTAAAGATGTATGCTGAGTTTTTATTTTTCATTTTTAGTTTTAATTCTCTTTTCTTTTATTTCTTTCCAGAAACATAGAGGAAAAAGTTTTCACCTAGGGTTGGAATGTAATAGCATGAAAAAAAATGAATATGTGTGGCATTTTCTTGGTTAATATATAATAAATGTGAGTTTGCGGTGCATAGAAAAATTCTCAACTTTTTATTGTATAATCAAGCTGTAAGGAATTATGTACAAGTGTGGAAGCTGTAAAAATTTGGGGGCTTTGTTCCTGGGGGATGTGGATGAACGTAATAGATGAGGTTATTCCTAGATTGAGTAGAAGCTGGCTCCAACTTGCCTCTCCCTGATATCAGCCTATCATTTTAGTGTTGATAAATGATACAAAACTTCTGTACTAATTGGGTTGGATTTTCCATACCAAGGTCCGAGCCTGTTCTCGGGATCAAGGAAATTGGTATTATGTCATTGTCAAATTGAGCTTAACTCATATGTTGCCTCTTGTTAAAGATCAGTTAGTTGTGCTGCTCTTCTATCATTATAGCTGTATGGCACATGATGTACAAAACAGTTCTACAGGGTGCTATATGCATAGTAGTTGAATCAGGATTCAAATCATGAATCGGAAGGCCTATTTTCCAAATCTTGAATCAAATCGTATCGTGAATTGTAAGATTCATTATCAATAATAGAACATATATATATATGTGTGTGTGTGTGTGTGTGTTTTATGAAGTCAGATATCGAATATCTACCAAAATGACTTATAAGCTTCAAAATAATTTTTAATTTAGTTTCCAAATTATCTTGTTTATAATATATCTTTATTTAAATTTGTTAGAAAATAAAACTTGATTAAAAGAGATTAGAAAGTCTTATATAAATAAAAGAGTCCCAATAGATAAAACTGACGGTCCAATGTTAAAGCATGGTCTTTGACAAAACACAAAAGCTGCTGAAGTAAAAAAATACACAGTACGCTGTTGTTTAGGGTAATGGTTGTGAATCGGGTTATCTCTCTTCTCTGACACACTTCCCAAGAGCAGCCATAACTGGAGCAGTGCAGTGCGGCACAATTTGCCACTCTGCGCCATTCTTTGCTATTTTGGCAGTGGAAAGCGCTGCTCCAGCCGCAACAGGTGCGACACGATGGCCCTTGGAGGAGCAAAAAGGTGTCATGCAATTCAGCTTGAGAATGCGATTCATCTGATTCTCACACGATTCATGCTATTTGACTTGCGATACAGAACCAAAAACGAGACTCCTCACGATTTGCATTGCCAGCCCAGTGAATTGTATTGAATCGCATGAAGTGTATCGTGTATCGTGTATCATGGGATACTAACCACAGTGGCTATATGTACATTCAAATAACTCATGATTGAAAGCCGTTGAGGAGATAGAACATAGAAAGGGTTGTCCGTAGCACATTCATTGTGGACAGTGATGAATAAGAGGATGATTTTGCAGGGTTAATGTGGTATTTGTAAATGGATTGGGTATTCTGCCAACTTGAAGTGTTACTCATTATTTATCATACCTATAGTGTTTATACTTCGAGAGTGATGGGTGGTGCTACTTAAAGTCATTACTTAGTAGTCACTAAATAATTCATAGGTTACTATAGTGATACTGATACAAGATTATGGTGGATAACAAATCCACTCAATGTGTATAAATGGCTGGCTGGAAGCAGAGATGGTTCTCATTAATTAGGAATGTACATGATGATCTCATTCAAATGGACCTATTTATTTTTCTTCTTCTCCAAGTCTAAATGTTCTGCAGAGTTCTTTTGTAGATGAGCGGCATAAGTGTTGGCACAATGACACAATGTCAGCAATAAGGTTGCTGCCTTGTCAGCAGTTGACACTGTTCTGGTTGTAGTTGATGATTTGCAAACTGTTGGGTTATTCATGATTTTTTGTTCTTTTAGGAGTTAAATTTGTATCATTTTTGGAGCAAAAGGGTTTTTAATTTTGTCATATTTAGTTGCATGGGGGCATCTTCTTATGGTGTTGCTGAACAGGTTAAAAAACTTCTCAATGAAGGAATGGATGTCAATGTGTCTGCATGGGGCCCTAAATCAAAAGGGGTGACCCCTCTCCACCTTGCTGCCGAAGGTGGTCACATTGGAGTGATGGATGTACTACTTGAGCGTGGTGCTGACATTGATGCCAGAACTAAGGGTGCTTGTGGCTGTAAGTGATTTATGCTTCCTCTTTAGACTCATGCCTATTTTTTTAGCTTAAAAACTATTTTTAAAGAAGTTAGAAATAAGAGTTTTAGATGTGAAGATAAAGCTTTTCGATAATTTATAATTTTTTTAAGCTTAAAATGTTACTTTTAAGTTAAAAATTTCCTGGGTAGTGTGTTATTAGATCTTGAGATTTGGAATAAAGGGGAAGGAAAAAGTGAAAGTTGAAGGTACTTGATGAAAAGCCTTTTTTTTTTTTTATAAATTTTTTGATCTGTTGGTGGAGAAGAGAAAGTCAAACTAAGTTGGGTCGAACATGACTTTAATACTACAATGTCTAATGCACATTAAAAATTTTAAATTTTCACTTTGATGAGTACGCTCTTCTCTTGAACCGGGGACAAGTTAGGTAAAACATTACTTTAAATACTACAATGTCCATGTACATTAAAAATTTTAAATTTTCACATTGATGAGTATGCTCTTCTCTTGAACTAGGGACCCCGCTCCACATTGCAACCAAAGAAAGGAGGAGGGATGCTGTGAAATTCTTGATAGAGAATGGAGCCTTCTTGCCACCTGATATCAATGATAGCAGATTTAACCCTCCGCTTCATTACTGTCCCGGACTGGAATGGGCCTATGAGGAGATGAAGCGACTTCGACAGGAAGACTTATCTGCTGGAGAGACGTCTTACAGTTCTGAAAGTTAATTCGCTTTTCAGGGATTTGCTTGGTGTTTGGTAGTGTGTTTGGATGCCCTCAGAGGAGAATGATGTGTGTCAGATCAAAGCTAATATAAAAATTTGACGTGAAAATTTGTTAATACGGGCGTTCAGGAAAGTGTATCCAGACATGCACTGAATCTGTATTGTGGGAATAAATGTAGAATTGAAATAAAACAAGAAACTATGCATGAGTTGCTTAATTTATGGGGATGTGTTACTATTTTAGTATGTTGGATGCTGTTGTAGTCTTGTTTATAGAAACAATTATGTACGATTATTAATGGGATATGTTGTGTTTGTTGATGCTGTCATTTATGTGTAGTGGCCGTGCTTATAATGCTTTGTTCTAGTTCAAAGCCAGCTTAGAAAGTATTGCTATTGTTATGCTGTAGTATTTTCTAATGAACAATAATATTTTTTACAAACCTGAGTTCGTAATTCTTGTCTTTTGATTCTTGTCTGGTTTTGATGAATTATTTCGTAAAATAGGAGTATGCTTAGTTTGAAATATTTTTTTTTTTATTAATAATTATAAAAATATTTAGTTTTTATTTTGTTTCTTGGTTTCAAATAATTGTATTAAAAATGATGAGAAAATGCACCATTTTTTCAAATGAAAATAAGAAAGTGAAGCAATATGATGTATTTACAATTAATAAAAATGTTGTGTTGTGGCCTAGGTCCCTTCCCTGAATAAAAAGAAAAAACTAATAAAAATATATGAGCGATTACTTAACTTTGTTTTTAATTCTTTATTAATATGTTTATGGTTGATATTAAAATAAAATGGTTCGGGAAAATATTTATTTTTATTCTGTTTTCATTTTTATTACAAAAAAATAATATTTTTTTTACTTTGTTTTTGTTTATAAAAATTTATATAGAAAATAATGAAAATTATATGTTTGAATAAGCTTCTTGAAAAAGTAGTTTTATGATTTTTTAAAAATATTTTCGTCAAAATATTTTTAAGTTTTAAAAATGCTAAAATATTTTTTTAAATTATAATTTTTAAGAAAATTTTTAAACGTGTTTAATTATAAAGTGATCGTAAAAAACAATTGAATAAGTATGCCCTAAATTTTTAAAAAAGACGTGGAATGGATTACTGTGATCATATAATTTGGATGTTTTAGGTTGAAAATGATCAAAATCCTTAGTATATATGAGACAATTAAACAATGAATTTTAATGCTCAAAATCTAGCTTATAAAGTTATTTTAACATCCACAATCACACCATGAAACATTACAACTCATACCAGTAACAACTTATACTATTTATATAACTAAAAACCGAATTTGAATGATATAGTTTGTTCGCATCGTACAAAAAAATTTACCCAATAAATTATCAAAATAACTATAAATCATTTAAAGTATTATTTGTTATAAGGTTGAAAAGTATTTTTATATTTGCATCTGATAGGTCGCAGGTTCGAGCCCCCACTCGTTTCATTGGGATAAGATAAATGTAAGCAATATTTTTAAAACCAGACCGCTCATTGAACTGGTCAAAGTACTTGCTTCAAGGTTCAATGGTTCAACCTGTAGTTGAACTGTGGTCGAACTAGTATTAATAAAATAATAATAATAATAATTAAATAGTATATAAAATAATATTAAAGAAACATAATATCATAACTTTATAATACTAAAATTAAAATTAAAAATAATTTTATAGGTTCTTTATATTTACAATACATACAAAAGTGCAAATCAAATATGTCATGATACTTAAGTATAAGTTTTAACTATACACATAAACATTTATTAGAAAAAAACAAGTTTATATTTAAAATAAAAAAGAAAATAATAAATACTTTAGGTTGGTTTTCATTTTTTTAAGAAAAAAATCAAAATAATGTTGTATTAAGAATTTTTATTAACCTTACTATGAATCGATTTTTTGCCAGTTTTTGACTGATTTTTCAATTTTTGATTGATTTTTCTTCAGGTTGGTTCTGTGATTTATTTGAACTAGTCAAGTAACCGATTCATCTAATTTTTGGTCCGACTGACTAGTCCGGTTTTCAAAACACAGAATGTAAGAACCTTTAGAAGCGCTTTTTGAACCTGGAAGCTTTTCCTGCCTTGGATTGGGGCACCATCCCCTCCTAAATTTTAGTCACAAAAAAAAAGAGTGTTTTTATGCACAAGTCATAAATAGTCCAAAATCAAGAATGAAAATGCTTAAAGTTATTGTTGAATTTTTTTGTTTATTTTTTAAAAATAAAAATTATCAGTTTTGTTTTCAAGATAGTTTACAATGAAAATAAGTTGAGGAATTTTTTTAAAAAATCTTAAAAATTAAGAAAATTCCAACAAACACAATAGATATACCAAGAAATTGATTTTTTTTTAATGATTGATTTAAAAAAGATAAGGCTTAATTACACTTTTTACCCTATAGTTTAATGATTTTGTGAATTTTGTCTCTAATTTTTTTTTGGGTGCATTTAGCCTATATATTTAAATTTTCGCAAATTTTGCCTTTCTGTTAGTTGACAGTTGATGTTTCAATGTTGAATAATGATGTGATGTGACAGGTACACATGGCTCTAACATGAATTGATGATGTGGCAATGACGTAACATTGACATGATAATGTGTGATTATGGGGCAAATGTGTAATATTTTGAACGTATGATGACAAAATGTACAATGTTTTGAAAGTATAGAGACAAAATGTGAAAAATAATAAATGATAAAAATGTTGATATTTGTTATCTTTAAACCTCCTTGAATCATTCTAACCAATAAACACTATCTTTTCACACATCAAATCATGTCATTATTAACCGTAAATCACTATTTGACCTTCTTTAACCCAACTCTACCATCCAAAGTCATGAATACATACTCATTTATTATGCATAGCACTTGACCCTCTGAAAAGCTTTGGGTGTGCAAACTGTGATTAAATGGGGGTTGGGTTAAAGAGGGTCAAATGATGGTTTGTAATTGACAATGATATGGTTTGGTATGTGAAAAGATAGTGTTCGCAGGTTAGAATGGTTCAGAGAGGTTCAAAAACAACAAATACTAACATTTTATCATTTTTACCATTTATATTTTCTCACATTTTACCCCATAGTTTGAAAATATTGCACATTTGTCATCATACTTTCAAAATATTCTACATTTTGCCAGCATACTTTCAAAATATTACACATTTTGCCCACATACTTTCAAAATATTGTACATTTTACTCCTATTCTTTTAAAATATTACACATTTTGCCCCCTAATCACATGTCGTCATGCCAATGCTGCGTCATTGACATGTCATCAATCTATGTTAGCGCACATGTGTACTACACGTCATCACCAGAGTGTCATGTTAGCAATTAACATTATCACGTCAACAGTCAACTAACGGAATGGATGACCGACTAACAGAAGGGCGAAATTGGCAAAAATTTGAAAATATAGGAGCAAAATGTGCTGAAAAAAATACTTGACGACAATTCGTGAAATCATAAAACTATAGGGAACAAAAAGGGTAACTAAGCCAAAAGATAGCCATATGCGTAATCAATCATAAAATATGTTTCTTTTGAAACTAATTCAAATATAAAAATAATTTATTGTCATGCAAAATTAAAAATATTTTTGTCTGCGTGATTTGTCATTGTGAGAAATTAGGTACTTTTTACTTCTTTTATTTTTTTTCCCAACTGTTATTTAAAATGACACTAGTACGGATTAAGAAAATAATTAATATTATGTTTTATCAAATTTATTTTTGATCAAGTTATTTTCAATTAGTTTTTTTTTTTTACCTATAGTTATTATTGGTGTGTTGAAATATTTAAAAGATATGAAAATATAAATGTTTGAGGACATGGGAAAGTTTGTCTTTTATTAAGTTTTTTTTTTCACTTTAAATTTTTTTAATAATTCATTAGTTAATTTTATAATAAGTGTATAAAATAATTTAAAATTAAGTAAACATAAGGATATAATTCAAAAAATAATAAGTGAGGTCATTTTTTTATAAGCTAAACGAATTTTTATTAACGGACACAAGTTATGCAAAGTTTGTGAGCAGTGAACAAAAAGTGAGGTTCCACCCTGCAACCCATTCATCATAATATCATAAACATTACCCATTCCTTTCTGTGACATCAAACCACTTTCCTCAATATTATAAACGTGACTTTAGCAATGTGGGTCCAAGTTGAAAAACGGTGCCATTTGTCATACTTGCATTAGCCGCTATCCCTTCCGTTGTAAATGAGTTAGCATGCTGATTTGCCATCAGCCTCGATTAAAGTCCGTAGGCCACTCCATGAATTCCCACCAGCTCTTCCCATAGACACGTGCCCATAACCTACTTGACCAAGGTCGTGACTTTTACACCTCCATCACGCCTTAAAGCCACCACCAGCCCTACATATCACCAACTTCTCATTGCATAAGAAAACGTCGTGCGTACTGGGCCTTCTTGTAGGATTGCACCCACGCCACCTCTAGTATCGTAATAGAGCCTCCACACCCAGGTGCTGAAATTAACTTGCTTCTAGGCACTCCTTTGGAGAGACAAACCAACAAGACAGCGGATATTCGAAACCACATCTTACAGTGATCCGCTGCCATGAGAATATCTTAATCTTCTCCACCACTTCAGCCGGTTCCTCCTCTTTTGCAGAGAAAATTCTTGCATTTCGATTACTCCATATTGACCACATAATTGAGAACCACACTGTTTGCTAAATATTGATCTTTTATGCAGCACAATCAATCAAACCCCTAAATTGAAAAATAAAATAAAATATTCTAGCATTATTGTGCAATGCTGGTTTTATCCCCCTCCACCTCAAGCATTCCCCCCAAACCCAAGAATAGAATTCACATTAAAAAACAGGTGAGTCATTGATTCTTCCACCTTATTACATCCTTTACACACATTTTTGCTGGGAGAAAAATTTGTCTGCGTACCAAATTCTGGAGAGTAGGAAGACGGTCTTAGTACAGCTTCCATGCAAACGCTTGAATTTTTAATAGCACACATCTCAACCACAGATATTTAAAAATCTCTTCCAAATCCGGCGCCAAATGTGACACAAGGTAAATTTTGGTTCGTTTGAACGATGGGTCAAATTTGACCTGGCTCACTTAGCTCACAGCTATTAGACTTGAAGTCCCACATTTGGTGGGCAAAATTATTGGCTACCCCACCAAGCTTATAAAGTAAGCCTTGGTGGACCCTTTTTTAAATCATCCAAAAGTTTTCTTTTTGCTGTTATATTGTTTTGTTTACTTAGAGAAAAAGTCAAAGATAAAAGAAAATAGGTTTTTTTGTAAGATTCTTTTACTAGTAGTATTCTCTTATTTTTTAGAGAGAATGTTAATATTCTCTCCTAGTGTTTAGAGAGAAGTATTATAATTTTTTTTACAGTGCGAAATTCTTTTTTTTGTCCATTTGTTAGTTCATTTCTCGTCTCTTATTTTAGCTGCGTGATATTATTCTGTCACTCTGGTACCCCAACAGTGGTATCAAAGCCAATAGGTTGTTGATATTATTTTGCTGTGACACGCTGGTACGGTATCGGATTCATAAGAAAATTCGTAGTATGTTCTGTGGTTGCAGCTTAGTCTAATCTTCCACATTAGGAAAACATTTTTCTTATTGCTAGTAACATAGTGTGGTAGTGTGGAAGTGCATGTCTATGAAAGTTCTGGCTAGGAAAGACTTGGTATTTAAGTGTATCCATTGGTGACCCACATCTCTTTCCTGGAGAACTTACCTAGTGTATTGATTCGCAAACTACGGTCACTATTCCAGTATACATTACTATTTACGGTGGAAATTGTGGAAGCCGGTTCAATTGAAAAATTATTTGGTGTAAAACCATGACAGTAAAATACGAGAGAGAGAAGTTCAAGGGGAGTAATTTCTCCTTGTAGAAATTGAAGATAAGGGCAATTTTGAGGAAAGACAATTGTCTAGATGCAATTGAAGGCAGACTTGCAGATATCACTGATGAAAAGTAGAAAGAGATGGATGACAATGCTGTTGCAATTTTCACTTAGCAATGAAAGATTCAATTTTGTCCAGTATTGTGAAAAAGAAGACTACAAAGGAGATTTGGGATGCTCTCATCAAATTGTACGAGGTCAAGTCACTTCACATCAGAATATTCTTAAAGAGGAAATTCTATACTCTTCGAATGAGTGAATCCACATCAGTGACGGATCACATCAACAATCTAAATACTCTATTTGCTCAGCTTACAGTATCAAATTTCAACATTGCAGCAAATGAACGTGCAGAGCTTTTATTTTAGAGTTTACCAGATTCGTATGATCAACTCATCATCAACATAACAAATAATAATGTTGTCGGTTGTCTATCCTTTGATGATGTTGCCGGAGCTATTCTTAAAGAAGAATCTAGGAGAAAGAATATAGGTTGGAAAATTCAAAGCAGGCAGAGACTTTAACGATAATGAGAGGCAGATCAACGGAACATGGCTCTAGTGGGAGTCAAAATCATGGTAGATCAAAATCTTGAAGACGGAAAAATCTCAAATGCTACAATTGTGGCATGAGAGGACACTTGAAGAAAGATTGTTGGCATAACAAGAAGAATGGAGGAAAGAACTCTAAAGCATCAACCTCTTAAGGTTGTGCTGCAAGTACCTCAAATGATGGAAAAGTCCTGTATAGTGAAGTAGCAATCAGTTCTAAAGGTGAAAAATAACTACATGATGTTTGGATAGTGGATTCAGGTGCAACTTAGCACATGACTCCACACCGAGATTGGTTTTGCACTTATGAGCCTATCTCGGAAGGATTCGTGTTCATGGGAAATGATCATGCCTTAGAAATTGTTGGAGTAGGTATTGTTAAATTGAAAATGTATGATGGTACTGTTTGCATAGTTTAAGGGGTACAACATGTGAAGGGCTTAAAGAAGAACTTATTGCCTATTGGGCAATTGGATGACCTTAAGTGTAAGATCTATATTGAAAGTGGAATCTTAAAAGTAGTGAAAAACAATCTTGTAATAATGAAAGCAGAGAAGATCACAGCTAATCTATACATGCTTTTGGGAGATACATTACAAGAAGCAAATGCATCAGTTGCAGCAGCAGGCCAAGAAGAAGCAATGATGATGTGGCATTGTAACTCTGTCATATGTCAGAACAAGGCCTGAAAGTTCTTGTGGAATGTAATCTCCTGCCTGGGCTTAAAATGGTGAATTTACCTTTTTGTGAGCACTGTATGATAAGCAAGCAGCATAGATTGAAGTTTATTAAAATAACTACTAGGAGCAAACACATACTTGACTTGATCCATCTTGATATCTGGGAATCACCAGAAACATCCATGGGAGGAGCAAAGTATTTTGTATCATTCATCGATGATTACTCTAGGAGATTGTGGGTGTACCCAATCAAGAAGAAGTCAGATGTGTTTCCAGTATTCAAGGAGTTCAAAGCACAAGTGAAGCTTGAAATTAGCAAAAGAATTAAGTGCTTGACAACAGATAATGGAAGAGAATATGTAGATGGTGACTTTTTGACATTTTGCAAGCAAGAGGGTATTTCAAGACAGTTCTCTGTTCCACATACACTTCAACAGAATGATGTGGTAGAGTGGATGAACAGAACTCTCCTAGATAGAACAAGAGTCATGCTGTGAACAACGGGAGTGGCCAAATCTTTCTGGGCAGAAGCAGTTAAAATCGCCTGATACGTGATAAATCGATCACCATCGATAACAATTGGTTTAAAGACACTGATGAAGATGTGGAAAGGCAAACCAGCTGATTATTCTTCCTTACATGTGTTTGGATGTCCTGTGTACGTGATGTACAACTCCCAAGAAAGAACAAAGTTAGATCCAAAATCTAGAAAATGTATATTCTTGGGTTATGTTGACAATGTTAAGGGGTATCGCCTGTGGGATCCCACTGCCCACAAGGTTATTGTTAGCAGGGATGTAGTCTTTGAAGAAAATGAATTGCAAAGTGAGCAGAAAAATGACAGCACTTCCCCAAAGACTACTTCAGTGCAGATAGAGGGAAAGTCTAAAGAATATGATTCTTCTGAAGCAGAACTAGAGCACAGAAAACAAGAACCATATGAAGTCAATGATGGAGGAGATGTTCGATGAACAACACGTCAAATAAGGAAACCATCTTGGCACTCAAACTATGTTATGGCAAGTCATGATGCATACTGTCTTCTAACTACAGAAGGAGAGTCATCAATCTTTCAAGAGGCTTTGACCAGTTCAGATGCTTCTTAACGGATGGCAGCAATGTGTGAAGAAATGGAAGCCCTACATAGAAATAAAACATGGGAGCTTGTTGAACTTCCAAAGGGTCGAAAAGCCATTGGAAACAAATGGGTATACAAGATCAAACGAGATGACAATGATCAAGTGGAGTGATATCATGCTAGATTGGTGGTTAAAGGATATGCTCAGAAAGAAGGTATTGACTTTAATGAGATATTCTCGCCGGTTGTTAGACTGACCACTATCAGAGTTGTTATGGCTATGTGTGCTGCATTTGATTTACATCTTGAGCAACTAGATGTAAAGATTGCTTTTCTCCATGGAGAACTTGAAGAGGAAATATATATGCTCCAACCAGAAGGCTTTAAAGAACAAGAAAAAGAAAACTTGGTTTGTAGGTTGACCAAATCTCTATATGGTCTTAAGCAGGCGCCAAGATATTGGTACAAGAGATTTGATTCCTTCATTATTAGCCTTGGTTACAACAAACTAAGTTCATACCATTGTACGTACTACAATAGGTTTGATGATAATGATTTCATCATTTTGCTGTTGTATATGGATGACATGTTGGTGGTAGACCTCAACAAAGATCAAATCCAAGAATTAAAGACACAGTTGGCTAAGGAGTTTGATATGAAGGACTTGGGACCAGCAAACAAGATTTTAGGAATGCAAATTCATCGAGACAAAACAGATAGGAAGATTTGGCTTTCTCAAAAGAATTACTTATAAAAGGTCTTGTGGAGCTTCAACATGCAAGACTGTAAGCCAATTTCAACCTCACTTCTTGTCAATTATAAATTATCCTCAAATATGAGTCCTAGCAATGAAGCGGAGAGGATGGAAGTGTCTTGAGTACTGTACGCATCAACGATGGGAAGCCTTATGTATGCCATAATTTGTACAAGACCATACATTGCATAAGTAGTGGGAGCGGTTAGCAGATTTATGGCAGATCCTAGTAGAGAGCATTGGAATGTTGTTAAGAGGATCCTTAGATACATTAAAGGAACCTTGGGTGTTGTAATATGTTTTGGAGGATCAAAATTTATTGTTAGAGGCTATGTCGATTCAAATTTTGCAGGTGATTTTGATAAAATAAAATCTACTACTAGCTATGTGTTTACACTTGCAGGAGGAGTAGTAAGCTAGTTATCCAAATTATAGACCGTTGTAGCTTTATCTACTACGAAAGTTGAATATATGGCAGCTCCTTAAGTATGCAAGGAGGCTATTTGGATTCAAAGGCTGATGGAAGAACTTGGGCACAAGCAGTAAAAGACAATTGTGTATTGTGACAGTCAAAACGCCTTGCACATTACAAGGAATCCAGCCTTTCATTCTAGGACAAAACACATTGGTGTTCAATATCACTTTGTTTGAGAAGTAGTAAAGGAAGGAAGTGTGGACATGCAGAAAATTCACACTAAAGACAATCTAGTAGATGTTATGACAAAGCTAATTAACACTGACAAATTTATATGGAGTCGATCCTCCTATGACCTATCGAAAACATAAGCAACAAGGAATGACAAGGAAGAAAAAGTGGTGTGAAGATATAATTTACTCAATCAAATCTTCAACTGGGAGAATTGTTAGACTTGTAGTCCCACATCTGGTGGGCAAAATTCTTAGCTACCTTACCAAGCTTAAAAAATAAGCCTTAGTGGACCCTTTTTTTAATCATCCCAAAGTATTCTTCTTCTTGTTATATTTGCTTTGTTTACTCAGAGAAAAAGTTAGAGAGAAAAGAAAATAGGTTATCTTGTAAGGTTTTCTTAATAGTGGTATTCTCCTATTTTTTAGAGAGAGTGTTAATCTTCTTTCCTAGTGTTTAGAGAGAAGTATTGTAATTTCTTCCACAATGCAAATTCTTTTCTTGCCCATTTGTCAGTCCATTTCTCGTCTCTTATTTTAGCTACGTGATATTATTCTGCCACTTTGGTACCTAATAGCGTCTCACTTGGGTTGAACTCGTGGTGAACGAGATTGGTTCATGGGTAGAGTTTTTTTTTTTAATATAGTTTACTATACTAACTTTCTAAGTAATTAAAATAAGTAATATATAAACCCAAATATTTAATTTATTCCAATCATAATAAAGGATAGTAGTATACTAATTTATCTTTTTATAGATAGATATAGAATTGAAATATGAATATGACTTTCTAAATCATTAATATAAATAAAATGTGAGACACAATGTAATAAACCTATTGATACTTTGGTTTTTAGTAAGCACATCAAAAGTTTTATCACCTCAATTTTACTTTTGTATTTTTTTTGATACTATTTTACTTATGTATTCTATTTTTTATTTATTTTTTACTTTTAAGTGAGCTAACTCGTATAACCCACCAACTTGTGACGGGTTGAGCCGAGTCGAATATTTTTTGGCTCACCAAAAAGTGAGTCGGGTGGGGTTGGTTCACTTTTTGACCAATCTGTGGTGAGCCAACCCGACTCACTTTGATTGCTATGTTGATTTAATAGTATATATGTCAGTTGAGTCTTCCTTTGGTACCCACCTATCTTCTTCATCTTCCTTCAATACTACCTGACACAAAACATTCTTCAATTGACTAAGAATCTCCCTTTCCCACATAAATAATGGTCTTCTCCACCTCCACTCCACCTCAACTCACCTTCCCTCCTACTCTCCATCTTAGATATAGTAACATTTTTATCCTTTGCTAATGAATATAATCTCTGATGCGTTAGTCTTAATGGAGCCTCCCCACCCATGAGTCATGCCAGAACCTTGACTTTCTCCCACCCCCTATCTTTTTGAAGGTTGATTATGCCAATTAAGTGAGAATTCATTATTATCCACTTATAAAGATTGTATGTCCACCCATCACTTAGAACATGATCCCCTAATTTGCTCCCACTCGCCCCCACCTACCCCACTATACTTATATCGTAGAACTTTGTACCACAATGACTAATTGTCCTTCTTCATCTTCCATAACCATTTTCCCAGTAAAGCTATATTAAAAGCCTTGAGATTTTTGACCGCCAAACCTCCCACCTCCTTCTCCATACACACTTTATTCCATGCAATCCAGTGAATTTTGTTCCTTCCTTCCCCACCTCCCATGGGAAGTGTCTAAAGAGAGATTCAAAATTAGAAACAATACTTGCTGGAGCCTTGAAGAAAGAAAGAAAATAGATCGGGAGTGATACCAAGACTAAGTTAAGCAAGACCACCCAACTCCTAAAGGAGATGTGTTTACTACTCCACGATGATAACCTTTGATGAACCTTATCCACCACCTGCCTCCAGGTTGATATTTTCTTAGGGTCTTCACCAATAAGTTATCTGATTTTAAAATAACACATAACTAATGTTTTAAAATATCAATTAAAAAGGGATGGAGTTACAAATTCCATAATGTAGACTAAAGTGCAACGGAAGGTTTATTCCACTACTTTTTTCCAATTAGCTTAATCAACATTTAATCAATCAATCAAATTAAAAATAATTTAATTATTTAAAAAATATTTTAAGCTTGTTTTAATTAATTAACACTTAGTATGTTTTCCCCCCTAAATTTTTCCCTTACTCTTCGATATAATTTTAACGATGTGTTATGCATATTTATAAAATCTATGATTTACATAATTAATTTACAATCATTCTTTATATTAAAAAAAAAAGAAATTGAATCACTCATTTCAATAGATAAAATAACCGTCTAATTGCCTTAAACACAACACTTTAAAAAGTAAAATATAACATATAACTTACCGCTAAAATATTATTATGAATTATGAACTGCTACTCACATCATGAGAAGAAATTAGAAATATTTTGAAGAATAACAGAAAAAACAAAAACCACGAGGTCGTCTAACTTAATTTGTAAAATTTACGAACAAACGCGAAAGGATTTTTTTTCTTTTTCTTTCAATACAAAGCAATGCAAAGGGTTAGAAACCCATTGAACTACATGATGTCAATAATCAACGGTAGTAAATTTACTTCTCCTTCAGTAATTATGGTCGATGTTTGGTCTAGAGTTTAATTCTATCTTGTCTGAATTAATATAGGAATTTAATAATCAACAAGATGATGCGGGGAGGCGTTGGTCTGTTCAAAGTAAATTTTATCTCTGAAATTAGTAGGAGTTGTCATATTAGTTCCTGAATCAAAAGAAATTAAAATAAAAAAAAGTATTCAAAAGTGCAAGTCAATAATATGACTAAAATTTAAAAAAACGTGTGATTTAAGTAATAATATTAATATATATTTAGAGACTAAAATAACAATAAATAGTTAAGTTTAGCAATTTATTTGACACTCCATAGACTTATTTTATATTTTTTTAGTTATAAGGACTAATGTGACAATATCCACTACTTTCAAGCACTATAGTGTCTATTTACTCAAAAAGTTAACACTTTACAAAGTGAAAGAAAAAAAAGAGAAAAAATTGACTTTTAAACGCAAATTTTCAAAATTTTCTTTAATTTTTTTAATTCTAATTTCAATTTTTTTTCCTTTTTTTTTTCCTTCTACTATACCAAACATACCATTATTGTTTTTTCAAAATTATCAGGCGGATGCTATACTGAATTACTGATTAAAAAAATATATTTATTATATAAGTAATTTTTAAATAATTAAAAATATTTAAAAAATATGTTAAATATTCCTTAACCACTGCGGCTCAAAATATTATTGCCTATGTCTGCAAGTTAGGGACTTGTAAGTGCAAAAGTCATGTATTTCACGTTACTAAGTTTTATGGTACAGAGAATTTTCTTTCATACGTATTGATGGATTGAACATAGATTTATACGTCAATGATGAATTTGAATGATACTTCTGAATTCATACAAAACTAGGAGAGGACCGGCGCTGTTGCAGTTGCACGAAAAGTAACAAAAAAGTTTAATTACTTTTTCTTTTTTTTTCAAAATTTACCTTGGTTCGTATAATTAAAAATAATTTGTTTTAATTTTTATATATATTTTTTTGATATCGGCTTGGTTCTTACGATCAAGTGTGTCTTATCTTCGTGAAATAAAACCATCACAAAATGAAAATTGACAGTTTAAAACCACCACAAATTTTTTGGTAGTTTTTAAGCTGCCACAAATTGGCATTTTTTTGGCTTTTTTGAATCTGTGGTGGTTCAAAAATTGCCAAAAAATTTTGGCGGTTTTACGTTACCAATTTTTATTTTGTGATGGTTTTATTTCACTGAATTAAGACACACTTGATGATAGAGACTAAACCAGTATCGAAAGTATATTTATAGGGACTAAAATCGACTATTTTTAACTATAGGAACTTAAAGGTAAATTTTGCACAACTATAGGAACTAAAAAGTAATTAAACATAACAAAAAAAAAGGCTTAATTAGACTTTATGTCACTCAACTTTCATCATTTTGTAAATTTTGCTATAACGTTTTTTTTTTAGCATTTTGCCATCCTATTTTTATATTTTTGCAAATTTTTTTCAACAATCAATTGTCCATTAAATGACAAACATAATAATGACATGTTAGTGATGAGTTGACATTAAACATTCACGTCAACTTTTTTTTTTGAAATTTTTTTTAAAATAAAAATTATTTGAAAAAAATACCAAATCTATGCTCCACATAACTTCTAGGAAATTTTGTTTTTCTATTAAACAATTTTTATTTTATAGAATTTTTTTTAAAAAAAGTTGGTGTGAATGTTTAATTCCAACTCATTACTGACACGTCATTATTCTGTTTGTCATTTAACGGACAATTGATAATTGAGCAAAATTCACAAAATTATAAAATAAGATGATAAAATGTGAGAAAAAAAATGTAGTTACAAAATTTGTAAAATAATAAAACTTAAATGACACAAAATACAATTAAGTTAAAAAAAAAAGAAAAAAAGAATCATTCAAGGCATGTCATTACTTTTACAGAAAATTGCATGAAAAATAATGACAGGGCGGGAAAAAAATTTGACGTGACAGTTATCGGTACATATTTATTATAACTATAGATGATGAATTGAACCATTCAAGTAAACGAGCGATGCCCTTAATCATACATTCACCAGGGCTAGCTTTACATGCCAACCAAAATCAATGTATTTTTTTTGGGTCAATGGTAGAAGTTTGCCAGCTGCATTTAAAATATTGACTGGTTAGTTTTCCCCTTCATACGCTCATTTCCTTGTCTTTGCTTTAATTGATCAATTAATAAATGTTTTAAAGGTATGCACTTATGCAATTTGGAGAATAGTCCAAGAGAATCAAACAAATTATTAAATGTAGCAGTTGTAGATCATACTTTTCTTTTTGGTTGTTGATATCACTTTGGTTCTGATATAATATTTCAATAAGTTATTTGCTTCCATCTATCTAATTGTCTCATAGGACACAGCTTTGTCCTGATCTTAAAATGTTTGCATTCTTTTGCATCGGTTTGTGTTAATTCAAGAAACTTTGAGATTGTTGATTTAATTTAGAAGAATTGATGATTTCTGAAATTGTGCAAAGTGTCTCCACACTGGAAAGTATGCTTAAGGGGCTTTGCAAGATGTTCAGAAGTACAAACGAGGAAATCCATGAACATGTCATTATCCTAATCTCTCAAATTGCAACGAGTTGGAAAAGGTTGATGAGTTTAATGAATATTGTGATACAAGGAGAGCAATGAATATTGTTAGAATAAGTTATGAGGAGTAGGTCTTTTATTGGAAGTAGAGCTATCAAAGTGAGCTAGAACCCGGTGGGCCAACCCGGCCCACCACGGGTTTGAGTCGAGCCGAGTTAAAAATTTGAAGCGTTAAACAATTTGAGCCCAAATATAACCGGCTCACTTAACCCGCGAGATAAACGGGTTAGAGCCAGGTTGGCACTTTAAAAAAAAAAAAAAATACTACACCAAGGCTCTTTAAGAACAGCCACACACGCGCACCATAACTCTACGGCCCAGTGAGCCCACAGCACAAGTGATAGAACACAAAGTCACAAACCCTAAACTAAAGGCTACTCCCTTTCCCCCTAACCCTATCTCTGCCTCTTCAGTCTCTGATCATCTCCGTCTCCTTCAGCTTCAGTGGCAGCCCACAGTGCCTCATCCTCTCACCGTCACACTATTATGTAGGCCGGACATTGGACGCCGTACTCTGTACGCGAGTTGTGACACCCCCACCAAGCCACCATCGAGCTCACTGGCTTTTCCCCACTGTGTGTCGTCTTTCAATCAATCGCCGTCACCGCCGTTCCAATCACCGTCGGTGTCGAGCTCACACCCAGTCACTCCCCCAACTCACCCACATCGTTTTAGCTATTCAAGTTAGCGCCACCGTCGTGAGCGTTGTTCCGGTGACTGCCACCATTGTTCCCCTAAAGAGAAAAACATTATTGAATTTTTCTTTTTTTTTAAATTTTTTTTTAAAAATTTGGTGAGCCAACCCACTTAACCCACCAACCCATGGTGGGTTGAGCTAGGTTGGGATTTCCAAGTTGGGCTGGCTCGTTTTTTAACACAACCTATGGTGAGCCAACCCGTGTAAGCCAAGTTGGGTCACTTTGACAACTCTAATTGGAAGTTTCTGTAAGTTCATTATTAGATTCTAAAAAGTATGATTTGTGCTTCAATGCTTTTTTTCCCCCCTCAGGAAGCAATATTTCAAGTGGTTGCTACAACCCACAGATTAGAAATATTACTTATATGGCATGGTTGCTACCACTCATAAGTAGCAAAAAAGATGCTTGGCATGTTGGAGTTTTCTGAATTAATATTATTTAATTATTGAATTAAATTTTGTATTATTAATATTAATTATAAAATAAAATTTATGGTATTATAATTGATGAATATTGGTTGTTTAGATTTATGATGTGAGTGTGTCTATGCTGGATTGGATCTTTACTTAGTACCTAAATAAGGGGTTTGTGTTATTGTTTGGTGGTTATAAAATTGTTGTTTCATTAGATAATTTTTTGTGCAGCATAACATTGTGTGAAAAACTCTAACCGTTAGTCAAATAGAAGTATTTTTCATTCGGTGTTTGTGATTTAATTTAGGTTAATAGACATGAACTTCATCTCCTCTTCAAATACACACTTTCTAAGCTTCTTGTAATTGTTATTATATATTATGGACATGCCATGACTTTGAGTATTAGCTTTTTTATTTTTGTATTTAAGGGATCAAAGTTTTCTGGCTAAGATGTACTCCATTCAACTTAGCTTTCAGCTGAGGTTGCAGTGAACTGAAGACTTTTAATCCGGAGATGATCAGATGATTGTTGTTATGGTACAGAGAAAAGTTTCATATACGTATTGATGGATTGAGCATGGATTTATACGTAAACGGTGAATGATGAATTAGAATGATACTTCTTGATTTATACAAAACTAGGAGAGGACCCGTGCTATTGCACGAAAGTAACAAAAACAAATAATCTAAACCGTTGTGATTACTTTTACGAAGATTACATAAAGAGTATTGATATTTGGACACTTTTTTATTATAAACACTTCATTAATATTTATCTTTCTCTTTATTATTTTCTTTTCATCATATTATATCACTTATTATATTTACACTTCTCTCTTTTTTATCTCTATCTCTGTAGGTGTTAATCCATTTATCATTTTTCTTACGTAAAAAGTAAAAACCATGACCGGGCGCGAAATAAAATTCAAGAGATTGACGTGACCATTATCAGGACAGATTTATTATTAGTGTGTTAGGTATCATGAACTTGGTTTTTCATGTTCAAGTGGAAGCTCTTAGTTTTAGGTTACACGTCAAATACCATTTCACGTGATTTTTTTTGAGTGAGGAACGTATTTTTAACGTGCAGTATAACTATCTATGTTTTCAAAATTGATTATTGAACTGATTGAAGTACTAATTTAAGGTTTAACAATTTAATTGTGATTAAACTGTGATCAAATTAATATTAATAAAATAATAATAATTAATTAATACATGAAATAATATTAAATAATTATAGTATTATAATTTTATAATACTAAAAATTAAAAATAAAACATTATTTTATAGATTTTTAATATTCAAAATACACACAAATATTCAAATTAAACATATCATAATACTTAGTTTTAAATTTTAATAATATACAATAATGTTCATTAACAATAACAAGTTTCAATTTAGTATTAAAAAAAATGATAAATATTTTAGGTTGATTATTTATTAATTTAAGAAAAAAAAATTAAAATGACGTGGTATGAATTAAGCATTTTTTATTGATCTATTTTTAGCCGGATTTTATCAATTTTACCGATTTTCTTGTTCCTTCACTGATTTAGAGATTTATTTGAACCGGACCCTTGACCAATTCACTAGTTTTCTGGTCAAACTGACCAGTCCAGTTCAGTTTTCAGAACGCAAATAATCTTTAGATGATGAATTGAACCATTGGGATAAACGAGCACTGCCTTTAATCATACAATATTCAGAGTCCGGGGCTAGCTATACATGCCAACCAAATTCAATATATTTTGGGTCAATAGTAGATGTTTGCCAACGGCATTTAAAATATTGACCCGTTACTTTTCCCCTTCATACTCATATGTCCTTGTGTCTCTGCTTATTTAATTGATCAATTAATAACTTTTTTAAAGGTATCACTTATGCAATTTGGAGAATAGTCCAAGATCGAGAATCAAACAAGTTAAATGTTGCAGTTGTTGACACGACTTTTCTTTTTAGTGTTGTTGATCAGATAATATCACTTTGGTTCTTCTGATATAATATTTCAATAAGTTATTTATTTGCTTCATCTAATTGTCTCATAGGACACAGCTTTGTCCTGATCTTAAAATGTTTGAATCCTTTATATCGGGTTGAGTTAATTCAAGAAACTTTGAAATTGTACAAAGTGTGTCCACACTGGAAAGTATGCTTAAAGGGCTTTGCAAGATGTTCAGAAGTACAAATGAGGAAATCTATGAACATTTCATTATCCTAATCTATCAAATTGCAACGAGTTGTAAAAGGTTGATGAGTTTAATGAATATTGTGATACAAGGAGAGCAATGAACATTGTTAGAATAAGGTCTGAGGAGTATGTAAGTTCGTCATTAGATTCTTAAAAGTATGATTTGTGCTTCAATTTTTTATTTTTTTTTCCTGGGAGCAATATTTCAAGTGGTTGTTGCTACAACCCAAAGATTAAAAATATTGCATAAATAGCATGGTTGCTACTACTCATGATCAGCAGAAAGAGATGCTTGGCAAGCGTCTTTACATTATCCAGAAACTCAAGGCAACAATGCACCATTCGTTTTTTTATTTTATTTTATTGGTATTTAAGGGCCGAAGTTTTCTGGCTAACATGTACTCCATTCAAATAAGCCTTCTGCTGAGGCTGTAGTAAACTGACTTTTAATCAGGAATTGATTCTTGTTTGAAGCATAGATCATGAAGTGGTTGAAACTTCCAAGAACAAGGAAAATTGGTGCATGAGTTTTGATATCTATGATTACCTTAGTTTGCTATAATAGTTTATTAAATTTTTCTGGAGGTTACTCGGACCTATGGCTCTAAGCCGGTCCCACGCCACCTATTCCGATCTTAACATCGCTAGTGTATCCCAGCTCATGATTCCCTGCTATCCCAGATCAATTCTACTTCAACCCTGGTCTGGCAACGAACACACTTGGTGGCGAGGAACGCGTGTAGTTGGGCACCCAAACGCATATTGCCACGTGACACCCAACTCTAATAGAATTTTCCTCCAAAACGCCTTAGGTACGTATGCTCTCTCATAATCCCTCATACTAAGACCAATACTGACTTAAACATCGGAGTCCTTGCAGGTGCCACCAGCAGAGACGCCAACAACCACTGTGGGAGCTCACCGGAGACACATTATTGTGTTCACCACACAACATTGGCCCCGTTTGTGGGAATTGCTTTCTGATTCTCGTCTCTTCATTTTGTTTCCTTCATTCTCTGAAGATTGTGATGGTTAGCACATGGAACCACAAGTCCGCTATGGCACCTTCGTCGCCAAAGCTTCCACCACCGTCGTCTAAGGATGGATAAGCTGCTTCCGCCACTCCTGAGGCGGCTCCCCACCCACACGATGTTCCGGCATCCTCAGTTAATATGGCAGACCTCGCTGCATTATTGCAGCAACAGAAAGATGCTCTGAAAGAGTAAGAGAAGATCATTGCTGAACTCTGAGCGGAGAAGGACAACAAGAAGGTTACGAAGAACACTTACAACTATACTGAGAAGACTGCTACATCGGCTCTAAAGCTCGCGTCGGAGATGCACGATGCGCACATGGCAACGAAGTTGGACAAGGAAGACGAGCTGATTCTGTTCAATCTTCCCTTCTCACAGAGGATCTTGAATTTATAGGTCTCGAAGCAACTGCAGCAATTGCCTTCTCTGGAACTGTATGATGGATCTTCTGATCTAAGCGACCACTTGTCAGTGTTCGAATCGACGATGTCATATAGAGGAGCGTCAGCCTCACTAATGTGTAGGGCGTTCCCTCTCTCATTGAAGGGGATGGCGTTGAAGTTGTTCCAATCTCTGGAACCAAGGTCCATAGATTCATGGATGATGTTAAGGGAGAAATTTAAGGCCGCCTTCGAGATTAGCAAGGCCAGACCAAAGACTGAGGTCGATTTAAGAATAATCCACCAGGGCGTGGATGAACCGTTGAGGGAATATATCAGCAGATTCAACAAAGAGGCGAGGGCTGCCGAGAATCTGCAGTCCAAAGTAATTTTGATGCTAGCGAAGGATGGGGTGAGACTAGGCTCGCCTTTTTTCATGTCGATTACCAAAACACCTCCGAACTCTATGGAGGAATTTTTGAAGAAAGCGGAGAAATATATAAATTACAAGAACGTACTGGAGGTTGGCCAGATGAAAACGGCCAACATTGCATCACAAAAGAAGAGCGCATAAGCAAAGATTGACAAATCGCCGTGTCATGATGACCGGGGTTTATACAAAAGAGGACCGAAATTTGAAGAATATATGTCGCTAAATACCTCTATAGTGAGAATCTTGAATGAGGAATACAATGTGGAGTTTGTGGAAAAGGGGATAAAACCCCCGAAGCCGATAAAGAACAAGGATGCTGTGGATCAATCCAAATACTGCCGGTATCATAGGGCGACAGGGCACGACACTGACGAATGCTATCAACTGAAAGATGCTATTGAAATGTTGATCAGATGAGGGAGACTAGATTGTTTTGTGAAGCGAAGCGGAGGTCGCAGCGATAGAGGTCAACGCCCCTCACCACCAAGAAGAGAGAGATTTAGGAGCCCAAGGTGGGGGTGCTCTCCACCCCGGAGAAAAAGATCACCGTGCCAACAAACCCCAACGAGAGGCCTCTCACTAGTTCAGCTGTCGCGGGATGATGTCGAGGTGCAAGCTATACGTCGTCAATCTCCTAGATGATCGTCATCTCGGCAACCAACTAAATCCCCTACGCACTCACCGGCAAGAACCCACGAGATCATATATTTCATCGCAGTCGGATTCTCGGGAGGAGGTCCGTCGAATAACACGAGAAAGAGACATGCTAGAGAAGTGATGACAACTTCCTCTAGGGCCCATGTTGATAGAAGCCCCGCAAAGAAAAGAGCGCCACCCCTGGTGTTTGACGACACATACTATGCCGACGTAATGCCCAATCATGACAACCCTCTCATGGTGAACGTGCTAATGGCAAACAAGGAGGTTCACAGGTTGCTGGTCGACATTGGTAGCTCGGCCGATGTTATGTTCTATGAGCTATTCTAGAAATTGAAGATCCCGGAGTCTGAGTTGATGCCATACAACGAAGATATGATAAGATTCTCCAGACATCACATAACACCGGTGGGATACATAAAACTCCACGTGACGTTTGGGAAGCCACCTCACACAAAAATCATAGCCACACGGTTTATAGTTGTGGATGCCAAATCGTCTTACAACGCGATCCTAGGCAAACCAACATTGAATGCATTAGGAGCTGTTATCTCGGTCTCACATTTGGCCATGAAATTCATAGGTGATGACATGGAGGTAGTCACCCTTCGAGGTGATCAGAGAAAAGCAAGAGAATGCTACAAGGAGTCACTAAAAGTCGACTGTAACCCCGACATAGATCACAAGCTTAACCTCGGAGAGGGCGAGGTACTTTTGACAGAATTAGATTGCCGGGATGAGATAAAGAGGGACACCTGGATACCTCGTCCAGTACCAGATGGAGAATGCATCCTGGTTCAGATTGGGACAGAAGAATATCAGGTCGTGAAAATTGGAATCAACCTTGATAAAAAAATGAAGGAGGACATGTCGACACTTATGAAGAATAACGCTGGCTTGTTCGCATGGAAGCCAGCAGATATGCCAGGAATAGATCCCAATCTCTTTTGTCATCGGTTAGAGGTGGATCCCTCCGTGAAACCAATGTGTCAGAGAAAGAGGAAGATGGTCCTTGAGCGCTTAAAAGAGATCGACAGACGAGTAGAGGAGTTGCTGAAGGTGGGGTTCATCCGAGAAGTAAAGTATACCACATGGTTGGCCAATATAGTGCGTGTAAAGAAGTAAAATGGGAAATGGAGAATGTGTGTAGATTACATTGACTTATTCAAGCACTGCCCGAAGGATTTATACCCCCTACTCGACATCAACAAACTTGTTGATGGTTCATCCGGATTTCGTTACTTGTCGTTCATGGATGCTTATTCCGAATACAACTAGATCCCTCTTTATCCAGGTGATCAAGAGAAAACGACCTTTATGACGGAGAAGGTCAATTATTGCTATAAGGTGATGTCCATCGGATTGAAGAACGCTGGGGCCACATATCAGAGGATGATGAATAAGGTGTTTGAAGCACAGATAAAGCGAAACCTGGAGGTGTATGATGATAACATGATCGTAAAAAATGCTACCCCTGCAGCACACCTTCAGGATTTACAAAAGACTTTCGCTCAGTTAGAAAAATTTAATATGAGACTAAATCCCAATAAATGCGCGTTTGGTGTCTCGGCTGGCAAATTTTTGGGATACATGCTATCTGAAAGAGTTATCGAGCTGAACCCAGAAAAGTGTTGAGCCATACTAGAGATGAAGAGTCCTCAGAGCGTCAAAGAGGTTCAGAAGTCAACAGGGTGCCTGGCTGCGTTAATGAGGCTCATAGCCAAGTCGGCACATAACGCTCTCCCCTTCTTCTAACTTTTAAGGAAAGGCAAACCATTTGAATGGTCTGATGATTGCGAAGCCGCGTTCGTAAGACTGAAAGAGGCCCTGTCCGCTCCGCCCTTACTCACTAAACCCGAGATGGGTGAAGTGTTATACCTATATTTAGCAGTGGCCGATGAAGCTGTAAGTACCGCGCTAGTATGGGAGACGCCGGAAGGACAAAAGTTGATCTATTTTGTAAGCAAAGCTTTGCAAGGAGTTGAACCAAGATATCCCAATGTTGAGAAGGTCGTATTTGCTTTGGTGATGGCCGCCAGAAGGTTGAGACCCTACTTCTAGTCGCATCAAGTCGTAGTAAGGACAGATCAGCCAATCCGCCATATCCTACACAAGCCTGAATTAGTAGGAAGAATGACGATGTAGGCCATAGAGCTTTTAGAATATGGGATTCAGTACGAACCAAGACAAGCATTGAAAGCCCAGGCGCTAGCCGACTTTATAGTAGAATTGACACCGACAAAGTCCTGACTCGGAGGATCGGTCTGGACCCTTTTTGTGGATGGATCATCTAATGAGAAGGGGAGTGGAGCCGGCATACTGTTGGAGTCTGTGGATGGTGTGATCTTGGAACAGTTGCTGACTTTTACGTTTCCTACCTCCAACAACTAAGCAGAGTATGAGGCGTGCATAGCCGAATTAGTTATGGCGGCTGACATTGGCGTTGTGTCACTGCACGTATGTAGTGATTCGCAATTGATGATTTCGCAGATTAATGGTGCCTATCAAGCCAAAGAACCAGTGTTGCGGAAGTACTTGGCAAAAGTAAAAACTCTCATTGGAAAATTTCATAAAGTAGATTTCGTCTACATTCCCCGCAAGAAGAATGTCAAGGCAGATATCTTATCGAAGTTGGCTAGCACCAAATCTTCTGGCAGTAATAGGACAGTCATCCAACAGACAATTAACGAACCCAATCTTGTGTTGGCAATTGACTCGGAGCAAAGTTGGATGTCTCCTATCATCGAATATCTGATTGAAGGTGTCGTTCCGGAAGATAGGAAGGAAGCAAAAAGGTTGGAACGATCCGCAACTCATTTCTGTATACTGAATGACAAACTATACCGGCGTGGCTTCTCCCAACCATTGCTTAGATGTCTGGAGAAGCAGGAGTCTGAATACGTGATGGCCAATATACACGAAGGAAGCTGCAGCCAAAACTTAGGGGGTAGAGCGTTAGCTAAAAAGATACTCAGAACCGGCTATTATTGGCCGACGTTGGAAAATGATGCTATGGAGTTTGCCAAGAAGTGTGACAGATGCCAAAAATGCTCTGACATCCATCTCACTCCTCTAGAAGATTTAAGCACGATTACTTCTCCTAGGCCTTTCATATGGTAGGGGATCGACATCCTCGGCCCCTTCCCCAAAGCACCCGGCCAGGTCAAATTCTTGGTGGTAGCAATTGATTACTTCACCAAGTGGATCAAAGCAGAGGCGTTGGCTACTATCACGGTAAGAAATGTGGAAAACTTTGTATTCTGGCAGATCATTTGCAGGTTCGGGATACCGGATGTCCTAGTGTCAAATAATGGCACGCAATTTATAGATTAGGGCTTCTAAAAGTTTTTGACCGGGTTGAAGATCAAGCAACATTTCACATCGGTTGAACATCCGCAAATGAATGGATAGGTGGAGGCAGTAAACCGAGTCATCCTCAGAGGGCTTAGGATGCGTTTGGACAAAGCAAAAAGGTGTTGGGTTGAGCAACTATCACATGTCTTATGGGCATACCGCCCGACCCCCCACTCTTCCACAGGGGAGTCTCCTTTCCGCCTTACCTACGGCGTGGAGGCAATGATCCCGGTAGAAATTAGAGAGCCGATGTGGAGAGTGGCTAACCTAAGACTGGAGGATAACGATGGATTACTAAGGTCAGAGTTAGGCATAGCGGAAGAAAGAAGAGAAATGGCCGCTATAAGAGAAGCTTCTTCGAAAAGGCAGGTCGCCACGAGATACAACAAGAAAGTCTTACGTCGCTCCTTCGAAACCGGCGATCTCATCTTAAGGCGTGCTGACATCGGGGGAAGAAATGCCAGACAAGGGAAGCTTGCCAAGAAATGGGAAAGCCCTTATAGGGTTTCCTTAAAGACAGGATCGGGTGCATACGCTTTAGAGACGCTACCCGGGGCTCCCATCCCACAAACTTGGAACGCAAACAACCTCAGACGGTATTACAGTTGAGGCACGATGGGTAATACTAGTTTTAATTTCCTAGTTAATCTAACTATATAGTGTAGATGGACTGGGTCGCATATTATAACTTGTGACTCCTATAATTTTTGGCCCATGTGATTAATAAAATGAGAGTTTGCCTCCTTTATAAAGCTTATTACAGGGGTAAACAAGCAAAGCGAAAGTAGGACATGCAAGCTAGCCCGTGTATGTGGATTCGCTCTAGTCGGGGTAGGAAGATTGCTAAAACCAAAGATAAAGATTGCGAACTACACCGTGTACATGGATTCGCTCCAGCCGGGATAAGAAGATCACTAAAATCGAAGACAAAGCAATGCAAACTACCTCGTGTATGTGGATTTGCTCCAGCCGGGGTAGGAAGATCGCTAAAATCTCGAAGACAAAGCAATGCGAACTACCCCGTGTACGTGGATTCGCTCCAGCCAAGGTAGGAAGATCGCTAAAATCGAAGATAAAGATTATGAACTACCCCCGTGTACATGGATTCGCTCCAACCGGGGTAGGAAGGTCCCTAAAATCGAAGAAAAAGATTGCAAACTACTCCATGTACGTAGATTTGCTCTAGCTTGGGTAGGAAGATCGTCAAAAGCAAAAGCGTGAAGAACAAAGGACAAAACATAGTGAAAACCAAAACTGAAAGCGTAAAAGAAAGGATCTCGGCAAATACATCAAATTATAGTCAAATGAAAAGAACATGATTATGAATCATTGAAATTCATTGATATCACATATACATATTGTCTGACAAGAACATAAACAAAAATTACAAGATAAACCAGCATCTCGGCCCTTCACACTCTTACGTTGGCAGCACTTATAGAAACACCGGCATCCCCGAAGTCAGGATCATCACCTCCGTTGAAGGAGGGACAGTCAACGTCACCTGAGAGGTTGATATAAAGCTATCTGCAAGTTCCCTTATAGCATTTGGTTTATCCATTTGAGAATCAAAATCAACCCCGACCCCCTGATGCTCTCCTCCGGCTTCATCTTCCTCGGCCTAGTCATTAACGTCGGAATCAACCGTTGGAATAGTAGGATCTGCCAGCATCATCTCCCCATTTATATTCGCATGCCAAACGCCATCAATAACTTCGCAATCCGGGCATGCACAGGCAATGTCCAGATTGTGTTGAAGAAGGAAGTGCACTTGCTCCATAGTATTATCAAAAGACAGCTGGACGGACTCGATCTAACAATAGTGCATCAAAACAGACTTTTCTCAAGAAGCCGCCAGGTTGACCTCTAAGTTGTGAACTTTCTCTTCAAATGCCCAAAGTCGGGATGAGAGATTCGTTTCAAGTTCGGTATATTTAGCGCCGACCGCAAGCAACTTCTCTTGAAGGTCAACCTCAACCTTAGCCAACTGCAGCCTTTCAGTTTTTTTGGCGTCCAGCTGCCCCTTTAAACTGCGTACTTCCTTCTCCAACTCGGCTATCCTCCTGCTAGACTCCTCTTTGGCTATACACGCGCCCTCTTCTGCTTACTAGAGCCAGGATATTATCGCATCCTTCTCGGCTAAGGCGTCCAGAGGGTTAGTGGTACCAAAGGCGTTCTTCATCAGCACATACTGCGTATAGCCACGAAACATGTGGCTGAAAAGATTGCCTAACCCATCAATCCCAGTCTACAACGCCCCCAAATCACCCAGCATGTTGATGATCTCTCCCTAGATCTCTTTTTCGAAAATAGATGCCTCCCCGAACAAGATACGTTGGTCGGCCAAATCTATCGTTGTGGGCCGGGGCTAATCACTCCAACGTTTCTTCAAAGGTGGCGCCTGCTCTTGCGCTTTGCCGGTCACAACTCTTTTCTATAAAACAGTAGCGGCATAATTAACAGTGGCAAAAGCAACTCTCACCACGTCAGCTTGTGCGTCAACAACGGGGGCAGTTTTTGATGAAGAAGCATCTCAACTCCCAGCTTCCTTTATAACCATGCTCTTTGCTACGGGGGGAGCAGTAGGGGGAAGCACCTTTGATTTTTCCACTGCCTTGGTCTTCCCCTTGACCCTCCTTGACTCTTTCGGTTTAGCAGCTTTCTCCGCCTGAAGGGCCAAGGCAAAGTCGGCCATCTTTGATTTCACCATTTCGTCTACAAAACAAAACAGGCCGAGTCAAAATATACACAAAAGGTTAAGAAAATAAAACAAAAAATATAAATACGCAAGGATTCACACAAACACACCAAAATCACGACGGTACTCCGATGGAGTGGTACCGATCAACCATTGGTACAAAATCCGGCCTTGCAGATTCTTGACCATAGCAAAGAAGTGATCCCAAGCTCAAGCTTCTTCCGGGGTCAGGTCAGAATCCCGGACCAAATACTTACCAGGGTCCAAGCAGTAATGGTCGTACGACCAATACAAAGGGAACGGGGGTTCAATAACGTTTTCCCTTATGCCCCGAACCATAAACAAGGCCTCCCAACTTTTTGTACGAGGCCGTAAGAAGAAAAATTTATCTTCGTAATCTTTATATGAATCCTGAAACGACTTCAACAATGCCCGACCCCGGACGCTTCATAATGAGATAGAAGAAAACTTGTTGTCATATGTTTGGCGGAGGGGGTGAAATAATATAAAAATAAACTTCGGGTGCACAC
Organism: Spatholobus suberectus; assembly: GCA_004329165.1. Lineage (NCBI taxonomy): Eukaryota > Viridiplantae > Streptophyta > Magnoliopsida > Fabales > Fabaceae > Spatholobus > Spatholobus suberectus. The sequence continues at coordinate 75,547,005 of CM014730.1, read as the reverse complement.
AACCCCCTCTCGAGCACACAAATTCTTGAACGCCACTAGGAACGCCCAACTGTTGGGATGCAGTTGTGAAGGGGCAACGTTGAGAAAATTCAGAACGGACACTTGGAAGTCCATAAAGGGCAACCTGACTCCGAGATGCTCAAAAAAGATCAGGTACATAGGCAGAGAATTTGGGTATAAATACTTAACTGCTGCAGGTTTGGCTTCACCTAACAGGGTCCCCATATTATCCTTCCGGCCTTGGGAACATATACGGTCGTTGTCTCCAGGAGCCACCACATCAAAAGGCATCACGGCATCTCCTTGGCTAAGTTCAAGATGACTCGTTAAGGCGTCCAACGCCTCTTGAGAAAAACATGACCTTGTCCTGGCCACCTCTTTATCTACCCAATCAACGCCAAGACCAACAACGTCATGATAGGCCTCCGAAGTAGTCTCTACATTCCTTACGGTCTTCTCCATCTCCCTACTAAAAACACTGGAAGAAGAATTAGAAAAGCTTCGTTGCTGATCAAGCCGTGGTGCAACCCTAGAAATAGATTTTGTCGGCCTCTTAACCCCAGAAACATTGCCTGGCCTGGAAGGAATTTTCATTAGGTCTGGATATTGTACCTAAGCCTTTGCGTACTCCAGCACTTCATCTGGGTCATACGACACTCTCATAGCCTTCAAATGACTTCGACACTTTTCCAAGATCTCAGGACAGATTACTATTTCTGGTGGCAAAGGTTGTTTCGGGTCAGCTGTTAAAGGGTGCTCATTGGCCCTTCTTACAGGTCGCCGCCTATCTGCTCTACCCCGGGCAGGCCCTCCCCCGCGTGCAGATGTGGGACCGACTGAAGAACTAGCATGACCAACGTCATCACCACGACCACAGCCGCTAGCACCACGAGACAAAGGCAATGTCGACGATCGAAACAGCCAATTCGCGGCAAAACCTCCCAAACGGTTGCCACGACCGCCGCACGTGGAAGACGAGGTATCACGCCTACGCAGATCCATCTTCGACAAAACAAACAACAATACAGCATAGGAAAAGCACAAAACAAAGTAACTTGAAGCGAAAAGAGAACAAGAATATTACCCTAATATATAAGCCGATCGAAGCTACAAAAGACGTTGAAGCAGAAACGGAGCGTCGCAACCTTCACTGAAAGAACGAGACATGGAGCAAACAAACGTTCAAATGCGAATCTTTGAAAACAAAGTAAAAGCAAGCATACTACAATTGCCAGAAGAAAAAACTTTTATATTACAGGGCCCATATCGAGGAAAAAGCCCAAGCCCAGGTTTTTCAAAAAACAACCGCCAAATCTCCTGGAATTTGAAGCACCACAAAATTCAAGACATTGAATCATTACGCATTTAATGCACCTCGGCCATTGCAAAGTTACAGCACACCTGTTTGAAAAAACAAAAAGAACTCGCAAACCGTTTAGATCCAAAGTTGGCAAGACGTTTCCTAGCAAAAGTTCTACCAACTTGGGGGCAACACTACCCCGGATCATCTCTTGGTCTCTTAAGCCGACGATGCTTCCTCAAGCATCACCGGCTTGGGGGCAACTGTTCTAGAGGCCACTCTGACTGACTTAGTTTCTTAAGCCGACGATGCTTCCCCAAGCATCATCGACTTAAGGGCAACTGTTCTGGAAGTTACTCGAACCTATGGTTCTAAGCCGGTCCCACGCCATCTATTTCGGTCTTAACATCGCTAGTGTGTCCCGGCTCATGATTCCCTGCTATCCCAGATCAATTCTACTTCAACCCCGGTCCAACAACGAACACACCTAGTGGCACCAAATGCATACTGCCACGTGGCACCCAACTCTAACAGAATTTCCCTCCAAAACACCATATATAAAGGACTCCACACCCATTAGGTACGTACGCTCTCTCATAATCCCTTATACTAAGATCAATACTGACTTAAGCATCAGAGTCCTTGCAGGTGCCACCACTGAAGACGCCAACAACTACCGTGGGAGCTCACCAGAGACACATCCTTGTATTCACCACACAACAAAATTTAATCAAAAAAATAGTTTATTAAAAAAACTATATAAGCAATGCACAATTTACTGCGAGGGGTTGGTCAGAGTTCAATGTTGTAAAAAAGAAAAATATAAGATGATTATATTTCATGTAGAAGTTTTTTTTTCTTTTAGAAAATAATAAATTACAGGTTGCCAATTGAATTGTTTCGTTATTGTGGTTATTTTGTAAGAAAAATTGTATTGATCATTAACATGTATTGTTGAATGAAAATGGCACTTATAAAAGTGAGATGGATTTTGTTTTATTGTTTCCCTCTTGCAATGGCAATGAAATTGACATTCTGAAGACGACCATTAATTGGCGTAGTTTCATTTTTCTTTTGTATTTTTTTTATTTTTTTTTTTTTGTAGATCTTCTTAAAGCTTATTAACAAGTTAAATAAATGATGATTGTACTTTGATGTTATTTATGGGGTGAATTTCCGGGGCAGGACAGAATGTTGAAGAATCTCCCTCTAATTTTATCTTGCCATCGTGATTTCGAATTTCGACACTCCTTTTTGATTCATTAATTGGATGTAAGGACTAGTCTATTAAATTATGTCAAGGACTTTTAATAAAAAAAAAAGTATGTCAAGCACTACAATACAAAATTAAAAACATATTTGTCCTGAGCATTATGGTTTTGGAAATATTAAGGTTATATTTGGCCTTTTTTTTTTATTTAAAGGTTATTTGAACATTGAAATTTAAAATAAGAGTTTTAGAAAGTATAACTATTGAATTATTTTTATTTCTTTTAATTTAAAAGAATTTATTCAAGAAAGAATGAGGAATAAAAAGAAAAAACAGGAACTCAAAAGAGTAAGAGGAAAGAGATTCGGGTGTGAGAGAGAAAATGAAAACAAGATATTTTTTTTCTTCAAAAAACTCGTTCATCCAATTTCTATTAAAAAAATTACTTTTTATAAAAATTAAATATTTATTTTAATGATTTTAAAAATATTTGATTTAGTTTCTCCATTAAAAAAAATTCAAAAAAAGCCTACACCAAACATTACCAAAATCCATGCTAAACTTCACCTTAGACCACAAAATGCTTTTGGGAAGTGATGTAATATGTACAACGACGCTAGCATTAAATCCATCCCACCCCGGCGCCTTTAATCTCCCATTCTAGATATTGTCATGTGTATCTCTGAATTCATTACAGGCTTAGCAAGAAGGGCAAGTTCCTGACAATCAAGCTTTGGAAAACATCCAGAGAGACAGAAAGGACTGGAAGTCTCTGTCGATGTGAATAACTCTTTGTAAAAACCTGTTACCAAAGGCTCCAATTGATCCCTGTTCGTGATCCAAATTCTAGCATCATTCTGCAATGCGTCATACGTATTACGTCTCCTCCTAACGGTTGTAATCCAATGAAAGTACCTCATGTTTTTGTCTCTAATTGCCAACCATTTACATCTTGACTTTTGGTACCACAACAACTCCTCTCTAAGCGCTAAGGTCTCATAATCATAAACCAACTCCTGTTTAAGATTCTCCAAAAAGGCCTATGAACCATTGCTAGAAACTCTAACAATACCATTCAGCCTACGGATGATTCTGTTCTTCTGGGTCTAAATGTGACCAAAGTTGTCCTTGTTCCACTTCTACAGTTCCTTTTGTAATGTAAGAAGTTGATTATTCCAATCCAAATTGGGGTCCCAACTTCTGTTTACAACATTGCGAAAATCATGATGGGTTAGCCAAGCCACTAAAAAACGAAACGGCGGTAATTGTCTAGTCAATTGTAGAAGAAGCGGCTGATGGTCGGATTTGTAGAAAGGGAGATGCGTCACACTTATTAATTACCTAACACACTACATACCTCTCAAACTTCCATATATACATTATCGCCCTCCCTTCTCTAGATACATTCTCTACTCCATAACTAATTGTTACTTTTTCAGTTTATTGACTTGAAAATTGGAATCTCTTAGATGTTCACCACCTGCGCCACAACCTTGACGAAGCAACGATATGAATTCACCTTATCTCCAACCAGTCAATGGCATGTGAAAGTTTGATTAGAACAAAAATAAAACTAGATACGCAATCAATCTATATTATGCACGATAAAAGAAATTGTGAGAGAAAAAGTGAGAGTGAGACATAATTTGAAGAAAAATAAGGGTCAAAGAAAGTGATTGAGTTAGTTTTACAAAGTTATGGATATTCTTATTTTCTTATTTTTAAATTTTATAGAAAATGATTTTACAGAATAAAATATTGAAAAACTTGTTTGGTAAATTTATTTTGTAAATAATTATAAAATATAAAAACCTATTTGATAAATGTTATTTGTTCTAAGAATAAGTTTCAAAAATAAAAAACTTTTGATTTTTTTCAAAGAAATTTGCTTATGATAATTTTAAATTAATTTTTTAATAAATTATAAAATACTTTGAGTAAAATAATATATATATATATATATAGATTGATAGATAGATATAGGTATCATTTATATATAAATAACTATGTATAATTTTGATTATCAAAAACTACATTTAATCTTAAATATACCCAAATTGATTTATATAAATTTCCTAAAATACTGTTATTATCTCTCAAAGTGTTCTGTTTTATACATTCCTTCTAAATCATCGACCATCATCACCCTGCCTTACTCCTAACACAATCATTAAACTCACGTGATAACTCATCTCCCACTATCGCTGTGAATGCGATGGCTACGTGTGATTATAAATCAATCTATTTTTATGTAAATTGTAAAAATTAAATCAATAAATAAAAAATAAGTTTTATTACATTAGTTGAGAATTTTTTATTTAATCTAAATTTGATTTTATTATTTTAATATATTTTGAAGTTTATCAATTTTAAATTAGTTTTAAATTTATTTTTTAACTTACTTTTTTTTATTATATGATTTGTGCAATTTATACTAAAAATAAGTTTTAATAAAATTATGTAAAAGAAATAGAATAAACTATCAATTTAGTCTCTCAAGTATTGCTCTCTCTCCTATATAGTCCATAAAGTAACAAAATTATATAAATAGTCCCTAAAGTATTAAATATTCATCAATATAGTTCTTGAATTAGTATTTTTTTTACTAATGTTGAGGGACCAATTTGATGGATTTTTTAATATTTGAAGGACTACTTATTATGATTTCTAATACTTGAGGGACTATATTTAATCTAATAATAATTTAAAAGCATCTCTAAAGAGTTGCTTAACTCACTTTCAATAGACCCTAAAATGTCATATTAGATTTAAGAATTTCAACAAACTTTTTCTCAAATGGTGCAATATTTTAAAACTTATAATGAGTCTTACAATTGTCTCACAATTCTTAAAAGATATATGTTATTTATACAACAATTGTAATTACAACATTATTTTTTAGTAACCATCGCAATTAGAATCTTTAGCTCCCTGGTGGGACCCCGAAGTATCCCCACAAACTTTGATCCTTTGGGATGGCTATGGGACTAATCTTTAGTCTAGAGCTTAGTCACACTTAAAGTTCCTCGCCCCTCTCCAAGCATATATTTTATGAGAAGCAACATCATTTTTTGTGTTTATTGTTGGAACCAAAGACGTAGAAGCGTCTAAACCCTCAAAGTTTTGAAAATAACAAACTTATTAATGTTCAAGTTTCTGCCTAAGGACTAACCCTGTCATAGCAAACAAGCTACCTTTATATGGATCGTCCAGTAGATGTGCTAGAAAAGACCATCTAGAAGACGCGCTAAAGAAGACCGTCCAGAAGACATGTTAAAGAAGACCGTCCAGAAGACGTGTTAAAGAAAACCCTCCAGTGAACAAACTGAAGATGACTGTCCGAAGCAAAATCTTGTCTCGTGAACAAGTTCAAACATCAAACACAAGCTTCCAATGACAAATTTTTGAACGCCTAAGTTTTATTTGAACGTCCAACTTACTTATGATAGTTTTCCTCGAAAACTAACATATTACTACTCTATAATCTAACGTTTAAATTGTTTGAAGCATTAAATATAATCAAATTCTTTCTAGTGCAAAGGCGCAGCAAAACAGATAAAACAAGTCAACTTATCAAGCTATTATGCCGAATGAAGAATGTTCAGAAAAGCAGACCATCAGCACAGTTCTTGCGCTTTTCGTTTAATGTAAGTCTAAAATCTGCCACGCCTGACTTTCTGAAAGCATAGTTTACACGCCCCTCCTTGCATAACGAAGTCAAGTCTTCACAACAGATCTTTTTCCCTAAAGAGTGTGCCCTTTTGTCCAATTCTTGAAATCTGTTTCAGGTGTTACTTTATATATAAACGTCTTTAAACAATACGAAAACCATTCTTTAATGTTTATATTTACTATAGACTCAAAAAACCTCATAATGATTCTGTATTTCTCTTCTTTCTTTTTTTTATATTTTCTTGTCCCTTTTATTATTGGATTGGGCTACTGATGGCTCATTTTTTCTTGTTTGCTTCTTTTGGGCCTTTCTATTTATAATTAGAACACACAAGGATATTTCTTTTAATTATTTACTTATTTATTTATTTTTATATATTTTCTTTTATTTTCTTCTTTCTTTCTTTTCTTCTTTCTCTGAAACCGTCACCCCCGCCCATTCCTCCTGCTGCAGATTTTTCACCATGCCCTGCAAATTGCACCAACTTCCCACACTAATGCTGCAAATTGTACTCTTTTTTCTCCAATCAACCAGACTTTCCAACCATTCAAGCAACCGTAAACACTTTTGGGTCTATAAATACCTCTATAATAAAAAAAAGGGGGGCGGAGATTGGAGAGGAGGAGGGGAGAGAAAACAGAGAGCAAACAAAAAAAAAAAACGAAAGAAGCTAAATTAAGGATCCAATCAGAGGGAAGAGTAGAGGAAAAGTGGGGAAACTAAAGCTACTATTGGTATGTAACCAAACTCCCTTCCATTTTAATTCTTGTGTGTATCTGTAACTTGCTTCAAGTAGCATAATGATCACACACATACAAGTATTTCATTTGTTGAAATATTGTCTTGTATTGAACAAATGATTAGCCAATAAACTTTAGTTATCTGCCATCATAAAAATAAAGAGATGAAATTAAAGTAAAATGCTTGAACCAAGTCTCTGCACAATACGCATAACCCCATAGCAGCTGACAAATCCACAAGAGGCACCATCCATGGTCAATGGCAAAATCAAACCCGTAAACAAACAATCAAAAAAGAAGCCAACGCAAGCAAAAAAAAAAAACGAGAACAGAGCCCCCAATCTCATTAATCTCACACCATCCTCACCACAAACCGTCACCAGTCTCGTAGCAACTGCCTCAAGTCACCGTTAGCAAGCATCTGCCGTGCGCGAAAGAGCCACGGAAACCCCTTAAACCACCCCGCCTTCACCGCTCGCGCTCCCTCCTCTGTCAAACACGCCATCGTAAAGCCCATCGCCGCCCTTCGCTTGTTCACGACAACATCCCCTCTCTTTCCTCCCTCCCTCCTTTCTCTCTCTCGCGTTTCTGGCGTCGCCACATGGATGCCGCCGCACTATCGTGGCCACGACGGCGCCACCGCTTCGTTCTTCCTTTCCTTCTCGCTCCGTTTTCCTTTCGCAGGCGTGTCTGGCTACTATGTGCCGCGTTTCCGGGATAGCTACGCACAACAGTTTAGGGATTCCCAAGCCCCTTTTATTTTTGTTATTTGATATTTTGTTTATTTTATATTTTATTTTCGTTTCCGTCGGGCTACGCGTTGCGGTCTAACATTTTGACCCGTTTGTTTTAATTGTTTTGGACTAAAGCTTTCTAGCTTTGTTCGCTTGTTTTTATTGGGCGGAGAATGCCATTTTGGCACACACAGTGTAAACATAATTCATTTGAGTATTGATATTAGAGTAATAAATATAAAATAAAATAAAGTTAAACCAATTAAAAGAAAAAAGATTTGAGACGTAGACTATTTTATGACTCTTTTTACGTAGAAATAAATAATGACAAAACAAATAATACTAATAATTATAATACCATCCATTAATAATAATAATAATAATATTTCTAAATCAATTATTTATGACTTAATAGTAAGAAAATTATGAAAAATCTCTAATAGAATAAGGATTATTTGGATGTGACATTCTCTTAATCCTAGAGTTTAAGGATGCAAGTTGTACAACTTGTTGTCCAAAAGCTCTTTCTAAGTAAAAAAATAAAAAAATAAAATAAAAAATAATTCATTTATATGAAGAATATAAAAATCAACAAAATCAAGTCTTGCAATTTAATTAAAATTTGATGATCACGAAATCTTAATTTGAAAAAGGGTTAATTAAATGTGACATCTTTTTAATCTTGAGATTTTGAGACACAAGCTATACAGTTTGGTGTCTTAAGACTCTTCTCTTAAATAAAAAATATTAAGCTTAAATTTAATTATGATAAAAATAAAATACTAAAATCAAAATTAAAATAGTAAATTGGCTTGGGTGTACACCTCTGTCAATTTATATTTTAGGATGTATAAACCGTGACGGTTTAGAAATCCTAAATTTTAATAATAATAAAAATAATTAAAAAAAAAATGTCAAACACACAAATATTTTTTACAAAAAGAACTACGTGAGTCTGATTCTCCATTGCACCGGGAGATACGTAGGAGCAGGGGCCCACTCCTGTCGATCTCAAAAATAATAAAATTTAAGATAAAATAAAAATCTTTTATAATAATGAAATTCTTTTTAATAATAAATTTCTTCTTGCAACTTTTTTTAGGGTGAGATAAATATTTTAAAAGTCATTAATAATTTGCTTAATCAATTAGAGGTAACCGTCTTTATGACGGACGTTGTAGGATGCTAATACCTTCCCTACACGTAATTGACTCCCGAACCCAAAATTTGATTTTGTAGACCATTTTATTTTTGGGTTTTTCCAATGTTTGCCCTTAATAAATATTGGTGGCGACTCCCTGTTTTTAAAAACTCTTTTTTACCGTCCCGCCGCGACCCCGGTTGCGACAAAGACTATATATATGCACCAAGGAAAAGACGAAATGACTAGAGAACTGCGACACGTGTTACTTGTGAAAATCTTAGCGAGCATCAAAAATCTTCTATACATTTTGCTAGAAGCGTCTAGTGGACGATAGTGAAAAAGCTCTGTAAAATATTCTGAGTGTTTAAGCTTAATCTTTCAAATCCTCACTACGTGAGTTGATACTTTTGTATTAACACTTGTTTGTGTTGTGCAAGCCTGGAGAAGCTTAGTGTAAAAGAATACTTGGGTTGAGCAATCTATGGTGATTGCCTTATAAAGCCTGAAGAGGCCACGAACAATACTTGTAACCAAAGGTTAGTTAGTTGATGCCTTCTGGGTGAAGGAATTGGATGTAGCTCAGGTTAAGTGAACCAATATAAAAATTCTCCGTGTTATCTTTCTCTTTATCCCTTAGCTTGAAAACGCTTTCAAACTTATTTATTTGTATTAAAAGTTTTAAACGCACAATTCAACCCCTCCTTCTTATGCGCTTTTTCTATTTCATTTATCTCTCTATTACAACATTTATTATATTCCACACTTCTCCCTCTTTCACTCTTTCTCTCTTTTAGTTATAAAATTTCTTGTACAATTTGTTGTATAAATAATATTTCTCTTTTAAAAACTATTAAAAATGCTACTTATTTCTTTTATAAGAATTGAATTGAATTAAAAATGTTACTTATTTGTTGTAGATTTTTTGCTCTGACTCAAATGGCTTTACATTAAACTGAATTAAAAATATATTGGATTCCCTATACTTTTCCTTTCGATTGTATATTATTCAAAAATAAAACTATTAAAGCTCAAACTTTAGACCCACCAACAAAAAATTATTTACTATTAATTTTTATAAAATAAAAAGGTCACATATATTAACAAAAAAAATCAACATATAACTTTCTTATTTAAAGTAATTTTTTTTTTTAATTTTACTTTAGATTTCACTTATCTTTAAGTTGACGCTATTCTTAATAATGACTGTGAAACACCATCAAACAGGAAAAAAGATCTACTTTTTTCCTATGGCTAGGCACCGGTAGTTGTGCTGCCATTGTGGTATCCCCACCCCGCTCCAGTCTTATTCAGTTATTTTCAAAATCCATGCCACAATGGGAGGACCACATGGAAAATGAATTAAGGCAAAAAGTAGCTTCTCAACTTAATCAATGAAGACCACTTGCAGTACATGGATTTGTGTTAAAGGTAACGTATATCAGCAGCAAGGGCTAAGAAAATTATAGGTGCAAGGGATCGAAATACGAGGTGTGTGTCACACTCAAAAACAAAGAAAGAAACAATAACAACCTTAAATGGAGACCTATGAAATCAGTGGGTCACACCAAAGAAGGTCATCGCTCGCTAGCGAGGTTCACCTCTATTGTAATGTGACGACAACCTGTGTGACTAATGAAGCAAAGTGAGGAAGCTAGGTTTGATAGAGTGTTTTTTTTTTTTGTTGAAATTTGATATAGCGCCGTTTTTGTGGTAAATGCTACGGTGGACCATCAAATAGGTGGTCCACCGGTGGACCATTAATTTAAACCGTTAGATATATGAATAAAAAAATTAACGGTTAAGATTTGTTAATCTGATTACAATCTCAACCGTTGATTTTTTTTATTCATATATCTAATGGTTTAAATTAGTGGTTCACTGGTAGACCACTTAATTGATGGTCCACCGTAGCAAGCGCCTGTTTTTGTATTTACAATTTCGTCGTTAATGACGTGTTTGAGAAGGTTTTCCGCATGTTTTGAGGGAAAACTGGTTTGAAAAAAGTCAAACAAATAAAATGTACTCTAAATTTTTATTTTAAGAATAAATTATGTAGAACATTTTTTAAAAAAATAATTAAATAAAAATAGATACCAAACTAATTTTTATGTTACTGTTTCTAGAAATAAAAAGGTAAATGGTAATAAGTGATCTTAAGGTACTAGTTTAGCTAGGAAATAAAAAAAATTGTTATTAAAAAGGAAATATTTATTATATTGAAAACATAAAATAATTTAATATTTATTTTCTAAAACAATTAAAAATATTAAATGAGATTTATTAAATATTTCTTAATCTTTCTTAAATTAATACTTGTTAACGGGACTTAAACAAAAATAGTTTTGTACCGGAAAAAAGTTTGTAAAAAAAAAAATAGTTCTCCGTATTAGGAATCAAGTTGTTCCTTGTCAAAAAGACTTAAATAAAAATAATTTCTCAAATTAGGAATCAAATTGACCCTAATTTTTTAGGATTTAGATTTCCTCATCTTTAAAACACAAAAAAATTGATCTTCAGTTATCGTGTTTGTGCAATTTAAGTCACCCTATTTCCTTTTGTTTGGTATTAAGTCACCCTATTTCAAAGTACACCAATTGCGAGTCCCATATTACAATTGAGTCTTTTTGTCAGTCTTTTATCCAATTACTAACAAAAAAAAACAACGAAGTCACAAAGCAGAAATTGATGGGGCATAATGTGAAGCCTCTGGCATTATTTGTAGTTCGGAATGGGAAAGACACAGAGAAAAGGAAACCTTCGCTAAGGAATTTAAGAAGAGGAAAATAATGAATGTGAATGGAAAGAACAAAGGGACTGAAGAGGAACCTGAGGTTGGCAAAATTAAGAAAAATGCGATACGATACTAATGAGCCAAGATTTTATAGTTGCTGGATGCGAAATCAGGTGTGATGCTCATTTTGGATAAAAACATGTAAATGTTTTTTTGATAAAAATCCGAGGATTTATACTATATTAGTGACTCTATGCATCATTTATTACATCTCATAATTTTTTCTCTTTCTCTCTTAGTTGTATAAATTGTTATAAAAATAACATTTCTTGTATATAAATACTTGAAAGTATGCAAAACTAACCAACATGAGACTTAGACTTTTTGAAATACACTCTAATTAGGGGTGTTCATAGATTGAATTGGTTTGAGTTTAGGGTAAAATCAAATCTAAACCAATCAAATTTAATTGGGTTTGTTTGGTTCAAATCATCATGTTAAGATAAAAAAAATATATATTATATTTTTCAAGTTTTTATCTCTAATTATTATCTATTTTATATAAAATTTTAATTTTATATTAATGTAAGGTAAAAACATTTCTTATTTCTTAATGATTAAATATTTATTTTATATAATATTTAATTTTTTAAAATTATTGTTTTATATATCTCATTAATTTTTTACTCATATGATAAAAAAAATTGCATAATAAATATGACCAAATTAACTTAGTGACACTAGATAAGATTATAAATTAAATGAAGAAGGAAAAAAAAGACAAAAAAAGAAGAAAAATTTAAGTATAAAAGTCTAAAATGTATTAATCTAATAAAAAGTAATTGATCAAGTCATCGGATTGGTTTGAGTTGAAAAAAAATAATTTGAGAATCAAACCTATTATAATTGGTTTAATTTAGATTTGAAGTAAAAAGAGTCAATTAATCAAACTAACCTAAACTAATAATTGGTTTAGTTTAGATCATCGGATCAATCTAATCCAATAAACACTCCTAACATCAATACACAACAGATTTTGGGGGGTGGAGAGAAATTCCAGACAATTTCATATCAAGGTATGAAATTCTAAATTCTTATTATTTATGTATTGACATTTCAATTTGACAGTCCTAATATCATATAAAATTTACAAACTTTTGCTACTTGTTTTTGTAGAAAAGCACAACTGTTCAACAACTTGATCAAGAGACACAAAAGCTGTGCAAACTAGAGTCAACTTGATCACGGGGGCACAAGTGGGCCAAGAGGAGTTGGATCAAAAAGGAAACAACGGCAACTAAATTCATCATGTAAGAGTGAAAAGTTATCAAAGTGTTTGAAGGCAAAAGATTTTAAATGTTAAGAAAAAGAATGTGTCATCAAGGACACATTGTAATTAGCAATCGCAACAAACAGCAAGAGACTGAAACAAGCTTTGGGTCGGAAAAAATCCTCTGTAGTTTTCTTAAAACTGCATGAAATCTCAACTCTTAGTTAATTTGAATATTTATTAAATTATATATATATATATATATATATATAAACTGAACACTTTTCAGTTTTTTTAAATGGAGAGGATACTATCACAAAATGTAATCAATTTGGGAGTAATTTTGCGCAACTTTACCAATTGCATCAATGACTCAGTGAATAACAATTTGTTCTAATTTGCTTTGTCTTTGTTCAATTTAATATGATTTTGTGAATAGAAAATACATTGATAACTATGTCAATATCAGTGGACGTTTAGATAGTGTTTGACCTAATTTTTTTTAATTTTTATTTTCTTTAAAAAGAGAAGTTGGACTAAAAACATATAGAAAAAAAACTTGAAAAATTAAAGAATTTATTTTTTTTCCAAAAGAAAGAGGAAAAAATAGCTTTTTAAAAAAAGCTATCTTGAATAGCTTTTAAAAATAAGTTACACACTTCAATTTTTTTTCTCTTTCATCTGAAACTAATCGATAAACACAAAATTAAAAAATTTTAAAAGAATTTTTAAACTAAAATTACTAAATGGTTTCAATTTTATTTTAAAATTTTATTATTTGAACTTTAAATTTAAAGTAACTTTTAATTCCTAAAAAAACTAGGCCAAATATGCTTTATGATTTTTGAATATCCTCAAACATCTTCGTAAATAACTACGAACTTTTCAACATCACTAAACTTGAAAATAAGGGCCCGTTTGAGATGGTTCTTAGTTAAGTTTTGAAATTTTCAAAAACTACAACCAGTTTTTAGTTTTTAAAAATTAGTTTTAGTTTTTTTTTCTAATTTTTGGTTTCAAAATAAACTCACTTTGAAATTTCTTATTCTGTTAAAATTAGTTTAAAAATATGTTTGTGTAGTGACGACAACAATGGTGGTGGTGGCGGTGGTAATGCCGACGATGACAGTTGTGGAGATGCTAACAGCGATGGTTGTGGCGGTACCAGTGGTGATCGTGGCGATGCCAATGGTAATGGTGGTGGCGAAGTCAGTGGTGGTGATGACATTGCCTGTGGTGGTGGCAGCAGTGCTGGTGGTTGTAATCGTGGTCGTGGTGGTGGCGATGACAATGTTTGTGGTGATGAAGCTTGTGGTGGTGGAGGCGATGCTGGTGGTCGTGGTAGTTGTGGCAGTAGTGATCGATGGTAGTTGTGGCAGCAGTGATGGTGGTAGGCGATGCCGGTGGTCGTGATAGTTGTGGCAGAGATGATGGTGGTGGCGGTGTCGGTGGTGCTGGTGGTAGCGGTGGTGGTGCTGGTGGCGGTGGTTGCGGAGATGGCAGCAACAGTAGTGGTGGCGGTAACAGTGGTTGTAACAATGACGGTGGTTGTGGTGGTGGTGGTGGCAATAAAGGCTATTGTCAAATATTATGATGTGTATTTTTTTAAAAAAATCGAAAACCAAATTCACAAATCCTTTTTTTTTTTGTTTTAAAATGAATGTAAAAGTGTTTTGAAATTGAGTTAAAAACTATTTCAGCTCCATTTTAGCCAAACGCGTTTTGTTTCAAAAATTACATTTGAAAACTAAAAACCAAAAACTCGTAACCACCCCAAACGAGCCTAAAATAATTTAATTGAGTTTTGTTTTTTCAAATTTTAAATTACCTAAATATGTCAACGAGCTGATAATAAATATTATATGTGGCAGTCAACGTAACAGTTATGGCCTTACGGGGGGTAGCCCCCAAATTACCAATTTTACAATGTAGAGGTGCGAAAAAAAAATATTATAAATATAAAGAATAATTTAAAATCTTTATATAATATTTTTTGACTATTTTTCTTATTTATTAGATAAAAATATTAAATAATTTATATATTTTTAAGACAATAAATACATATGTATTTTCATTTAATTCTGTTTTATACAATATTACAAGAATTAAAAAAAATGTCATTAGAATATAACATTACTCAAATATAAAATATTCAAAAGTCGTTTTTTGGGCTTTGGCGTATTTGAATCGTTGAATTGATTTCGTCTCAATATTTTTAAAGTCAATTCTTTACAAACTACCATACGAACCCATTCCTCCATCAAAAATTGATTTGTAGTATAATAATCACCAATATCTTACACGGTTTTCCAATTAGCTCACGGAGTTGATCTATTGGTAGGACTCCAAACCCCATCCCAAATTAAGAAATAAATACCCTTTACGAGAGATATACCTAAGAGTATCATTGAAAAACCCAATTAAAAAAATCATACATTCTAGTGATGCAAAATGTAATTCAACTTGTAATGAATAAAAAAAATACAAAAGGCAACTTTTGTCCTATTTGATCTGTTCAATAATTGAGTCCGTTTTAACATATTTTTTACTTTTAAATTTTTTATATTATTTTAATAATTTAATAGACTTATATTGACAGTAAAAAAAGGTTTCATATTATCAAGCAAAATAAAAAATATCAATAAAGTTAAAAAAATAAATTTGTATTTAAAAAATTAATGGTTTATTTGAATTAAAAGTGAAATAGATTGAAAAAAATGAAGGAAAAAAGAAAGAAGATAAAGGCAAAAGAGAAAGAAAGTAAAAAAATTGTGTTTAAATAAATAGAAATAAAAAAGAATGAAGCAAATAAATTTCTTTCCGTTTGCTTAATGCGTGAAAAATTTATTATAAATAAATAATATAAAAGATGTATTAATTAAAAAATTAAATTTAACTAAAAAAATTAAATTTTTTTAGCATATCATTTTTTATGTTCCAAAATAATTTATTTAATTTATGATGAAGTAAAACAAAATAAAATTTTACAAACAAACATTTTTTGCCCTTTCATGATAAGTTAATAGAGATTTTTTTTACATATTAGATCTAACAAAAAAATATCTTTTCATTTTTTTCTTAAAATAATAAAAAGTTAAGGCTTAATTGTACTTTATACCACTCAAATTTTATTATTTGTGAATTTTTCTGCCGTGTTTTTTTTCACATTCTGCCACCTTATTTTTTGATATCTTGTAAGTTTTGCCCAATTTTAAGAATTTTTATTTAATAAACAGTTGATAATTAGACAAAATTTACAAGATTTAAAAAATAGGATGACAAAATACAAGAGAAAAAAATACAATAACAAAATTTATAAATAATAAAACTTGAATGACACAAAATGCAATTAAACCAAAAATTAATATTTCTATCCTATCTCCCTTAAATTACCCTTAAATTACCCTTAAATTATTTCTTTCTCACTGTTTACAGTAAACGGAATGTTTATACCCGTACAAGCAAGACCTTGAATAAAATTGTGTGTTTGCATCATCACATCTATCCTTTGAAACAGGCAGCATGATTTGGTCTCTAAAACCTTTGTCCATCACAAATCCAAGTCCACGATTCGTTTGATAAGGATGAGCATCCAACAAATCTCGCCCCTCCTCTCATATCCGCCACTCGTTTCTAATCACCACGTGAATCGTTTCCACCTGTATCCTTCGATCGACATTGTCCGTCGTAAAAGCAAGATTTAAAGGCACCCTCCACACCAAAGCACAGATTCAATGCCAACATCGTTACTATATTCCTCCCATTTTAGGCATTTACGCACCCCACGTATTTCGCCGAAAACAAGAAAGAAAAAAATCTCCCACACCACTCATTCTAGCCATAGGCGCTCCCATCACCATTACGGACAAATTTTCACTTTCAGCTCTAAAGTCCCAGCGACAACGCCCAACCCACAAAACAAGAAAATAATCAATCAAACTATGTCGTTTATTCAACGCACAAACAAACCCATAACAAAAGGAGAAAAAAAACACATTACAATAGATTACGAAAAATAAAACATAAAGAGTCACTAGATTCTTCCCATTTAATTTTATAATATCTTACCGTCTTACAAAGATATAAAAAAGTCTGACGGAATCATCGAACTGGTATGAAATTGTAATGGGTACATAATAATTTTATGTGAGTCGAATAAGATTATTTTAGGTGATCTGCATAACTGTAAGAAAAAAAAAAAATCAAATCAGCGAGCGACGGGCATCCGGGGCAAGACGTGAACGGCCACCGGTTCAAACCCTTCCGGCAACTGAACCGGCAAAATCCGAGGCGGCGCCGCCGCGACATCGACGACGGAAATCCCGGAAGGCGAAACGACGCAGATTTTTCCTCTTCGCGCGGCGAGTTGTTCAGCCCCTTTGAGTCTCTCATTTTCGAGAACCTCTTCCCACACGTCTCGTTCCGCCACGTACTTTCTGAGAACCCCCTTGGCCTCGTCCACAACATACATCACGTCCTCCTCCATAGCCGCCACCGGCCCTCTCCAGCCATGCAGCATCCCGTCCGGCATCTCGCTCCAGACATCCCCGCCACGTCATACACGGCCCCTTCCTTCGCGGCATCGCCCTTCACGTTCACCATGCAGAGTTTCCCCCTCCAGCCGACGGCGTCGATGGCTTCCCTGCTGAACCTCCCGTCCTTGAGGTCGGTCTTCCTCTCCAGACGGCGCCGTTCGGGCCGAGGAGGTCCCACTTCTCGAGGGAGCGCGCGACGTGGATGGAGAAGTGGGTGCCGATGCCGCTGGCGACGTAGACGGTGCCGCGGAGGGCGCCGAGGGCGCACCAGCGGCGGGGCGCGGAGAGGGAGGGGCCGAAGGACCAGGTCCGGGAGAGGGGGTGGAAGACGAGGGGGCGGGAGAGGGCCGGGGAGAGGTTGTGGGTGGTGGCGGCGAGGAGGACAAGGTGGCCGGCGACGGAGATGGACTGGACGGAGAGGTTGCGGGAGAGGAAGGAGGGGTGGCGGAGGAGGAGGTGGTGGAGGGGAGGAGGAGAGAGGAGGCGCCACGTGTTGGAGATGGGGTCGAAGTTGTGGAATTGGATGGAGTGGGATTTGAGAATGGCGTAGAGAGAGAAGAAGGGAGGGAAGGAAGGGGAGTATATGAGGCGGCGCCACGAGTGGGAGATTGAGAAGAGGAGGGAGGGGTGGATCGGGGAGAGGCAGAGTTGGGCGATGTGGTCGGGGAGGCCTGGGATCAGAGGTTGTTGCTCCTGTTTTTGGCGTTTGGTAGAAGTCGAACAAGACTCGTCCGCTACTGCTGTGTTGGCCATGGCCATGGCCGTGGCCGTCGAATGGAACTGTGGATGTTGGGAGTTTATGAGGGCAAGGGTAGAAAGTGGGGTTTGTTTGCTTGGTGACGTGAGGCAGACAGTTAAGTTAAAGTAGTGTTGGATTTGAAATAAAAAGATAAAGTAAAGGACACTCTGCCGGTTTCAGCTTTTTGCTTCATTAAAAGACATACCATCTTTCCAACTGCTCCGCTGTCTAATTATTAATATGATAAATATTTTTGGTCATACACAATATTCATGTAACGTTTTGAGATCGCAAAATTTCTCTCCTTTTTTTTTTTTTATAAGGAAAATGACATTTTGATATTTTGTGAGGTGTTTATGTCTTGAGAAAGATAGAAAAGAGGAGAGATAAGTGATTGATATGATTGATGATGTGATGTGATAGGATAAAGAGATAAAAAAATGAGAGGTGTTGATGAAGTGTTTGAAATTTGTGAATGTCCAAATATAAGCACTTCTTTTTTAATGTTTACAACAACTATTTTTATAAGGTACACAGTAATATTTTTCAAACAATTAGGGAAGGTTAATGTAATATATAAGAGGTGTCAGTATAATATTTTTCAAACAATTAAGAGAGTTAATGTAAGGACAAAAAAAAGAGGGATATCAGGTAAAATTCGACGAAACTTCAGGGGGTGCCAGTGCAATTTATTCTAACTTTTTTTAGCTCACTTTATTAAATATTACCTCTGTTCTTTTTTATCTGTCGTTTAAAATTTTTATACACAAATTAAAAAACATAATAATTTTTTTTGTTTTTTATAAAATAGTTTTGATGTTTCCTATTATATCCTTTCTTATTTCTATTCCATAATAAATGCATACTAGTTGTAAATGTGTAAATTAATTAAAGATTAGGTAAGAAGTAAGGGTATAATTGACAAATAAGTAATTAATGTTATCTTGAAATTTGAAAACGACAAATAAATAAAAATAAAAATTTTCTAAAAAATCGACAAGTAAAAAGAAGCTTTGTTGTAAAAACCTCAAGATTTAACAAGCTAAAGAGAACTTAAGAGAAGTGAACAATGACGACAATGAGCATTAATTCAGCTTCATTTTTTTCTTATAACATTATATGTAAACCCTGTACATACTCTAAGCACGTGGGCCATCATTTATTTCTTTTTGAGCTTATAAGATGATAACCTAGGGTTATCTTGTTTCAAGCATACCCTGGGAGATTCATTGCTCCTTGGAAAGGTACAAGAAGAAAGAACACTTGGGTAAGTGCTTTGAGAGACAAGTGTTAAATAATACTTGGATTGGGCATGAAGAAGCTTGTTAAGAAAAAATACGTATGGAAAGTGCCTCGAGATGCAAGACAAAAAAAAAAACTTTTTTTAAGCATAAAAAGACTTAGAGAAAAGAATACTTGTAATAGTGTGAAACTTTGTTTCCTGTGAATCTGTGTTATAGTGAAACTCTTGGTTGTTGCCAAGAACTAACATAGTCTCAAGTATGAGATGAATTAATATAAACTTATTTGTGTTCATTTTTCTATTTACCTTACTATTTATCTTTTATTAACGTTAAGAAAGTTGAGCTTATGATAAAGATGATTTGTGTAATTAACTTACTTTTTCTAAAGAAATGTCTTTCTTTCATAAGATGATCCATTAGTCTAACCTCCTTATGTAACACCCCAATGTTTTCCTTTTAATTAACATGTATCATTATTATTAGTATTATTAATAATTTTTGTTTTGCTTTGTTATTAATAAAATGGTATTTTGAGAAAAAAAATATTGGACCTTTAAAATGAGGTTTTGAAATTAAAATGTTTTTAAAAGCTTTAAAGACCTTGTGTTGTGTTTAGTCTCTGTAAACCACAGGAACAATACAAGAAAGGGAGTTGAATTGTGTTATATATAAAGAAAAAGCTGAACTTTTTGCTAAACCATTTTCGAAGACAGGTATCGTCTGTTAGACAGACGATGTGTAATTCCTTTAAAAAAATTATGAAATCAAGGAGAGATATAAGACAAAAAGACACAAAAAAAATATACTGGTTCGTCTCACCCAGAGACTACATCTAGTTCTTGGTACACCACCAAGTCCCACTATAACTTAAACAAAGTTACAAGTATTATTTTATCTAAGTCTCTTCAGGCTTAACTCAAGTAGTATTTCACCTGCCTCTCCAAACAAACACCAAAGTATTCTTTGATACAAAGCCTCTTTAGACTTCCACCAATTTCATAAAGAAATGGTCAAAGGGTAAGATATCTCACTTAGGTTGAGTCTTATCAGACAAATATACACTGAAGCTCAAAAAGTTACAAGTATTATCTAAGACATTGTTTTCAAAAGAATTCTTTTAAGAACGAGAGAGAGAGAGCTAGGGATTGAAGTGAATGAGAATTGAAAATACAACAAGTGTTCCGTGTTTTAACATATGTCTTCTCTTTTATTGATAGTGCTCCTCAAAAGTATCCACTCTGAGTGCTTTAGAATCATCCTTCGTTTGTTGTTGTATAAAGAAAAAATTATTCGTTAGAGCATTAAATGCCACATTTAATGCTGTTCACCAACCGATCATACTGATAGGATAAAGCAGTTTGCTTATCTTGCCTTTCTCGTACTAAATCCTGTTGCAATAGACATATTTGCTTTTTAGTACTAACAAGTGTACTAAAGTTTCTTCTTTTTAGTAGAAAGCTATATCTTTTTAGAGGATGGTACGTTGACATCTTCTTTTTCAAGAAAGTAGGTACATGAACTTCAAAACGAGGATTGTTCTTATGTAGAAGTTACGAAATAAACTTTTGGTCCAACAGTTCTTGATATGTTTCATCTATGAAGGTTAATTAACACAAATCAAAAACGTGCCAACAGACAGTTGAATAATCAAAACAAAATGAGGGTCATATAATCGTCCTTTGTCTTAACAGTCTCTATAAGCCTATGTTATCTTTAAGAATCCCTTAGGTTTTTTAAAACCTAACCCTTTTCCTTATTCTCTCTTTTACCTTTTTGGATATATTGTGCCATTAAAGCCGCTATAGTCAAGGAGTGAGGACCCATAGGAAAACGCTATCACATCGCTTGCATCCTTTTGCCGAAGATAATATTTTTCGGGGTAAGGGGGAGTGAGTTATCTCGCTCATGGGTATAACTTTGGTCGTGGGTAAAGGGATTGACCCTAGGCCCCAATTGCTTGTGAATTGTATGATTGTGTGTATAGGAAAATGCGATTTTCCTATATCATTGATGCATTTTATAGTAATTTTCATGTTTAATTTGTCAATGTGGACTGTCATGGAGTTTTATTCCCTTCTTCCCTTTTGTACCCTATGTTATATAAATGAATAATATTAGATACTTTCTACTTGAATTTTAAAACTATTATTTTAAGTTTTGACTTGAAAGTATTTTTTAATTAAAAAAGTGAACCAAACATAACCTTACTCTATTAAGGGACACAAGGATATCACTTGTATTATATAAGAGAGACGAATTTTATCTAGGTCACTCACATCCCTCCACATAACACATTGTATGGTCAGTAACCAACTTTATAACCATTCTATTACAAATGACATTTGATGGCATTAGAACATGACTCCCCATGTAGTAATTGTAATGATTTCATGCCATGTACTATGTACCATGATCACTTTGAGAAACACTTATAATACTTATATAACATTTCATGCATTATTCTTAAGGCAAGTAAGTTAATTACATTATTACCCTCATATGCATATATATGAAGACTTGATATTTCATATCAATGACCCATAAGATATGGTCATTAGTTTATACACACATTAGTCTTAATGCATTATTGTCATTGTCATTAACAATAACACTTGATTTGAGATATTCTATAATAGTATTTCATCATCCAACACATTTGTTGGATAAACATGTGGTCAGGGGTTTGATCTCCAGGTTCGCGTATATAGAGAAACATCTGTTGGAAGAGGTTAACCCCTTAAATAGATTTCAATACCTCGAGGGATTAGTCCTTGAATTTTGGGCAAGGGATGCCTAAACCAACATATCTCAACCAAATCATGTACTTAATGTCTTATGGCATTAAACTTACTATTCTAAGAATTTTATTATGCTTAAGCGAAATAAGAAAAATAATGAAATGTTTCATATTATTATTAAATAAAAGATATAAATATAAGTAATTTTCATCAAAATGCATCGACCTTTAGGGTTTATATATATATATAAAAAAAATTATAACTATTAATTACTTTGGAATGAATATTTTATACTATGTTTTAACATGAAAGTTTATAACCTAATCTTCAAACTTTTGTTATAAGTAAAATTCAAGTGATTTTCACTTAATAAAATTTATTAACAATTTTTAATCTTACATATTTAATTTATAGGTTATATAAATAAAATATATTTTTTATTATATATTACTCCCTCCGTTTTTTTATATAAGAAATAAATTGATGTATTTTTTTGTCCTAAATATAAGAAACATAAATTCACTTTCAGATATATTAATTGTTAATTTTCTTTTTTATCCTTAATTTATTGTGAAATCTATAAATTAGATACTCACTGACCCCATGCAAGTAGATGCATTCTTTGATTTATTAACAATATAAGTCACACTTATTGTGAAAAAAATTGTCTCTTGAATTACTTGTAGTATCATTAAATATAACAATTACTTAAACCATTAATTCTATGACTCTTTTTGAAATAAATTTAAATTTATGACATTATTAATTAAAATTAACTAACTTAACTATTTTCATTGGTCTTGATGAATTAATTATTTATTTCTTATATAAAAGACGGGAAAAAGTATTTAATATTTCTTTTTAAGTAATTAAATGTATTTAAAAATGTGCATTTACTTTAATTTATGCACCAAATAATAGGATAAAACAGTATGTATAAAACTAGTTTAATTAATTTTTATCTATATATCTAATGAATATTTTTCTCTTTTCACGTATGTAATTATTGATGACATTTAAAATCATATGTGTATAGTCAAAATTAATTATTCTAATAAATATACTTGATTAATTTTTACAATCCATTATTCACACAAGATTTTTAATATGAATTTTGTAAGTATAATTTTATTTTATAATCAATTTGACATGTTTATATTTCTAAGTAACATCTTTGAAATAATTACTTTTAAACACGGATTTTTAATATGAATTCTGTAAGTATAATTTTATTTTATAATCAATTTGACATGTTTATATTTCTTAGTAATATCCTTGAAATAATTACTTTTACATATTGATAGTAATTTAATTTTAATATTTATGAATATATAGTTTAGCTAACTTTTAATATTCAAATTTCAATATTTTATAGTTATTTATTAGAGAACTTTTTTCATCCATTAATTCAACCTCAATTAAATATTTACTGTTTAAAAAATTGTCTCAACATATCTATATTATATAAGATTTCTATTCAATGTATAATGTTATACATATTTGCAAAAACTTTGACATATAAAGTTAAACATATTATTAATTAAACATCCAAATTTTAAATTAAATAAATTACATTCTAATATTTTTTCATTAAAATTTATAATAGTGAGATTAAAGATAATTGAAATTGTAAATAATTAAAAGCACTTCATTACTTAATTTAACAATAATTTTTTTGAAAAATATTTCTAAAAATATCAAGAAAATAATATATCTAATTCTTATATTTAATGAAAATAAAAATATTTATATTTTTAAGTGACCAATATTTATTTTAATGCATGATAAATATCTTATTAATTTCTCAAATCATCTATGAATATGAATTTACTATCATTAAACAAATAGATTGCTATAATTATTCATGATTGATGGTTAAAGCAAAACGTAATACGAAATAAATTTTATAAAAATATTTTTTTAGATCTTTTGAAATGTGTGTCTATATCTATCTATCTATGGATTTGCTAATGTATACACACTTTTTTTAGGCTAGAGTATGCTAACAAGTTATAACTATAATGTATCTTAAAATACACTCACAGTTCTTGTTAGGGTACTTTAACTAAAAAATAAGAGTGTATACGTTAGTAAATACTTGTGGAGTTTATTACATA
Organism: Spatholobus suberectus; assembly: GCA_004329165.1. Lineage (NCBI taxonomy): Eukaryota > Viridiplantae > Streptophyta > Magnoliopsida > Fabales > Fabaceae > Spatholobus > Spatholobus suberectus. The sequence continues at coordinate 75,522,830 of CM014730.1, read as the reverse complement.
TATGCACTTGTTTTTCAGTTAGAATACATTAGTGAGCTATAACTATAATGTATTTTTAAGTACACTTACGGTATAGCTTGTTAACGTATTCCAATAAAAAAATAAGTTTGTGTGTGTGTGTGTGTGTGTGTATATATATAACCTCTCTTTTTATGGAGAAATAGAAAAAACATCTTTTTTACGGGGAAATAGAAAAAAAAATATTAATTATCATAAATGTTTTTTTTTCTCCCACTTTCAATCTTTTGCGCTTTCTTGAGCGGTGCTTGTACAGTTGTACCCACCACGCAACACTTTATATATATATATATATATATATATATATATATATATATATATATATATATATATATATATATTTTCAAGTTTAGATTTAAGAAATTAGGTTCATTATATTTTGGGACCAGTTTGAGTCATACTTTGGCTCATTTTAACTCGATTTAGTATTATATATTTTTTAAAAAGTATAATTTTTTAAACAATAATACAATTTTTTTTGTACAATAATAATACTAAAATTAAAATTTATGACTTCATACATGACCCCAACTCTCCATTATTAGGCCGATTCTAGTGGGTTTAATAATACAATTTCTTAACCTAATAAATAGTATTTTGTACAACATGATATTATATTTATATTGATATTATTTATCTTGAAATATATATTTTAAAATATATCTTAACTAGTATTTTACATTGTACATTGTAAATAATAAATGTTTATTTTTATATAATTAAAATTCATAATAAATAAATAGTTTTGAATATATAAATTAAATCATAATTAAAATTCATCATAATAACTATCTTTGAATATATAAAAATATATTTTATATTTACAATAAATAATTTAAATTGTGATATAAGGTCATTAACTATTGATAATTTTTTAAAAAAAAAATCTACTCCTATATCATAAATCTTAATCACCTTTTTTGAATGAGAGCATTTTGAGGAATTATTTTTACTTTCATTGAATCACATGTCTTTATCTTAATCTTATATATTAAGCATTCAGTTTTATTTTTTTATTTTTATTTCTTTCCAATATATTTCTTAATTTTAATTTCAAATTTAATTTGATTTAACAACTAGCCCAAAAAATTTCTTTATCAACCATGTTGAATCACTCTCTTTTACCTTTATATGTATACTTTATTTTCTTAATTGTTTATTGTAACGCTTTGCCGCCTTCAGGATCAAAGACTGTCTCCACTAACCAACACAAGACTTTTCAGTGTGCTTTGTCCTCACTCACACGCTTCCTGAGAAACTTCCCAAGAGGTCACCCATCCCAGAATTGCTCCAAGTCAAGCATGTTTAACTGTGCAGTTCTTAAGTGATAGGCTACCGAAAAGTAGATGCATCTTGTTGGTATAGGTAGCATTTATTAATTCCTTTTAAGTTATCCTCAATTGTACAATCTCATATCTGCATAGCCTCTAGATCCCTCTCATTTTGGTGTGTATTCGATTCATTCATGTGTCCCTCCCGCTGAAAGCCTGTCAAGAATCGCTCCTTGTCCGTGCCTTATCTCTTTTGCACCGACGATCACTCCTTGTCCTTGTCAGCACTCGGGATGTTACATTTATCTCTTTTAATCTAGCATTTTATTTTTATTTCTAAATTAAATTTCAATAATTTAAAAAAAAATTGTCAATAATTAAAAATAACCTCGTATTGTAACACCCCAAATTTCAAGTACTTGAAATAAACCACAAGATAGCTCTTAGTAGGATCCTTCCCATGTGTTATTAGACAATAGATGTTTTAAAAGTTATTGTTGTTAGATCACTTATTATTCTTATTATTGTTCCTATCATTATTATATTTATTGTTGTTGTTATTGCTATTATTATTATTATTATTATTCTTATTATTGTTCCTATCATTATTATATTTATTGTTGTTTTATTGCTATTATTATTATTATTATTATCATCATCATCATCATCATCATCATCATGATTATGATGATTATTATTGTTATTATTATTGTTATTATTATTGTTGTTGTTGTTGTTGTTATTGTTGTTGTTGTTATTGTTGTTGTTGTGTTGTTGTTGTTGTTGTTATTGTTATTGTTATTATTGTTATTGTTATGTTGTTATTGTTATTGTTATTATTGTTATTGTTATTATTGTTATTATTATTATTGTTATTATTATTATTGTTATTCTTATTATATTATTGTGTTGTGTTGTTGTTATTATATTTATTGTTGTTGTTGTTGTTGTTATTATATTTATTGTTGTGTTGTTGTTGTATTATTATTAATTCTTTGTTATGGTGTTGTTATTATATTATTATATGTTATTATTAGTGTTATTGTTAGTAACCCCTTAGCATTAGAAATTGATAGAAATATTATCATAGAACCCAAAAGAGTATCTAGGGCCTAATAGGGGACTAAAGCCCACTAAGCCACATATTCACCCACATGTTATAAGAAGAGAATAGAGAATGAGGGTTAGGTTTAGCCGTCACAAAATAGAAGAAGAAAGAAAGTAGAGAGAGAGTATGAGGAGAAAAGGAAGAAGAAGAGAAGAGAAGAGGAGGAATAGAAACGGAGGACCCAAATCCTAGGACTTAGCTTTGCATGTCTATAAAGTGAGTGCTTTCTCCCGTGTCCTTCCTCATCCTTTATGTTGTTCTTGTTCATCTATTTATCTTTTCCTTCCTTATACCTAAATTTAGGGATTTGATGGGTTTTGAGGGATTATGAGGGAGTACGGAAATTATAGATTAGATTGACCAATTATCAATGTAGATGAGTGATTAAGAATCTAATTATTTATCTTGAAGCATTTAGAACCCAAAGACAATAGGAAAATTAAATTAAAATTAGTATCTCGGATCCGCTCGACGGGATTAGATAGCTGCTAGGGCGACTTTTCTTCAAAAACTGGATTCTGCGTTGACGTTAGGCGCGCAAACCCGCTGGGCGGGTTAGGTTCCGACGTGGACCTGCTGGGTGGGTTCGCTAGACTGCCGGGCAGGACTTCCATCCTGTTGGACAGATACAACTTTTGCTTTTTCGTTCTGTGTTTTTGAACTCCTTTTTGCAGTTTTTAACTCATTGTTGTTTGTTTTCTTATGCCTTGTTGAGTTTATATTGTATGATTATTATTTACCTTGAAAAAATTGAGTGTGATATGAAATTGTGCCAATGTTTCATGATAAAAGCCTATAAAAAGTTGTAAGTGTTATTTGTAACCATGTATCATAACATTTGAGTTATGTGATGAGGAAATTATGTAAGAATCTGGCTAGTGGGGGTCGTGATGGATTGTCTAACCTTATTCTTGGGAGTTATCCGGTTGGAAAAACTCCAACGGTCTATGCTGATCCTATAGAGCCGGGGAGTACTGGTAAAACTAGGTAACCCTAACTAGTCATCGGGGGATATCATGTTAGTTGAGGGTGCAAAAGCTGAAGGCATCGATACCGATGACGCTTCTTATGGCCTGTATTTACTCCTAGTCTACTTTTCAAAAAGTTTAGGTTGGTGCCACATGTGCATGAGTAATGGTTTAGGAACATAACATGCATATGTATCTTGTTATCGTGTGATATGTTGAAGTGTGCTACAATTGTAATTATGTAAAGTTTGTGTGACTTTCATGAGCGATTGATGTAATGTGAACACGTTTGAAAACGTAATTGTGTCTTGTGATGAAATGTCGAGAATATGCATATGTGCTGATGTTATGAATGTATGTTATGTTTGTTTAATGAAACAAAACGATGCGTATGTCTAGTTACTAGGCAAAAGATGTGAAATAAATGTATATTTGTAATTAAAATTATGCTTGCTACCTTAAGGATAAGTGAGAGTCTAGGCCCTAAGACAGTGTTATGAGGGTTCTAGTTGGATAATAATAGTTGTGAATAAGATAGAGAAAGAGTGAATCCTCACACAACATAATAGACAGGTATAAGATAAGTAAGAGAGAACAAAATTAGGGTATTAAGGTGAGTGTTAAGGGTGTGTCAAAAGTATTTTAGAACGTCTGTGACCTTATACTTGATCCCTAGAGAATAACCTTAAACATAAAAAAGGAGAGTAAAATCTAAACATGAAGGGTTTAAATACTAGAAAAGGTTTGGGGTAAGAAAGAGTTCTTAGGTTAAGAATGAGATAGTAAGATTATATAACAATTGTGAGAATGAGAGAGGAGTTAATAAGAAACACTAATTATTGAAAGGTGTAGACCCGACCATAGGTATGGATTATTATGATAGGCCTAGTGAGGCTAAAGCCATGAGAGATAAGTAATGAAGGTTGTCCGAGTAGAAAAGTCTGCCCTAGCCGTAGAACCCTTAGAGCACTCACTGAGACATTATGTCTCACTCCTTTAAGTTTCCCTTTTTTTTCAGGATACAAGTGAAGACATATACAGGTGGAGCTTGGAGTCACATGTAAGAAGACGTAGTCTAGTTTATATTGTTTTCTTGTATTCCTCTTTATGTTTTATTCGACACCTTCGGGTGATAGATGAGTTGTATTAGGTGTATATTTTTCTCACTGTATTGTTTGTATATAATATTTAATTATATTTATGAGCCGCTCTAACATGTTTCTATGTTTTTAAGTTTTTCTTTTTTTTTCTTAGAAAACTTGTTTTTAGTCTTCTAAAAATTGACCTGTTTTGGTTTTAATCCTCAGAATTTTTTTCCTTGAATAAAGTCACTCAAATATTGAAAATACCCTAACTAGATTCTTGTGTTAAACTCTGCTAAACGTTTCTGTTAAATGATGGTCATATTAGCTTTCAAGTAAAGTATTTTATTACTAGAAGTGCATAGTGATAATTTTTAATAAAAAATTAAGTAATTACTTTTGCTTTAGGGTTAAAAAAATATGTAGTTTAGGATTAATCATGTAATAATTTTATTCAAAAAATATATTACTAATCTCATCAGAACATAACAGTTGATATGGACGACTATATCAACAAATTAATGGTGACTACAATGCTAATGTGGCCATCATTTAACAGAAAAGTTAAACAGAGTTTAGTATAGGGATCTAATTAGGGTAATTTTAATATTTGAAGGACTTTATTCAATTTTTTTTTCTGATGACTAAAACCAAAACGAGTCATTTTTTGGAGGACCAAAAACATATTTAACCCATAAAAGAGTATAAATTTGAGATGGTTGAGAGAAAAAAAAATGACTAGTTGCAAAGACAGTGTGTGAACTAAAACTCCAAAGGAAATAAGAGAGATGATATTGAAAATGTCTAATTAAAAGAGTGCTATGAGTAAGAGACTCATTCTCTAATAATATTTTAAAATGTCTAATTGAGAGATGAGAGAAATATTAAAAATATCTAGTTAAGAATGTCTAGTCCTGCATCTTGAATCTCATACATAAACATGATAACACTAAATATTAAGAGAGTTTCACATCTAATCCAACAACTTATTTTTTTATTTTTTTTGAAGAGTGTGACTTTCACTCTTCCCACTCTCTTACAATTTGTTTGGTAACGTTGAAATGGAGGGAAATAGGAAGGAGAGGATGAAAATGGATGGGTAAGAAATATTTTGAGTTGTTTGGCAGAGTGGAATTGAGAGGTGAGAAATTTAAAATAGATGGGTCCCATGGGTATGAATTTTGTCTCAAATATGGAAAGAAACAACGAAGAAATTAGACGTTGCTATTAATAGTCAACTATTAGTCCACTATTATATATAATAGTCAACTATTATATACACAATTAATTGAATATTGATTTTTGCGGTAGCGGTGATAATTGACTATTATATATACACAATTGGTTAATTTCTTTTGCTCTTTTTCCATTCAAACCAAATAACCTTATAATATTATTTTCACCCTGTTTCACTCCTATTTCTCTACTCTATTTCTTATTTATTTCTCTTCTCTATTTCGATCCAATCTATTTCCATCCATTATTTTTTTCCTCTTTATCAAACAAAGGGTTAATTAAATATTTTTAATATTTTCTCTTTTCTCCTTTGGAGCTACATTTCACATATCACTATCGCAACCAGCCCAAATTTTACCTCGCAACCATATCAAACTACCCTACTTTTGTAACACCCATACTTTTGCCTATTGAACTATATTCCTAATTATTCTACATTTATTTCTGGAGAATTGGATGGGAATCTTAAAAAAACTTTATCCCTATGATTATGTTCATATTAGCAAGTAGTACTTAGTTTAGATTTTTAATAATTTTTAGGAAACAGAGTCCAAAAATTGGTTAAATGAACTTTTCATTCCTAAAAAGCTAGATAACATAATTAATAAACAAAAATAGTTAAAAGCATTTAATAATTATTTTTAAATCATCAATATACTTAGAATAATTAATAATAATTTTAGAAATTTATTGAGATAGTTTTTGTGAAATGACAAAAATACTCCAATTTCAATTTTTAACTATTTTTCTAATATTTGACAATTTAATTATGAAAAATTGGGAAGAAATCTCAAAATTCTGTTTTGCGTGGTTAAATTCAGAATGTCAAGAGTTATCTACTCGTTATTTTTGATAATTTTTCCAAGTTGGTGTCAAGAAAAATTAGAAAATGACGATTTTGTCTTTATTTCTCAACATTAAAGGCTGACATGAGAAAAATATTTAATTGAAATTAAAATGTCAATTTAAGCTTGGAATCATGTCATATATATTCAAATATTATTTTGGGAATTTTCGGGAAATTTTCTGGAATTCTAATGCAAAATGACTAAAATGTCCCTAGGTGTTTGTTAAGCCTAGCTAGTATTGGTTTGACATTTAGAAATGGTGAAAATGGTAATTTTAGTTTATTTATAGGTAAAATATTTAATTTTATAATTTTCATAAAATCTTGGTATTTATTGAATTAAAATATATTTCTTATGAATTTTTTAGCTTAAAAATACAAGACAAACATATACAATTCAAAATAAATTAATAAAAATTAAAATTAATTATTAGAAAATTAATTTTCATGAAAATAATCTATATGATCAATTTCACATTAAATTACATTTTTTATATTAAAAGTTAATTTTTTAAAGTTTAGGTCATTTTATCGATAGCAGTTAATTTAACTACAGATAAAATTTACACTGATAAAGCTGAGACAACTCACTATGCACATCCCCAAGCCTAGGAGGGGTGATTCACCACCTATTTTTGAATATGTTTCGTAAATTGGATTTAAAAATAAATAAAAAATTGATTTATGACATCAAGGATGATGCAATTTGGTGGACACCTAAACCCCCTCTTTCTTCTATAAATAGGCCTTCAAAAATTCAGATTTCTGATCATCCTTGGCTGGCCAAAACATTAGACAGCTTCTCTCTCTAAAAATTTTCCTTTCTCTCTCTTATTTTGCTTAAATTTTATTAGTTTTTATGAACTAATAAAGTTCTCCTCCTAGAAGTTCTGCACCAATAATTCCATCATCTTTATCAACCACCTTAGAGGTAATGGAGGGAGTGAGATTGGTTCTAAATTATTGTCACTTTGAATGTTGGTAGGAAGGGTTTTTTCCTAAACCCGTTTAGACATAAGCTTTACTATTATCATTACATTGTTATAATGTTTGATGTTCAACTTTAATTTTTGACAAGTTGTTATTCTACTCAAATTTAGATTATTAAATTATAATTACTAAGTTGTTACTTTGCTCAAATTTAGACTGTTAAATATATTTACTGAGTTGTTATGTTGCTCAATTTTATAATTAAAATGCTTTTATAAAGTAGTTATTTTGCTCAAATTCAGTTATTATTTTACTATTAAATTGTTATTTTGCTAAATTTTTAGTAATAATATTTTGATTATTAAATTATTACTCTACTAAAATTTTGGTAATTAAATTGTGATTACCAAATTGTTATTTTGCTAAATTTTGGTAAGTAGTTATATTACCAAAATTTTAATAATTGCTAAATTATTATCATGTAATTTCTACAATATAAAGTAGAAATATTACCAATGCTCAAATTAAATGAGACCAGGGAAACTTTTGTTTGAGAAGTGAGAATTTGATTAGATTAGTGAGTAATGTAAAGCAAGTGACATGCAGTGACATGACACCCTACTAGGGAAGTTATAGTTTGGTACGCTGAGGAATGAACGACAAGGACCCGCTTGCAGAGGTCTTGGGGGTAGGCATTGAGTGGTGAACGTAACATCCTAAAAAATCATTATATTATTTAGTTATTATATGAAAAAAAAAATATTACTTAGTTGTATAGTTATTTAATCAATTAAAAAGATTAAGTGGTCAAGATAAGAATTGCTAAAATTATTTTGCTTTTGCAAAGTACAAAAGATAAAATAATAGATAATCAGATAAAATTAGATACTGCTAGTTGGGGAATCCACATTGAAAAAAATAAATAAATAATAAGAGAAACAAACCTCAACAAAATCACGTTGGTGGGTAAACATACAAGGGATAGGTGGTTTCTTATCTTGGTGACAGAGTCAGTTTTCTTCTTTGAAAAATAAGGAAGACAATAGACTGTTTGAGGATTGGAAATAAGAAAGAGATTGAGCCAATCTTGTTAACGCAGTCAATAGAGAAAGCATCAAACAATTTTGTTTCAAGAGGTGAGTAAAACATCTTTTTTTTAAAACCCTCCATGGTATGTTTCTTGAAAGATGCATGTAATTTCTTGGGTTTCTTGATAAGAATAATTTTGGGTTAATGGAGCCCTAGGTTTTATGGTTGGATTATAATTGATCATTAATGCATACTGACTTTGTTTTTAAATAATTGAATTGTTCTGGAATATATAAAATTTTGGCTTGCTGTGACAATTATTGTTCTTGGGCATTTTCGCAAATTTCCATGACGGTGCCTTATTAATCCTTATGCACGCAATAAGTATGCTGAGCCTTGATTAAGCGTTAATGGCTTCCTTTCTTTCGTCTATGCTTTTAAAGAAAAAGAAATGCGTGGCTGTGAAACAAAATTCCTTATTCTTGCTATGCGTGACTTCTTTTGATTGTATTTAGTTATGCTTTATGGTTGTTTGGGGTTCCAAATGCTGACTCCATCCCGTGGCTTGCTTTTAGTTACGAATATATATATATATATATATATATATATATAATTGATGTTATAGTATTGCTATAGAATGACCTTGAGAATTATTATTGCTTATGGAGTTTGAGAATTTATTTTGTAGTCATCAAAGATGATATATTTTTCTTTTTTTATTGTGAGAGTCAGTCGTTATCTTTTGGGAAGCAATGACAGGTATATATCTTATTCTGGGAATAGGATGAGAGATATCACCATCTGGGATGAAATATTTGTTTATTGAACATATCTACATCTGGGATGAGATATGGTATGAGATATCTCCATCTGGGATGGGGAAGGCAATGAGACGTCATTGCATGAATATGAGCTCATATACCTTAGTGAATTTGGGATTTACAGTAGGTTAAGGACTCACATTGGTTCTGGGAACCAATTATAAAAAGAAAATATTACATATAAGTGAATCTGGGATTCACATTGATTTCAGGAATTAAGGAGTCAAGTAGGGTGATTCTGGAAATCACTAAGTAGTGTATAGAGTCAAGTGTTTGGAATACAAATATTTGGGTATGAAAATTGTTGATTTCCTTTTTAATTATATATTTGAACTGAATGTCTTGTACTTGCTTTTTAAAAAAAGTCTTTTTATGAACTTATTTTGCGGGTACCATGGTTGTCTTTTTTCGAATACCGTACCAGCTGAGAACAACACAGTTTGCGAACTATTTTAGAACTTGTTTTATTTACTAGGATTATTATCTCATTAAAAGTGTTGTTTTCAGAGCACAAGGGACAAAGTTATAGGGACAGAGGAAGCCTGAAGTTGCAGTTTTTTTTTCTTTTGGTTATATTTTAGCTTGGTTAGTTTCTTTTTAGATTAAAGGACCAGTAGCGACTAGTTTAGATGTTCCTTTTATTACTTTTCTTTTTTTGTAGATGCCCGAATTTGAGAACAATGTTTTTCTTTTCCTTATATAAAGATTATAAATATTGTTTTTTTTTTTTCCATTATTGAGGTATTACTTCAAGCAGTTTCATCTCTTAAATTTCACTTTCGTAATTATTTGAGATTATGTTTAATGTGGGTTATTGTTGTAATGAAGGCATTACAGTGAAGGTCACAATGGTTAGGGTAGCGCCCTCAAGCCGAGATATTCACTAGACCAGCTCGATAACCTTGATAACTGCCTAGCATTCTAAGATTGATATGAGAATATACCTCTATAAATGGACGTCCTAACTGTTATTTTGTTCCTCAATAATGATGAGGACTGTACCATGTGATGATATTAAGAGAGATATATGTATTCCCAGTCACTTCCCAGTTTTATTGAGAACTATTATTCATTAATAGGGAATATGGATCCATATCTAATCAAGGGTAATTTGATACAATTTAGAATGAACCGTAGGTTCCCTTCTATTGTCAGCTTTGTTTTATCTGTGTTTTATGGTAGACTTTCTACCATACATTTAAAAGTGATTTTAAAACAAAATACCTCACTCTATTATTTTTCTTCTTTGTATGATTGATCGCGATTAAAGATGACGATAACGCCCAATGATGCTGAGGATGAATTAGAGGATACTTTGACGAGTGAGGATTTATAGACTTGGTTATAGTATTTTTTATTTTTTTTTACCAGGATAGGGTAGATTGACACTGCTCTGTATAAAACCTTTTTGATGTATATATTGGGTTATATAGTGTCTATCTTTTGATGTATTTTTAGTTTTTTTGTATTTTATGTTTGTCATGTATTATCAAACCATGATGTACAATTTTACGATATATATGTATACATAGTCTTTCTCTTTCGTCTTTTACTACAATTTTCAAATTCTGTTATGTTTGGAATTTTTTCTAATACAAAAACAAAAAAAAATTATAAATATTTTTATATTTTTATTTACTTAGACTTAATAATTAAATTAATATGAATAGGTGTTACAACTTTTATCTTTGTTTGTATACTTAATCTTTTTTTACTGTTTATTACTTTCAATCTACCTTATTTTTTCCATAATTGTATCTTAGTCAATGCAATATACAAGATAAATGTTTATTTTATATAACTAAAATTTATAATGAATAAACATTTTTAAATATATAAATTATATTATAATTAAAATTTGTAATAAAAAAAATTGAACATATAAATTATATTTTAGATTTACAATAAATAATTTATATTCTGATACAAGGTTATTTTTAACTATTAATAATTTCTTTTAAAAAATATTGAAATTTAATTTAGAAAAATAAAAGGATAGATTGAAAAAAAGAAATGGCTAAGAAAATCAAATATATGAATAAAGACAAAAAAAAAAGATAATTTTAAATAATTGTGAAAGAAAATTTTGAGTTAGTTGTTAAATCAAATTAAATTTGAAATTAAAATTTAGAAGATGTTTGAAAGGAATAAAAATTAAAAAATTAATTAAAATGTCAAGTGTATGATATAGACAAGACAATGTGGCTTGATGATAGTAATAATAAACTACTTGAAAACTCTATTATTTAATAAAACTCCTAAAAATACTCATCACTAAGGCGTAACTCCTAAGACATTCTCATTTAAAATATGAGGATTTTGATTATAATATAGAAGATTTTAAATTAAATTGTCAATAATTTTTTTAAAATTTGTCAATTATTAAAATAACCTTTAATCATAAAGTAATTATTTATTAGTAATTCAAAATATAATTTATTGTAGTCAAATATATTTATTAATATAAATTGTACTTATAGTATAATTATATTTTAAAAATATTTATTTATTATAATTTTATTTATATAAAAATAATATTTATTTTATATAATACACATATTAAAATACTAGTTAATCTATAATCTATAACTATAATAGAGAGGAGTCTCTCTATTGGTCTCCACTTTTTATTGAATTATTATACCCTTTGATTACTTTCTAAATTATCTACTATTTTATCCTTTAACTACTTTTCAAACCATTCACTATACACTCTCTCTTTTATTTTATTTTTATTTTTAAAAATTAAGCCTCTCTTTGTCCTAGTATATATAAAGACTCAATTGGTAGGAAAAAAATGTAACAATTAGAAAATTAGCAATGCGATTGACCCAACATGTCAATATTTTAATAAAACCATTTTTTTAACCATGTTATATATATGAAGTATCTACCTGTTTTGTCGACAATTAATCTCCATCAGAGAATTTGGCTGGTTAACTTAAGTGAGATTTCTCCTCTAAACCACATTTTTTCTAATTACAGGACTTAAACTCAAAATTTTACTTAAGAAATTTGAATCCAATTCTACACAAACCAGATGTTGGTTGATAAAACCGGTTTGGTAAATCACTTGTATGCCTTGTCGTCTATTATTCATCGTCAGTTGCGTATAAAATTTATATAATACATTTTAGTGCTCTCATCCAATAATTACTAAACGTTTATGGAATGATTCCAATGACCCAGAAGGTTTTAGAGTTGAAATGCAGATACGACAAATTAAGATGTAAAGTGACACATACATTCAAGATTATAATATGGCATCAATCACAATCATAAAAGTATATTATGGAAATTATAGTACTTTGCAAAACCTGTGCTTAAATTATTTTTTTATGCTATCATTTTCATTTCTTATTCTTATTATTTGCATTAGAGCTCGCAGGGACTTCGGGGAACTCATTTTGTTCGAATTTAATTTTAAAATGAATAAACATACATATATTCATTCTTAAATTTTAGTGAGTTAAAATCTCAATAATTTTAAATTAATAAAATATATATACACACACACGCACATTTACTTATTAATTTTAAAGATAAACTCATTTTAATAAGAGTAAATAGTATATACATTGACAATGTAAAGAATTTTTATATTGTTATCAAATCACAAGCTGTCATGTATGATAAGTATCTTGAGTTTTACAATAACTATATTACAAGTCATACCAATAATGATATTTTATTAGTTGACACTGTAAAATATTTTACATTGATAATACATAAAAATTAAATTCTTTTAATAAATACATATACTGATAAAGGTTCAATTCTTAAGGGTTCTGATTTGTTAAAAAATAAAGTACTGAACAGTACAAATATAATTGTTTCTTGTTTGATTTAAAAACATATCATGGGCCAACACAAAAAAAAAGGATGACAAACAAGACAAAAACTTTTTTGTTATTTAATAAACTATGGGATAACTTTTTGTCTCAAGTACAAAGTACTCAAAAGACAAAAATATCAATTTTTATGTGTTATTTAATAATTATAATATTTTCTGTCTCTTTCTCTTGTCTCTCCCCCATCACTACCGCTGCCACCACCACTAACATTGTCGTTGCCACCACCACGTCGTTGTCACCACCACCACCATCATCGCCGCTAACACCACCATGGTCGTCATATTACAATAATTTATATTAAAAAGAATATTGCAATAAAGTTTACATCATTTTGTTTGTGTTGTCTATTATCTACCAAACAATGCACATGATAAAAAGTTGTCCTATAACTTAAACATTTGTCTTGTGTTATTCTACTTGTAATATATACCAAACGGACCTTAGTTGTTTATATATAAAAAATTGTTAAAAAAGATAATTCAATTTAATAACCTCATTCAAAAGTGTGAATACCCAATTTTGTCTGGGTATAAAAATTTAATTAAAAAAAGAATGAAAAATTAAAAAAAAGAGAAACAAATAAAAAAGGAGAGAAGAAAATCAACAAAAAAATGTAATTAACTTTAAGTTTAGTTTAACCTAAATTAAGAAAAAAAAAAGGGATAAAAAATATATTTTATTTGTTCTTGAAAACTATAAAAAAAATAACAAGGTAAAAAAATATAAAAAGAGAAGAAAATTAAAAAAAAAAGGCATGAAAAATTATAAAGAATAGTAATATTAGAAGACTTAGATTTTAAATTTGAATCACAAAAAATCACACACGCCATTCTCTCACATTCACAACACCAAAGGGGAGACACTAAGAGCATCCGCAACGCCTGAATTTTCATCAATTCTTCCAAATTGGTATCAATGCTTATTAAGATCCCACCATTGGGATGGGTACTTATGTAGTACCTGGTATTTATACAAGTACTGGTACTTATCTAAAGGGAGTGGGCCATTTGTCAGGTTTACCATCCTTTTTTAATGTGAAAAAGTCAAGATACAGTAACAAATTTATTTTATTTTTTTAATATGAAGAAAAGCAAGATGCAGCAATGTAAAACTTGAATCTGGAAGCTTTGCCACTCAACGTATATTTGTAGTTTTTATTAATTATGTAATTTTTATTATTATAATAGTAGCTTTTAATTCGTCAAAATTAGCTATGTTTTTATTTTTTAAAGTTTTATTTTGTATGCATAAAAAAAAATATTTCACAAAAAAGGTACAAATAAATACCTTATTTTTTATAATTTAATTATTTCATAAATAAAATAATTATAACTTAATAAATAAATTATTGATGAAATGTAAAAATGTGAGATTATTAGTGAGACTCATTTAAAAAACTTTTTGGTGTTGCTAAGTTAAAGGAGTAAAGTACTTAAATGGTACTTAAGTTTAAAAAAATAAAATTAAGTAATATATATAAGTGAGACCTATTTAAAAACTCCAAAAAATATACTAGGCTATAGATGCTCTAACCTCGCCATAAAAACTCTCACTTTAATCATTATGCTCTCATCCATCCGGTACACACGTCACACATTTTCATTCCCGTCACACAGCACCTTTCACTCACAGTTAGGCACGTTTCTTTCTTTTCCACTCTCTCATTGCACCTGTCCACACACAATCATCCCTTACACAACAAACTTTTTCACTTTCACGGATTCACACCTCCATAACTGCACATCACACACGAGTTGAATAAAAGAGGGATTAATTTATAAAAATAAATGACTAGTATCTTGACAGTTAAATTAAAATTTGGAGAAATAAGATCATAATATAATTCAAATTGGATTATATTTATGACGATAATTTAATTACAATTTAATGAACCAAAATTTATGTATAGAAATCAGCATATGTTATCCTAATTATTTTGGTGCATGAAATTACAATTAAATTATTGCTCTAAATGAAATTTATTTTTAACATAAATTAAAGCCTTAAATTAATTATTTATGAAAAATAACTAATAGTATGCTGAACTTGGGCATTATATAAAGTAAAAAAACTAATATAACTTAATTTGAAATAGTATAGATAATCGTAACAAAATTTAAATTAGATTTTCTTTAGAAAAAAAATTTAATTACAGTTTAATGAATCAAAATGTATTCTGATCACACTTATTTTGGTCCTTTAAACTGCAATTAAATTATTGTTCTAAATAAAATCCAATTCAATTTCTATTATGATTTGAATTTTCAAAATTTTATTTTTTCCATCAAAATGCTATTAATTTATATAGATAAATAAATTCCACATTTAATATCATTATGACCATTTAGTATTCAAATTAAATTATTTCTAAAAATAAATTTCACGTCAATTAATTTTCATAAATAATTTATTTATTGTAATAATTCATGTAATTATTTGAAAATTTTATTTTGTACGTAATATCATTGATAAGCCTAGTATAATTATTGAGTTATTGCACTAAATAAATTGTTTAAGGAAATTAATTAACATGAATTTTTGTTTTTAGAAATAATTTAAATTAAATGCTAATTAGTCGTAATGAGATTAACTATAGAATTTTTTATACATAAATAAATTCATATTATTTTGATAGACAAAATAAAATTTTGAAAAGTCAAATGATAATAGAATTCAAATTGGATTTTGTTTAGGACAATAATTTAATTGCAATTGAATGGGCCAAAATTTATTTATAGAATAATTAATGATCACACTTATTTTGTTCCATGAAACTGTAATTAAATTGTTGCCTTAAATAAAATCTGTTTTTAACCTTGAATTATTGGCCTAAATTAATTATTTATAAAAATTAATTAAAAGTATGTTGAATTTGGGCATTAAATAAATTAATAAAATTAGTAAAATTTACTTTAAAAACAATAACTTACTATTTGTGTTTAATGTAATATAATAATGTAATGATAAAAAATTATACCGATTATAAAATCAAGATCCATAAAAATATTGAAATTATCCTAATTATAATATCTCATTTACTTATAAACAAAAAACTGTTGCAAAGCTTTTTATTCACTAAATAAATTATTCATACTACCTATAAATATTTTTAAAAAAAAAAGGTTTGGAATTTCAAAACATGTAAAAATAATAGGGAAAAAAATATCCATTAATAATCAATGATATTAGTATTTGTATTTAATATAATATAATAATGCAATATAATAATTTATTATGATACTTATCATTATGATCATTATAATATATAAATACATAATTAAGTTAATTAAGGTAATAGTATAGAATAATAGAATGATTGTTATTCAATTTGTCTTATGGTGAGTTTTTATAAAATCTTGATAATAAAAAAATTATCCTTTATCAATCGTTTGATAAATTTGAAAAATATAGTTGATTTTATATCATGAAAATTGAAAATACTTAGTTGAACAATAGCATTAGGTAAAACCTGGAACAAATTGATCTGAAATTTAAACATAAAATGCAAAAACTTAGAATAAAAATGAAAATTCTGTAAGAAAAAAATAATAACTAATCTAAAATAGTTTTTCTTTAGAATTTTCACAACCCTTTAGCTTGAACTATTCTATTTTTTCTCAATTTTGATATCTTTTTTAAGAATCTTTAGCAATGTTGAATCCCCTCCTATAAGACAGGTCTTTTTCAACAATAGAGCATTGGGGGAATCTGAACATAAGTCCATGACATCCACTTCAATCTTTTCCTCTACAGAGTCAACCATTGATTCATCAAATTTCCAAATTAGGTCCTGTTTACATAATATGACACATGTGTTAGTTGTGTGTTGAGCATTTGTTCATACTTAAATAAATTATTAATATAATTATCTATGCAACCTCCTCAGCCGCTCTTACATTTGATCCACCAGCTTGTGGATCCAAATCCGGGACACCTTGGTGTGAAGCCTTAATACAAAACAAAATTTTGATATATTAAAATTTGAAGTCAAATTAGTCAAATTTATCTAATCCAATCAATTCTAATGTAATTTAAACAAATAATCACTATAAATTATTTGTGATTTATCCAGTCATTATAGTTTAAAAAAAAATAACCTCAACAATCTCATAAACTTTAAACTTTTGGATTAAATCATAATCGACTGTAACCCTCTTGACCATATAAGAAGGATCAAATCTTGATCCAAACCCTCTATCACAGCCAACCTTGAACAAAAAAGTTTGATCTTGCAAGTCAAACAACTCCTTTAGGATACCATGTGAATCAGTTCTCTGTAAATTTGTTGGTTAGAATAAAAATGGAGCACGAGAATGGTTAATAGATTGCTAAAATTAATTTAGTAGATTTATAGCACACAAAATAAATATTGTCCACCATGTTGACAGATTCAAGCAATTCCATGCAAGTTTGGTTTAGCAAAACAGATGCATCATGATCAAACATTACAAATATGGTACAAGTAGTCTCGTCATTGATGCGTAATATGAGGAAAAACATACAATACAACCTATAATACAATTAAGTATACCTCAATATTTCTTTAGTACTTAATAAACTATCATTATTGTATGAATAAATAAAAACAGAGAACTATTGGAGTTGGTGAATAAATAAAAACAGAGAATATTTAAAATATGTATTAATTACCTCGGGGTGACATTTATGACGTGCTTGTTACATCTACCACAATAATACGTTTCAAAGTCTAGGGATACCTTCTAGGTGACAATGACAAGCAATGTAATACCAGTTATCCTCATCAACAAAAGAATTAATAGTGGCTAGTATGACAAAACTAAAATCCTGCAAAAATACATTAAATAACAATTAGTAAAGAAATATGTTGTGAAAAAAAAATATTTTCTTATTCCGAATTCAAAAGCTTTCAAATACCTCTTTAGAATCCTTTATATCATTTCTTTGGTAGGCTTCCTTCATTGATTGAATAAAATCCCTTGGTGTAAACTTAAGGAATTCATCGTTCAAGGTAATCTTAGATTCATCTTGCAATTGGCTTAATCCCTTAATAGGAATTTCTATTGTGTCAGTCATCTTTGATTTAAACTTAATAGCCTTAAGAATGTCTAGGGTTCAACATTAGTTGTGAAGTAAAGGTGTTGCTAATATTTTTATTCCCTAAAGACAAATAAAATAGAACATCTCAAACAACTGTTAATTGGTATAAAAAGATGGAGATAGGAACATTTGTTTTGATTGAGATAGTAGTTGAATTTCACTATTCTAAAATGTCACTACCGTTCCATGTCTTCACATTGCAGAAGAGTACAACAACTATAACATTAGTTGCCTCTCCACTTGCAAGAAATGAGTTTAACTCATCGACGAAAGCTCCAAACAAAGTGACTTTGAAACAATAATTGTGGAACAGAAAATAGATAAATAAAAAATTGTTATGTATTTTAAAATGTTAGGAAAGATGCCTAAAATATTATGTGTGTGTGTGTGTGTGTGTGTTTATCACAATATTGGAATGCCTTACCCTTTATTATCAAGCTCCACGACTATAAGCCTGGACTTGATCCCATTTTTTACGTATTCCCGTTCATTGCTTACACCAGCAAGGACTCCCATTATATCTAAAAAATATGAAATTAAATGTATTAATTTTGTTGTAAGTCAAAAGATCAACCACAATTTGAATTTAAAAAAAAAAACATGATATTGCTTAACCTAAAAATACTAACCAAC
This sequence comes from Spatholobus suberectus, assembly GCA_004329165.1. Lineage (NCBI taxonomy): Eukaryota > Viridiplantae > Streptophyta > Magnoliopsida > Fabales > Fabaceae > Spatholobus > Spatholobus suberectus. The sequence goes on along the minus strand of CM014730.1, from coordinate 75,503,954 downwards.
CAAGTAATTGCAATCAAAATTGTCACAAAACAAATTAGTCGAGGGGTGAAGTTAATTATGTTTTGTGGTACAGCCGCTTAAGCTTGATTTGCAACGGTTGTTTTCATATCAAAACTCAATTTATATGCATTTTTTGTTGTACGATACTCTTCTCCATTTGAACGCACACCAAATTTTGATAGCACATACACCTCCCCCTCTTCCAGCTTAGACTGTAAGATATAGATTAGTTGCTTGCGAATTTTCGTATCAATTCTATCTCCTTGTGTAACCAAACAATCCTTAACTAATATTTGGTACCAAAACATGAATAAAACGTGAAATAAAAGTAAAATAAAATTAGTTCCGGAATAGAAACCTTGTTGTCCATAAGGACTAATTCTAAAGAGAACGTATTTTTTCATTGACAGGATCCAAACACAACCACATACGGAAAACCCTTACTAGTATATACAAATTATCATGTTTGAGAGTTATCTATGACACAAAGTCATATTTTGGGGCCATTTATTCAAAAAAAAATAAATGAACGAATGATAAACCTTTTCTAATTAATTTTTGAAAAAGTTAATGGGTGTTTCGTTTCACTTTGGAATTATTATAAATAACATTTACACTACTTGCAAATAATGGTCTTGCAAAAAGGAAACTAATTAATAAAAAAATACCAGTTATAAATTTTTGAAAATTAAAAAACAATTAATATTTTAAATTTATTTATAATAATTATACTCACAAATTAATTTAAAAATTAAACTTAAAAATTATACACAAATATGTTCCCAAATTATACTTAAAATATATAATATATAATATAATTATTTTGGCCCTTGAAACTTATATTAAATTAATTTCATAAAAAATCCTGCTTTTAAAATTAATTTTTGCCCTAAATAATTATTTATAAAAATTAATTAACATTAATATAATTTAATTAGAAAAAGGTATAAAATTAGTGACATATAGGATTTAGAAAGGAAAAAAAAATTGTCCTAAATATATTTACCCATAATTTCATGACATATAGGGTTCAAATTAATGTTATACAATATTGAGGTTTGGTACGCTCTACCATAATTTACGAAAATTAATTGTCATAAAATTTATTTTTATAAATAATTTAATTTGAATGCTAATTATAAATGCAGAGCAATATTTTATATATTATTCATGACAATTGATATTAAAACAATATTAATTAATATAATTTTACTGAAAAACGTATTGATAATCATGATAGAATTAAATTTGGATAGTATTTATGACAATAATTTAATTGTAGTTTTAGGGAGCTTTATATATTTACGAAAATCAGGAATCATTATAAATAATATAAGATTTCTTTCTTAAATTATAGCATTTACACTATCTACAAATAATGGTTCTTTCTTAAATTATCACACTTACACTACGTACCAGTTATATGATTATGATTAATTTTAAAAAATTAATATCTTAAATTAAGTTATCATAATTATACTTACAAATTAATCTAAAAATTATACACAAATATTTTCTCTCATTATACTTAAAATATATAATAATAATTAATTTGGTCCTTGAAACTTATATATTTTATTTATTGTTCATGATTAATATAATTTTATTGAAAAACGTGTTGATAATCATAATATAATTGAATTTGGATAGTATTTATGACAATAATTTAATTGTAGTTTTATGAGCATTTTATATATTTGCAGAAATTTGGAATCATTATAAATAAGATAAGATTTCTTTCTTAAAGTATAACATTTACACTATCTACAAATAATGGTTCTTTCTTAAATTATCACATTTACCCTACCTACTAGTAACATGATTACGATTAATTTTAAAAAATTAATATCTTAAATTAAGTTATCATAATTATACTTACAAATTAATCTAAAAATTATGCACAAATATCTTCTCACATTATACTTAAAATATATAATAATAATTAATTTGGTCCTTCAAACTTATATATTTTATATATTGTTCACAATTAATATAATTTTATTGAAAAATGTGTTGATAATCATAATATAATTGAATTTGGATAGTATTTATGACAATAATTTAATTGCAGTTTTATGGACCTTTATATATTTGCAGAAATTTGGAATCATTATAAATAATATAAGATTTCTTTCTTAAAGTATAACATTTACACCATCTACAAATAATGATTCTTTCTTAAATTATCACATTTACACTACCTACCAGTTATATGATTACAATTAATTTTAAAAAATTAATATCTTAAATTAAGTTATAATAATTATACTTACAAATTAATCTAAAAATTATACACAAATATCTTCTCACATTATACTTAAAATATATAATAATAATTAATTTGGTCCTTCAAACTTATATATTTTATATATTATTCATGATTAATATAATTTTATTGAAAAACGTATTGATAATCATAATATAATTGAATTTGGATAGTATTTATGACAATAATTTAATTGCAATTTTATGGACCTTTATATATTTACGAAAATTTGGAATCATTATAAATAATATAAGATTTCTTTCTTAAATTATAACATTTACACTATCTACAAATAATGGTCTTGCAAAAAGGAAACTAAATAATATGAGATTTCTTTCTTAAATTATCACATTTACACTACCTACCAGTTATATGATTATGATTAATTTTTAAAAAATTAATATCTTAAATTAATTTATAATAATTATACTTACAAATTAATCTAAAAATTATACACAAATATCTACTCACATTATACTTAAAATATATAATAATAATTAATTTGGTCCTTGAAACTTATATGAAATTATTGTTATAAATAAAATTCACTTTTAACATTAATTATTGCCCTAAATAAATTATTTACAAAAGTTAATTAATATTATTATAATTTAATTAAAAAAATATGGATAATCATAATAGAATTCAAATTGGATTTTATTTAGGACAATAATTTGTAAAAAAATTAATATCTTAAATTAATTTTACAATAATTATAATTACAAATTAATGTAAAAGTTATATTTAAAAATTTTATGTAAATATCAGATATGTGGAAATGTTAGTCAATATACTTAAAAATTATGTGATTTCTATTTAGGACAAAATTAGGGTGAATGTAAGTAAAAAATTATTGATTATGTATATATTTTTTTAAAAATTCAAAAATACTTGTAGTTATTAACAAATAATTAAGTCAAATGACCAATAAAATTTTTAATTATAATTAAGGTAGTTATTTAAAAGGTAAGTATTTAACAAAATTTTCAAATTCAAATATAGCTATTTAAAACTCATTAATACAATAATTACAATGATTGTAATTATGGTTCGTAACCAAACCAAATATTTACGAAGTATCATATAACGACACGTGTTATTCAAACCTCTCTGTAAATGACATATGTCATCCAAACCTTAAAAGCTACTCTTAATTCGCTACATGTAATCCGAACCTGTGAACAGGATTCTCAAATTTATTTATAATGATTTCAAAAAATCCAAACAATATAATATCATTTCAATCTATTTTATTTAATTTTATCTATTTTTTCTTCAATTCAATCATAACCTATAAAAGATATGGAAGGGAATTGTAAGTTGAAAGTTTCCATCAAGATGCACATGGCTTAGGTTAACCTAGCTTCGTCTATCCAATATTCCAATATGTGTTACTTTTTTTTTAATCTAGTCGATTCTTACTTATGGTTTAACTATAAGAATAGGTAGGACTAGATCTAACCTAGCATGATCTATCCTTTATGGGTTATGTAGTATTTTTTTTTTTAATCTAGTCTATGCTTATTAGTTATGGTAAGACTAGGGTAGTAGGATCAATTCAAAGTTTAGATAAAATATATAAATTTAAACATTATATATAATTAAATCATAAAATTTTAAAAATAACAAAAAATAAATTAAGAAATGTTTTATAATATGCGTTTTTAAGCAAGTTATATAAATATAAAATATAATCATGTTATATATAAAATATATTGATTTAAGTAAAAAAGTTATAATTTTTTTAATTTTGAAAAAATGCCTTAACATATTATACTACAATAAATTAGGTTAGGCTTATCTGAGATGTGACTGAAGGGTAACATGATTCAAGAATATAATGAGTTTAATTTTCAAAAACTCCAAGTTGATTCATTATTTCGGTGATTGTGATTTTATAAAATTGATTCTTGTAACAAATTGATGCGAATTGATTTATATTTGAAAATTTTTATCTATAAAGAAAATTTACATTAAAATTAATAGAAAAAAGGTTATGCAGTGACAGTGTAAAGTAGTTTTACACTGTCATCTAATAGCAAATCACTATTTATTGTAAGTTTGTTAACTTTTATAATAAATACTTTAAAAGTCATATCAATAGTAATTTTTGATTGGTTGACAGTGTAAAACTTTTTACACTAACAGTACATGACCATTAAACTCTAAAATTAATATAAATTTTATAACCTAATATAAAAGCTATACATATACATATATATATATGTATATATAATTTCTATTCAAATGTGCTTTTAGTACCAAACTTGACTTTAATTTCATGCAACCAATATTCTTGTTCAATCCCGTTCATTCTCAGTCAACGCACGTTTGATCTTAAGCACCCCAAATTTAAGCATCGCTAGCTCGGAAAAGGTGTTGTTGTTGACATTGATGTTGGTGCAGTTGGCGTGGGACAGTTGAGCTAAATATTACAATACGCGTAGGGAGAGAGACTAATAAAATATTAATGGTTCCAAAAAGTACCCTAAATGGCACGCATGCTGCCTCAGCCGCTTGTTTATACTCCTTTCTAACGTGCAACGCCATTGTGTGTGTGCTATCACAACTGCTCAGCTGTTCGATTAGTTATTTCTTTCTATTTTGTATCCATGTCCACTTGGGTAATATAGGTAATGACTGATGTAGACAGTTAAGAGCATGCTTTTTTCCGATTTTAAAAAATTGAATTATGTTAAAAAAATTGGATTTTTTTTTTAAAAAAAGAATGTGTAAAAAAAATTCAAATTATTTTGAAAAGTGTAGAAGTAATGACATATAAGTGCTAATTACTTCTTCGTTACCATTGGTATATTAATTGCTTCGTTACCGTTGATATATTAATTGCTTTAATTAGTCATTAGGTTTTGTTTTTGTGTTAAAAGCTATTTAAAATTTATTCAACAGTCTGATTTCTTAGGCACTATATAAAGGAGTAGCAACAAGAGTCTTAAAACCAAGAAAGCAATTCTCTACTTTTCAATCTTTCTTTCTTTCTTTCTTCTCCTTTATATTTTTCTGGGCATTATCCGTGAGGTTCCAACATGTTTTGGCCTCGAGTGCACAGGTTCAAACACGCTACTGTGTAAACCTTGGAGAGCAAACCGGATTTTGGGTTGTACTGGAGGTCCATCGAAATTTGCTTTCAGGACAGTGGCTATTGTCACAACTCAGTATTTCTTTTCCTCTTTTTATTTTTTTTAACAATATTTCCAACAAAAAGTTATAATGAACAACTTTTGAAAAATTTTCTAAAACCAAAAATAACCTATTTTATAAATCTTAAATTACTTTTGCTTTTAGTTTTAACAAATGAACCTTTATTAGTGTAACGTTTTAAGTGCTTGCTTAGATTATAATTTGCACAGCCTAAACCTTAATTGAAGAGTGTAAATTAAATTTCATCCACGAATGATAAAAAAAATCATGATTGAGTTTTTTGGTTTGAGACTACATGTATTTTTCATGGAAAACAATCTTGTTTGAGTCGGATAGAATCATTATAGGCGGCAAAACTTTTCTTAGAATATTTAACATACCCAAGACTCAAACTCAAGACTATTGATTAAGTTGGACTAACTCCACGTGAGTTGAGTGGACTGCAACATATGCAGTCATTGCATCAACTTATAGAGTTGCAGTCAATATGTTTTCGGGCCTACACATGGTACTGTAAATAATTCCCCCTTCTGCTTGAAGTCTTCTAGGACACTATCCGTCGCATGCTGTTGAAGTTGATTTCAGGGTACTAGCACCTTTGTTGTTGCTGCAACAAAATCTAATTAAGCATCAGGAAAAGGATCAACTCGGTTATCCATTATGCCTGTCTATAAAAGAAATATAGATGGGATTACTTATGGTTTCAGATAGAGGGTAATTGAAGATTTCTGGACACTTATGCAGACTCTCGCTCACTAAGGACCATAAAATTATAGACCAAATACAGAGCAGAACACCTAAAACTCCTAATTTTGATGTAAAAGTATGTAACAAGTAAAGGCGAACAAGAGATCAAACGCAAAATTAGTATTATCGGCATGAATATGAATCACATTCGGTATACATAAACTAAAAAAAAATACATGAATTGGTAGTTAATTCAAATGCTACATGCTTAACTTTCCTTAAACAATGTCTCACGTTAGAATTTTGTGTATGAAAAAACAAATTAGCTAAAAAAGTTAGCCTTATCATAATGAAAACCATATTTAAATACAATTACTAGGTAAGGAGGGTGCCTCTAGTCTAGAACAAAAACCTAAAAATTATGCCAAGAAAAATACCAACAACATACTCTTTTGAAAATACACTTTTTCTTATTAGTTGAAATTTCTTGAAAATTACAAAAATTTGTGGATCCCACATCTTATTTAATAACTCTCATGATTTTGTATTTTTCAATAAATCTCAACTAATAATAAAGCATGTATTAGGAGGAGTGTGTTCCTAGTACTCCTTATTATGCCAAATACAATCCCTTGCTCCAAATACGGCAAAATTAAATAATACAAAATATGCTATGTATCTTCTGATTTGTGAGGTATTAAGTGAGGGTTGAACAAAGCTAAGAAGTTTAGCTATTCAACTCCTTCCTCGCCTAAACAAAACATAAAAATTGTTAACATGAAGATCCTCTATTCAATAATTATACTCCTTATGACAATGTATCAATTACCCTACTTGATGCAATCAACAGTTATGGAATTGCAAGTCTCAAAGTTTCTTGAGAAAAACAAACTTTAAATGCAACGAAATAGTTACTTACTATGTCATTTTACACTATTTGTTCTCCAGGCAAATCTAGAAACTAAGGGGAGAAAGGGGAAAAAATATTTTTGTACCCCATAAGCATGAAAACAGTGAGGACAACTACATGATTGCTAATGTAGAGCTGAACCAGTGTCAAATATGACACAACACACTTGATTAAGTCACCAAAATCACTTGATCAGCCTCCAAACAGTCAACTGAATTGATATGGCTTGCACTTGCATATTTCTCATTCTTTGAAACTCCTTCTACGTTTACAACAGAATCAATGATGCAGGTGACAAGCATTCATCACTTGACTTTAATAGAGCAAACTCTTGCTTCATAATATTATGAGCTCACAAGGTTACAAACTTAAGGAGTTTCGAAATGACATCAAATTAGTTTGGGTAGCATTTGTACAGCAACATTTCAATTATGTTAAGTTCTTTTAATCAGTCTGAGTAAGATACAACTAAGAAAAGCTGTTACTGAATTCACTTACTGCTTTTACAAATTACAACCCTTGGATAGATTGAAAAGTATTTTCTCCTTTGTTATCTTAATATTTAAACCTTGAATCTACAACATGATTTTAATTTTTCACAACACTTGGACTTAGAAATGTCAAATTACTTAAATAGAGAGATTGATCAAAAGTCCATGTGAAGCATTTGCAGTCATTGCATTAACTTATGCTGCAGTCCACATTTTATGTTGCAGTCATATGCAATCAACTTTGGGTTTGTACTCATTAATTTGTATATTTCATATGAAAGCTTTTATATTTTTACCTTCATGAATTTCACGTCTCATAAACCATATTTGGAAAGATTTCTCTGCTATTTAGCCCCTGAATATTAAAGACAAGTTTATGAATTGCCAGTAAAATAAAATGAAATGAAAATTTGGTATGGTGAATATGGATTTAGTTTGAAAGTATTTTTATGCTCTGCATTAAAATTTGAAAAATCATGGGAAATAAAGGAAGTACAATAAGTCCACTACTATTACATCCATTAAGTATATGATATATGTTACTTGAAGGATGAATTGATACATTTATACGACCATATAAGTAGGGTAAAATTATTAAACAGTTCCAAACCCTGGGGATAAACTCTACTAGAGTACACCATACAACATACACATCAGTTTCTGAAATAGCTGTGGCATTTGATCTCAGCTTTGATTATTCAAGTTTCAACACCTGAAATTCCAGAAGAAGCCAGTTACCTTTGTAGTATTGGAATCTTGAAATACATAGCAAATGGCAGAAAATGAAATTGTAACTACATAAGCAATTAATCAGATAAGAGCCGAAGGCAACAACATATGCAATTAAGCATCTAGAAATCTAAATTTTATTATATTGTTAAGTTTGAAAAGGAAAATTCATGAGTGAAATATTCAAAAAATAAAATAAAAAATGAAGGATAAAAGAGTATTGTTATAAAAGGAAGTGCTATTAAAATTTGGCAAACGAAGCAATGTGACACATCTACATTTGTTCTCTAGTAATAATATATATGAGAATTAAGTCATTTTCCATTTATCTTACTAGCAAGAAAGGCTTTTCTGATTTTGCTTAGCTCTCTAGTGACATCCATTATATTCATTCTTTCTTTTGGTGAATCCACTGAACAAGCAAGTCCAATCTTAAAGAGTGAAAGTAAGCACTTTCCAACAGTTGGAGCAAGATTCTGATTGTTTTCTTCTTCTATTGTTGCTTCTCCTTGATTTGTTACAAGTGATGGGTCCAAAATTTGTAAAAGATTATCAGGAAATGAATTTTCCACAAAGTTATGCAAATTTTGACCATCTTCAAAGATTTCATCTGTGGGACTTCTTCCAGTAAGCATCTCCAACACAAGAATCCCGAAAGTGTACATGTCGCCATTCATAGACACCTTAGAACCCACTCCATACTCTAAAATATATAGCAAAAATTGTCAATACTTTGTTATTAGTAAATAAATATAAAGCTTTCATCGAAAAATAGGTGAATTCAAAGAAACACTGATTCAAGAGTTCAAAACATACCTGGAGGTGCATAGCCAATAGTCCCCTTTATTCCAACTGTACTTGTTTGCTCAGAGGTGGTACCATTGATGGTTGAGAGAAGTCTTGCTATGCCAAAATCACTCACATGAGCAATCATGTCATCATCAAGAAGACATTGCTTGACTTTAAATCACAATGAATAATCAATTTCTCACATTCATGATGAAGATAATGTAATGCAGAAGCAACATCAATCATGATATTTAATCTTTGATCAAGGTTCAATGTTCTTGAATGCTCTACACGTAGTGTCCTCGAATGAAGCCATTGCTTGAAGCTTCCATTTTTCATGTACTCAAAAATTAGAGCTTTAAATTCTTGACCTTTGTAATCTGTGCTGGAACATGTTAAAATCTGAACCAGATTTCGATGTTTAATATTTTTAAGTGCATTGCATTCAACAATGAAACTCTTGTGAGCTCCTTTTTTTGAAGGTTTAGGACCTTTATGGAAATAACTCTTTCTTCTAACTCAAGAGTTCCTTTGTAGACAGAACTAAAATTTCTAGACCCTATCAAGTTTGTAGTTGAGAAGCCATTGGTTCCATTATGTAGGCTTTGGTATGAGACTTTAGCTAGCTGGTCAATTGTTGGTGAATCCAAAGATGGTTTCTTACTTACTTTCCTCATCCAGTAGATAGTTAGAATTATTGACAGTATGAGAAGAAAAGCAACCACAATAACTATCACTGCTATCAACCTGAACTTGTGGTGTTTTGCAAGTTTCTTACCTTTGACAAGGCATGGTGGTAGATGTAGTTCTGAAATACCTCCACAAAGCTTACTATTTTCAGTCACCACTAACCCACTTGCATTTCGAAAGACACCTTCAGTTGGTACCTCACCCTCCAACATATTAAAAGATACATTGAAATATTGTAAGAAAGAAATGTTCTCCAGAGCATTAGGAATTAATCCAAACAAGCAGTTTTGTGAGAGGTCTAAACTTCGAAGTCCTTTGAGTGATGCCAAAGAGGATGGTATGATTCCTTGTAAAGAATTTCCTTGCAAATAGAGGCACTCCAACATTATGCATTCCCCGATAGTTCTAGGAATGTCACCAGACAGATGATTCTCTGACATATCCAGCCAATCGAGATTTTTTAGGTTGCCCACTTCTTCTGGTATACTACCAATCAATAAGTTTTGTGACAAATCCAACAAGTTTGTTAGAGAGGAAAGATTAAAAACCTCTACAGGTATGGTTCCTCTAAGTTTGTTTTGCCTAAGACCTAGATATTGTAACTTTTGGCAGTTTCCTATACTTCGAGGAATATTCCCTTCAATCATATTTTCTGCCATACCCAAATGAAACAATTGACTAAGGTTTCCTATGAAGGCTCCTAGCTCTCCTGACAGCTTGTTTCCACTCAAGTCTAACACTTGTATCTTTTGAAGCTTCCTAAAAGCTGCTGGGATAATCCCATCAATGCGATTATCGTATATCGTCAAGAGAGTTAACCCAATTAGATTTCCTAATGCCGTTGGGATTTCTCCTGATATCTGATTACCTCCCAGATATAGCTGAGTAAGTTAGGTGGATAAATTGCCCAACGAATTTGGCAAATGACCTCCAAAATTGTTGATGGATATAAATAACACTTGCAACTTACTACAGTTCGTCAATAATTTTAAAAACTCCAAATCATTAGTTGAATTGTCACCTAGATTGTCACGACCCAAAGCTAGGATATAAAGATCTTGTAGCTTCCCCAGACTTGGAACTTGTCCCATGAAATGGTTGCTAACAATATCAAGTATTGAAAGGATAGATGCATTTGAGATGGAAGGTGGGATTGGACCTGAGATATGATTGTCACCAATGTCAACTTCTTGGAGATAGGGGAGGATGTGGAACATGTTGGGTGAAAGAGAGCCATTAAATCGATTTGCTCCAGCCGAGATTACAGCAAGAGATGACATATTATAAAGACAAGAAGGAAATGTTCCAGTCAGTTTGTTGACAGCCAATGATAGAAATGTCAAGCTTTTGAGACGGCATATTTCTTGTGGAATATCTCCCTCTAAGTTGTTAATAGCCACCAAGAGAAGAGTTAGGGATGAAATATTCCTATGAATGATGGGATTCCTCCAGTTAACTCATTGTTAAAAACGCCCAACTGTTGAAGCTTCGAAGTGAGCCAATTTCGATCGGTATTTTGCCAACCAGATTGTTCCCACCTATGTATAGGATTTTGAGATGAGTACAACCCGTCAAGTTTGTAGGAATTTCTCCTACCAATGTGCTATTGTTGACATAGAGTTGCTGCAGCTGTGACAACCATCCCAATTCTTGTGGGATTTTCCATAGAAGTTGTTGTTTCCAAGGTCAAAGTTTCTTAAATAAGAGAGATTGCCCACATGAGGAGATATGGACCCCTTCAACTTGTATCCTAGCAAGTTCAACTTTGTAACTCTTTGAAGCATGAGATTGCATGTGATTCCATGCCAGTTACAGAAGTGAGTAGAAGTATTCCAAGAGAGCAAGACTCCATATGGGTCAGTAGATATGGATTCCTTGAATTTGAGCAGTGCCAAGTGATCGGTCTCATTTCCTAATGCAAAGGCAGTCATGTTTGGGCTAAGCCACAGTGAGTTCAGTAGTGTAAAGAGAGAAAATGCAAGTAAAATGAGAGAAAAATACTTCATTTTGTTGAGGAATTGGAGGCTGCTTATTGATGGTGGTATTTCTATTGTTAGATAGCTTTATATAAAATTTGGTAATTGGATGACATGAGAGAAGAAGAGCATGTTGTTCCTTCTGCTACTTTGATTCCATTAAATCCCAGTCAACTTGAGCGTTTTGTCTTAAGCACCCCAATTTTAAGCATCGTATGTTCGGAATATTAGTGCAGTTGGCGTGGGACGGTTGAGCTAAACATTACAATAGGCCGAGGGAGAGAGACTGGAATAGTATAATATGAATGGTTCCAAAAAGTAGCCTGAATGGCACGCATGCTGGTGCTGGTGGGTTCAGTTCGAAATTAGGAAGGGGCAATGTGGTGTTGGCAAAGCTCAACGCCATTCGCCTGGGTGCACGAAGAGTCATCATAGAATGAAATCCAATTCAAAGATAGCCATTGACCTGATTCTTAGCCGTACCTCTCGACCGAATCAGCTGTCTCCTCTTATTCAGGAAATCCAGACTATTATGTTGAATCACATTAGTCGTCTCGTCAGGGTAATCTTGCAGCTGATTGCTTGGTTAAGCAGGCCCTCACTATGCATCAATTTATGAGATGTGACTTTTGGGATCCCAACCGGATCGTTGGTTACCGTTCATCCCGGGCTGGCCTCCGTCTGCTTCCACTGCACCATTGTAATTTTCGCTCCAATGAAAATCCCAGTTCTATGATAAAGTTTTTTTTTTCTCTTTTTTATTGAATTAAAAGTAAGATAGAGAAAAAATAAATAAATAACATGATAAAAATAAAAGAAAATTAAAGTAAAAAAAGATGTATTACTTAAATAAATAAAAACAAGAAAGAAAGAAAAAATGAAGAAATGTCTTTCTAATTGTTAGAATGACTGAGAGCAAAAAATAAAAATTATATGAAAAAAATTTATACTAATTTAAAGGTTAAATTTAACACCAAAAATTAAACCTTTTATTCCATTATGTTTTCTTAACACAATTATTTTATACATATTTTATTATTTTGTTGCTATAAAAAAATTATTTAATACTTTAAAAAACTAAAATAAAAAATGAAAAATTCTTTTCTTTTTCAATTCATGTCAATTTAGGAAAGCAAAGTAAATTTTATGCGAACACACACACAAGAAAAAAAAAAAAAAAACTTCTCACATTTCATGTTTCAAACAAATAGTGAAGATTTAACAGTTCTATCTTTCTCCCTTTATTTATTTCATCTTTATTTCCACAAAAACAATGTGTTATATTCATTTATAAAATTTAATTGTTTAAATTTTTTATAAATATAAAAAGCTTAAATATGTTTTAAGTCTCTACAAATATAACTGTTTAGTTTTAGTCATGGCAAAATTTTTGTTATTTTTAGATCTCTAACATTTTCTTAATATTCTTTTTAGTCATTACTATTAACTCTAGTTAATTTAGTGTTGATATGACTAACAAAATAAAGAATATTAAATAAGATAATTAAAATAATAAAGAATATTTTAAATTAAGATAATTAGATTATTTTTAAGTGCAATTCACCAAATTACTTTTAATATTATACTTTATTAAAAAAATTATAATTTACTTAGACACTTATAATTTATTTTTAATATATTTATAATTTTTTTAAAAAAATACAATGTTAAAAGTAAATTAGTGGATTGAAAAGCAAGAATAATATTAAAAATAATAAAAAACATTGTTTATAATATATTAAAAATTAAAAATAAATTAAAAGAATTACCTTATTTATATCAAATAATAAATATCTAAATTGAATTACACATCTAAAAATAATTTAATTATCTTAATTTAAAATATTCTTCGTTACCTTAATTATCTTAATTAATATTCTTTATTTTGTTAGTCATTTCAACATTAAATTAACTATAATTAATGGTACGAATTAAAAAAGAACACTAAAAAATTGTTAAGGATTTAAAAATAACAAAAAGTTTTGCAAGTATTGTAAGGTAGAGTGCGAGGAACAAGGGCAAGGTCTTCGATAAACTCCTACAACAACGATGAACGCCTTCGATGGTGGCATTTGTAAACACTTTGATACCTAAGTCAGTAAGAGTGCAACAATGGAATGAGAATGAGAATTACACATACCTGGTGTGTGAAAGCCTTTATATAGGACATTTTGGCGAGAAAAGCTGATAGAATAGTTTGGATGTCACGTGAAATGCCGCATGACAGTGTGTATTAAGGTGCCACATTAAGTGTTTTACCTCTAATAACCAGGGATAGTCGTGACTACCGTAGCCGAGGTAGTAATGATCATCTTAGATGATATAGAGGCAGTTGACCAGGATAGCCTTGATTATTGGTGCCGCTATAGGTTGCCAATATGAACCTTAAGTCAGTCACTTAAGTGAGCAGATTTAAGGATCTAGGGGCTAGGATAACCCCTAGACCAACAAGAGCTAAAACCAAACAAAGTTATATTTACAAGAACTTAAAACATATTTAAGCTAAAATAAAATATACTTAAATTTTTTAAAATAAATATATTTAATATTTTCTTATATCACTTAGTGTAAATATCAAAAGATAAAAGTAAAATTAAAAAAAAATAATGTTTTCTTAATTTTTAAAAGCAATAATGAATCATTTTTTTATTTAAAATGACATTCCAAAACAGATAGGGCATGGTTAAGATTAAATAAATTAGAGTCCCAATTTTTCTTTTTAAACATTGATCTACTGGTACGGTCTCTATTCTAATTTCATTTTATCAACTGTTTCTATAGAAAAGAACATTCAAGACCCTCTGCCATTTGCCATCCAGATTCCTTTTCCTCTTTTGGACGAGCCAGAAGCTCAGTTTGTAAGAATGAATATACTTCATTTTTCTAAATTGTGCCATATAATGTAAATAAAACATAAATTGCCGTGTGGATACCAGTTATCATTCTTCATCTTCACTACTCTCAATAAGAACAAGATTTTTCTTGGTCTTCGACCTCTTTGCAGCTCTACCATCAGTTCCTCGTTTATCAGCCGGCTTGAAATCAGAATATTTTTCAATTTGCTCGAGTATTCTACTTCCATACTTTTCTGTCTTCAATTTTCCAATTACCTTCTCCAACTGCGCACACACAAAATAAAATCATAACTCTGGTCTGGATTACATCAATACTAGTCTAGGAGCTGTGGACTGACCACTAGTAGAAGCCTAAGCTATGTTTGGATTGATGGAGAATAATGGAATTAATGGAGTGAAATGGTATTGAATGAAATTAAGTTCCATTGTTTGGATTGTTAAAAATACAATGAAATAGAGAGGAACTTGATGGAGTGCATTCTAATTTCCTTCCCACACCCCTTCCTTTTTCTTCTCTACTTTGAGAGGGTATAGGATGTAAGTATAGAACCATTATTTTTCCTTTCCTTCACCATTATAAAAATATCTAAATAATGTGTTAAAGGGAGAAAATGAGAGAGTATATTGAGTGAATTCGTGTGTTTTAATTTCATCACAGAGCTAGGTTTATATAGGCTTATTACAATAAATGCAGATAATTAAAGGAGATTTTGTTCCTCTAAATCAGATATGGGTTTCCTATAAACTAAATATGAGTTGCCTATAAACCGTTATATAATAAATACAAAATATATGATTCTGATGTTCAACATAATGAAATGGTAAATTTGTTTGATAATTACATTCCACTTTATTTCATTTTCTCCATCCCCCATTTCATTCCAACCCACTTAACATTAGATATCCAAGGATAATCTAAAGTTGCTTCTGACAATTTTGCTCAAATTAAATTTTTGTTTAGAGATAGATCAAAACACACCAGCACAAAACTAAATTACATAACATAAAACTTGCCTGTTCCAGTGAGTTTGGTTTTTGAGAACATAATAAGCTGATTTGTTCAGTGGATAAGACAGAGTGTGGGAGTATTCCTCCATGAGCAGAGGACAGTTCTTTCCTCAGCTCATCAAGCTTTAGCTCCAAACCAGAGGACCCAAGGCAGCGTTTCACTGATCTTACACCACCTTTAGTTCTCTGTTCGGTATAAATCTCAAGTTTCACAGATTTCATCCCTGCACATAAAACAATGACATTCAGGGAAGAGTCAAGTACATCCGGACCGTGCAACAAAATGAAGTGCCAACAAAATGAAACATGGAAAATATGATGTTTTCAACTCTATTGGGTAATAGTAGCACAGGCAGCTTAAATAATAACTAAACAGGTGCAAGCTTGGCCATAAATCGGAAAACTCAATTTAATTCATTGAATCAGTTTCTCATTAAAGAATTCCATGGTTGAATAAAGAAATAGCACACAGAACACAAAAAGACTTTAATAGCTTTTGCCATGATAAATTAGCTTTATAGATTAACATCTCTGATAAGAAATCAGGCGTACCTTGCAATATTTGCTTGGCCAACGGCCCCACAGCAATGTAAGCATTTGTCGCATAAGCTGTATGCTGAAATTCTTCTTTCTACATCAAGAAAACGTTGGCTCTAAATCACCCGCTAAAAATATTGAAATATACATTTTTGCACTAACAGGTCAACTGAGAAAGCTGGGAGCTCTAAAATTAGAATTGATAACTAATGCAATCCAAAGTAAAATTATTTTTGACTATATTCCCCTATATTTACAAAGCTTGACATTCAAATTTCATATGTTGTAAAGTAACATGTTTTGTGTTGATCTTACTTTTTTTGGTTGGGTTGGTGCTTCAGTTTTTTCTTTTTAATTAAACTAATAGTTAGCATAATCATGATATTGTGACTGCAACACTGGTTCGATGTCGGTTGATGTATCTGTTGGTGTAAATGGAAAGTAGAAATTCATTGTTCATTAGTTTTATATGAGGCAATTCTCATTTCTCAGGAAATTTTTAGATTAAATTACTAAGTAAGTCCCTGAACTTTTAAGTAATATTTAATTAGATTCCTATACTATTTTTTTTTTAATTGAGTCCTTAATTTTTTTTAAAAAAATTTAATTGGGTTCCTAAGGTTAAATTGTTATAAATATTCCATTAATTGGACAGAATATTTCTAGATAAGGACTCAATTAAAAAAAAAATTAGTATAAGGACCTAATCAAAAATTACCTAAAAGTTCAGGGACCTACTCAATAATTTAACTTTATTTTTATTCTTCTATCTTTATGTCCTTGTTTTATTTTAGAAAAAAAGGAAAAATAATAGAAAAGGACAGAAAGCATCTCTCAATATTCAAATGTTGTCACATTATTATTATGTGGCTAAAATTCCAAAGACCTAAGCATTGACTTAAATGAAACACAATTGAATACTCGTGTAGACATAATTTATACAATAAATTAAATAATTTAAATTAAATGGACAATTTGGTTATTCTAAATTAATTTTTATGTTATATATTTTTTTATTCTAAATAGTATATAAATGGACGATTCAGTTATTCTAAATTAATTTTTCACTTTATAAAACATAAAAAATTCCTACTTTTAAACAAAGGCTAAATTGCACTTTTAGCCTCCCTTTAATTCTCAATCAACGATTTTGGTCC
Organism: Spatholobus suberectus; assembly: GCA_004329165.1. Classification (NCBI taxonomy): domain Eukaryota; kingdom Viridiplantae; phylum Streptophyta; class Magnoliopsida; order Fabales; family Fabaceae; genus Spatholobus; species Spatholobus suberectus. Next base: position 75,486,700 of record CM014730.1, on the reverse strand, counting down.
CCCTATTTTTAGTTTTATAATTTTAGTCCTTCAATTTTTAAAAATTCGTAATTTTGGTCCCCTTATTTTTAATTCCGTGATTTTAGTCCTCTAATTTTTAAAAATCCTCAATTTAAGACCCCCCTATTTTTAATTCTGTGATTTTAGACCCCAAAATTTAAAAATCTGTAATTTTAGTTTAACCATTAAATGTTCATTCGTTGACCAGAGTCTCAAAGTTGACTATGATATGGCATTAATCTATTAAATATTATCTGCCACTATTCAGTCTAATGCCACATCATAATTAACGTTGAGGCATTAACGGTCAACAAATGAACATTTAACGGTTAGACCAAAATTGCGAATTTTTAAAATTTAGGGAACTAAAATCACAGAATTAAAAATAAGGACACTAAAATTGCAAATTTTTTAAAGCTGGAGGACTAAAATTGCGGATTTTCAAATTGCAGGATTAAAAAAATGGAATTAGAAATAGGGGGACCAAAATTGCAAATTAAAAATTATAGAGGGACCAAAAGTATAATTTAACCCTTTTTTTTTGTTATCATATTATAGGTGCGAAGTATTTACTGGTTTTGTTAATAACTAATATCTGCAGGAGAATTTGGCTAACTTTTAATGAGGTATCTTCTCTCAACCACTTTTTTTCATCCATAAGGCTCAAACCCACAACCTTATTGGACTAACATAATATTAGTAAATTAAAGGTTAAACTATTAAGTAGGTCCCTGAATTTTTAGGCAATTTTTAATTAGATCCCTGTACTATTTTTTTTTAATCGAGTCTTTAATCTTTTAAATTTTTTTTTAATTTGGTCCCTGAATGGCAATCAGAAGGAAGTTAACTCTAGGGACCCAATTAAAAAAAAAATTAAAAGATTAAGGACTCAATTCAAAAAAATTAATACATAGACCTAATTAAAAATTGCCTAAAAGCTCAAGAACTTACTCAATAATTTAACTAAATTTTTATTGTCTTTGAATTAATTGGGTTCATTTGGGTCACTGTTAAGTGTTTGAGGTACATTTGTGCTTCAAATGAATCTTGCTTTTGTAAAAGATTAAAGTCTAGGGATGATAATGAAGCTGGTCGGTGACAGGTTTGGCTTTCCTTGTCCCTGTCTACATTAAGGGCAGGACAGTTTCAGGTTTAAAAGAGGCAGGTATGAAAAATTAAAATCCAACCCTATTCTCGTCGAGATTGGGAAAACCCACGGGAACCTACCCATCTTTTTTAAAAAATTTAATTTATTTATATATAATTTTAAATAAACTATATACTAAGTTAGTAATTACATTTTAATACAAATAATATATAAAAATTAATAAAAAACATGAATCATAAAAATAAAATATTTAAGAACTAAATTTATTTTTTTTTAAATTGTGTAATTTTAATATTTAATTATTATTATAATTTAAATTATTTATTTATAATAATTAATTTATTAATTCATATTTTTAATAAATATAAAAAATTAGAGTGTAAAAAAATACTATTAACTCATTCATTCAAACACACACACATGGTGTGGGGCGGGGGTAAACCCGCTTCTACAAAGCGGGGAAAAACCTGAACCTAGTCAAAACAAGTTTTTCCTGTCAAAGTCGGATCAAGGTCAAATGGGTGCCCACAAGTTCACATTTAATTGTCATGCCTAGACTAAACGAATTGGAAATTGAATTCTAGCTGTTCAGTGCAAATCATTGAAAAATGAAAAGTGAAGTTCCACTGCAAAACAGAAAGCTAAGACTAGTGATTTCAAATGTTGCAGAGAAAGTGGGATTGCTTTTGACTGGTAGAGACAAAAAGTTTATTACCCACAAGGACCTTGAACTTTTGTCTCTGACCCACAGCTCTGTTCTGTTTGTACAGTAACAGAACAACAAACTAACAAATGGACATCAATAACGATCATACATTTTAGCCTCAAAAGTTGATGAAAGGATAAATCATGAAACTCAATCATAGTCTTCATATTTGTCTACACTCTATACAGTGTTTGCTCTTTAATTTTGACTTGCAAACGTAATGAAGTAGTCTTGCCTTGTCTACCACATGCACAATTAATTTTTAAGAACAAGAAATCTTTCTAACTTCTGGTATTAAGGGGAACAACGTACTTACCAAAAACCGCTCCAGTAAAAGGTGTAAGATGAGCTGCTCAATTTCCTCTCGTTTCAATTCAGAACCTGGACAATTCAATGTAGCAAGATATGACATTCATATTTGTGATAAATTACAATCAGGAAACAGATAAAGATTGATACAAGATAAATATTGCAATTTTCGTGAATTATAAAAAAGAAAGGAGGAGGGTATTTCTATTGTGAATGAAGCTTCCAAAAGCAGTTCACACACATCCAGCAGCTTTGGTGTTGTTTTCTGTTTTTTCTTCTTGTTTTGGGTTTTAGTCTCTTTGCACTACAATTGAACCCATTGGGTTTTGACTTTTGAGCCTTAGGTTACTCCAACGTTATTGTTAAACCATGTTAGGCAGCCGGACAAAACTAGAGGGGAGGACTGATTAAGCCAAAGGTCTTAGTACTTTATAGAAAATAATATATCTAGCCACATATAAAGTATAAACAGAGGAGAGGACAAACAAACCTAGTTCCTTCTGTTTTATTTTCATTTTATCAACTAATTGCAACATTGTTGACCTCCGATCCTCTGCTTGCATATCTTGCAACAATGAAACCATCAGTTTTGCATGACCTGGAAAATATCCCCATGTAAAAGGTTTGTGTAAATAAAATGGGAGGAAGAAAATTGGAAAAAGTTGAGAGATCAGAAGGAAGAAAAAAACAAAGGAAATCAATTACTATGATACGAAATATAGGGGAAATGAAGAGTAGGAGGTAAAAATTGAACAAAAAGTCAAAGCAACGCACCAGAGACATCCACTTCCTTCACCTCACTTGAGAATGCACAGATGTCACACATCCCTATAACATCAAAGAGTATATAAAGCCTGCAACAGTGGGGCAAAGATAAAAAGAGAAGTAAATGACAACATTGAAAGGTACCATTGCACTCTTGTTGTGGCTCAGCAAAATGCCGGAAAAAGGCATTTCGTCGGCATTGTCTTTTGGACTGCATTAAAGAGAATGAAAATTAAAATTATTGTTGAAATTAAAGGGTTTTGGTAGAGAAGGATGAAAAGAGAGCAAAAAGACCTTAAATAATATTCTTATGTATTGTGGCATGATACAAAATACTAACCAAATAGTTCTATTTATACTAAATACTAGACTCCTAATCCTGATTAAACAAAGGAACACATAACTTCTTGAAGATAAAATCGCTAAGAATAAGACAAGGATCCTAAAATAAAAAAAAGGGAAAAAAACTTAAAAATGGATAAAACACAATTATGCATCATTTCTGCATTTATTTGTAGATACTCTATCAATTTAATTTAATGACTTAATATGCATAATCATCTTCCATAATCAGGCAAATGAAGAGGTAAAAGAAAGGCACTCAGTCAGGTCAGCATACAGGAAGGACTAAAGCTGAAAGTATATGCTCACGAAATCATCAAAGATGAAAATTTTCGTATATATTCACACTTCAACAGATAGGCAATCAATAAGCCTAAATATTTAAGAACCCTCACCCAAACAAGAAGAGGAAGGAGAAAGAAATCAATGTTCTAACTTTAAAAAGGTTGAAAGACTGAATGAGTATTGACTGATAAGAGATCAACTACCAGTAAGAGTTAAATATCAGAGAAGAAATTACCTGACAATATCGTACTATGTCATATAGATTCTGCAGTCCTGAATTTTCGTAGAAGACCATTGAGCTCTGAGAAAATTGGTATGATATTTGATCACATAATCCAGTAATATATATGCAAGTCTACATGTAGATATGCGCATACATCTCTATACAAACAAGTGCATGAGAAATAGATTAATTCCACTTTTAGCTCCTATATAACTTTTTATCTCATCCTATATTCTTAAATATGAATGGTGCCAAAAATAGACCTCAATATCCAATGGAACAATATGTATGAGATCAAGATACAAAGGTCTTATCTCCAGCAAGCTTCAGTTTTTTGCAGAGAAAGATAAATGGACAGAAATATGCACAAATTTATGGTCAAAGGTATTGCAAAGTTTCACCTGACGAGGAACATCACCAGGTCTAAAGTACAGTAGGCATTCAGAAGGAAGTCCATCTCGGCCAGCTCTACCACTTTCCTGTCGGAAAAAAAAAATGAATAATAGTTAAATAAAAACCATCCCTGAGCTTTCACCTGTCAGCTTAAGCATTTAGGATCAATGGTCCTTTGTACTAAAGCCTCTTTGGCCAAGTCCCCAAGGGTTCAATCCTTGCAACCCCCATTTATCTTCGTTAAATTGATTTTCAGCATAAGGTTTGGGAAGCATGGGCTTTATCCATGTTTCAAGCCCAAAAGATTTTCGCGTGAAATTATGTTAGATAAAAACCAGTCCTAGGCCTTCACCCAACAAATTAAGCTTATAGGATTATCAATTCTTGACAGATAACATAGTTATGTAACAGTAGAAAATCTTATTGGGATCAGTGCAAAACCTGGTAGTATGTTTCCATTGATTTACTCAAGCTGTGATGGATGACAAACCTGACTACATGAAGATATCTAGCGTTAAATGTTCTCAGCTTCAATGAAGGTAAAGCAAATACAATATGCACGTCCACCCAGGGATGTCACTTGCAAAAACATTCATAAGCAGGCTTCTCTATGCAATAAAAGAAGCTTCATAATCCACCCATGCAAGCATCAATTTGAAACAATTCAATTATGTAACCAATCTTGAAAAAGATATCTCTAAGACTCCAACAGAATTCAGATCGAAAGAGACATCACATCACTAATTACAAGTCATCACATCAATACCCACCCCCCCGAAAAACCAAAAAGAACATTGATTTTCACAGCCATAAAAAGAATCCTTGTCAAACAATACATCAGTAACGTGAAAAAATAAAATGCACATGTACATTAACAATTAAAAAAAACAGTTAAGTGTGTGTTCATATCTGCATTAAAAGCTTGGAAAATAATACTATAGTATGACACTGACAGTCTGAGGCTATCCTATTTCAGTGGTGAAAGTTTGAAATTAAACAGTTACATTGAATTTATCTTTTTCATATTAGAAAACAATTACAGTTGTAGAACTGTTATCAATAGTATAACACATCATTTATATATAAGATACTACTGAGGAATTTTAAGAGAGCATTGCAATACTAACCATCTGGTTTGTTGATTCCCATACCAAAAGCTACCTGAAATGTATTAAAAAAAAATTCAATGCTGTAACAGGCCAGAAGTAACAAAAAGCATGTGTCACAGGACAACAGTTGCAATGATACATACTGTACCAACTATGACCTGCAGCTTGTTATTGCTCCACCTGTGTGATCAAACATAAACATCTCTATTAACTCATTTGGTAATGCCAATATCACATGTGCCAATATATTCACAAATATGATGTGCAAAAACCAGTTGGGTCTCAATTTTCATAGGATATAATAAGATCTAAGACAAAAGAGCCATATGCTGCCTCTGACAGCTGCTTTCAAACCTACACTCAAATTCAGTCAAGGTCTTCTAAAATACGTATTCTTGGACTTATGGGCAAGACAGAGCTCACAAGTCACAGACAATACTGAAATCAAGGGCAACCATATTCATTTAGTTCCTAAAACATTGACAAGTAAAACTTCCGCATTCAGTGACATATTCAGCATTGACACACAAAAAAAAGAAAAAAGCATTACTTATCTTTGAAGAAAATTAGTATAAATAATGTAAAGTGACAACATTCTGATTATTACTTTACCGCATGTGAACTTTTTCCCGAGCATTTACATCCATATCTGCATGATAATAATCAGCTGAAATTCCTCTCCCTCTCAACTCCTTTGCAACCTAAAATAATCTTGACAACAAAAGGGATAAGTATCTACTACTCTACTTCACAAGGTGCATATGATAAAGGGGCACTAACATATCCACATTTGAACGAAATAGAGGAAACACTATATTAGAATTCTAGAACATGCTGGAAGTATTTTTGCATTGGAAACAGAAGATAGGTTGCAATGAAACATAAATTTTTGGATACTAAGTCTCCCAATTTAATTTAAGGCACATGGTTAGCAAGGAACAAGAATATATGAATAATATTCCTACTCCCTAGTTCAAATGTAGCTTTCGGTATTTTGGACTATTTCCATACATTTCTCATTTATTAGGGAAAAAAATCTACTCTACAGCCGCCACCCCCAAAAAAAATACATTTTGCATTACATCATAGAAATAGAAATTGCTGGAACTGATCCTTAAAGATGCAAACATTTCATCACAACCAAAGACACCATAATGCTGCAAATGTCATACAACACAAAATTGTGCATCCTCTGTAGTTGCTCAATAAAATGAGCACCACACCATAAGTTCCTCGGCCAGTTTCTGAGCAAATCCATTGAACATCAAAATGTTCAAATAATTTGTTCAAAACCTATGTGGAAAACAGAAGGAGAATCTTGGAATGATCATTATTATTTACATTAAAATAAAATAAAAAAATTAATAAAAATATATTCATAATAAATATTTAATTATTTTTATCAAAAATATTTTCTAACTATCTAAATAATATTTTATGGTTTTTTATTATAAATATATTTAATATTATCTTATTATAGTAAACATAACAACATATAATATTAAAAAAGTAAAATAAACAATAAGAGCAAAACATATTACACAAATTACAATTGAAAAATATAAAAAATGAAAATCATAACAGATAAACAATAATATAATGTGATACTATAATGATAAAAAATTGGTAATAATATTAAAATAAAATTATTAAATTAAGTAATGATAACCAAATATTATTACAAAGCTTTAGAAAAAATAAAACAATTTTTCAATAGTAAAAATAAAAAACTAGGAGAAATTATAGAAAAGTTTGAAATGGTAATAGAAAACGTGATAAATAATAATAAATTTCTATCATAAAATTAAAAAAAAAATTATGAAAAAATAAAAATATTACAATATATATATATTGGAAACAATGATTTGAGCGGGAAAGTGTACTACCTAGAATGTTTAAGATATATAATATATTTAGATTGGATTGTCTCTCTGAATCCTTTTTTATGGTAAATGACAATTCTTGGTTGGATTGAATGAAGCAATTGAAGGAACCATGACAAAAGAATCAAAATATGCATCCCCTGTACTAGTCCATGAATGGCCATGGCAAGTTTCATGATCAGGCCGTGGTTCTTCATTCTTGCCAGTTGCTACCTCATCTAATTGAAAACTTTTAACTCACATAATGCGTTGTGGTCCTAATATATGTTTAATGCTTGAAATCACATAAAATGAAATATGTTTAAAGTTTTCGTGATGTTCCTAGATGTATGTTTTAAAGTGGTGTTGAAGGGCATAAATAAATCTGTAAGTTAGCATACAAATTTCAAGAGCGATGTTGGAAAGCCACCTTAATTGCGGTCACCCCTAGCCCGCCATAGTTGCAGCCTCTTTAGGGGCTGCCTTAATTGCAATCTCAAGGGTGGTGATTTAGTCTCACATTGACTAGAGATATGGTTTAAATAGAGTTTATAAAGCTTGGGCAGTCCTCACCTTACAAGCCAATTTTGTAAGGTTGAGTTAGGCCCTAAAATCCAAATTCTAAAATGGTATCAGAGCCTATCCTATATCCATTAACAAGCCACCTATAAGCTAGATTTTAGGATTAAGTTAAGCCTAAACCAATATTCTAAGATGGTATCAGAACCTATCCTAAATCCATTATTGGGCCACTTGCATTGTCATGCTCCAGGCCAGTAGCCCTGGGCATGATGGGGAGTGTTGGAAAGCCACCTGAATTGCGGTCACCCATAGCCTGCCATAGTTGAGGCCTTTTTGGGGGCTGGCTTAATTGCAGTCTCAAGGGTGGTGGTTTAGTCCCACATCAACTAGAGATATGGCTTAAATTGAGTTTATTAGTCTTGGGCAATTCTCAACTTACAAGCTAATTTTGTGGGGTTGAGTTAGGCCCTAAAACCCAAATTCTAAGAAGCAATAAGAAATGTCATTTGGTAGATGTCACAACAATGCATATCATGTGAAGAAAGACACTTATGTATATGACAACATTCCTTCTATGTTCATGGTATAATTAATATGAAAGTGAAATGCAAGTTATGTTTATCGTGATGACATTTATATGCAAAAATAGCATCGCATAGAAATGAATTTTAATATGACTTTATGAAGAGGATAATCCCTTATTGGGTGACTTAGGTATGATCTCTCAATTGGCTAGGGGATTGCTTATGACAAAGTTCAAGGATCACCAAGATCCATAAGGCAAAGGAACACCTTTGGATTGGTTATGGGCTTAAATCACATGAAAAGCAAGTTCAGTATATGTCTGTCAGCAAAACAAAGTGAAGTAATGACAAGAATAATTCCTATGAAATATATAGTATCATGAAATCAAATGCTATGCATTACGAAAGGACCGTGAGCAGAATGCCATGAAAATGTCTTGAAAAGTGAAGTTTACCTTCATGCATTGACTATGTCATGATGTGAAGTAAATGATTATGGAATGTTCTTATAACTTATGTTATACATTATGTTTTCAGAAAATTTAGTTCTTATAAATAATGATGAAATTTTCTACACATGACTGGATTAGTTATAGTTCAAAAGCCTCTATTACAGAAAATTCAATTTTCACTCTTTTTGTTTTTATTGTTGTATGTGCTAATCCTCCTAGAGAAGAAGACTTTATATTTCAATGTTGTATACTGTGATGACAAGTTGGGTATAGATGTGTGTTCATGGGCTTGGATCTAGATTGCTTAAGCATTTGAAGATAGTTTAACTTATGAGAATATTTATATTATAATGTATAAATTCATATGCATGAACAAGTAGCTAGCATGCTTTGATGTAGTCAAGTGCATGGTTAGTTAGTAGATCCTTATGGAAGGACACTTTTGTAATTCTAAACAATATAGTTGATTTGTTGTTTGATGTTTACCACCAAAATTCTAATGTTAATTATGTGGATGTTGCAAGACAGCTGGGTAGAACACCAACAAGAAGCTGAAAGGTAAAAACACAATCCCAACCAAAAGCAAGTTTATGTTTAAGGGCAAAGAGATACTCTAGAAATGTAGTTACTCTAGAAATGTGTGCATTGTGCTTCCTTGAGAGCAACATTTGACATTCAAAATATTTAGGCCTAATTGATAGAAGAAAGCCATAATGAAGCATACCTGTTCACATTCCTTCCTAGAGAAGCAATAAACAATCCCTGATTCATTATTTGGATAAGATTCTTGAATGAATTCTGCAATTTCATCAATGACTACCTTCCCAACGGATGACTTCTCCTTTACCTGCAGTATAAAATATGAAATTATGAAATTCCTTTTAACTTGTCATTAAAGTCAAGGGTATAACTTCTTTTTGAAGGGGAGGGGTGATCTGTACAAAAAGTAAAAAAAATAAAAAAAAATCTGTTAATAGATATTAATCACAAATATACCATATAAAACAAGTTTGGCCTATTGACTGTGCTGACAAATTTGACACATCTAGGAATATGCAACATCTCTATCAGATCATTTTGGACCCTCTGAGTAGCAGTTGCCTGACAAATAAATGTCATTAACAGAAATCAAAATTGAGTATGAAAAGCAAATCCAAATCTAATAATTTTATTTGTAATACTTAACAGAAACTTGAGATAAAGACTTACAGTCAAAGCAACCATAGGAACATTGGGGAACTGTGTCTTGAGAATACCAAGGTTTTTGTAGTCAGGTCGAAAGTCATGACCCCACTGACTACAGCAATGTGCCTCCTGCAATGCAAACCATAACCAGAAATTATATTGTCATACAACTAACAGTCTAACACAGCATTGCTATGAAAATCCAAGACCACTGCAGGATAGTGGTAATAGTGAGTCTAGACATGTAGATGTGTAAAATAATAATAGTGAATAATGCTAAAAACAGACAACATGCTAGAAGCCAAAAAAAAAAAAATTAATAATTAATTAGGCAAGTGTAGGTCCTGAGTCAAGAGCCAAATAAACCTTATTACATTTTTGTTTTGCATGTTTGGGGATTCATGCTAACAGAAAACCAAACACACTATTAAGCTATTGGGAGGAGGCATGTAATTGGTTCTTATCTTTAAGACTCCCCACTTCCATGCAATAACCTTTGGCCTTGAAGAAAGGACAACACACACAAGCCCACTTTACTTTGTACTGAAATTTAATTTAATTTAATTTTGAAGAATGGGAGCAGCATGGATCAAACCCTTAACATTTGACAATAGAACTCCAATACTATGTCAAGAACTATATCAACCCAAAAACTTAAGGTACTACTAGGTGTAGGTGGAGGCACACGAATGGTTCTGTATCTAACATATACCATCTGATGTCATCCAAATCTGTCCAGTTATATAAATAACAATTAGTTATGAAAGTCAAATGATGTGCCAACATATGGGCAATGGCCTTTTACCCAGGCAAATCCTTTCTACCAAACCCTATTGTAAAATACAAAGTATGGAACCTTTTCTGAATATATTTTTAAATAGATAAAAGGTTTATGGTATTATTTGGAGGGTGATATTCATGTGTCACTATCTCCACCCTGGAAAGTCTTATCAGAGTCTTTTAAACCACAAAGCAAACACAAAAGATGAGTGACTAACAATCCAAATAACGTTTGTCTTCATTGTTGATAATCACTATTTCACAATCTGTGATGAATCCATGCATAGTTCAATTTAGTCAAAACAAGCTAATAAGTAAACCAGCAAATGAATCAAAATACAAAAATATTCCCAGAACACTTCTGCATTCATTCTTAAAATCAACAAGTTAACAACCATTGACATTCATAAAAAAGATAAATTTGACAAACATAATTCAAAACAAGTCTATAGAGCATGTCATTATGAACTCACATCAATTGAAATTAAAGAGAGACGACCAGCATGATGGCATTTTTCAAGTTTTGACATGAACCTCTTGCTTTTTGATATCTTTTCTGGAGTGACATACAATATTTTGAGTTCCCCCTCACCCTTCTCCAAAGCCTTGTAAATGAACTTCTCATCTCCCTTATTTGTTGAAGTCAACATAAACGCTGGAATGCCCAAAGCAGTCAAACCCATTACCTGAAGCAATCCCCCCAGCCAGGGGAATAAAAGAGGCAGAGAACAACCTTTTAAATTCAAAAAAAATTCATTGACCAAAAATTTGAACTAGATTTTAACATAATGAAATGCACCTGATCTTGAATTAAGGAAAGCAAAGGACTGACAACTAGAGCAATTCCATCACGAAGAACAGCAGGAAGCTGATAGCAGAGGCTCTTGCCACCACCTGCAGCCATAATCACCAGAACATCTCTTCCACTCATAATGGCATTAATTATCTGTCATCAACACTACTACTTGTTAACCAAATTTTACCCAAAAGCCATAATCCCTATATATACAAAAAAAAATCACAAACTAAAGCCCTTGAGGTTGATTGCTTGGTAATTGCTATGCTCGTGACAGCATTAGAAAACAGAAAGAATACACTACTCAACTTTCAGAAAGCAAATAGTGTCTAAAAATTGAGAGCATCATAAAACAAAGCACTTAAAATAAGAGTTATACACAACGAAACTAACCATTATGACTCGTAAGTCAGGTAAATAACCCTGTACAGATTTAATACCCCTAAAGGGAATTTTTAAGGCCTGTTTGTTTAACTAATCAATAACACACAGCATGGGGGCTTGAAGCCTTGAACCCAAACCGCAAGGTTAAGAAGCTGGAGCTCCACCAGCCAATGCAAAATTTAGAAATCACAGGAACACAACATTTGATAATACTCTTAACATGAAGTGCAACTTTTACATAAGACAACACATTCATATCACCCCTTTACTATGATATCCCACTTCCTTTCTTGCAATTAAAAAAGGAAATGGAGAAAGAGGGAGAATGTACAATCTCAATCCTCAACTTCAAGATAACTTCAGTTCAGTTCGGAACAAAACAATAAACAGGTGGCTTCAAAGGAACAACAGTGGGACATTCTTATTTTTCTATCCCTTTAATTTTATTTTATTATTATTTTTAAATACTTTCATTTTGTAGTTACCTCTCTTTGATTTGCACGGTAGGACGAAATGCCAAAAACGTTCAACCTAACATCATCTGCTTCAGAATCCCATTCAAATGTCCCACTCCAATTTTCTACGGTGCTTGAAGCCACACTGTTGGCATCGTTCCCAGATTCTTTACACGCTTCCAGAATAGCACTCAGCTCCGATTTTCTCTCGTACAACTTCTCTTGCCTCTCAATCAACGCCCTTATTTGTTCTGCACAGACAGATAATTTTATTTTAAAATAAAATAAGAAATTCGTCTACACCTTTTGGCGAACAGAATCATTTGCACGAAGCGCAACCGTTTTGTTTGCATCATCGTGAAAACTATTGAGAGAATCTTAGGCTAGTAGTTCATGGCATTAACATTCTGATATTGAGGGGGGGAAGCACCTTGGACATCTTGAATCTCAACCTCGATATTGAGAAGCTCCTCTAGAATCTCGCTGCTCTCCATCTCTAACGTCGGAACAGTGCGAGAGCAAGGCAAGGCAACCCTAAAAGCCCACGGTGCACACTTGCGGCATCGTTTGAAGTTTGATGATTGTGTTGCTTGGCAAAAATGCAGCGGTATGTGTTGCAACTAGGGGTGGAAATAGGCTTGGCCAAACAAGACTTTAGATAAATAGGCCTAGCTATTTAAAATTATAGGCTTTATTTTTAGGCTTGGCTTGGCCTATTTAAAAGTCTGACTTGACCTGTTAACTTACTTAAAAGCCTATTTCATAATAAAAGTTTTTATATAGATCTAACTTCTCTCTACATGAGCTAATAGGCTTATAGGCCAATGAGAAAAAACTCTATGTAAAACAAATTATAATCTATAAATATTAAAATAGCTAATATTCAAAGCATGAGACAAAGGTGAAAATAGATAGAAAAGGTTTTAAAAGAGTCAAGATTATAACATGTTTACATGATATAAGTTTATTTTTAATGTCTAATCTAACATTCATGATAACTTATTTAAAAGTCTATTTTGTAATAAAACTTCTAAACAAGGCATAAATTTATCTTTCAATAAGCTTGTAAGTTTGACTCTTTATGTATGTCAACATACTTAATATTTAAAAAAAGAAAAAATACATTATAACAAATTTCATATAATAATAATACTAACAAAAATTATTATTTATATTTACTTAAATAAGCTGGCTTGTTAGGCTTAAAAGGCTTTTTAAATAGCCTAAAGCCTGGCCTTTTTAACTAAATAAACTTTTATAAAAGCTTAGGCTTGATTTATTTATTAAAAAAGCCTGGCCTAGCCTGGGCCTAATGTAGGTTAGGCCATAGGCCCCTATCGACGGCCTGTCCTATTTCCACCCCTGATTGCAACTTTCAAAATTAAATTATTCTGTAAAATTATAAAAAATCATTTTCCAACTTTCAAAATTTTTAACCATATTTAACTTCTAATTTTTACACTATTTTCATATATTTCCCAGTTCTATTTTTATGATAAAAAGAAAAGGTGAAAAGTCAAATACTCTGCTCAGGCCGATTTATCAAGAAACTTTAACAAACAAAATATTAAAATAGGGTCATTTTCAAATATTTTACTAGTATAGAGATGTTTTGACGGTAACAACAGTCAAATTACCAGTCAACTTAGTGACTTTTATATCATATGCAAATTTTTTGTCATGTTAACTTAGAATGTGTCATTGCTATTGACGAGTTTGATGCCACATGACATGGAAATTGCCAATAATAATGACATATTTTCAATTGACATGACCAAAAAATTCCTCAAGGCATGAAAAATCACCAATAGTAATGGCACATTTCATGCTAAAATGACATGGAAATCTCCAAATGGATTGGCACATTCCATGTTGACGTGCATATAAAAAAAAGGTTAAATAAACATAAAATAAATTAAATAAAAATAAAGAAATTAAATAAAGTAAAAATAAATAAATGAATTAAATAAACATAAAATAAAATAAACTTAAAGAAATTCCTATTCAGGTTGGAACATTTTATGTTAATTTAATTTTTTACTAAATTTATTTATTTTATTTGAGTTTATTTGTTTATTTAATTTTTTATTTGAATTTATTTTATTTTATTTGAGTTTATTTGTTTATTTTTATTTTATTTATTTAAGTTTATTTATTTTTTATTTAATTTATTCTATGTTTATTTAATTTTTTAAAAAAAGATTAGGAGGGAAGACCCCACTAAGGTGGTTGGCCAAGTTTCTCGCCGATGATTAGTCACTTACAAAATTGGTGAATACTTTGTACCTATAACATAGTTATAAAAAAAATGGAGTTGTGCTAATGAACATAGGATTTGCCGATCTATTTGGAGATTTTAATGCCACGACAACATGGAATTGTCATTATTATTGGTGATTTCCATGTCTCGTGGCATTTTATCCAAGTTAGCATAAAAAATGTGTCATTACTATTAGCGATTACGTGGCATGAAAATCACCAATAATAATGACACATTCCATGTTAATGTGGCCAAAATTTTTCAAGTGACTTGTAAATTGCTAAGTTGACTAGCAATTTGATCATCAACTCAGTCAAAATAATCCCATGGTGGTAATATTGAAAACTACCATACTTTGGTATTTTATTTGTAAAAATGTCCTAGTTTAGTCAATCAACCCTCAACCTATGTATAATTGATTCTTTTTGGATGTGAAAACTCAAAACCTCATAAACTATTCCCTTTATTTAGGGATGTCAACAGGGTGGAATAGGTATAGGTAGTAGTCTTCCCATACCTAGCTATATTTATATGGATACCCATTAAGCATGTATCTATAAATTTTATATATATCTTGAGATATTTGTGGATATTTGTTAAAATGTAAAATTTTAAACAAAAAGTAATAAAACTAAAAATAAATATTTTGAAACATATATTTATACTAAAAAAATAAGAGAAAACAGGTTATGCACTTATAGTGTAAAATAGTTTTATATTGTCATCCAATCACAAACCACTATTTATTGTAAGTTTATTAGCTTTTATAATAAATACTTTAAAAGTCATATTAACAATGATTTTTGACTGGTTAACAGTCTAAAATTTTTTATACTAACAATGCATGACTATTAAACTCAAAAAATAATTTGTAATATATATTTATATTAAAAATAAATAATTTTGAAATATATATTTATACTAAAAATAAATTAAAGTAATTTATTTTATATATAATTAAGAGTATTTAAATAATTTTAAAGTGCAGGTACCTTACTACCTATCCTCGTCCCATTAATAAACGAGTATCCATTTAATATCCATAATGGGTTTTATCCATAGGCATCTGCAGGTACAAATTTTCTTTTGTCATCCTTACTTCTAGTTCTATTCAATTTGAGTAGAATTGTTTCTATGGGAAATACTATTATAAATATTATAAAATTATAATATAATATTGATTTGTACATGTATATATATATATATATATATATAGGGAGCATTTCAAATGAGAAACATCTTAAAATGAGAAATGAGAACAATTAATAGTAGTCATTAGATTACAATTAAAAACAATGAACAACTAAGATTAAAACTCAATTAAACACCTCTTATGAGACCATCATTGTCTTCGCCTCCACAACTGTTGCCACTATCACCACCATTGTTGCCACTACTGTTGCCGCCACCACTGATGTCGTCACCGCCCCCGCAATTACCATTACCATCGCTGCCATCACCATCCTTGCAGCTGCCACCATCACCATTGTTGCTGCACCATCACCATCACTGCCACCACTGTCGCCACCACCGTCGTTGCCTCTGCCACCACCCTACACACACACACATATATATCTGTGTGTGCGAGCCCGTGTGTGTAGGAATGACAATGAAGTGAGACGGGCATGGGTAGTAGCTACCCACTGGGTTGAATAAAAACCGCCCCACGCCTATCCCATTACCTGCATAGGGACCCATTAATCAGATACCCACAAATATTTTTAATATCCATGGATATTTTTTAAAAAATAGAAAAATTAACAAATTTATTTTGTGTGTTGTGAACAATTATAAGGTGCTGCAAATATCACTTAAAATTTACAAATTAAAGAGTTGTTGTTTAAAATAATTACTTTAACTATAGATTTTAATTATTCTAATAAATTTTCAACACAAAATAGTTTAAAGGTCCATAAGTTTATGTTCCTTATCTCTCGTAATATAATTGTAAAAGATTCCTCCCATAATGAACAATCGTTTTAAAAATTAGGACAAATTTTATATAATTTTATCTATATTAATATATAAGAGTATTTAAATAAATATACAATGGCAGGTAGTGAGTATTCACAGGTACAAATACCACGATACTCGTGCCCGCCTTGTTAATAAACAGATAACAAATATACCAATTTAAACTATTTGCGGGTACCCATTAAAATTCCCCATTTTTTACCCGTAGTGGATTTTATCTGCAGATATTTGCGGGCACGGGTTTTTTTGCCGTCCCTATGTGTGTGTGTGTATGTGCTTTCTATTTACAGACTTTAAATTAGAATTCTGAACTTGGAGGGTGAAACTCTCACTTTTTCAATTAAAGATTCTCAACACTCTCTTTCCTTTCCTTGGGATGCATATTGCACACACTTTTCTCACAACTAATCAAAAAATATTTCTCAATCATCTTAGCCTTCTTTCATTTTATCTTTATCTGTGCACTTGATTTTCTCAATAACTTATCCATTTTAATTTAAAAATAATTTTATATCACAATTTAAATTATTTATTATATATCCAAATATAATTTTATATATTGAAAAATACTTTTTTATTACCATGTTATATATGCAAAGTATCTATCGATTTTGCCGATGATTAATCTCCGTCAAGAAATTTGACTAGCCACCTTGAATGAAGTTTCTCCTCCCAACCGCATTTTTCCACCCATAAGACTTGAATTTGGGACCTTGCTTAAGGAATTCAAACCCAATTTCACCTTGACCAACGTTATATATATATACATATATACATATATATGTATATATATACATATCTAGTGAGAGAATATTTTTTTAGATAAGAGTGAGAGGAATAAAGTTGGACCATTAGATCTTACTATGAATGGTCAAGATTAAAACACACAAGTCATGTGAGATTTTTAAAAAGTCACATGACTTTTTTAAGTAGTCACATGACATTAAATCTTGATCATCCATGTATAGTTATATGGCCCATATTTACTCCTCTCACTTTCATATAAAAATGGCTAGCTCACTAGATAGGGTAGAGATCAAGTTACTTCAAGAGTAACTCTTAGTAGAGCTATTCCACTCAATAACTCTTGATATATATTAAATTTCAAAGATCCAGCTATTAAATATTTTAACATTAAGTCAATGATTATGCACACCAAATTTTAGGTAAATCAAACATTTGCAGCTAGTTCATCTTATAATCGACATTTACTTATAATTTTAAAAAATGGGTGGGGATCAAGTTACTCCAAGAGTAACTCTTGGTAGAGTTACACCATTCAATAACTTTTAATATGTGTTAAATTTTAATGATCAAACTGTTGAATTAAAAGATTATATGTCAATGATCATGTATACCAAATTATAGGAAAATCGGACATTTGTAACTAGTTAATCTTATTATTAACATTTATTTATAATTTAGAAAAGTATATTATGCGTTAAATTTGAATCTATTTAACGAAATATCAAATAGTTTTCAAATTTTATAAAAATTTGTAGATTTAATCTACTCAATATAATCTTTTAATTCAACGATTAGATCGTTGAAATTTAATACATTTGAAGAGTTATTAAGTGGAGTAACTCTACCAAGAGTTACTCTTGAAGTAACTTGATCCCCACCCTTAAAAAATATATTATACATTAATTTGAATTTATTTAATGAAGTATCAAATAGTTTTCAAACTTCTTAAAAATTTGTAAACTTGATCTACTTAATGAAAAATTTTAATTCAACGATTGAATCGTAAAAATTTAATATATATCAAGAGTTATTGAGCGGAGTAACTCTACTAAGAATTACTCTTATAGTAACTTGATCCTTCATACACATATACATACACACACACACACACACACACTACACGTGTGTGTGTGTGTGTGTATGTATATACATATGTATATAGATGTATATGTGTGTGTGTGTGTGTGTGTATACATATGTATATATATGTATATGTACATATGTATATACAACATATATATATATAGGAGGTAAATTTAGTGATAGGGGGCTTCTTATATGAGAATGACTAATTTCAGCTATTAGATCAAATTAAATGGCGTGATATCACTTTGCACCACTTGAGATTCCCAAATAGAGATATACACAACACTTTCACTTACATCCACCGTCACTGCCAATAGAAATACGCATGACACTTCCATCTTACATGCACAACATTGCACCTTAATCCTTAATATTTATTTGTAATGAATTATAATTATATAAAAATAAATATCTATCTTGTACAATGCACAAATTAAAATACCAATTTAAAATAAAATAAAAATAACTCATATTACATTTTATCAATTTTTATTTACATTTAAATATTATATACACACACACACAACATATCTTCTTTGTTAATATATATAAATAAACTAATGATACGTTACACTTTTATTACATTTATGTTAATTATTGAACAAAGTACTGAGATTTAAAAAAAAAATATATGATGAGGGAGAAATAGAAAGTAATAACTAAACTACGAACACCCTATAACATCATCACAAAGAAGACTACTAAGCAAAGGTGGAGCCTAATCAATGAGTGTTCAGTTAAAAGAGCCTGGGTGACCAAGGTTTGTAACAAAATCGTCACATTTATTTACTTCTTTGAATGTGTTGACCTTAGAGGTTGACCAATCTAGTGTATGAAGAAGGTGCAAGCCTCTTTAAGGATTGGTTGGACGGAGGGTTTTTTTTTTTAAGAATTTTTGACTTACTGATTTCTTTGTTTTTGTTCTCATTCATAAATGTACAAACCCATTTATAGTCATTAATAACACAACAATTTTAATTCCTAGTTTGTACAACCTAAATTAAGAAGTCTAATTATATACAATAAATGACTCAATTTCCATTCTTAATATATACAAATATATAATTAAGAAACAATAATAATGTTCTATTCCTTTGTTAACACCCCTTAGATTGATGTGGTCGGTCAAGAAACATCAACTTACTGTTAAGAAATTGATGGTGTGGATGAGGAACAACCTTAGTAAAGATATCTACAAATTAAAGTTGCGAGGTGACACAAGGAAAAGAGGTAACTTGATTCTCCAATGTCTTTTGAATAGAATGATAATTCACCTTAATATACTTAATGTGCTAATGGAAATTTGGATTAGCAACAGGTTGAGTTGCACTAATACTGTCAATATAAAAAGGTGTTGCAGTTGTTTGAAAGAATCTAAGCTTAGCCAAAATCCCATAAGCCAAATATTTTTAGAATAAGTTGTAGACATAGCCCAATACTCAAATTTGATGGAGGGCTTAGAAACATGATATTGTTATTTGCTTTTCCACCAAATTAATGCAAGATCAAGAAACATGCACCAGTCAATGACAGAACTTCGTGTATCAGGACAACTGGAGTAATTCGCATCATTATAGCTAATTAGATTAAGAGACATCCCAGGAGGAAGGAATAGGCATCGAATGGAGGCTCAATTCACATAATGAATGATGCGATGAATAATGTAACACCTACTAATTTTAGGGAATTATATTTATGGTTGATTAAAAGGTTAAGTAATAACGTCAATTTGACTAAAACTTTCCCATATTCATTTCTTGCGAACATTTAATAAATTACAAAAATACTATATAAAGAACCATGATTATAAAAGAAACATCATTGCATTGTCTATATATGTATGCATCGAATTTGGATACATAATTAAAGTACAGTCATTTAGGCAATACAAACAAAAGAAATACATCATAAGTCATCCTAATTACTTGCTCATGTATATACAACAAAATGACCTATGTTAGAGCAGTGTATATTTACACTATACTTCCCAAAATATCCTAAGGTCTACGAGTCAGCTACATTTTTAGTGGTCCTCACAGCAAGTCTTCTAAATCCTGTGGAATGGCCGCATCTACTTAAACCACAAATGTATATAAAAAGAAATATAGAAAAGGAGTGAGGTTTCGCAAAGCCTCATTCATTTCCTTAACTGGTTTAAAACATAAACACATAATTTAATAAACAAACAGTCATAGGGATTCCTATGGTCTAACCTACGTTATTATAACTCAATCACATACTTTTATCGACGTATGGATCCATACCCATTTTTGATGATTCACCTTAATCATTCGGAATCACTAGGAAGTGATTGAGAGTTTGTATAATCCCTCACAAGGTATAGACATCCATGTCATAATCATTATCCTTGAGGAAAGGGCTTTGTGTCCATTAGGGGTATACACTCCACCAATCTCGGTGATGCTAACCAGGCGTCAGGGTTACCAAGTCGATGTACGTGATTTATCCCGGCTCAAGGGTGCTATCCTGGTCATTGGGACGTTCATAATTCAATACCTTTACCCTCAAGACCTGAACAATGGTCCCTACCTTTCACCCTGCAATGTACCAAACTATGACTTCCCAAAACACAAACACTTATCCTCCACAGCATGGTCCTATCTTAACAGTGGGTTCCTACAATTTGTTCTTTAAATTTCGTAATACACTCTTCGGACAATTCAACAGAGTTTTAGAATCACGTTCATGTATTCATCATTCATAACAGTCATAGGACTTAATGAGCATATTAAGTTTCAACAATAGAATCACATACACATGATTCAAGAAATTAGACACACATGCACAATTCAAGTATAGTATTTAAATTATTTGATTTATTCTTTTCCTTTTCTAATTTCTCAATTTAAATTACTTTTAAAAGAAAAACTTTCTAACTATAAATATAGTTGGTATTGTGTAATTATTTTACAGATTAACCCAATATTAAGAATAACCCTTTTTCTGACGTGGAAGATCAAATTACACTACAACCAAAGAGCATACTAAGAATTCTCTTAAAATATGATCATTTCTTAATTTAATCGATAAAATTCAAGATTAAACTTAACAATAATTAACATCATAAATCCATAAAATTTAAAGTAATATGACATAATGAAATAACAAGAATTAACCTAAAATAAAAAGGATTGGGGGCCAATCCAACAACAATAACCTATTAAGAAATGAAAATAGAAGCTTAATCCCACTTTCCCTTATCTCAAATAGTGATGAAATGGGTAGTGTTGGTGGAGCTTGAGGATAGAAGAAGAGGCCAAAGTATGAAGCTAAGTAAGCTTAGGTTTAATGATGGATTTATGGTGGAAGAATTTTGCAAGAGTTTAAGCTATTATAGGGGGAGGAAGATCTTAGATCTAAACCAAGACAAAGAGGGAGAATTGTTGTGAAGGAAGTGGTGAAGAGAATGGGAAGGTTGATGGGATATTTATAGTGTAAAAATAATTAAATTTAGAATTAAATTTTTACACTTTTTTACAAAAAAATCAACTTTGGTGGGCTTTTACCATGGCCAAGTCAATTTTGGTGTGCTCCTACCATGTTTGAACGTGGAAATGCAGCCAAGGGGTCAAAAAAATTAATTTTTTATTTTATATAATTATTATATATTAAAAATAATTAAATATTAGTTTATTGTGGGAAAATTGGAGTGGGCTTTTGGTGTGGATTTGGGCCAAACTAGCCATACCACATGGAAGGGTATATTTTTGGGAGTCTCAAAAAATTTTAGAATTTTTTCATTTATATATTAATTATAGTAATTATTGTACAAAAAAAATTAATTAACTAATAAATAAATTTTTGCTAAATAATTATGATTTTCAATTTTTTAATTATTTTCCCTCATAATAGTATTTTTATAATTAAAATATACTTAGTATAAAATTTTCAAAATATTTTGGTCTTTTCACAAAAGTTGTCTTAGAAAATTCCCATAAAATTTTTAAAATTTTTATTGGGTATTCTAAGCATATTTATGACTTAAAAATAAATTTTAAATATTTTTAGCTATTTTATTAATTTATCCCAATATTTGACTTTTTTTGGACAAAATAGTCATTTTACCATCTTTGGGCCTGGTTCGAAATTTTAAAAAAAATCTAAAGTGAGTAGCATTTATCAATATGAATGCAACCACAAAGTCGTATTCTTGAGATTCTAATTCGGTTCTCCAAAATTAATTACAGAATAAAAAAATAGTTTAAAGAATAAAAGCAGGGGTGTTACAAATAATGACCAAATAAAGATAATGAGGAGTGTGCATAAACTGTCTCACTTGCTAGAATATAAACCCAATGTTAGGGCATGTAATGGTTAGATAATTAAGTTTACCCACTAGCTGGCAATAAAGTAAAGGACTAGGCAAAAGATTACCCTTATCACAATGTTTGTTAAAGAATGAATATTTGTTGCCATGTTGCTTGCAATAATTGCATAATTTCTTACTATAATATGACCAAATTATTTGCAAGAAAAACACTAGACCTACCTCAACCTTGAGCATAATAAGCAACTATAATAGCATCGGGAGCATTATTGGCATGTAACATGTTGCCTTGGGTGAGTAAATTTTGCTCCTCTCGAAGGAGTTTACCAATATAAACCTCCAAAGAAGGAACAAGGTTGTGATCCAATTAAGTGTGACAAGTAATTTCAAATTTTGATTAAAGCTTCATAAGAAATTAATCGTGTTTGCTGACTTCATAAATCACTTGAATAGCAGGCAACAACCATTGAATGACATCAACATGTAAAATAGCATAATGCTCAACCCAAAGATTAAGAAAACCAAAGTAATAGTCTTAGATGGATATATTACCTTGTTTGTAACTTGTAACATAGAGTTCTGGCTTAAAGTGTTAAGTCACATTGTTTTGATTATAAATATGCTACAAATAATCTTGCATGTCTTTAGCAGTCAAAAATGAGCACAAATTATATATAAAAAAGATGAACATTGTAATGTTCAAATAGGAGAATCTCAGAGAGGAAAAGGAGAAATAGTGTGTCATGCCTTTGCTAAAGAGAAATTCGGTGTGCAATGGTTGCTTTGAAATCATTGTGCAGTGTGATGTCCATACAAGCCTCAGTTCTAGTTTGTGGATGTGGATAATCTATGTGTTTTGTATCTTTCCCACACTAATCTCCAGGGCATTATTGTCTACCCATATCCCTATATAATCATCATGAGATTTTGGCCCATCCATCTTCTACCACAGTTTAATACCACTATCATATCTTAACTCCTTCAGTATGTTAAGTGCTTCAAAAAAAACTCTACCTATCTATGACAATGTCTTCTTTTACATGAACATAACCTTCTTTGTGCACCAAATGTTCATCCATCACAAAATGACCCCATGGTGAAATTTAATTGTGAAATTCATCCTTGCATACCCACAATATATTATTATAGAATATTTGGTCCCTAAACCACACTTAGAAAAAATAACATTAATAAACTACAAAACACACATGGCCTTAGTCCCACCCATTGAAAAAGGATAACAAAAACATGAAAAAGGGTAAAAGAAACACTTACCTTCACTCCTAAACCATCCCCGTGCATGACAACACTCTCTAATAAGTAGCCACACCTTTGTCAACACCAATCAACGAACCTTTACCCATGTGTATCTTCAGCTTTTGATTCTTTTCATCTCTCATTCTTGTACGCCTTCAACACAAATGGTATAATATAAAAACCTTAATCCTAATTTTAACAATTCTACCACAAGAGAAATTCGTGGTTCTATCCATTTAAAATAACAACTAATTATTTAATTTGTTTCTAAATAAATAAATAGTTAATTACTCTATTTCATGACACAATAAAGTGAAGCACATGGTAAGGAATAAGTGAAGCACTATTAGTTAAGCTTTTTTGTAATAGAGAGTGACAAGAGAGACTAAAATTGGTGACATTTGGAAAAGTTAGGGATGAAAAACAAATAAAAAAATTTGAAGGAACAAAAAAAAGAAGTATATTTATAAAACTAAAAACATATTTAAATCTTTATCAACTAATGATAATTAAAAAATAAAAAATGATATAAATAAAGTTTAAAAGGCACAACACGATGGTCGAAGAAACACTAGTGTGGAGGAGTGTTTGCAAGATGAGTTAGGAGAGAAGTTATTTGTTTGTGTCCTTACCCAACTTGTAATTTTGATAGGTTATATGTTTAAATTCAAACTCTACTCAATTAAAACTTAGAATATGCGTGACAAGACCAAGTCAACTTAATTTGTGAACATAATATATCAATCTTAATATTATATATAATTAAATTTTAGAATTAAAGAAAGAATAAACCACCAATTTAGGCTTGAAGTATTATCCTCTCTCTTGTATAGTTTCTAAAGTAATAAAATTATATAATTAGTTCCTCAAGTATTAGAAATTATAATAAGTAGTTTTTCAAGTATTGAAAAAATCATCAATTGATCATTAAATATTAGTAAAATATATCAACTTAAAGATTACATTGATAGATATTTAATACTTGAGAGAATATTTTTTAATTTTATTACTTTAAAGACTATAATATAGAGGAGAAGATAATATTTCCAAGATTAAATTGATAGTTTATTCATTAAAGAAATATATAACTATAATTAAAATATATTTTACAATATATATTTCATGATAAATAATATCAGAATAATATTTTTGATAATTAAAATATCAACATAATTTAATATCATTTATATAAAATATTACCTATTAAGTAAAAAATTATATCATTAATATATAATTTACAAATTACTTTTTAAAAAGAATATTAGACATCAAAACCTCTCAAAATTAGCTTCGAGACTGAGACCAAGTCATGAACATGAACAGCCCTAGTGTAGAGTAGCAGTTGCAGCATCACCAAAGCTGGTGCCATTCAATCTCCATCGGTGGTGGTGTCTCCTCTTCACCATCACCGTCTTCTTCGGAACACGCCATTTTCATCTGCGGTGATCGCTCTCAGGTTCCTTCTTTCGTTCGTCCGCGTCACATTGTGGAACTGCAATTCCTCTTTGCAATGCCAGCGTTGTCTTTAGTTCCTGCATGTTTAGTCTGTAATCGTAGTTTGGATTGTGGAATTTCGAGTAGCTTTTTAGTCAATGTTACGCGATTTCCTTGGAATTTAGAGAGAGAGAGCTAACTAACTCGTTCTTGCTACTGCTTTACCTGCTTACTGTTCTTTCTGAATTTCCTTTCATGTCAGTGAGAGTATTTTCATGATTATTATTATTTTTTTATTTTGATTAAACTGGACAACAACTGTATTGAGCACTTGCCTGGTTGTCACTAGTGCAATTTTTCATCTGCTGAAGAAAAGGGGTTTGTGAGAAGCTTGTATTCAAAATGGCTAATTCTGAAGGACAGTCGGTTACTGGTAGTAGCAATGTCAGATCAGGGAATATGATTTTTGAGCCTATTTTGGATGATGGAGTGTTCCGTTTTGATTGTTCTGTAAATGATAGAGACGCAGCATATCCCAGTATTTCTTTTGTGAATAGCAGGGATAGAGACACAACTATCTCTACTCACAAGGTTCCTCTGTATACCCCTACTTATGAGTGCCGTCTAAAGCAGCAGGTTGTCAAACTTGAGGTCAGTTACTCTATTAGCTTCTAGCTTAAGAGCTTTTGGTTGTCAACTTGTCATCTTACAGATGTTGACTATCTTTTAGCTAAAGAGGTGTTTATTTATTATCTTTTTTTTTTCCTGGCCTAATTTGCTGCTCATGCCATTTCCCTGGCCTTCAGAGATTGATTGAATTTGTTTATGTACTAGCTGCCTGTAGGTTCCTCCCTTTATGGAACTGGAGAAGTTAGTGGACAGCTTGAGAGGACGGGCCAAAGAGTAAGTCAATCTTATGAAGTTTTACGTTTTAAAAAGATTTACTTATTATATGTATACTCATCAGTTAAATTTCATTTGCAGGTTTTCACATGGAACACAGATGCATGGGGTTATGGACCAGGAACTACATCCTTGTACCAATCACATCCATGGGTGTTAGCTGTTCTTCCAAATGGTGAGGCACTAGGAATCCTTGCCGACACTACAAGGCGCTGTGAGGTGCTGTAACATTTGGCTTTTTGTCATCTATAACCTTGAAGAGATGTTTATGCTGTTATATTAATCTGTTTGATGGTCATTTGTTTTGTTCATAAGTAGATTGATCTAAGGAAAGACTCAACAATACAGTTTGATGCTCCATCCTCATATCCTGTCATTACATTTGGTCCTTTTGCTTCACCCACGGCAGTGGTGATATCTCTATCAAAAGCAATTGGTAATTTTCTATTAATAAAAATTTGATTATAATTAATGTAGCTCCACGGAAATTATGCCTCTTCATTTTTGTTGAGGGATTCAACATAAGGAGATTTTATGCAATTATTTTGTTTGTAAAAATTGATGCCTGTCATCACTTATGGACAGTAGTCCATATCTATAGAAGAACCTAGTACATAGAGTTGACCCTCAAAAAATATGTATTCATATGCAACATATGTTAATGTGTTATGCGTGTGCATAAACAGTTGTTTGTACTTCGTAATATGTATAGTATGCATTTATTTTACCAGGAGATAATGAAATTTATGTCTAAAAATGAAGACATTATCAATAATATTGATAATATTATGCTTATTTATTTATAATCTTCAAATTAAGAAAGCATGCAATGTGAGTTTACATTATCTTCTATGTTAGATCTGCATAACTGTAATTTATGTAGAAGATTCAAGAAGAGGTCCTTTTCAAATTAAAATTTCATGCATGTATTACGATGTGAACATTATTCTGTACAACACTTTCCAGTTTCATCATTTTATTTAAAAATTCTTCCTTACTGATTTTTTTCTTTGTCAGGAACTGTATTTATGCCCCCAAAATGGTCATTAGGCTATCATCAATGCTATTCGAGTTATTTATCTGACCAGAGAGTTCTGGAGGTATTTGGTGTTTTCTCAGCGGTGATGACTCTGGGATTAGTTGCATTCATATATGTAGAAAGTTGGAGCTGGAGACTCTGAATATGACATGTGTTCCAAGTTCCAACTGTCCTTTTAAGTTCTATTTGGTATACCTGTATTTTAATATGTAAGATATCTGGGTTTTTTGGATGATATGATAGCATGCCTATGCTTGGTGTCCACTAAGATAATATTTAAGCAGAAGAATGTGGCAAGATATCAAATTTCTTCATTATTGGGCGTACCTTTCAATAGACATGGGAATCTGAGATGCCTGGGAATCTTAAGCATATAAACACAGTTTAAATAATGCATTTGTAATTGAATATGAAAATCCTTATGCACTGCAAAATTTGGACGTTACACCATCCTGGGAATCTTTAATAACTTTCAGCTCTCATACTAAACATGGGTTTCCAAAATTTTCACGCATACGAGATAGTTGTGTTTATATGTAGACATTCAAAATACCTAGGAATTTAGGAATTCTGCATTGCTATCACTTAGTTTTGTACGTTCTAACTTTATTGGTTGTTAGTTATTCAGAAGCATGTTTTGTCTTGACTTGTTAACAATTAAAATTTGCAGGTTGCGAAAACATTCCGGAAAAAGTGCATACCTTGTGATGTGATATGGATGGATATCGATTACATGGATGGTTTTCGTTGTTTCACCTTTGACAAGGCAGGTTTTTTTTAACCCTGGAAAATGATCAATAATAATAATATCATAGTTTTGATTTTAGATCTTTCTAATCGTGCACATGAATTGATTTAGTGTTTAGTACATGTATCCTGTGTCTAATAAATTGAAGTGATGTATTGCACAGTTTGTATAATAGAAATTCTTTTATTGGCTAACATTAGTTGTCCAACCTGTACTGGTAATTTGGAAAATGCTTAGTTAACTTTTGGGATGGCCATTTTAATGTCTATGACAACAATTTTTTGTTTAGAAAAGTAAGTATTGTGATATCTTTCAGGAGCGTTTTCAAGATCCCACGTCTTTAGTGAAAGATCTCCATTACAGTGGTTTTAAAGCTGTTTGGATGCTTGATCCTGGGATCAAGCAGGAAGAGGGTTATTTTGTATATGATAGTGGTTCTAAAAATGATGTTTGGGTCCAAAAGGCAGATGGAACTCCATATGTTGGTAAGTTTTTTTTTTTTTTTTACATGAATATTTCTATACTTCATTCACGCCTTCTTCTTCTTTCCTTTTTGTGATCCATTATCCGATATATACATTCTCAGGGGAGGTGTGGCCTGGGCCATGTGTCTTCCCTGACTATACACAGTCAAAAGTTCGTGCATGGTGGGCAAATTTAGTAAAAGACTTCATTTCCAAAGGTGTTGATGGTATATGGAATGATATGAACGAACCAGCTATTTTTAAGGTAATTCTAATCTCATTGGTTTGTTTTCTTTGAATATTATGAAACAATATTTGATCCAAATCTTACTATCTGTGGCTCTTGATTTGTTCCATTTCTACCTTCTTTATCCATTTCTTTTTCCAGGTTGTAACAAAAACAATGCCTGAGAGCAATGTTCATAGAGGAGATGGTGAACTTGGAGGTTGTCAGAATCATTCTTTCTATCATAATGTAATATACTTTGCCCTTTATTATGATTTTGGAGTCATGTTATTTTATCATAAGTTTCTTGACAATGCATATGAGTGGGAGGCACTTTGATTATATAATTAGATACTGCCTGCATCTTTATTCTGATGTTGGTGTTTGAATTTAGATTTGTTGAGTGTTTTCATGCCTTACCCTGTAGTTATGAAGTTTTGTCAATTATTGTGACTGTTCACTATAGGTGTATGGTCTACTGATGGCAAGATCAACTTATGAAGGCATGAAACTAGCTAATGAAAAGAAACGTCCTTTTGTTCTTACAAGAGCTGGATTTTCTGGCAGCCAAAGGTATGCTGCAACATGGACTGGAGATAATCTTTCTACCTGGGAACATCTTCATATGAGTATCTCCATGGTACTTCAGCTGGTAAGATTACATTAGTAGCATGGATGCTACTTTCCTTGAGCAACATTGTCATTTGATGTTGTCTTTGTGCCATTGATTAACTTCTGTAGTTTCTTGTGAAGCATTTCTGGATACACAGTATATGCCTAGCTGGATATAAGTTATAACAAATAGTTGTTAGCTTAAGTTTTGGAAACATTAATCACCCAAATGATAAATGGTACTTTTAATTGGTGCTACACGATATTACCCTCATAACAAGATGTCTGACTACAAGTAGCAGTCATGATCATGAAGGATACATTGGAGAATGTCATGGACTATCCTTTTCAATTTTCTTTGAGGTGTAATGTGCTTTATTCTTTATGATGCTCTTGGCATTGGATTTTTGCTAAGTTTCTTTTTGAGAACTGTCTGCAGTGAGAGTGAGATTATTATAATTATTTTTTTTTAATTGTCTTGTCGGTAGCAGGTTTTTTCATAATTTTTGAAAATATGGTTCAGTTCCAGAAGAATTAAGATGTTATCGTCTTACTATAATCTAATATTTACTTCAAAGTTAAACATAAAACCTGAATGAAAGGAAATAATATTCTCTCTGAATATTAACTCTGAATGGATTACAATGCTGTATATACAGTACAATATATTGGTAAAACTAGTATTAGAGATGTAATATAAAACCATTCATGTGTCTTCACCTAGTAGCTTAAGGTTTTGGGAGTATTGGTTCATGACATGGTATTAAAGTCTCTATGACCAAGTGGTACAGAGTTCAACCCTTGTTGCCTCCATTCTTCTAATAAAAAGTAGAATTTTTACAAAGATAAGTAAACTTGTGTGTTGTCCACTTCCAAGTCTAAAAAGGCTCTTGCATGGTGTGTGTGTGTGTTAGAGATATAAATTCATTCATTTGTCTTCACCTAATAGTTTAAGCTCTTGTGATTGTTGGTTCAAGACAATAAATAATCCCTTTGAATATATGTTATATTTTCCTTAATAATTTGCTTTCCTTGTGTTTAGGGACTTAGTGGTCAGCCACTTTCAGGTCCTGATATTGGTGGATTTGCTGGAAATGCAACACCTAGACTTTTTGGAAGGTGGATGGGTGTTGGTTCCTTGTTTCCCTTTTGCCGAGGGCATTCTGAAGCTTGCACCACTGACCATGTACCCTGGTCTTTTGGGGAAGAGGTTAGTTCATCCTTGTCTGTACTCTGTACAAAATCAATATTCTTGTGGTTTCCAATTTGTTATATGTTGCACATTTATCTAAATTCTAAGTCGAAATTTCTTGTTAATATATATCACATGGAGTAAACATAATGTAGGCTGTATATTGAGCTCGATCATTAGCTTGGTATCAAGTTAACAATTTTGAGTTAATGAGCATAATCTCACATATATTTCATTTCGTGATTTAAGTTGTGGTGGTGCATTCTGTGTTTACTTTTGTTGGAAAGCTGCCTTAATTGCAGTCACCTCTAGCCCGCCTTAGTTGTCTTAATTGCAGTCTCTAGGGTGGTGTTTACTCCCACATCGACTAGGTATATGACTTAATTAGAGTTTGTAAAGCTTGGACAATCCTCACCTTACAAGCTAGTTTTGTGGGGTTAAGTTAGGCCATAAGCCCAAATTCTAAGATGTTATCAAAGCCTATCCTAGATCCATCGTTGGGCCAACTGCATTGCCACACTCTAGGCTGATAGCCCTAGGTGTGAGGGAGAGTGTTGGAAAGCCGCCTTAGTTGCGGTCACCCCTAGCCCCCCTTAGTTGCAGCCTTTTTGGGGGTTTCCTTAATTGCAGCCTCAAGGGTGGTGTTTAGTCCCATATTGACTAGAGATATGGCTTAAATAGAGCTTATAAAGCTTGAGTAATCCTCATCTTATAAACCAGTTTTGTGACATTGAGTTAATCTCTAAGCCCAAATTCTAAAAACTTTCAAAATTTTTCTAGGGCTATTTTTTCTCCTTTAATGGAACTTGATATCCATTTGATGTATATATTTTTTAATTCATTTAAGATATCTAGGATGGAGGACATAAAAAAAATGCTGGGCTCATCGTCATGTATTCTATTTAAGAGCATTTACTTATGATTGTATTCTGCTACCAGCCTAATCAGGATTTTATTCTTGTAGTGGTAATGTGTTAATTGTTAGTATTTGCTAGCACCTTCTGACTATATTATGCATGACTAGTATATTTCTTTATTAGAAAAACCTTTAATTCTTATCTATGCAAACCTAGCACTGTCTGATAAAGGCCCAGGACACATTTCTGTGATGAATGAGAAGATGAGACAAGTTACAGCCCTTAAGATTCTCACATAATGAAATGGTGTTCTGTAATTTGTGCATCACTAACTTCAGCTCTAATTTTTAGTGTGAAGAAATTTGCCGATTGGCATTGAAGAGGCGCTACCGCCTGATCCCACTTATCTACACTCTTTTTTATTTTTCTCATACAAGGGGCACACCAGTGGCAACCCCTACTTTCTTTGCTGGTGGGTTCATGTTCTGTTTACTAATCCTAGTGTCTTTGGTTTCATTATGATATTTGAGCTTTCTTCATATACTTAATGATATATATATATATATATATCTATTTTGCTTTTGCAGATCCAAAAAATCCTAGCTTGAGGAAACTTGAAAATTCGTTTTTGCTTGGCCCAGTCTTAGTGTATGCAAGGTTCTTCTACTTCTCTTTACTTGTCTATCATCAATCTAGATAACACTGTTATATTTTCTAGAGATGCCTTTGCAGGAAATAGGCTGGTTTTCCTGATGCTTCTATGATGTTGGCTGCAAATTTGATATAGCTTTTAGTCATTGAGAGAGGGTAAATGATAAAAAAGGTTTACATTTTTCTTTTCCAATTTGTAAAACAATTAGGAGAAATGATACTTGTAGAACAAATTGTACAACCAAGAGAGAAAGAGAGAAAGAGAGAGAAATTTGAAAAGTAATAAATGATGTGATGGAGAGAGATAGATACAAAATGATGTTGAATAAGTTGTTGTAAGATATGTTATATGTGTATAACATCTCAACAATTAAATCTGATCATGGTAAATCCCCAGTTATGTTCATCCTTCATTTTTTTAAGAATCAGAAAACATTAAATTCATTAGCAATATGGATATAGGAATGGTACTATTTAGCACAAGAGAAGCAAAAATAAATGATTGTAATCTAAAGCCCAGCTTATCTATCTTTGTTGAGACTTGATATATGCTGTCTATGGATATTAACTACTGGTTCCTGCTCCTTTTGTGTTTGTGTGTGCATTTCTTTGAATTGAAGTTGATTCCTCATTCAACTTATACCTGACCTTGTCCATTTTGCATTATAGATGCTTAGATGTAAATATTAAAAATGTGTAATGTTTTCTCTTGATCATTAACAATCCATATTTATAAGTATTTGTGGTCTTAGGATCTCTGGTGTTTTTTTTGCGTCGCAAACTCTCATGTTTAATTATTCTTGAAGTTTGATAGAAAGCTGTATAACACGCATTGCTGTACAATTTGTGCTGATTTACATGTTATTTGTATCTTGATCAGCACCTTACGTGGACAGGGGTCGGATAAGTTGGAGATTACTTTGCCTGAGGGGATATGGTTGAATTTTGATTTCAACGATGCACATCCGGTACTTTTTTTCCTACTCTTTTGGTTTACATATTGTTTTAGAAATATTGTAATTTTTTTCTGTCACCAAAGTAATTAATTTTATTTCATTTATTTTTTGTTCTGTCTGGGGCATGTCAGGATTTGCCAGCTTTATACTTAAAAGGTGGCTCAATTATTCCTGTGGGCCTCCCTCTTCAGCATGTTGGAGAAGCTAATCCATCAGATGACTTGACTCTTCTTGTGGCTTTAGATGAATACGGTAAGTCAATGCATTCAATTTTCCCTTGACATGCTCGTACTACTATCTTGATAAGGTCTGTACTCTTCAGATTAGCATCTTGCTCTTAAAGGCTGTATGAATAAGATTTAGGGGGTGTTAGATGAAATTATGGGGAGCTTATTTGAGCTTATGGAAATAGCCTATGACTTCTATAAGTTCTTCTTAGCTTATTATTCCAATAAGCTTCTTGGTGTAATTTTTCAAAATAAGCTCTTTTTAACATTTTAAAATAAATTTTATGGTCAAATTTATGACATAAGCCCTCACATGATAAGAACTTGTTGAACAAGTGTTTAATTTAAGTTGTTTACCCAAACACACCCTTAATCATTGACAGGGAAAGCTGAAGGTGTTCTATTTGAGGATGATGGTGATGGATATGAATTCACAAAAGGCAATTATTTATTAACTCATTATGTGGCTGAACTTAAATCATCAGTTGTTACTGTGAGTGTACACAAAACTGAAGGATCATGGGAAAGACCTAACCGCCGCCTTCATATTCAATTATTGCTGGGTGGGGGTGCAATGGTATGTGCTTTTTCTGCGAGATGAAACTATGAAGAATTTGAAACTTGTGTACAGAAAGAAACTGTGAAAAATTGTGCTTGATTCTATCTTTTACTGGGTACTTGATCTTAATATTTATATGGTTATGTTTTATAAACAGCTTGATACATGGGGAAATGATGGAGAAGTTCTGCAACTAGTTTTGCCTTCGGATGAGGAGGTGTTGAAGCTAGTAACTACTAGTGAGAAGCAATACAAGGACCGTTTGGGTATGTCCTTGTTCAAATGTTTACTTGTTTGGTTTATGCATATTAATTAATGCAATATTTGTGCTTGCGTTGTACCAATTCTTATTTTCTTGGTCATCATTTTCTCTGCTGATGCTACATTTTATTTTGTAGTATAGTGTTTTGTAGTTTTGTTTATATCTTGCAGACAATCCTGCTTTTAAGATATATAATGTCATTTTTTGAAGCTATTTCTTGGTTTGGATATTTCCTTGCTATTTCTATGCTGTTGTTTCCATGTCTTTATTATCTGCCATAAGGGTTCTTTTCCCTCTGTTGAGAATTGAGTTTTTTGCATGGGTTTTAGTTCTCCCTGCCCTGTCCATGAGCAGAGTGGAGGCCAACCTCTGGTTTTATTCTGCAAATTATGTTGTATTTTACATCTGAACTATATCTAATGTGCATTCAAGGATCCAAAAAAGACCAATTCTATATAAAGCTGTGCTACATTTTGCTGATTTTTATTTTTGGCAGAAAATGCAATTCCAATTCCTGATGTCGAAGAGGTTTCTGGACCCAAGGGAACAGAGCCTTTAAGAACTCCCATTGAGCATCAAAGTGGTAAGTGGGATCTTAAGTTGTTCCTCAGATTGTGGGTAGAATCATCTTCATGACACACATTCGTATGTTGATCATCATTAGCAAATTATTTAATTTGTTTTTTAAATAATTGGAAATGTTGATACTCTACCAAAAGCAATTGGTAATTTTCTAATAAAAACAATTCAATTATAATTAATGTAGCTCCATGGCAATTATGCCTCTTTATTTTTGTTGAGGGACTCAACATAAGAAGATTTATGCAATTATTTTGTTTGGAAAAACTGAATTCTGTCACCCACACAAAATATGGTTTTGGGATTTTAATTTTAAAAGACATACGGATTTAATTTTTTTTTATTTGTGGCTAGACATAGAAGACCATGTTAGTAATACGCCAGAGAGGTGACGCTAGAGGAGGTGAATATGCCAACTGATGGGGCAGCAAATAAGATTGTTGATTGTAGTGATGCATTCAACACTACAGAGGTAATTAAATGGTAAATTAATCTTGTTATGTTATCAACATGTGACCATAAAATCTCAATTTTTATTTATATTTTTAGGTTTTTCCTTCTCGAGATACTATGTTGAATTGGGCTCGAGAAGTTGCACAAGAGAATGGATTTGTCCTTGTTATCTTGAGGTCAGAAACATGTACAGGAAGTAATAAAAGGAATAATAGAGGGAAGACATATGTAATTTTGGGTTGCGAAAGGAGTGGAAAATATAGACCATACAAGAATGTATTAAGCAAGGTGACTGGTAGCAAAAAATGTGAGTGTCCCTTCAAGCTAAGGGGAAAAGCTTTGAAAAAGGATGAAGGATGGATTGTTAAGGTAATGTGTGGTGGTCACAACCATGACTTAGCAAAAACATTGGTGGGTCATTCATATGCTGGCCGATTGAGTGCCGAAGAGAAGTCTTTGGTCAATGATATGACAAAGAACATGGTGGAGCCAAGAAACATATTACTAACATTGAAAAATCACAATGTGCGTAATGTCACTACTATTAGGCAGATTTACAATGCTCGACAAGCATATCGATCCTCTCAAAAAGGTCCTAGCACAGAAATGCAACACCTTCTAAAGTTATTGGAACATGATCAATATGTGTACTGGCATAGAAAGGTGGATGGTTCTGATGTTATCAGAGATATATTTTGGATACATCCAGATGCCATTAAACTTCTAGGTGCTTTCCACATTGTCTTGCTCCTTGATAGTACTTATAAAATCAATAGGTGTCGATTGCCACTACTTGAGATTGTTGGTGTTACTTCAACAGAGTTAACATTCTCCGTGGCATTTGCTTATATGGAGTCTGAGCAAGTTGATAACTTCACTTGGGCACTACAAAAGTTAAGAGAACTGATTATCAAAGATAATGAGATACCTCCAGTGATTGTAACCGTTAGAGACATTGCTTTGATGAATGCAGTGCAGGTGGTCTTTCCGAGCTCTTCTAATTTGTTATGTCGTATTCATGTAAGCAAGAATGTGAAGGCTAAATGCAAGTTGATAGTTCATCCAAAGCATAAATGTGACCTAGTGTTGGATGCATGGGACAATGTTATGAATTCTCCTAATGAGGGTGAGTATATGCAACGTTTGACATTATTCGAGAAAGCTTGCTCAGGTTTTCCTATTTTTAGTGATTATGTGAAAAATACGTGGCTGATTCCTCACAAGGAAAAATTTATCACAACATGGATAGATCAGGTGATGCATTTGGGTAACACAACAATCGATAGGTATGCTCAAAGTTATTTATTAATAATTTATCACGAAAAATATATTATAATTATGTTAATTATTATAATTATAATTATAATTATAATGCTAAATATTAATTAAATTATTATTATTATGCTAATTATTATTATGTCAAGATTATTATGATAATTATTATTATTACAATTATGTGCTATTATGCTACTTATTATGTTAATTATTATTATTATGCTACTTATTATGTTAATTTTTATTATAAATATAATTATAAATATTATGTATTACTTAACAGAGTTGAGACAGCACATTGGAGGCTGGAGAACTTGCTTCAAGATAGTGGGGGTGATATGTGTAATTGTTGGGATGCTATGAACAACATGATTAAATTGCAACACACAGAGATTAAGATGTCATTTGAGAAAAGCATAAACATAGTGGAGCATAATACTCCATTCTACATCAAATTGCGGGGATTTGTGTCAAGGAGTGCATTGAATCATATAGCTGACCAGTATGATCAAGTTAAGACTGTTGGTATAGATAGTTCTATATGTGGATGTACAATTAGAACTACACATGGTCTACCTTGTGCATGTGAACTTGCTAGGTACAGTACGATGTGTCATCCAGTTCCCTTGCAGGCAATTCATGTTCATTGGAGGAGGTTAAACTTTTGTGACCAAGAAATAAACAATGAAGGGTCTGAGTTATCGTTGCAATGTGAAATGGATGCTTTGCACAAGCTATTTCAGGAGCTTGATCATGCTGGGAAAATTACTTTGAAGGCCAAATTGCGTGAACTAGCATTTCCTGATATAACTTTAATGTGTTCACCTCCTGAAAAGGTAAGAACAAATGATGCTCCAAAGAATCTAGGGTCAAAGAGAGATAAATCAATTGAACGCGATCCTTTATATTGGGAGCATGTTGATGCACCGCATTCTGCCCATGATAGCACTTCAGCTCACCCTTCATCTCAACAATCAGTCCACGAGTCTAAACGCATGAGAGTTCTACCAATGATGGACCAAATTCCAGTTGAGATTCATCCATTTATTGAAGACATTGTAGATGTGAAAGCAGATGAGAATTGTAGTTAATTGCCTCAAGATATAATGTGGTGCTAGTTTCTTTATCCTTACATGGAAGCATGACTTTTTTTCCTTCTTAGAGGTCAACCACTGTAGGTAAAGCATGACTTATTACCATTAGGTTTGTGCATAATTGTCACTTTGTACAAGTATGCTATGATGTATTTTATTTTAAATTAGATCTTTAATTTAATTTATAGTGTGTTTAGATGAGGA
The DNA here is from genome assembly GCA_004329165.1 of Spatholobus suberectus. Lineage (NCBI taxonomy): Eukaryota > Viridiplantae > Streptophyta > Magnoliopsida > Fabales > Fabaceae > Spatholobus > Spatholobus suberectus. Next base: position 75,449,153 of record CM014730.1, on the reverse strand, counting down.
ATTTTTAAGAGAGTAATTCATCTTTTTAGTGCTTTTAGAATGTTATGTAATATAATACTTTGTTTGGGTAGGTTATTTAAAAGGAATTTAAAATTCTAGTAATTTTGTCAATATTTTGATTAAATTAAACCATAGAAATTCTAATTCTGCTAAAAAATTAAGAAATTGAAAATTTGACTCTCACTCCCGTACTCTTCCCTTTCTTTGGCTTGCGTACACTCCATTCACACTCTTGCTCTGCTTGCTTGCTCTCTCTCTGTTCAGAGCGCTATCTCTCTCTCTCAGTGGTTCATACCAGGTTCGTCTCTCTTGCTTTCTTATCTCTGTAATCTAGGGTTTGTTGCTTTAATTTGTGTTTTGTTTTTGATTTTGTTGACTTGTGTTTCGATTTTGATTTCATTGATTTGCATTTCTCTTTGCCTTGCCTGATATCTATATTTTTTGATTCAATTTGATGCTTCAATTTCTCTTTTGCATGATATCTATATGTCTATCTATCTATCTATTTGAGAGTTCCTATATGTTTTGCCTATATGAACACATACCTATATATTTTACCTGAACAAGCACATCTATTTCTATATGGATTACATTTATACGTTTTTGAATTTGGTTGCAACATTTAGTTAGAGAGTTTACATGGTTGCACATGTATTATGGGTACAATGTTGCTTAATAGAATCAAATAGAGAAGCACTTGTATTGTTTCTTTAGAGCTAGCTCTTTACTTGTATGATCCTTCACTTAGTAGTACATTCTGTGTATGGGTCTGTTAGGTTCTAATGCTTGCTCTTATAGGATTATGTGTTGGCTGCTTTATGCTCAGATATGGTATTGTACTGCTTTCATTGGTGCTACTAATTGCACCATAATAAGAAGAGCAAAAGGAAGTGCCTTCCTTGTGAGGCTCATTCTGATTTTGACACAAATGATGGTGAAGCAGCATGGTATGGAACCTGGAGAATTGCATTTGATATTATTTTGACACAAATGGTGGTTAAGCAGGTGTATAAATGTGCAGTTTTGACCCTGGCTAAGGAAAAACTGATAAAGAAGGGTTTGGTTTTGATTGATTGATCCAGGGTTTACTACTTTACTTTTAGGTGTGTGTTTTGCATTCGATTCCGACAGTTTTTATGGATGCTAACTTGAGATGGTTGAGAAAGGGAGTGGGATGAAGGGGATTTCCTCTAGGGACATTGATAGCAAAGCTAGTGGTGGTAACATAATTTATTTCATCCTATACAAGAATTATTGATAGAAAGTTGATGCATAGGAGTAATTATGGTTTAGTGGAAGTGGATACTTGGAAGGTATGCGTCAAATACTCAAAACATTGACAAGAAGTTACATTTGATAGATGATACACCTTCAGAATCACAGAGGAGGAATTGAGGGGCAATAGAATGATAAACTCTTTAATTATATTCATGGCACTTTGCATCCTCAATAGATGTTGTGAGTGAACATTTTTATACATTTAGGACAACTCTGAAAATGGATAAAATGGATTGGAACTGTGAGCAGTGGAGAGATGCAGATATCCTGGTTCTTAACACAGGGCACTGGTGGAATTATGAGAAAACAATAAGAGGGTATTTCAATCGTCCCCATATTTTTATTGCTTAAACATTTCCTGTTACTAGGTTAGCTTGAAACTGTGAAAACAAGAATATAAAAAAAGTTCAAACAAGATGATGTTTAAAATTGAGTTGCATCAAGTGTCAGCTTTTCCCAGTGGTAATTCTGATCTATTGATCTCTCAGTGGTAATTAGACAGCTGTAGAATGGTGACAAAGGGAATTTCTTTAAATTGGGATGATGATTAATTGATTTGGGAAAATGGTAGTTTAAAACTGATGGTATACGAGGGTTTTTTCCGATTTTGTTTTTTGCTCTTTCCCTTTTTTTCCTGTCCTTCCTCTCTTCAAGCTATTATGTTTATTATTTTCCATTTTTGCTATTGTTTTTCAAGATTTAAGCTTACCCTTCCCCGTTGTGCTGAATTAAAAGTTCTGTTGATTGGATTGTGATCCCCAAGACATCTGATTTTCTGCTGATGTTGTTGTAAGATATATTTTATCAGATTAGCTGTGGCATTAAAACCAATAAGATTAACTGTGTGCTTTCATAACTCCTTGAATTTCAATGATACCAAACTATAGTAGTGGTTGAATCACTCTTAAACTGTATGTCATTTATGTATAATTTTTGGGTTGGAAAAAGGATTGAAAATTTTCTGTTGTGCCAAAAAGGATTGTACTTAGGTGAAGTACTTGTACAGTACAACTAGTGCAAGCCTAGCCTAGCCTAATAACACTTAATTACACACTAACACAGTATTGTGTTCTATCAGTGAGAAAATAAGTTATGCAAACGTCCTTTTTCAGCTTATTGATATTTTAATATTATAAATGGAATAATAGTAACTGCTATGCTATCATCCTTAGGCTTAGACCTTGGGTCATTCTCCAGGATGGAAGATTGGTTTTGGCAAAATGGGTAGCTTCAATTGTTGCCTCTGCTACACATGGAAATTCTAGGGGTACTTGTGGTTTTTCCCATAGGCATAGCAAGGAAAATATAGAATCCTTTTTCGTCTGAAAATGCTGTCTAGTGCCTAACCAAGGACAAGTTTCAACCTCATTCGTTCCCCTCAGCAATCATGAAAATTTAAAAATCTAAACTAATGACACAAGGAGGCCAACAGAAGCAAACAGTTTAAGGCATTGTACTAAGGCATTCACGTATAGCTGTAACAAGCACACTGTTTAAGATATGTTCATGCCAAAATAGGAACAGGGTGGTATGTAGGAACAAACAAGAGCAAAAGAGGGTGTTTGGCTTCTTCCTTTCTAGTTCTAATGGGGGCGAGAGAGAGACAGAGACAGAGAAATGGAGGATAATGTTGTTTCTACACACAAGAAGGATTGAGGGAGGATCGCCTTCTTTTCAAAGGTGAGTTCAATGGGAATAAAGCTAGTTTTTTGGTGAGTTTACAGTTCAAGTGAGTTTAGAATTTTTTAACTCTTTGGTGACTCCACTCAGATTAGTTTGATTTGAGCGAATACATGTGAGAATAGAGAATCAAATTGATCAAAACTGAAACTCACTACACAAATTCTTAGTGGAAAAAGGAAAGGTAAAGTAGGACCAATTAAAAAAGCATCATTATAATATCTCTTTATATGATTTAACAGGATATTTGGTTGCAAATTTCGTAAGTTCTAAAACCGTTCATTTGATTAACTTTATAAAATAATCCTGTCTTCATAGCTGATTCAGGATTGTTTATGCAATCCAATTGGGGTGAAATGGTTTGAGAGTTCCCAGTTTCTAGTTTCCCCCTTTTGTGTGTTTAGGAACAGACTGTTTTATATTTATTCACTGCTAGTCTTTTCATTGGCTGATCCTTTTTAATTATTTATGTTGCTCGTTGCGAACAGATAGTGATAGAGTTATATTGTCCCATGAAATGCTGAAGTACTACGTTATTTGTGTTTGTTATTTGTTAATACACACACATAAATGTTGTCATAAACTGCCATCTACAATAAGTTTATGCTTGTGTTGTTTGTTTCTTCAGGGGGTTTTGTTTTGTTATAGTTGATTAATGTAGATGTTGTTGACTGGGGTTTGTATTGTGAAGCACGATGTTCAAGTATTTGTTATTGGGTGCCTGGTGAAGGATTGTAAAAAAACACATATTGAATAGGAAAATAATGAATTGTGCACAAGGGATATCATTTACGTTAAAAAAAAAAACACATTATTGAGCTTTCTTTCATAAGTACAGCCACATCTTTTGGCAAATCATTTATGAAAAAAAAAGCTATTATGTTCCACTAATAATATTGTTGTGTTTTTATGTTATTGATTAATTATGTCTCACATGGTTGGAGCTTTTATGACTAGAGCCATTTTATGGAATGGAGTAAATGATATTATACATTTATGTAAAAGTTATCAATATTGATATAAAAGTTATTAATATTTGTATTTTTATAATCATACATTAGGTGAAAAGAACTATTTGTAAAAAATGGTATAATTAGTGATTTAATGATTTTGCATAAATTGTCTAATATTAGAATTGTTTTTCAATTATTAAATATTTAAAAATGGACTAATGTTTATTTTTGGTAATTTAATATTGAAATTTTAATATTTTTAAATACGTATTTAAAAATATAATTTTGCATACGGTGAAAGTTGAATTGTCTTGTTCAAACTAAAAATTTGAAATTTAAGAATTTTGAATTGCATTATCTAAAAACAAAAAATTTAGAAAGTGAAGGAAGTTTAATTGAAAGTAATTCAAATTTTAGGTATCTTAAATTTGTGGAAATCTTAAATTTTTTTATCCAAATACAATCTTAAGTTATTGACTTTGTTTAATTTTGACGAATTTACATATTGTTTTGAAGGTTGAGTCTGCGTTACTCCCATTGCTTTGCAATGGTTGATATTATGCAAATTTGAATCTTGTTCTTCAAAAATTTCATATTTTAGTCATGTGGAGCGTATTTGTAGGAATATCAAATGAGTTAACCCTACCTAATGTAAAATTAACTAGCTAAAAAAGGGTTTGGTTGGGTTGGGTTGAACTCGTTGAGATTGGGTTGAAAACCTAACTCGTGGTGGGTTGAGTTAGGTTGGGTTGACTTACCAAAATTTTTTAAAATAAAAAAAAGGTTGTAAAAAATAAATGACTTATAAGTTGATCCATTGAATAAATAAAATAAATAAATAAATAAATAAAACTAATTTAAATATAATGTTACAATTACAAGAATATTATCTTATTAAATTAACTTAACACATTCTTTTTAAAAATTATCATCACAAGTTAAATATAGAGTAAAACAACAAAATAACATAAAATTTATAATATTTCACAAAACATTTAAGTCCAATAAAACAATAATTAACTAAATAATCTTTAAAAATATTTAACAAAAAAAAAAATATTGACTCGGTGAGTCAACCTAACTTAACCTAACATGTCCCTTGACCTGTTGGGTAGGCAGGTTATGCAGGTTGAAAGATTGAATTACCCAACTAAGCCCTAGCCCAACTCGTTTTGGTGGATTAAGTGAGTTGACCCATTGAGTTCAACTCACTTTGACATTCCTAATTTTGAGTCATTATTTAGAACTTGATTGCATAGACATTATTGAGAATTGATTTTATGGTAATAAGTAAACATTGAAATATATAGTGAAAAAATCTATCTTGTTAATCTGCTAAACCCTTACTCTTTTACTTTAGAGTAATATACATTGTTTGATTTTTTTTATTTTAAATTAATGTTTATATTTTAATTATTTTTGTTATTATTTTAATTAATAATAATAATTATTATTATTATAGTGTTTACTTTCATGACAAGGCTTTGCATTTTTTTTTAATTATTTTAGTTCTTGCTTTAGTTAATGAGTTTTTATTCCTTGCAATTATTAGATCTTGATAGATTTTTATTATATAATGAATTGAGATATATTTTGATAAGTTTCATAAATAAATAATTTTATTTTTCAACATATTTTTGTGTTTTTTTTTTTGTATAAAGCCACAAGTATGTTTCATTATGGACAGTAAAACTCTTATTCTGAGTATCTAAGCAGTTGCATAATTAAAACTCAAACTCGAAACTATTAATTAAGTTGAAATAACTCTGTGCCAATTGATCTACGCAGTCAATGGTATATTCTTTACATTTTAGATTGTTATCCATGCCTCTCTCTCTCTCTCTCTCTCTCTATATATATATATATATATATACATATGTATATGTATATGTATAAATATGTGTATATATACATATATGTACATATATATGTATATATGTATATATAAATACATATGTATATGTACATATATATATATATATATATATATGTATATATAAATATGTGTATATATACATGTATACATATATATAAATATGTGTATATATACATGTATACATATATATGTATATGTATATATATAGGGGAACTTACATCAACTATTACACTATTTAATAACTTGATATAGAATGTGATTTTTATCGATCAAACCGTTGAATTATAATTTCATATTACCAAGATTGTTTGTGTTAAATTTTGTCAAAATTGAATAACAATAAGAAGATAATCAAATGACTCATGTTTTACTATATTTTGAAAAGTATATATTACGTCCATTTTGATTTATATGAATGATGTATCAAATAATTTTGGATTAATATAAAATTTTGTATATATGATCTATGTTAAAGGAACTTTCAATCCAATGGTGGGTTTTGGGATAAAATTTTCCAATTAAAAGTTATTGAATGGTGTAATAGTTGGTGTAAGTTACACTGGTGTTATTCGATCCCTCTTCATATATATATACACTTGATTTTTAGTTGGAGTACGTTAGCAAGTTATAACTACAATGTATCATTAAATACACCACGGTGTAAATTGCTAACGTACTTCAACTAAAAAATAAACATTTGCTAATGTACACACACTTATTTTTTAGTTAAAGTACATTAGCAAGCTATAACTACAATGTATCTTAAAATGCACCTAGGTGTAGCTTACTAACATATTCTAACTGAAAAATAAGTGTGTGTACGTTAGCAAATTCTTATATAAATATGTGTGTGTGTAGAGCAACTTTTGTGAGAACATTTACTTATATGAGAATACGAGAACAACTAATAGCAACTGTTAGATCAAGATTAAAAAAAAAAAGGACTGCCAGGATTAAAACCCATTTATAAACAACCTTAAACTCGTTTATAACCACAACCACCATCGTTGTTGCCACCATTACCACCGTCGTCACCACCTCCACTATTGTTTAAATGAAATCACCACTATCATTGTTGTTTTCGTCCCCATCACCACCACTGATGATGGCGGTTGTGGTGATGATGATGATGATGATAGTGGCGATCTCACTTAAAATCACAACCATCTCCATCGCCACTGTTGCTACTATCACCGGCTGCCGTTGTTGCCCCTTGTTTTCATGCTCTCACATAATATATATATATATATATTTCTCAATTTTAGGTATAATATTTAAATAATTGTTTGCGTTGAAGTCACATTACTCTTAACAAGTTAGTGGCTGTTGTTTTATAAGTGAAACCAAATCAATTTTATATGTACGTTTTAATATAGTTGAAACTTGTTTAATAGTTCAAACTTACTTCTACTAAAATTTAAAACCGAACGATATATAACATGTGAATGTCATGGGATTAAACAATTTTGATATAGGAAAGTTGTCACAATGATGGAAAAATAAAAATAACTTTAAGAAATTAGTTAACTAAGAAAGGTTATGTACTGATAGTGTAAAGCAATTTTATATTGTAATCTAATCATAAATCACCATATATGGTAAGTTTGTTGATTTTATAATAACTACCTTAAAAGTTGTGATGCTCGTTCACATTTGACTTAACTCAACTTTATTTAATTGCTTTTTAAGTTGACAAAATTACGAAAAAAAATTTCGCATTTTATTTTACGTGTGATCGCCTTTCAAACTTTTTAAAGTAGATAAAATATAAGTAAAACAGAATTTGGGAATAAGAGTAAAAGATAAATAAAATAAAGCATATCACATAGTCATAATCAAAACTAAATACATATAGGTTTTTGAAGTACATATGAAGCTAAATACATTTGAAATTGAAATACAACTAGAATCATAAAATACAGAGAAATAAAAAAAAAGTCAAGGGACACTAGCCATCCCCAACTATATACAAAATAAAAATAAAAATTCTAATTAGAGTAGTATCTATAAATCTACTCCCAATCCCTGTAAAAAAATACAACCCTCGTATCAACATAATCATCATGCATGTTGGGCAGGATGGAAAACGTTGCCATCTTCAAGTACCAATCACGAACAATCATGCATAAAAATAAAATAAAAGAGTGAGGCGATTTTGTTCTTAAAATCACTTTTACATAGATGGTAGAGTATCCTACTGTCACCCATAGATAAAACACAACTAACAATAAAGAAAAGGGAGCCTAAGATTTATCTAAGTTATAGTAATTATCCTTGACATTGTATGGATCAATACTTCCTACAAAACTGGAAAGTGGTTGGGAAAACATATACCTCTCTCAAAAATTTTCACATAGTACAACCCTTGTCTTCATTGAGGGACAGAGTAACAGCTCAAGACATTCACAGTTCATCCACAGGTATACTCCTCGCACCAACCCTAGAATGTTAAGCAATTGTTGGGGTCATCAAGCTTGGTCAAGCAAATATTCCTTCTCAAGAGCGCTACCTTGGTCATTGAGACTTTACCACTCAACACCTTACCTCTAAGACTTCCGCAAGTGGGTCCCTAAGGGCATTACCTTAATTATGCCTTAGATTGTTAGGACATGGGAACTTTAAATATAAAACATCAGAGATATAAGCAGAAACTTAAATATAATTCTAATACAAAACTTATTACAAACTCTTGACACAAGATGTCGTACATCACATAAAAGAAGGATACAAGACACTAAAAAACTCCCACACATTAGGAGGTACAGAACTCAAACATCTTCTCCCCTCTCTACAAGCGACTCCAAGCTCCTCCATGAGGATATCCATTTGCTGAACCTGAAAAAGATATAAACTAAAGAAAGTGAGACAAAACGTCTTAGTGAGTACTATGGGGAAAACTCTAGGGGTAGGCTGCCTATTTTATTCTATAATCCTCCCTCAACTTGTATAGTTTTACCTTTCACTACACTCCTAAATTCTTACGTCTTTAATTCTTAACCTTATAAACTATGCCTAACTTAGGGCTTGCTAATTTTTAATGGGCCTAAGCCTCGGGTCTTTTGACCTATACTGATCGTTCATATTTAACAACTCTTTTCCTAACACTTAGTTGGGGCTTCAGTTTCTCTATTACTTTATCTAGACAATTTACTTCCTATGACACTAAGTGATGATTGGCCTTTTCTTTCCTTACCTTTCTCTTTTCTTGCCCTTTCGGGACTTATACATAAACTTTCTTTGAGGCAAACCTCTTGCATACTAATTGGGTAACAACTTTTATGAACTACATCCTTATAAGCACATAGGTTCCCTTGATTCGGCTTAGCTTTATCTACCTATAACTAGGTATACATATCTGCATACACATGATAGAGTCACTAGACATGCCTCACATGGACATTTACATCAAACATCTTATAGTTTCCTCTTGATCTCATACTTATATCCCACTTTGACCTGAGTAGCTTATGGTCTCGTACTTATATTCTACTCTGACCTGAGCAGTCTATGGTCTCGTACTTATATTCTGCTTTGACCCGAGCGATCTATGGTCTTGTACTTATATTCCGCTCCGACCTGAGTGGTCCCTGCTCTCGTACTTATATCCTGCTCCGACCCAGGCAGTTGGACTCCCTTCGTTATCAATGGGTTTTCTGAGCTTTTCTTCTAAATGTTTCCTTATGTGGTGTTCTTCTTTATACCCGCACAACACATAATACAACACAATGCACAATCACAAGGATAATACTATAACTACACAATCAACCATACAAATATAGCAATACATCAAACAATGTCACACAAACAAGGAAAACAAATAACGAAAGCATTAGAGATTTAGACAAAATAACTTCTTCCTTGGAGCTGGAATAACTATATGCTGTCTAGAAGGTCTTGCTTAGCAAGAGCCTTAGTCGCTCAGCGCCACTCCACTTTTCTTACTAGATTAGCTCTCTGGAAACACTTTCGCTCAGCGAGCCTAAAGTCTTGCTCAGCAAATCCTCATATTGCCCTCTAGAAACCCACTCTCGCTCAGCGAGGACTTTCCTTGCTAAGTGAAAGGCCACTAGATTACAAACCCAGAAACTTATTCTTCTCACTTAGTGAGTCTCCCACTCACTGAGCCAACACTCATTCTGAACCTAGAAATTCATACTTCGCTGAGCGAGACTAGTGCTCGTTTAGTGAGATCTAGGATTCTGCAATTTGCGGTCTTTTGCGAATCTGCATTCCCAAGGTCACACTTGGCACCCAAACAGTCTAAAGCATACCGAATCATTCTTAAAACCTTACATCATCTTTCTAATTGAATAAACTACTCACTAAACCTTTCAATCGTATAAATATCTCAAAAACCTACAAATCTCCTTCCCAGGGTTCAAGAAGGAAAAGGAAGGAAAACCTATAATCAAAGGGTTGGGAAAGACATAGGGGGACGCACTCACCTCTGGGAATTGTCTAGATTTGAGCTTTAAGGCCAGTTCTCTTATCTCTGGTCTTTTCCTCCTCTTCCTCTTCTCCTCATTCTCTCTTCCTTTCTGCTTTCTTTTCCTCTCTTTTCTTTTCTCTCATACCTCTCCCTTTCTTATATAGCCTACGTTCGTGTGTGGGGTATGGTGGACCTCCAGCCCATCTTGGGCCTAAGAGTCCCGTTTGGGGGTCCTATTATCTTATTCCTATAATATTCTAATATAATGGTAACTATTATTTAATACTTAGGAATTCTAGACTATAATTATATTCTTATTTCTATTACCCAAAATTGGGATGTTATGTAACACCCTCACTTTTACTTAATTAATTGTTTTATTTATTTATTTATTTATTCTATATTTAATTCTAAAAAATCGGGAAGGAATCTAAAAATTATGATCCCCATGGTTAAACTCAGAATACCGAAAACTATCTAATCGTGATTTTCAATAATTTTTCTGAGTCAAAGCTTGGAGAAATTAGAAAATGACGATTTTGTCCTTATTTGTCAATATTAAGGGCTGACATGAGAAAAAAATTCAATTGATATTAAATGTCAATTTGAGTTTAAAATCATGTCATATGTATTAAAATATAATTATGAAAATTTTCTTGGAATTTTCTGAAATTCCTGTACAAAATAACCAAAATACCTCTAGTTGTCAAATAACCAACTCAATATTGGTTTGACATCCAAAAATGGTGAAAATAATATTTTTAGTATATTTCTAGGTAAAGTATGTAATTTTAGAATTTTCATAAAAATTTGAGCATTTATTGAATTAAAATGAATTTAATATGAATTTTCTAAGCTTAAAATATATAATATATATATTTATAATTCGAAAAAAATAATCAAAAATTAAAAATTATTTTTAGAAATTATTTTTGATGAAAAATAATACATTTGTTCAGATTTATATTTACATTAATTATTTTGATATTAAAAGTTATTTTTTGCGAATTTAGGCAATTTTATCGGTACCGACTAATCCAATAACAGGTAAAATTTGCACTAGCAAACTTTGGGAACAGCTGGTGAACACGTCCAGCTCTAGAAAAGGGGTTATTCATCCCTATATGAATATGTGTCCCTAATTAAAAAAATAAAAATTGAAATTTTGACATCATGGATGACATACTCCCATGGACACCTAAGACCATTTTTTTCCTATAAATAGCCATTGCATGGGGCTTCCATCTTCATTCCCTTCCTCTCCCAAAGCTGAATGATAGCCTCCATAATCACCATCTTCCATATAAATTTTTTTCTTTTCACCAAAATTTTGCTAGTTTTCATTAACTAGTAAAAATTCTCTTTTTAGAAACTCTGCACCAACAACTTCACCAACATTTTGAGGTAATGGGGGGAGGGAGGTTGGTTCTAATTTTCAATTACTTTGCATGTTGGTAGGAAAGGTTTTCCCTAAACCTTTCGATGTTTAAGTTTATTAAGTTTTATAAATGTTATAATGTTTAGTATTAAATTCAAGCTTTTACTAAGTTGTTATGCTGCCCAATTTTAGATAATTAAAATACATTTATTAAGTAGTTATGCTGCTCAAGGTTAGACAACTATAGTATAATTATTAAGTTGTTATACTGCTCAAATTCAAACAAATATAGTAGACTTACTAAGTTGTTATACTGTCCAAATTTAGAAAAATTATTTTTAGCTATTATAATAGATAATTAAATTATTATATTATCAAATTTTAGTAATACTCGATTAGTTTAGCAAAAATAGTAGAAGAAATAAATCATAAATCTCATAATATGAAACTAAGTATAGAAATTATTTTATGAGCTATTTATGAATTTATTTTTAAAAAACTATTGTAGAAATTTTAGTTTAAGTTCTTATCATTTAGGCAAGGTTTAGACACACAAATAGACCATTTGTAAAAATTTCATAAATTTTAAAGCTTATTTAGCACTTCTAATTGTGTTTTATAAGTGCTTGTGGACACATTTTTCTTAAAAGTACTAAATTTCAAAAATTTTCGAAAATTTATAAAAATTCATGATAAAATTCTAATTATTTTTCTAAGCTTAAAAATTATTTTTATGAAATTTTTGACAATTCTATGATTTATTTCTTAATTATTAGTTTTTATTTTAATTTGTATGTCTTTATTTTATCGAATTATTGATTGTGTGCTTTAATTTGAATTATGAATTATGTGAATGATATGTATGGATCAAATCTTTGTAATATAAGGCAGAGATATTAGTAGAAATCGTACTGGTGGTCAAATTTTTGAGACTAGAGTGAATCTTTAAAAATTAATAGATCAGTGAGTAATGTAAAGCAAGGGACATGCAGTGGCATGACACCCTGTTAGGGAAGCTACAATTTGGTATGCTGAGGAATGAAAGGCATGGACCCATTTGGGGAGGTCTCGGGGGTAGGCATCGAGTGGTGAAAGTCCTAATAGCTAGGGTAACGCCCGTGAGTTGGGATATTTACCTGACCAAGCTTGATAACCCCGACAACTGCTTAGCATTCCAGGATTGGTTTGAGAGTATACCTCTATAAATGGATATCTTGACTTGTTATTTTCCTCAATGATAATGAGGACTGTACCACGTGATGATGTTGAGAGAGATATATGTACTCTCAGTCACTTCCCAGGTTTTGTTGAGAACTATTACTCACTAATGGGAAGTATGGATCCATACCAAGTCAAGGGTAGTGTAATACAAATTAGAATAAACCCTAGATTCCCTTCATTAATTGTATTTAAATTCCTACCATACATGTGAAAGTGATTTAGAACAAATCACCTCACTCCATTATTTTTGTTATGCATGTTCAACCGTGATTATTGAAGATGATAACAATGTCTGATGATGCTAAGGATGAGCCAGAGGATACTCCTCCAGATTGTAGACCTAGTTTATAATATTTTCTTATGAGATAGGATAGATAAATACTGCTCTGTATATGATCTTTTTGATGTATATATTGGGTAAGGTAGTATATGTCTTTTGATGTACTTTTGTTTTCTCTTTGATTATTATGTATTACTCAAACCATGATGTATAGTTGGATATATATATATATATATACACAACACACACACATAAGCAGTTTTTATCATTTCACTTCTATTTCTAAATTCTATTTTTCTATTATAGAAAAAAAAAATACTCACATTTTCATCAACTTAAAGTAATAATTAAATTAATATGAATTATATTTAAAATTAAAGGAGTGTTACATGTTACACCTTGCCTTTCATTCCTCAGCGTACTAACTGTAACTTTCTATGTAGAATATCATGCCACTACATGTTCCTCGCATCATATTACTCTATTTTCTAATTATCGTTCTTGCTTGACACTCATAATTTGGACAGAGGTTTCCCTAGTCTTAGTACACCTGAGCACCAGCATAGTTTTTCTATAAAATCTTCACCTCTTAATGCAAAGGTTGAGTTTTTTTTTTTAATCACAATATAATAATTTGGAGCACAAAACTAGATATACATGTAAGCAATAAAAGAAACTCAATGATTCATCCAACTAATTTAATTTAATCTATTTACTTTTAAGTACCATATTTAATAATTAAATTTACTTAGAAAATCTTAATGTAGATATTAATTATTTATCAATTAGGACTTGAGTATTAAAATCTTTTAAGTATGTGCTTAGGTACTTAATAAAGATTTTAACTAGTTTAATCAATATTAAGTGTATAATTTTTTTTTCATATTGATGATCGAATTACTTAGAAGTTCCTAATACCATGATTAATTCATTTCATCAAAGCTAAAGTTTGGTTAGTTAGTCACGATTCAAAAGAAATAATATAAATTAAGTTACTAGTGGGTTGTATCAAAATTAGGTCTTTATAATCAAATTATGAGAATCCTTTACAATTGTAAAAAAATAAAATAGAGAAGTTATATTTATTAAGAAAAAATATGTTTAACTTTCATTAAAAGGGTTTACATTTAAGTTCTAAGTGTTAAGAAAGTGGTATTTTACAACTAGAAAAAGTATCATATATTTTTGCTTAAAACAAACTCCAAAGGTAGCAGGTTCATGCCTCGATTTTGAATGGGTAGATGATTTTTGTCTGACAAGATCCATAGTTCATTGGAAAGATATTTCTATCTAGTTTCTAAATTATCAAGGATCATCTCAAGCAAAAAGCTACAAAAATAGATATAAAATAACAAAATAGAGGGGTCAGGAGACCATACTAGAAGACTAGTGGCTCGCTTTTGTCATTTTGGCAACCCACTTCAATTTTTTCAGCAACCAAGTCAATTGTTTTCAAAATGTACACTAAAAAAACTTTTCCAAAAAGTCAAATATCTTTGAAAATCAAGGTCTATCCAATTTATGATGATTTTTCAAAATTTACAATTGTCTGTAGGTATTCCCTGTCAGAAAAATGCACTGACTTTCTAATTCTAAAAATTATTAAAGATAATAAATGAGAATGAACATAGATAAATTATATATTCTTAGAAAACTTATTAAGTCTAATTTCTAGTCGTTCTAGGGTTTTGGACAACACATAATAGAACGTTCTGAAATCTCTTTTTTGTACCAACTATCAGTTAACGTTTTCAGAAAAGTAACTCTAATTTTCAAAAGTGTAACTTTGTCAATTCTTAACTTTTAAAGCGTTTCTTTAGCTTATTTCGGAGAAAATTTTGTCTACTTTCCAAAAAAAAAAAAAAAGCACTCAAAAATATTAAGTATAACTCGAAATATGGCAAAAACAATGGGTAGTGTTTAGGCAGCAAACAAAAACAACTTACTGGACATCAAGTTCTTCTTTATAAATAGCTTTTCTTTCATCAAGTTATTAACTCTAAATGGTCAAAACAAAATTTAGGAGTTCTTAAGAAAGTGATCATCTATTAAGTCCTTATTGAAGGGTCTTAACCATAAGGTTCAAGGAGGGTCCATAGTTCAAATATTTTTTTTCCAGTTTCTTGTTATAGTAAGGAAAGTTTGCAAGCTTTTCACTCTTTGTTCATGGATTTAGTGGTTTATAACCAAACCCTTAACATTTTATGATAAATTACCAACAAAAACTAACATTTAAATGTTAATAACAACATTAAATAAGCATCCAAAGCCATAAAACAAAATAGGGCAGCAAGATAAGAAAAGAACAACAACGAAAGTAAAAAGCAACAACAACAACAAAAAAAAAAAAAAAAGAAGTAGTGGGAAAGTAAAAAGCTAAAGGTTTTGGGGGTAAAATCTACTCCAAAACCATCTACATGAAAGCAATTAAATGGAAAATAAAAGCGAAGGGTTTTGGGGGTAAAATTCACTCCAAAACCATCTTCATGAAAGTAGTTAAATGGAAAGTAAAAATCTAAGAGTTTTGGGAGCAATACCCACTCCAAAACCATCTACATGAAAGCATTTTAAATAAGAACAGCCCCACTGCCCCTCCATACCTTAGGTGAAGCTTTGAAAAAGAAGAGGAAAAGTGGAGACTTGAAGTTTCTGGGTGGTAATTTTGGATAGAGGTTGAAGGAGGAGGAGAATGGAGGATTTTGAGTGTTACAAAAATTTGAATGAGCTGGGAACAAGGAGAGAGTAATTTAGCCAGTTTGGGGGAGGATGAAGAGTGAAAAAATATGACCTATGAGTAGCCTTTTTATAAAAGAAGGAATAGGTAGCATAGTAAAAAATGGTGGGCATAAAGTAACTTGTAAGATTTTTTTTCCTTAACTTTCTTTTACAACATGTGAAAAAATAAGGGAGTGGGTCTGCAGAGCAAGGGCTAAATGTGCCAAGTCTCTAGTTTCCCAAGTCTCTGCGTTTCGTTTTCTTTGCAGACGAATTGACTAGAATCGATATAAACGACTTAAACTTTAATAATTTGATTTCTTATAGCAAATGAATGAATTTTTCATTAAAGTGAGCACTTTTATCATTGACTAAAAATAATTTCCAGAATTTAAAATTAATTTTATATAATTTATTTTGAATTTTTAAGTATTTATAAGGTATTGTTGAGTTAAAAATTCATAAAAATTCATTTTAACTCAGAAAATTCCAAAATTTTATGAAAATTATAAAATTAAATATTCAACCCAAAAATAAACTAAGAATGTTCATTTTGTTTCTTCCATATGCCAAACCTATATTGACTATAGTTTTAGCAAATAATGGAGGACAGTTTGGTTATTTTCTATAGGAATTTTAGAAAATTTTCAGAAAACTCTCAAAATTATATTTTAATACATATGACATGTTTCTAAGCTCAAAATGACAAATTTCCATTCATTTAGTCCTTTTTCACATGTCAGCCCTTAGTATAGAGCAATTAAGATTAATTGTTAGTTTCTTAATTCCTTGGTTTATCAAAAACAATTTCACATATATTAAGAAATTAATTATAACTACTAAAGTGAGGGTGTTACAAAAGTCATACCAATGATAATTTTTAATTAATTGATGGTATACAATTTTTTACACTGTGCATGGCCATTTAACTTCACTAAAAACACTTGAGTAGTTAAAATAAAGAAAATTATCCTACGATTGACCAAATTAATTAAGAGATTAATGTTAGTAATTCAAAACACTCAAGTGATTAAAATAAACAAAATTATCACATGTATCGCTTTAAGGCTAAAAGAGGAACTATAGCTTTCAAAATTGATCTTGAGATGGCCTATGATAGGGTCTGTTGGAATTATCTAGAGAGGATTCTGCACAAGTTTGGCTACCCCTAAATAACCATCTCCTTGATCATGTGGTGTGTTACATCTTTCACTATTTTTGTTGTTTGGAATGGTTTTAAGACGGATGGCTTCTCTCCTTCTTGTGGCTTAAGACAAGGAGATCCATTTTCTCTTTACTTATTTGTCTTGTGCATGGAGAAGCTTTCTCTTCATATTCAGAACTTGGTAGATGATGGTGTTTGGAGTCCTATCACCATTTCTAAATGTGTTCTTGACATATCTCACCTTTTCTTTGTAGATGACATTCTCTTATTTTGTAGGGCCAAGGAGTCTCAGATGAACCTTGTCTCTTCTATCTTGGAGACCTTTACCATGGAATCTGGATTGAAGGTGAATTTTCATAAATCAAAATTCATGGCTTCTACTGGTGCGAACAGATATATGCCCCACTTTTTCTTCCCCTCTTGCTCTATTAAGGAAGTAAGGATTTGTGGACTTATCTTGGGTTTCCTCTGTTAAAAAGGAGAACTACAACGAGATCTTTTTATTATTGCTTGGAGAGTATTCAAAACAGACTTTTAGCTTGTAAAGAGAGGATGCTTAATCGTGCTGGTAGACTTTGCCTCATCAAGTCAGTTTGGCATCCCTTCTTGTTAGGGATGGTAAAAAAACCCGCACTCACGGATATCCACGGATAAAATCTGCCACAAGTAGAAAATTGGTACTTTAAATGGATACCACGGATACATTAAATGGGTATATCTGCTTACCGTTTTATTAACAAGACAGGTACAGATAACATGGTACCCGTACTTGCAGATACCCGTTACCCACAGTTATATATTTACTTAAATACCTTTATATATTAATATAGATAAAATTACATAAAATTTATCCAAAATTTTCAAAACAATTGTTCATTACAAGAGAAATCTTATACAATTATATTACGAGAGAAAATGAGCATAAATTTGTGGGCTTTTAAACTATTTTTTTTTTAGAAAAATTGTTAGAATAATTAAAATTTATGTTCAAAGTGACTATTTTAAATAATAAATCTTTAATTTATAAATTTAAATTTATAAATTCAAAGTGATATTTGCAACACTTTATGATTGTCTATAGCATACAAAATAAATTTTTTATTTTTTAATTATTTTTTAGGAAGTATCCGCAAATATCAACGGATACCCGCGGATATTAAAAATATCCACGGATATCCACAGATATTAAAAATACTCACAGGTATCCGTTTAACGGGTACTTGCGCGTGTAAAGGGGGCAGGCATAGGTACGGGTTTTATTTGGTGGGGCAGGTAGCGGGTAGCTACTACCCGAGCTTACTCTGCCCTATTGACATCCCTACTTCTTGTCTACTCAATGCAACTCTTCTACATCCCTAGAACTATATGTGATCATATGGATAGGGTGGTGAGAAATTTCTTTTGGTCCTCCTCGGGGGGGATACGAAGGGATGGAATCTTGTCAATTGGAAGTTGGTTACTTCTCCCAAAGCTTATGGTGGCTCAGGTGTCTGGGAGGCTCATCTTATGAACATTTCTTTGCTTGGTGTAACATTTTGAGTGCTGACGAGGGCGGAGAGTGATCGCTGATGCAAAATAGATGAGGCACGAACAAAGAGCGGCTCTTGGCAGACTTTTAGTGGGAAGGACACATAAATGAATCGAATATACACCGGAATGAGAGGGATCCAGAGGCTGTGCAGGTGTGGGTTGTACTATTGAGGATAACTTAAAGGAATTAATAAGTGCTCTCTATACCAACAAGATGCATCTATTTTTCGGTAGCTTATCACTTAAGAACTCCATACTTGACTTGAAGTAATTTTGGGATGGGTTACCTCCTGGGAAGTTTCCTAGGAAGCATGTAAGTGAGGACAAAACACGCTAAAAAGACTTGTGTTGGTTTGTATGGATAATTATTGATCTTGAAAGTAGTCAGGTATTACAAAGTGGTATTAGAGCTGATTGTTGATATCTCTAAAAGGGCTACCTACAGAGGGTTCTGACCAACGAGAAAGTTGAGTGAAGTGTTACCGAGTGAAGTGTCGTAGAGTGTGAGCCTTCAAGACATCGTCTCCTAGGAGCAGTGCTATGATATGAACTTTGGTATTATGTGGTGTTAGACTTAGGAAGTTAGCTTGGAATTTGATGATTGGAAAGGATACTTTATAAGTTAAAATTCTTTCCTATAAATACCTTTCTAACTCATCTTTTCTTAATGTGTATTGTGTGAAGCGAGCGTCCTATATTTGGCATGGTATTTTAAAGGCTAAGAGGGAACTTCTAGAGGGTTTCAAATTTCATCTAGGTAATGGTGAGACCTCGGTTTGGTATGGTAATTGGTCATCCAAGGGCATTTGTAACTTAGTGCCCTTTGTGCACATTTCCGATATTAATTTGCGGCTTTGTGAGATTATCCATAATGGACAGTGGAATGTTGATGGGATTAATACCATTATGGCTCCTTTTGTCCAGAATCTTTTTTTATATAGATTGTTGTCTCACCTATAATGTGGATGACCGTTGGGTCTGGATGCATGCAGGAAATGGGATTTATTCCTCCTCTTCAGTGTATGATTGGCTAACGTCGGATAATCATATTAATTATGCTTGTGATTTGAGATGGCTTTGGCGTGCCAAAATCCCAGAAAAGATCCACATCTTTTTCTGGTTAATATCACATGATTCTCTCCCAACAAATGCTTTTCGTGCTCATCTTGAAGGTGCTATAAGCTCTTGTCCATGCTATTCTCATGGCTTGGAGGATACTCTTCATTGCTTATGGGATTGCCCTCATGCTCGTGAGGAGTGGATTCAACTTGGTTTGTTTTATAAACCATGTTTTCTTATTCAAAATTCCTATCTTTGGCTGAAGAATAATCTTGCCTTAGAGCAAGGCTTCCTTTTTGTAGCTTCCTCTTAGTGGCTATGGAGATGGCGCAACAACAGATTTTTTGATCCAGAGAAGTGAACTATTGATCATGTGATTAGGAATATAACCCTTTTTCATGATGACATTGTTAGATCTTTGAAGGAGAACGGTGAGGATGCTTCCCATCCCCTCATAATCTCTAGATGGCTTCCCCCTCCTAATGGCTTGTAAAAACTTAATGTGGATGAGAGTTTTTTACCTGCATCTAGCCGTATTGGAGCTGGAGGTGTTATCGGTGATCATAATTCAATTTAGATGGTCTTCAAATCTCTTGGGATAGGTGATTTAGATGTATTTGTTATGAGACGAATTGTACCCAAATTGTGGAAATTATTAATGCTGGTGCGTGTCCTTTTCTTCATCAATATGCTTATGTAGTATTGATGGTGTTAGATTATGCTAAGAGAGCTTGGGATTTTTCTTTATCTCATGTTACTAGAGATGCCAATAAGGCAGCTCATAGCCTAGCTAATTTTGGTGTGAGGCAATTGCAACCTTTATGTGTTTGGATGTATCCTTCTCCCTACCTTGACTCTCTAGATAGTTTTGGTTAATCTCTTTGTATGTTTTCCATTGAATAAAAAAAAAAGAATAATTAAAAGAGAAATATTAATAACATATATTTAAATTTTTTTGACATCACTCAAGCTATTCAATAGTAAAAAGTTTTTATTGAAAAAAGTATTTATTACAATTTCTTTCTCAATAAAAAAATATTATTTTCAGATGCTTAAAATCAAAATATTTTTTGTTAATAATTAAAATTTACTAAGACGAATAAAATAATATATTTTTTAATCTCTAAATCTTATTTGTAAGTTCATATGTTTTAATAATTTTTGATCAATAAAAAATATGTTCCAAAAATAGGATGCATAGTTGCATACGTTTCTGAGTTGAGTGAATTCATAACAGCATCACATACAGCGAGGGAGCAAAGTCAAGCAAAACAGGCCCATCCAGAAAAACGAATACCCTTTGATCAGCATCCATCTTTAACACATCAAATAAACAATGGAATAATTCCTATTCACTGGGAAAAAACAAAGAGAAGCGTATAAAGCGTTATCTGTCTTAATCAAATGAATCCTTGTACAGCAGACAACGCTACTAGTACTAGGCTACTAGCTAATGTCCAAACGGAATTTATTCTTCCACTCTCAAGTGCCCGCTACAACACAACATAAATAACTTATCGAATAATAATAATTAAAAAAATAAAAAAATGATATAAAGTGAGTCCAAAACAAAAGTCACAACACGATGATCAAGGAAGCACTAGTGTGGAGTAGCAGTTACAGAGTCACCAAAGTTGGTGTCGTTCAATCTCCATCGGTGTTGGTGTCTCCTCTTCACCATCGTCGTTTTCTTCGGAACGCGCCGTTTTCGTCTCCGATAATCGCTCTCAGGTTCCTTCCTCTTTCGTTCTTCCGCGTCGCACTGTGGAGCTGCAATTTGACTTTGTAATGCCAGCGTTGTCTTTGGTTATTGCATGTTTAGTCGGCAATCGGAGTTTGGATTGCGGAATTTCGAGTAGCTTTTTAATCAATGTTACGTAATTTCCTTTGAATTGAGAGAGAGAGCTAACTAACTCGTTCTTGCTAATTCCTTTATTACCTGATTATTATTATTATTTCTGAATCTCGTTGCATGTCAGTGAAAGTATTTTCATGATTATTTTTTATTTTGATTAAATTGGAGAACGACTGAATTGAACACTTGCATGATTGTCACTGGTGAAATTTTTGGTCTGCAGAAGAAAGGGGGTTTGTGACAAGGTTGTGTCCAAAATGGCTAATTATGAAGGACAGGCGGTTACTAGTGGTAGCGAAGTCAGATCAGGGAATATGATTTTTGAGCCTATTTCGGAAGATGGAGTGTTCCGTTTCGATTGTTCTGTGAATGATAGAGATGCAGCATATCCCAGTATTTCTTTTGTGAATAGCAGGGATAGAGACACACCTATCTCTACTCACAAGGTTCCTCTGTATAACCCTACGTTTGAGTGTCTCTTAGAGCAGCAGGTTGTCAAACTTGAGGTCAGTTATTTTATTAGCTTCTAGCATCAGATGTTTTGGTTGTCATCATGAAAACGTTGATTATCTTTTAAATTAAGGAGTGCTTGTTTATTATCTTTTATTTCCTGGCCTAATTTGCTGCTGATGCCATTTCCCTGGCTTAAGAAATTGATTGAATTTGTTTCTGAACCAGCTGCCTGTAGGTTCCTCCCTTTACGGAACCGGAGAAGTTAGTGGACAGCTTGAGAGGACGGGCAAAAGAGTCCGTCAATCTTATGGAATTTTATGTTTTAAAAAGATTTACACATTAATTCATTATCTGGGTATTCATCAGTTAAATTTCATTTGCAGGTTTTCACATGGAACACAAATGCATGGGGCTATGGACCTGGAACTACTTCCTTGTATCAATCACATCCATGGGTGTTAGCTGTTCTTCCAAATGGCGAGGCACTGGGAATCCTTGCTGACACTACAAGGCGCTGTGAGGTGCTGTAACATTTGGCTTTTTGCCATCTATAACCTTGAAGACTGAAGAGACATTTATGTTGTTGTATTTATCTGTTTGTTGGTCATTTATTTTGTTCATAAGCAGATTGATCTGAGGAAAGAATCAACAACACAGTTTGTTGCTCCATCCTCGTATCCTGTCATTACATTTGGTCCTTTTGCTTCACCCACGGCAGTGTTGATGTCTCTATCAAAAGCAATTGGAAAATTTCTAATAAAAAAAATTCAATTATAATTAATAGAGATCTAAATGACAAAATTTTAAAAACAAATTGTAAGACTTACAAAAATATGTAGAAGGACTGGGTATAGCTGGATTGGCTCAAAACAGCACCAAAAACCCAATCCAATTTTCCTACAATAAATTAGTATTTAATTTTTTTTATCACATAATAATTACATAAAATAAAAAATTAACTTTCTGCAGACCAGCTTCAGTTTTACGCCAGATTTTGAGGCACATGGAGAAAGTACAACAAAAACCCTTATTATAATAATTTTGAGTACAAAAATTAAATCATAAAAACAGATTATTTTTGGCGTATAAGTACACCCCATCAACCACTCCAGTATTCACAATTCACTCTCATTTTCTCCCTCTACCATGCTGCTGTCGAGCTTCCTCCTCTTCATCTCCCTCTCTTAAATTTTTTTTCTTCACCTTATTACACCATAAATCTACCATTAAAGCACCATTAAAG
The DNA here is from genome assembly GCA_004329165.1 of Spatholobus suberectus. NCBI lineage: Eukaryota > Viridiplantae > Streptophyta > Magnoliopsida > Fabales > Fabaceae > Spatholobus > Spatholobus suberectus. The sequence continues at coordinate 75,426,038 of CM014730.1, read as the reverse complement.
TACCATTAAGCCCAAATTAATTAGCCTCTTTCCCTACCTCTCAAGCTTCACCAACACCATCAACTTAATCACTAGTTGTGGTAAAGAGGAGACTGAGGTTAAGCTTTAATTTCATTTTTTAATGAGTTTTTAATCTAGATTATACCCTAATCCTTTTAATTGAGTTAACTTTTGTTTAATTCTTTTATTTTACCTGTTATTTACTTTTATTGTCTTGCTATTTATTTTATTGTTATATTATGTTGATTTAAATTTTATTATATCAATTTATGGTGTTAATTTTTATTTAAGCTTGATTTTACATTTTTAGTTGCTATTTATGCTTAAACTAACTTAATTTCTTCATTATTTCATTACGTCTTGTTATTTACTTTTTAAGTCATGCAATTTATTTTATTAGTATGTCATGTTACTTTAAATTTTGTGAATTTATGATGCTAATTATTGTTAAACATAATTTTAAATTTCTGTTGTATATCATTAATTAAATAATGATTAAATGTTAAATTGGTTAATGGGTTAATAGGTAATCAATATTATTAATGGCCTATTGTTGTTATTGGGCTTCAGTCCACTGGTTATGATGGAGCAAAAAAATTATCACAAAGCTTAATCAAATAATAACTAGGTAATTAAAATAAATTTGCTTGGTTAAGAAATGGACTTAAAAATGAAGAGATTTTTTTTTTACTGTAAAAAAAAAGGGCTCGTGGCCCACTTTTTTTTTTTTTTTTAAAGTCTAGTAAGAAATTTTAAAATTTTTTCACTACACACATAAGAATAGATTTTCAAAATATTGAATTGAGAGTAGGAAAAAAAAAAATAGGTACCGCGACTTACATATCAGAATGAATATAAATTATAGGTACATATTTCATCTATTTTAATTTATGTTTTAAAATGTTAAGCTATAGAAAATATAGTTCCTGGAACTTAAGTTTTAAAATAAATATAAATAGGTGAATATTTCATATATTATAATATTTCCTATATTCTGATTTACGTTTGACTATATAAGTATGTATAGGCATTGAAACTTTATCTACTGTAGATGATTGAAACTTCACATTAAAAAAAAAGTTATAAGGAACTTTAGATAAGGATGTTGAAATAATAATAATAATAATAGATTTTTGGACTTAGAATTTTAAATTGTGACTCACGGTCAAATTCTGTTGATTGGATTATGATCCCCAAGACATTTGATTTTCTGCTGATGTTGTTGTAAGATGTAAAGTCTATATTTTTTCAGATTAGCTGTGGCATTGAAACCAACTTATTAGTGTGTTTGAAAGGATGGAAAGAAAGTGAGAAAGGAGAGAAAAGTGTAAAATTTGAATTGTAAAAAAAGTTAGGAGAAAGAAAATTTTGAATTTTTGTTTCTAGAAATTAATTGTTTTTTTTCACTTTTTTTTAACCAAATAAAAAGAAAACATATTATTATTTGTGTTTTTTTGTTTGTTTTATTTTTTTTCCTTCCAACCAAACATACGATATAAGATTAACTGTGTGTCTTCTTAACTCCTTGAATTTCAATGACACCAAACTATAATATCGATTGAATCACTCTTAAACTGTATGTGTCATTTATGTATAATTTTTGGCTTGGAAAAACGATTGAAAATTTTCTATTGTGCCAAAAGGATTGTACTTAGGTGAAGTACTTGTACAGTACAACTAGTACAAGCCTAGCCTAGCCTAATAACACTTAATTACACACAAACTCAATATTGTGTTCTATCAGTGAGAAAATAAGTTATGCAAATGTCCTTTTTCAGCTTATTGATATTTTAATATTATAAATGGAATAATAGTAACTGCTATGCTATCATCCTTAGGCTTAGACCTTGGGTCATTCTCCAGGATGGAAGATTGATTTTGGCAAAATGGGCAAGCTTCAATTGTTGCCTCTGTTACACATGGAAATTCTAGGGGTACTTGTAGTTTTTCCCATAGCAAGGAAAATATAGAATCCTTTTTCGTCTGAAAATGCTGTCTAGTGCCTAACCAAGGACAAGTTTCCACCTCATTTGTTCCCCTCAGCAGTAATGAAAATTTAAAAATCTAGACTTATGACACAAGGAGGACAACAGAAACAAACAGTTAGATTACTAGGCATTCACGTATAGCTATATCAACTAACAAGTGCACTGTTTAAGATATGTTCATGCCAACATAGGAACAGGGTGGTTTGTAGGAGCAAACAAGAGCAAAAGAGGGTGTTTGGCTTCTACCTTTCTAGTTCTAGAGGGGATGAGAAAGAGAGAGACAGAGAAATGGAGGTAATGTTGTTTATACACACAAGAAGGATCGAGGGAGGATTGTCTTCTTTTCAGAGGTGAGTTCAATGGGAAGAAAGCGAGTTTTTGGTGAGTTTACAGTTCAAGTGAGTGTAGAATTTTTGAACTCTTTGGTAACTCCACTCAGATTAGTTTGATTTGAGCGAATACATTTGAGAATAGAGAATCAAATTGATCAAAACTGAAACTCACTACACAAATTCTTAGTGGAAAAAGGAAAGGTAAAGTAGGACCAATTAAAAAAGCACCATTGCAATATCTCTTTTTATGATTTAACGGGATATTTGGTTGCAAATTTCGTAAGTTCTAAAACCATTCATTTGATTAACTTTATAAAATAATCCTGTCTTCATAGCTGATTCAGGATTGTTTATGCAATCCAATTGGGGTGAAATGGTTTGAGAGTTCCCAATTTCTATTTTCCCCGTTTTGTGTGTTTAGGAACAGACTGTTTTATATTTATTCAATGCTAGTTTTTTCATTGGCTGATCCTTTTTAATTAGTTATGTTGCTCGTTGCGAACAGATAGTGATCGAGTTATATTGTCCCATGAAATGCTGAAGTACTACGTTATTTGTGTTTGTTATTTGTTAATACACACACATAAATGTTGTCGTAAACTTGCATCTGCAGTAAGTTTAAGCTTGTGTTGTTTGTTTCTTCACGGGTTTTGTTTTGTTAGTGTATAATTAACAGTTGATTAATGTAGATGTTGTTGACTGTGGTTTGTATTGTGAAGCAGGATGTTCAAGTATTTGTTATTTGGGTGCCTGGTGAAGGATTGTAAAAAAACACATATTGAATAGGAAAATAATGAATTGTGCACAAGGGATATCATTTACTTAAAAAAAAACACATTATTGAGCTTTCTTTCATAAGTACAGTCACATCTTTTGGCAAATCAAAAAAGCTATTATGCTCCACTTAATATTGTGTTTTTATATTATTCATTAATTATGTCTCACATAATTGAAGCTTTTATGATTAGAGCAATTTTATGCAATGGACTAATTAGTAAATGATATTATACATTTATGTGAAAGTTATCAAAATTGATGTAAAAGTTATTAATATTTGTATTTTTATAATCACAAATTAAGTGAAAAGAACTATTTATAAAAAAAGTTTAATGGACATATACTGTCTGTCAACCAATCAAAAATCATCGTTAGTATGACTTTTAAAGTATTTATTATAAAAGTCAACAAGCTTACCATATATGGTGGTTTGTAATAAAATGATAGTGTAAAATTGCTTTACACTTGGTGCATGGCTTACTTTCTCTATAAAAAATGGTATAGTTAGTGATTTAATGTTTTTGCATAAATTGTCTAATCTTAGATTTGTTTTTGAATTATTAAATATTTAAAAATAAACTAATGTTTATTTTTGGTAATTTAATATTGAAATTTTATTTTTTTTAAATATGTATTTAATAATAAAATTTTGCATATGGTGGAAATTGAATTGTCTTATTCAAACTAAAAATTTGAAATTTATGAAATTTGAATTGCATTATCTAAAAAAAAAACATTTAGAGAATGAAGCAAGTTTAATTGAAAGCAATTCAAATTTCAAGTATTTTCAATTTCTTAAAATCTTAAAATTTCTCATCCGAACACAACTTCAAGTTATTGATTTTGTTTAATTTTGACTAATTTACATATCATTTTGAAGGCTGAGTTTATATTACTCTCGCTGTTTGCAATGGTCGATATTCTACAATTTGAATCTTGTTCTTTGGAAATTTCATGTTAGTCATGTGGTAGGGATATCAAATGGGTTAACTCAACCCTATTCAACCTTAACCTGCTAGAAAATGGGTTGGGTTGGGTTGAACCCATTTTGAGGTTAGGTTCAAAATCTCAACCCAATTCAACTCGTGGAGGTTGCGGGTTAGGTTATGTTGACTCATCAAATTTTTTAAAAACTAAAAACAATTATAAAAAATGAATGACTCATAAGTTGACCCACTAAATAAACAAATTTAAATAATTTAAGCATATTGTCACAATTATAAGAATATTATCTTATTAAATTGTCTTAGCACAAATTCTTTTTAAAAACTATCATTATGAATTAAATAAATATAGAGTAAAATAACATGAAATTCATAATACTTCATAAAACATTTATGTCAATAAAACAATATTTAACTAAATAATTTATCAAAACATTTGAAGAAAAAAATAACTCGGTGGGTCAACCTAACCTAATCCGTCACTTGACCTGTTGGGTGGGTGAGTTATGCAAGTTGAAAGATTGAATCACTTAACCTAACCTAACCCAATCTGTTTTGGTGGGTTAAGTGAGTTGACCCATCAAGTTTAACCCACTTTAACATTCCAAATTTTGAGTCATTATTTAGAACCAAATTACGTGGACATTACTGAGAATTGATTTTATGGTTATAAGCAAACATTGAAATATATAGTTAAAAATCTATCTTATTAATCTCCTAAACCCTTACTCTTTTACTTTAGTGCAATATATATTGTTTGGTTATTTTATTTTAAATTAATATTTATATTTTAATTATTATGTTAATTATTATTAATGATAAGTATTATAGTGTTTACATGAACACTTTAATAATTAAAATGATGATGTAAAGATGTAAATAGTAGACTAAAAAGTCAACACAAATGTTTAGTAATGTAATAATAATGAGACCTGCAGGGATGACCAAAAAAACCTGTACTCATGATACCTGTGAGTATAACCTCTTATAAATATTAAATGGATAATTAAATAAATATCTATTTATTAACGAAGCAAGGACGGATAGTAAGGTACCCGTACCTGGCGGGTACCCGCACTATATAATTATTTAAATACTCTTAATTATATATATAGAAAATTAGTTAAATTTATTTTTATTTTAAATATATATTTCAAAATTATTTATTTTTAGTATTAATATATGTTACAAAATTGTTTTTTTAGTAAAAATATATATTTCAAAAATATATATATATTTTATTTTATTTTTTGCTTTTTGTTTAAAATTTTACATTTTAACAAATATCTGCGAATATTGGTAGATACTCATGGATATGTATAAAATTCATGGATGCTCGCTTAATAAGTACCCGTATAAATATGGCCGGGCGTGGGAAGACTACCACTCGTACTATCCCCGCCCTATTGATATTATCTTCAAGTTTTAAAAATGTGATAATTCTTATTTAGTTCACTTGAACCTCTTTTAGTTTTTACTTTCGTCACAAAGCTTTGCATTTTTTTTTTAATTATTTTAGTTCTTGCTTTAGTTAATGAGTTTTTTGAAATAGAAACAAACGCACAAGAAGTGGGGGTTGAATTGTGCATTAAAACTTTTTAATAAATATAAAGCAATATCGAAAACGTTTTTAAGCTGAAGGATAGGGGAGAGAAAAACACAGAGGATTTTATATTAGTTCACTCAAACTTGAGCTACGTCTAGTCTCTTCACCCAAAAGGTATACACTAACCAACAATGGTTACAAGTATTCTACATTGTCTCTTCAGACTTTACAACACAATCTGTAACACCCTTACTTTTATATATTAAATTATTCTGTATGTTTAAAAATTGTTTTTAAGTCATCAATTTATTTAGAATAATTAATAATAATTTTAGAAATATTTCTAGAATTTATTGGGATAATTTTTGTAAAATGATAAAAATACCCTTGGTTGACTGTAGGAACAAACTAGAGACTTTTTGACCTTAAAATATTTTGAAAATTTTATATTAGGTATCTCTCATTATAAAAACTTTATTTTGAAAGAAAAGTAGTGAAAAATATAACAATCTTATTTCAATTCTTCCATTATTTTTTTTTAATATTTGACAATGTAATTCTTAAAAAATGGAAAGGAGTTTCAAAATTCTGACTCCCACCATTTTGTTCAAAATTTCAAGAGCTATTTAATTATGATTTTTAATAATTTTTTTGAGCCGGAGCCCAAAGAAATTAGAAAACGACAATTATGTCCCTATTTCTCAACATTAAGGACTGACATAAGGAAAATATTTAATTGACATTAAAATGCCAATTTGGGCTTGGAATTATGTCATATATATTAAAATATAATTTTGAAAATTTTTTAGGAATTTTTTGGAATTTCTGTGTAAAATGACCAAAATGTCCTTACATGTCTAATAAGTCAGTCAATACTAGTTTGACATTCAAAAAGGGTGAAAATGATAATTTTAGTTTATTTATGGGTAAAATATTTAATTTTAGAATTTTCATAAAAATTTTGGTATTTATTGAATTAAAATGGATTTTCTATGAATTTTCTAGCTTAAAAATACAAAATAAATACATATAATTTGAAATAAATTAATAAAGATTAAAATTTATTATTAGAAATTTATTTTTGATGAAAAATAATGTATTTGTCCAGTTTTTCATTAAAATGCATTATTTTGATATTAAAAACTAATTTTTCAAGTTTAGGCGTTTTTATCGGTACCAGTTAATTCACCTACAGATAAAATTTGACACATGGAGGCTTGGGACAGCTGGTGGAGCACGTCCCCAACCCTAAAATAGGTGATTCACCACCTATTTGGGATATGTGTCCCTCAATTAGATTAAAAATAAATAAAAATTTGATTTATGACATAATGCTTACATAATGGATGATGTAAATCTTTGGACACCTAACCCCCCTCCTTCTTCTATAAATAGGCCTCAAAGTTTTCAGATTTTCACTCATCCTTTCCTCTCTCAAGCTAGCCAAATTCTTAGAGAACTTCTCTCTCTAGAAAAAAATTTATTTTACTTTGTTTTTATACTAAAATTTTACTAGTTTTCCAACAACTAGTAAAGTTCTCTTCCTAAGAGCTTTACATCAACAATTCCATCCTCTTCATCAACTATCTTAGAGGTAATGGAGGGAGTGGGGTTGGTTCTAAATTATTATCACTTTGCATGTTAGTAGGAAGGGTTTTCCCCTAAACTCATTTAGGATTAAGTTTTATTATTGTTTAATGTTAAACTTTAATTTTTGTAAAGTTGTTACTCTGCCCAAATTTAGATTATTAAATCATAATTACTAAATTGTTACTCTGCTCAAATTTAAATTATTAAATTTTACTTGCTAAGCTGCTACTCTATTCAATTTTAGAAAATAAAAATGCATTTGCTAAGTTGTTACTCTGTCCAAATTTAGAAAATCAAAATCATTTATTTAGTTGTTATTCTGTCAAAATTTTAGTAATTAAATTATAATTACTATATTGTTATTATGCTAAAATTTTATATGATTACTAAATTGTTATTCCGTTAAAATTTTGATATTATACAACTTCTACAAGGCAGAAATGTTGATTGTATTGGTATTCAAATTAAACGAGACTAGGGAAACCTCTGCTTGAGAAGTTAGAAATTGATAGTTCAATGAGTAATGTAAAGCGAGTGACATGTAGTGGCATGACACCCTACTAGGGAAGCTACAGTTTGGTATGCTGAGGAATGAAAGGCAGGAACCCACTTGCGGAGGTCTTGAGGGTAGGCATCGAGTGGTGAAGCTCCCAATGGCCAGGGTAGTGCCCTTGAGCTGAGATATTCGCCTAACCAAACTCGATAACCTCGACAATTGCTCAACATTCCAGGATTGGTTGAGAGTATACCTCTATAAATGGATATCCTGACTATTATTTCCCTCAATGATAATGAGGACTGTACCACGTGATGATGTTGAGAGAGGTATATGTACTCCCAGTCACTTCCAAGGTTTTGTTGAGAACTATTACCCACTAATGGGAGGTGTGGATCCATACCTAGTCAAGGGTAGTCTGATACAACTTAGAATGAGCCTTAGGATCCCTTGTGTTGTTAGCTGTGTTTTATCTTTGTTTTATGGTAAATTTCCTACTGTACATGTAAAAGTGATTTTAGAACAAAACACCTCATTCCATTATTTTCTTTTGTGTATGATTGATTGTGATTATTGAAGACGACATTAACACTTCATGATGTTGAGTACGAGATATAGAACATCTCAACGGGGAAGGATCTAAAGACCTATCGTATTTTTCTTTTTGTATAAGGGATAGGGTAGATGAACACTGCTTTGTATAGGATCTTTTCGATGTATATAGTGGGCTAGGTAGTATATGTCTTTCGATGTACTTTTGTTTTCTGACTATTATGTATTGTCCTTAAACCATGATGTACTGTTTGATATATATACATATATACATAAGCGGTTTTTATCATTTCACTTCTATTTTCAAATTCTGTCAAATTTAGAAAATTTCTATTATAAAAAAAAAATTACCAACATTTTCATCAACTTAAATTAATAATTAAATTAATATGAATTATATGTAAACTTAAAGGAGTGTTGCATAATCACCCCATATTGCTTTACCCAAGTATTCTTTTTCACTAAACCTCTTCAGGCTTTCACAACACAAGCAAGTGTTTACAAGAAGTATCAGCTCACACAGTGAGGATATAGAAGTTTAAGCACAACACTCAGAAGATATAGCAAATTCTCAACTATCGTCCAATGGACGCTTTATAGACAGTTTACAGAGCAATTAGTTCTTGGCTTGGTTCATCGCTTGTTAGCACATATCTACTTTGTCGTTTGTCTTTCTTGATATATATATATATATATATATATATATATATATATATATATATATATATATATATATATATATATATATATATATATATGTATGTATGTATGTATGTATGTATACTTTTAGATGGATCAGGCACGACAACTTTTAATCTTGCACTAAAATGGAAAGCGTAGGATTGTACTGGTGGTCTGCTTTTTTGAACATTCTTCATTCAGCTTGGCAGCTTGATAAGTTGACTTGCTTTATCAGTCTTGCTGCGCTTTTGTTATAAGGAATCTATTTACCATTTAATGCTTGAAATAATTTGAACGTTAAATCTCAAAAATGGAAATATGTTAGTTTCAAGAAATATATAAATATGAAGCTTGAATATTGTACGCTTATTAAAAACTTAGCCGTTAAAAACTTGTCGTCAGGAGCTTTCCTCTGGATGTGTCTGATGCTTCAATATTCCAAGGGAAACAATTTATCCTTGGACGGTCCTCTTCGACGAGTCTACTAGACGGTCCTCATATCAATGTCTATTGGACGGTCCACATAACAAGGTCTATTGGATGCGGGCTTACTCTGGCGTGTTGGACGTCATGAGTCTGGACGTTGTGACAATGTTAATTTTCAAATAGAAACTTAAACTTTAATAAATTTGTTATCTTCAAAACTTGGAGGGACTAGACGCGTCATCGTCTTTGGTTCTAACATTTTTATCCCTTGCAATAAATCTTTTTGAAATTATTAGATCTCGATAGATTTCTATCATATAATTAATTGAGATATATTTTGATGTGTTTTATAAATAAATAATTTTATTTCTCAACATATTTTTTGCATTTATTTTTTGTATAGGGCCATAGGTATTTTTTATTGGAGGTAGCTATATATTTAAGACTCAAAATCGAAATTACTAATTAAGTTGGAATAGTCTCCTGCCAATTAATCCACGCTGTTAATGGTATATTCTTTACATTTTAGATTATTATATGTGTGGGTGCCCCTAAATGGCCATTCTGTGATAAAGGAGGTAAAGGGGTAGAGACAAACAAGAAGTTTGCCTAGAAGTAGCTACCCTTGAAAGAGTGCATAATAATTCATTGATCAAGCGCTTTTGTGCCGAAGATGAATAGGGCTAAGTGATTTGCCAAAGCTGTGGGATATAAAAACGAATCAGGGGAGCGTTCCGCCTTAGAGGGAAGGACTCGTGTGAGTAGTGGACGAAAATGCCATATATATATATATATATATATATATATATATATATATATATATACATATGTATATATATTACATTGAGTTTAATTGCTATGCACTATTAATGTAAAAAATTTTACGCTATCAACTAATTGGGAATCATCGTTGGTACGACTTTTAAGATAATTATTATAAAAGTCAATAAACTTACTATACATGATGAGTTGTAATTAGATACTAGTGTAAAGTTGCTTATACTGTCGGTGCATAGCCTATTTTCTCTATTAAATTACTTTATTTCAGGTATAATATTTAAATAATTGTCTGTAGTGAAGGAACATTACTCTTAACAAATAAGTGGCTATTGTTTTATAAGTAAAACCAATTTTATATCTACGTTTTAATATAATTAGAACTTGTTTAATAGTTCAAAATTATTTGTACTAAAATTTAAAACAGAAGGATATATAACATGTGAAAGTCAAGGGATTAAACAATTTTGATACAGCTAAGTTATCACAACGATGGAAAAATAAAAACAACTTTAGGAAATTAGTTAACTAAAAACACTTGAGTAGTTAAAATAAACAAAATTGTCCTACGGCCGACCAAATTAATTAAGAGATTAATATTTGTAATTGAAAACACTCAAGCGATTAAGATCCACAAAAATATCTTACAACTGACCAGAATAATTAAAAGAGAAATATTAATAATATATATTTAATTTTTTTGACATCCGTCTAGCCATCCAAAAATAAAAAGTTTTTATTTAAAAAAGTGTTTATTACAATTTCTTTCTCAATAAAAATTATTATTTCCAAATGCTTGGAATAATTTTTTTTTTAATAATTAAAATTTACTAACACAAATGAAATAATATATGTTTTATTCTCTAAATCTTGTTTATAAGTTCATATGTTTTAATAATTTTTAATCAATAAAAAATGTGTTCCAAAGTAGGATACATAGTTTCTTACGCTTCTGGGTTAAGTGAATTCATGGCATCACATACAGCAAGGGAGCAAAGTCAAGCAAAACAGACCAATCCAGAAAAACGAATACCCTTTTACTAGCATCCATCTTTTGTTTTTTGTTGATATATTACTAGCATCCATCTTTAACGCATCAAATAAATCGATGGAATAATTCCCATTCACTGGGGCAAAATCAAAGAGAAGCGTATCAAGCGCTATCTGGCTAAATCTAATGAATCCTTCTACAGCAGACAACGCTACAAGTACTAGCTAATGTCCGAACGGAATTTATTCTTTCACTCGGGGGTGAGTATTTATTTCTATTCGACCCGAAATTTTAAACGGATTATTTTTTAAAATTCAAACTCGACGGATCAAGACTTGAAAATATGGGACAAGACTGGGTGGACTCAATTTTTTCATATAATATATTAATCTTAATATTATGTATAGTTAAATTGTAAAATAAAATAAATATAAAATTTAAATTAAGGTATATTTTATAATATTTAATTTAAAATAAATATTATTATTATAAATATAATATCATGTTATATAAAATTTTATTATTAATATAGAATTGTTCAAAAAACATATATTTTTTTATGAAAATATAAGATACTAAATTAGGTTAAGACGACCTAAAACATAACCCAAATTTGTTCTCAAAATACACCAGGTTTAATTTTAAAATCCGAACACGTCAAAATCAACTTTGAGACAGGCTGGCCAGGTTTGCAGGTTGGGTCATGCACACCCCTACTTCCACTCTCAAGTACCCTCTACAACACAACATAAATAACTTATCGAACAATTAGATGCTATTTCATATATATTGTTAGTGTTATTTTTTAGTTAGAGTTAGAGTTTCACTTCAATAATTTGCGTTAACATTTAATAGAATCTTTTATTACACAAATTACTGAGATAAAACTCTAATTATAATTGGAGAACAATACTAATAACATATATGAAATTATATCTAAGTTTTGTCTTAATAATAATTATAAAATAAAAAATGATATAAATAGTGCCCAAAAGTCACAACACGATGATCGAGGAAGCACTAGTCTGGAGTAGCAGCTGCAGCGTCACCAAAGTTGGTGTCGTTCAATCTCCATCGTTGTTAGTGTCTCCTCTTCACCATCGTCGTTTTCTTCGTTCGTCTCCGATAATCGCTCTCAGGTTCCTTCCTCTTTTGTTCCACTGTGGAACTGCAATTCCTTTTTGCAATGCCAGCGTTGTCTTTGGTTATTGCATGTTTAGTCGGCAATCGGAGTTTGGATTGCGGAATTTCGAGTAGCTTTTTAATCAATGCTACGTGATTTCCTCTGAATTGAGAGAGAGAGAGGGAGCTAACTAACTCGTTATAGCTAATTCTTTTATTACTTGATTATTATTATTATTATTATTATTATTTCTGAATCTCGTTGCATATCAGTGAAAGTATTTTCATGATTATTTTTTATTTTGATTAAATTGGAGAGCGACTGAAAGAACACTTGCATGGTTGTCACTGGTGAAATTTTTGGTCTGCAGAAGAAAGGGGTTTCGTGAGAAGGTTGTGTCCAAAATGGCTAATTATGAAGGACAAGCGGTTTCTAGTGGTAGCAAAGTCAGATCAGGGAATATGATTTTTGAGCCTATTCTGGAAAATGGAGTGTTCCGTTTCGATTGTTCTGTGAATGATAGAGATGCAGCATATCCCAGTATTTCTTTTGTGAATAGCAGGGATAGAGACACACCTATCTCTACTCACAAGGTTCCTCTGTATAACCCTACGTTTGAGTGTCTCTTAGAGCAGCAGGTTGTCAAACTTGAGGTCAGTTACTTTATTAGCTTCTAGCATCAGATGTTTTGGTTGTCATCTTGAAAACGTTGATTATCTTTTAAATTAAGGAGTGCTTGTTTATTATCTTTTATTTCCTGGCCTAATTTGCTGCTGATGCCATTTCCCTGGGCTTAAGAAATTGATTGAATTTGTTTCTGAACCAGCTGCCTGTAGGTTCCTCCCTTTACGGAACCGGAGAAGTTAGTGGACAGCTTGAGAGGACAGGCAGAAAAGTTAGTCAATCTTATGGAATTATTTTAAAAAGATTTACTTATTTTCTGGGTACTTATCTGTTAAATTTCATTTGCAGGTTTTCACATGGAACACGGATGCATGGGGTTATGGACTTGGAACTACATGCTTGTACCAATCACATCCATGGGTGTTAGCTGTTCTTCCAAATGGCGAGGCTCTAGGAGTCCTTGCTGACACTACAAGGCGCTGTGAGGTGCTGTAGTATCTCGCTTTCTGTCATCTATAAGCTTGAAGAGACGTTTATGCTGTTATATTAATCTATTTGATGGTCATTTATTTTGTTCGTAAGCAGATTGATCTGAGGAAAGATTCAATCATACAGTTTGTTGCTCCATTCTCTTATCCTGTCATTACATTTGGTCCTTGTGCTTCACCCACGGCAGTGTTGATGTCTCTATCAAAAGCAATTGGTAATTTTCTAATTAAAAAAATTCAATTATAATTAATGTAGCTCCATGGCAATTATGCCTCTTCATTTTTGTTGAGGGACTCAACATAAGAAGATTTTATGCTATTATTTTGTTTGGAAAAACTGAAGTCTGTCATCACTTATAAGAGTGGTCCATATCTATAGAAGAACCTATTACCTGTAGTTGACCCACACAAAATATAGTTTCTTCTGCAACATATGTTATTGTGTTATGTGTGTGCATACACATCTTTAATACGTATAGCATGCTTTTATTAGAATAGGAGCTAATGAAATTAATGTCTAAAATAAAAACATTATCAATAATATTGATTATATTATGCTTTTTTATTTGTAATCTTCAAATTGAGAAAGCATGCAATGTGAGTTTACTATTATCTTCTGTGTTAGATCTGCATAACTATAAATTATGTATAAGATTCAAGAAGAGATCCTTTTCAAATTAAAATTTCATACATGTATCAGGATGTGAACATTATTCTGTACAACGCTTTCCAGCTTCATCATTTTATTTAAAATTTCTTCCTTACAGATTTTTTTTCTTTGTCAGGAACTGTATTTATGCCCCCAAAATGGTCACTAGGCTATCATCAATGCCGTTGGAGTTATTTATCTGACCAGAGAGTTCTGGAGGTACTTGCTGTTTTCTCAGTGGTGATAACTCTGGGTTTAGTTGCATTCATACCTGTAGAAAGCTGGAGACTCTGATTATGACATGTGTTCCAAGTTCTGACTGTTTTTGCTATAGTTTTTTTGCCATTACTATATTTTTGATTAAGAAAAAATGAAATCCTTCTGAATTCTATTTGGTTTACCTGTAATTTAGTATGTAAGATATCTTGGATTTGTGGATGGGATGATAGCATGCCTATGGCAGGATATCAAATTTCTTCTTTATTTGGCATACCTTTCAATAGACATGGGAATCCAAGATGCCTCTGAATCTTAAGCATACAAACACAGTTTAAATAATGCATTTGTAATTGAATATGCAAATCTGTATTTATTGCAAAATGTAGACATTACACCATCCTGGGAATCTTTAATAACTTTCAGCTCTCATACTAGACATGGGTTTCCAAAATTTTCATACATACCAGATAAATTATGGTTAGATGTAGACATTCAAAATACCTAGGAATTTAGGATTTTGTTAGGAGTCCCACATTGAGTGGAATAAGAAGCTTGATATGGTACTTAAGTCAAGAGGCTCTCCTACCTAATGGACTTGTCTTTTGGGTTGGGCTCTCCTCTTGTGCTTAAGTCCTAGCAGATTTCTGCATCACTATCAACTTAGTTTTGTATATTCTAACTTTATTGGTTGTTAGTTATTCAGAAGCATGTTTTATCTTGACTCGTTAACAATCAAAATTTGCAGGTTGCAAAAACATTCCGGAAAAAAAAGCATACCTTGTGATGTGATATGGATGGATATTGATTACATGGATGGTTTTCGTTGTTTCACCTTTGACAAGGCAGGTTTTTTAACTCCTGGAAAAAGGATCAATAATAAGTTTACAGTATTGTAGTTTTGATTTTAGATCCTGCTAATCATCCACATAAATTTATTTAGTGTTTTGTACTTGTAGTCTGTGTCTCATAAATTAAAGTGATGTATTGCATAGTTTGTATAATATAAATTTCTTTTATTGGATTACATCAGTTGTCCAACCTGCACTGGTAATTTGGAAAATGCTTAGTCAACTTTTGGGTTGGCCATTTTAATACCTATAACTATAACAATAATTTTTGGTTTACAAAAGTAGGTATTGTGATACTTTCAGGAGCATTTTCGAGATCCTAAGTCTTTAGTGAAAGATCTTCATTATAGTGGTTTTAAAGCTATTTGGATGCTTGATCCTGGAATCAAGCAGGAAGAGGGTTATTATGTATATGATAGTGGTTCTAAAAATGATGTTTGGGTCCAAAAGGCAGATGGAACTCCTTATGTTGGTAATTTTTTTTCTTTCTTTCTTTTTCTTTTTTTTTTACATGAATATTTCTGCACTTCATTCATGCTGTTCTTGTTCTTTCCTTTCTATGTTGCATTATCCCGTATGTACATTCTCAGGGGAGGTGTGGCCTGGGCCATGTGTCTTCCCTGACTATACACAGTCAAAAGTTCGTGCATGGTGGGCAAATTTAGTTAAAGACTTCATTTCCAATGGTGTTGATGGTATATGGAATGACATGAACGAACCAGCTATCTTTAAGGTAATTCTAATCTCATTGGTTTCCTTTGTTCGAATAATATGAAACAATATTTGATCCAAATCTTACTATTTGTGGCTCTTGATTTGTTCCATTTCTACCTTCTTTACCTTTTTCTTTTCCCAGGTTGTAACAAAAACAATGCCTGAGGGCAATGTTCATAGAGGAGATAGTGAACTTGGAGGTTGTCAGAATCATTCTTTCTATCATAATGTAATATACTTTGCCCTTTATTATGATTTTGGAGTCATGTTATTTTATCATAAGTTTGTTGACAATTCATATGAGTGGGAGGCACTTTGATTATATAATTAGATACTACCTGCATGTTTATTCTGATGTTAGTGTTTGAATTTAGATTTGTTGAGTGTTTAGATGCCTTACCCTGTAGTTATGAAGTTTTGTCAATTATTGTGACTGTTCACTATAGGTGTATGGCCTACTGATGGCAAGATCAACTTATGAAGGCATGAAACTAGCTAATGAAAAGAAGCGTCCTTTTGTTCTTACGAGAGCTGGATTTTCTGGCAGCCAAAGGTATGCTGCAACATGGACTGGAGATAATCTTTCTACCTGGGAGCATCTTCATATGAGTATCTCCATGGTACTTCAGCTGGTAAGATTCTTAGGAGCATGGATGCTGCTTCCCTTGAGAAACATTGTCATTTGATGCTGTTTTTGCGTCACTAACTTCTGCAGTTTCTTGTGAAGCATTTTTGGACACAGTATATATCTAGCTAGATATAAGTTGTTGTGACAAGTAGTTGTTAGCTTAATTTTGGAAACATTAGTCGCCCAAATGATAAATGGTACTTTTAATTGATGCTACATGATAGTACCCTCATAACAAGATGTCTGACTGCAAGTAGCAGTCATGATCATGAAGGATACATTAGATAATGTCATGGACTATCCTTTTCAATTTTCTTGGAGGTGTGATGTGATTTATTCTTTATGATGCTATTGGCATTGGATTTTTCCAAAGTTTCTTTTTGATAACTGTGTGCAGTGAGAGAGAGACTTTTTTTTTTTTTAATTCTCTCATTGGTAGCTGGTTTTTATCATAGTTTTTTAAAATATAGTTCAATTCCAGAAGAATTAAGATGTTGTCATCGTACTATAATTTAATATTTATTTCAAATTTAAACATAAAACTTGAATGATAGGAAATAATATTATGTCTGAATTATAATTTTGAATGAATTACAAGGCTGCGTATACAGTACTATATATAGACAAAATTAAGTGTGTTAGAGATGTGATATAACCCATTCATGTGTCGTCACCTAATAGCTTAAGCTTTTGGGATTATTGGTTCATGACAAGGTATTCGAGTCTCTATGACCGAGTGGTATAGAGTTCAATCCTTGCTGCCCCCATTCTTCTACTAAAATGTTGATTTTTTACATAGATTGGTAAACTTGTGCGTTGTCATGCTTTGAGTCTAAAAGGGCTCTTGCATAGGGTGTGTTAAAGATATAATATAAAATCATTCATTTGTTTTCACCTAATAGTTTAAGCTCTAGTGATTGTTGGTTCATGACAATAAATAATCACTTGAATATATGTTATATTTCCCTTAATATTTTACTTTTCTTGTGTACAGGGACTTAGTGGTCAGCCACTTTCAGGTCCTGATATTGGTGGATTTGCTGGAAATGCAACACCTAGACTTTTTGGAAGGTGGATGGGTGTAGCTTCCTTGTTTCCCTTTTGCCGAGGGCATTCTGAAGCTGGCACCACTGACCATGAACCCTGGTCTTTTGGGGAAGAGGTTAGTTCATCTTTGTCTGTATAAATCAATATTCTTGTTGTTTCCAATTTGTTATATGTTGGACATTTATCTAAATTCTAAGCTGAAATTTCTTGTCATTATATATCACGGAGAGTAAAAATAATGAAGGCTGTATATTGAGCTCAACCGTTGACTACTTAGCTTGGTATCAACTTAACAATTTGGAGTTAATGAGAATAAAAAAGTACATAATCTCACATATATTTCATTTCCTGCTTTAAGCTCTGGTGTGCACATTTGTTATTAACTTATTCTGTGTTTACTTTCAAATTTTTTCCGTGGCTATTTTTCCCCCTGTAATGGAACTTGATTTCTGTTGGATATATATATATATTTTTAATTCATTTAAGATATCCAGGACATAAAAAATAAAAAAACAAAAAAATACTAGGCTCATTATCATGTATTCTTTTTAAGAGCATTTATGGTTGTTTTCTGCTTCTGGCCTAATCAGGATTTTATTCTTGTAAGGGCATTTTGTTATTAGTATTTGCTAGCACCTTCTGACTATTTTATTCGTGACTAGTACATTTCTTTATTAGAAAAACCTTAAATTCTTTTCTATGCAAACCTACCACTATCTGATAAAGGCTAAGGACACATTTCTGTGATGAGAGTATAGGACAATTTACTGCCCTTATAATTCTCACATACTGAAATGATGTTCTGTAATTTGTGGATCACTAACTTCATCTCTAACTTTTAGTGTGAAGAAGTTTGTCGATTGGCATTGAAGAGGCGCTACTGCCTGATCCCACTTATCTACACTCTTTTTTATTTTGCTCATACAAGGGGCATTCCAGTGGCAACCCCTACTTTCTTTGCTGGTGGGTTCATGTTCTGTTTACTACTACTTTCTTTGGTTATATTATGATATTTGAGCTTTCTTCATGTACATCATGATTTTCATTAATTTATTTATTTTCTTTTGCAGATCCAAAAGATCCTAGCCTGAGGAAAGTTGAAAATTCGTTTTTGCTTGGTCCAGTCTTAGTGTATGCAAGGTTCTTCTACTTCTTTTCTTGTTTATCATTAACTTAGATAACACTGCTATATTTTTTGGAGATGCCTTTGCAGGAAATAGGCTTGTTTTTCTGATGCTTCTATGCATGCTGGCAGAAAATCTGATATAGCTTTTAGTCATTGAGCAAGGGTGAATGATAGAAAAAAAAAGTTACATTTTTCTTTTCCATTTTGTAAAACAAAACCAAATCTGATCATGGTAAATCTCGTTATGTTCATCCTTCATTTTTTTTTTAAATAAGCAGAAAACAATAAATTCATTATCAATATGGATACAGGAATAATTCTATTTAGTACAAGAGAAACAAAAAAAAAAGTGATTGTAATCTAAAGCCCAGCTTATCTATCTTTGTGGAGACTTGATATACGTTGTCTGTTTATAGTAACTCCTGGCTTCTGCTTCTTTTTTGATTGTGTGTGCATTGCTTTTAATTTTACTCCTCATTCTACCTTTATCTGACCTTGTCCATTAATAATCTGTATTTATAAGTATTTGTGGTCTTAGGATCTTTGATGTTTTTTTTGGGTCACAGATCTCATGTTGTATTATACTTGAAGTTTGATAGAAAGCTGTATTACACACGTTGCTGTACAATTTGTGCTGATCTAACATGTTATTTGTATCTTGATCAGCACCTTACGTAGACAGGGGTTGGATAAGTTGGAGATTACTTTGCCTAAGGGGATATGGTTGAATTTTGATTTCAATGATGCACATCCGGTACTTTTTTTTCCTCCTCTTTTTGTTTCCTTTATATTTTTGTAATATTTTTATTTTTTTCTGTCACCAAAAAAATTGATTTGATTTTATTTATTTTTTGTTCTGTCTGGGGCATGTCAGGATTTGCCAGCTTTATACTTAAAAGGTGGATCAATTATTCCTGTGGGTCTCCCTGTTCAGCATGTTGGAGAAGCTAATCCATCAGATGACTTGACTCTTCTTGTGGCTTTAGATGAATACGGTAAGTCAATGCATTCAATTTTCCCTTGGCAGGATTGTACTGTACTGCTATCTTGATATGACAAGGTCTGTACTCTTCAGATTGGCATCTTGCTCTTAAAGGCTGTATGAATAAGATTTAGGGGGTGTTTGGATGAAATTATGGGGAGGAGCTTATTTGAGCTTATGAAAATAGCCTATGACTCATAAGTTTTTCTTACTTATTATTCCAATAAGCTCCTTGGCGTAATTTTTCAAAATAAGCTCTTTTTAACATATTAAAATAAATTTTATGGTCATTTATGGCATAAGCCCTCACATGATAAGAACTTATTGAACAAGTGTTTAATTTAAGTTGTTTACCCAAACACGCCGTTAATCATTGACAGGGAAAGCTGAAGGTGTACTATTTGAGGATGATGGTGATGGATACGAATTCACAAAAGGCAATTATTTATTAACTCATTATGTGGCTGAACGTAAATCATCAGTTGTTACTGTGAGTGTACACAAAACTGAAGGATCATGGGAAAGACCTAAACGCCGCCTGCATATTCAATTATTGCTGGGTGGGGGTGCAATGGTATGTGATTTTTCTGTGACATAAACTATGAAGAATTTGAAACTTGTGTATATAAAGAAATTGTCAAAAATTGTGCTTGATTCTATCTTTTACTGCATACTTGATCTTAATATTTACATAGTTAGGTTTTGTAAACAGCTTGATACATGGGGAATTGATGGAGAAGTTATGCGACTAACTTTGCCTTCAAAAGAGGAGGTGTTGAAGCTAGTATCTACTAGTGAGAAGCAATACAAGGACCGTTTGGGTATGTGCTTGTTGAAATCTTTTACTTGATTGGTTTATGAATATTAGTTTATATGATATTTATACTTGCATTGTATCAATTCTTATTTTAATGACCATCGTTTTCCTACGTTTTATTCTGTAATATAGTGTTTTGTATATAGTTTTCTCTTGCAGGCAATCCTGCTTTTAAGATATATTTTTTTGAAGATATTTCTTGGTTTGGATATTCACCTTGCTATTTTGGTGATGTAGTTTCCATGTCTTTATTATCTTCCATATGGGTTGTTTTCCCTCTGTTGAGAATTGAGTTTTTTGCATGGGTTTTAGTTCTCCCGCCCTGTCCATGAGCAGAGTGGTGGCCAACCACTAGTTTTATTCTGCAAATTATGTTGTATTTTACATCTGAATTATATCTATTGTGCATTCCAGGATCCAAAAAACGCCAATTCTATACCAAGGTGTGCTACTTTCTGCTGAATTTTTTTTTTTTTGACAGAAAACACAACTCCAATCCCTGATGTTGAAGAGGTTTCTGGACCCAAGGGAACAGAGCTTTTAAGAACTCCCATTGAACTGAAAAGTGGTGAGTGGAATCTTAAAATTGTTCCCTGGATTGGGGGTAGAATCATCTCCATGACACACATTCCTTCAGGTATTTTGATCATCATTAGCAATTTATTTACTATGTTTTGTAAATGATTGTATTCATTGGAAATGTATAAGGAGCTTGTGTTTTTCCTTACACCACATTGATGAAATAATTTATATTTTTTATAATATGCATTATAATGTTCATGATAATAAAAATCTGTTTTCAGGAACACAATGGCTCCATAGTAGGATTGAGATCCATGGGTATGAGGAGTATAGTGGTATGGAGTATCGTTCTGCTGGGTGTTCTGAGGAATACTCTGTCATTTAGTAAGTTTTCTTTGTATTTCATGACTTCATTGAGGAAACTTTATTGTCAGAGTCACCAAAGGCCAATTTGATCCTTGTATTTACTTTTTCTTAGCATGTTATTTATTCTTGCCCTGCCCCCACTTTTTCATCTTGGTATTAAAATGTATTTTGTGGCAATTTTTTTAGTCGAGAACTCGAGCATGCAGGGGAGGAGGAATCTGTGGTATTAGAGGGTGATATTGGTGGAGGATTGGTTCTTCGACGGCAAATCTATGTTCCAAAGAATGCTGCCAATGTCATCCAGATAGACTCTAGCATAATAGCCTGCAGTGTTGGTGCTGGTTCTGGGGGGTTCTCAAGGTTATATCTGAAGCTTCCCCTCTTGTATCATTACAATATTAACATTATATCTCCTTTGTGATAATATTATATGTATAGAGTTAATTTCCTCTTTGAGGATGGGGGATCTCCATCTCTGATTGGTTAATAAAGTGATCCATGAAGAAGACTATGATAAAACCTTTACTTGGATCAAGGGGTTAAAAGCGTGTTTGGTTACTATTTGGAAAAACCCTAGTTCCACAACAACTAGTGATATGGTGACCCTCACCTCTTGAGCTAGCTTTTGGGGTTGAGTTATGTGCAACCCAAAATGTAAGACCAAACCCATATTGTAAAATGGTATCAAAGCCTATCCTATATCCTTTAATGGGCCACCTACCATATTATCCACGGACCAAGTCCAATGGTGCCAGACGTGAGGGGGTGTATGGGAAAAAACCCAAGTCTCACATTTACTAGTGATATGGCTAAAATAGAATATGTAAGTGGGGGCAACTCTCACCTCTTGAGTTAGCTTTTGGAATTGAGTTAGGTGCAAACCCAAAATGTAAGACCAAACCCATATTGTAAGAGTTACTGAGCGCCCCTATACATTTGTGCTTGAAAATGTATACTTGGACACATTTTTGAAGTGTTTGGCTAGCAAGTACAAAATTAGTTTTGGTCCCAAATGTTAATGTACCAGCAAGTAACATTTGTTTTTGTTTGTCAATTTGACAGATTTTATAAATTGGTTGTTACATATAAATTTAAACATTAATAAAAAAATACAATTTATTTGTTTTTTGACAAATTCACACTCAAAGTAATTTTACTTTAACCATATCCAAACAAGTTATTCTTTCAAAATTACTTTTGGGTGAATATTCCCCCAACATATCATTCTTTCAAAATGTCATGAACCAACTATCCCAAAAGGTTGAGCTCTATGGTGAAGACATGTGAATAGATTTATAATATATTTCTAACATGTCCCCTCACACAAGAATCCTTTGGGCTTGAAGTGCAGATAATGCATAGGCCTACTTACCTTTGGCTGAAATTAAACTTTTTTATTAGGAGAACAGGGATAGCAAGGATTGAACTCTTATCTACCGGGGTCATAGAGGCTTTGATATCGTGTCATGAATCAACTGTCCAAAAGCTTAAGTTGTTAGGAGAAGACACATGATTGGTTTTATATTATTATATTTCTAACACAATATATTTTACTCACAATTGATTATTCATCAATCATCTGAACCCAAACATCCACAAAGATTGATTAACTCAATTAAAAGACTCTATTTGGTTTGTGTGACTTCTTATTTGTGTTTATCACTATATTGTGCATGAGTATTCTAGTGGAAAGTTGAGATGATAATGAACAATATATTCTTCTTGTCTGTTGCCTATTCAGATGCTCTGATATCTACTCCGCTTCCTCGTATGTACTGTAGGTTGGTTTGCTTAAGAGTTCACCCAACATTCAGTCTCTTGCACCCCTCAGAATCTTTTGTTTCATTTACTTCAATTGATGGATCGACACATGAAGTCTTTCCTGATGGTGGGGAGCCATTCTTTGAAGGAAACCTCATTCCTAATGGTAATGGTCATTTTATCTGTTTCCTAACTCATTACTACCCATATGAAATGTTGGAACTTCTACTAGTATGAACAAATGAATACTATGCTAAAAATATGAATTAGGCTTAGGGGTTTAAACGAGTCAGGTACTTAAGGTTTGTCTTGTCTTGTGAAAAAAACGTTGCTCAAGCTTGACTCATTTATTTAAACGAGCCAAATTTAAAGCTTGGGTTCAGCTTGGTTATAAATTCCGAAGCTTGATCTTGGCTCATTGACTTGTTTGGCTCATTGACTTTTTGGTGACTTGTTTATTTATTTATTTTTTTATCAAGTTCTTTTGAGTAAAATTTTTCTTACTAATTTAGTATTTAAACCTATACCTTCATGTTAAAAGTAAAGTAAAATGGTAATAAAATATAATTTTATATTCATAAAGATCACTTGAGATTAGAAATGAAATCGTTGATGGTGAAAACGATGAATTTTTTGAAGAAAAATTATAGCCATACATTTAAATTATTACTGTTGAAAATAAAATTAGGAAAATTAAATTATATATATATATATATATATATATATATATATATATAAGATTAATTGACACCAGGTGTCAAACTTTCAAACTTATACCACTTAATAACTTTCTATAGAATATGAAATTAATCAATCAAACTGTTCAATCATTTGATGTTATCTTCATGATCATTTCTATCAAATTTCACATAAATTGGACATTTGTTGGTGTGTTATTTAGCAATGAACATTTACTTATATTTTAAATACATATTATCTGTCAAAATAAAGTAATATGATGAAGTAGCAATTAATCTTTGTTTTGCATGCAATTTTATATATTTAATTTATTTTATAAAAACTTTCAATTCAACGGTTGGATTGATTAATTTCATATTCTAGAAAAATGTTACTAACTGATGCAAGTCTAGAAGTTTGACACTGGTTTCAACAGTTTTGGTCTCCATACTTTAAACATTTGGTTTTGAGTCCCTATAGTTTCAAAACTAAGAATTAGTCCTAGTAGGACCAAAACCAAAATGTAGGCATGACAGCAGGGGCCAATTCTTGGTGGCTTTGAAATTATAGGGACTCAACCAAACTTTTAAAGGATAGGGACTAAAATCAAAATTGAAGAAAACATTACAGGAACTAAACATGTATTTAAAGTGACTTTTTATTATGTAATTAATATTGTTGCAGTTTGAGAGTTTGAGTTTGTTAAAATTGTAAATTATAATGGGATTTCAGTTTAGAATGTGACGACAGCCTTCAGACTGACTTCTCTTGAGAGTTTGAGAGACACTTACTGAAGATGTTTATTTATGAAAGGAAGAATCATCAATTATCTTGGACAAGTCATCCCATAAGAAACCTACCATGGACAAATCAATAAGCAGTTGGTGACGTGCTTTTCTTCCACATCCCATCTTTCCCTACTCTCCCCTACCGGAGAAAAAAAAAAATTCCAACATCCATTTTAAAAACAAATGTTCTTATAGGTGGGGCTGTCTAAGAGTTTAGATTTTGTCAACTGTTTTCATATTGTAGTTTAATTTTTATGTCAATCTTCTGAATCCCGTAAGAAACCTACCATGGACAAATCAATAAGCAGTTGGTGACGTGCTTTTCTTCCAGATCCCATCTTTCCCTACTCTCCCCTACCGGAGAAAAAAATAAATTTCCAATATCCATTTTAAAACCAATGTTCTTATAGGTGGGGCTGTCTAAGAATTTAGGTTTTGTTAACTGTTTCGTATTGTAGTTTAATTTTTATGTCAATCTTCTGAATCTAGACAGCACATTATAGTGTTCCCTATAAAATTTTAAGTGTTATTTCATTTCAGGTGAGTGGAGGCTCGTTGATAAGTGTCTTGGCTTGGCACTGGTGAACCGATTTAATGTTAGTGAGGTATTCAAGTGTCTTGTTCACTGGGACAGTGGCACTGTCAACCTGGAGCTTTGGTCTGAGAGTAGGCCTGTTTCAAAGCAATCCCCTCTCAGTATTTCCCATCAGTACGAGGTTATAAGAATTCCATAATAATTTAGCTGGTAATAACACAAGGTGTCTAAAATGTTCGAAACAGCGGATTAGTGCTGCTACAAAACATGCACGTAAAAACTATACATCTAAATTTCAGTGTTGTTTCTTTCTTCCTTTTCACCTGAATGCCTGTTCTGTTTTGTTGGACTTTAAATAGTAAAAATGGAAGGAATTGTGCAAGAGGAATGATAATGTATAATTACATGTCTGAACTTCGAAGCCCATTAGGATCGTATTGTATTTTTTTTAACGGGCTAATTAATGGATGTGATATTTTCTATGTCCTAAAATAAAAAATCATAATAAAAAAGATATATTAACACTGTTTGGGTGAGATGGTTTGGGGGAGAGAAAAGAGGGAGGGAGAAAAGTATGAATAGAAACTTCAAAAATAATTCATGAACACCTAACATGTTGACTTATAGAG
Source organism: Spatholobus suberectus (assembly GCA_004329165.1). NCBI lineage: Eukaryota > Viridiplantae > Streptophyta > Magnoliopsida > Fabales > Fabaceae > Spatholobus > Spatholobus suberectus. Next base: position 75,400,394 of record CM014730.1, on the reverse strand, counting down.
AAAGAAAGAAGAAAGAAAAGTGTAAATATAATGGATGATATGATGTAATAAGAAGAAAGAGAGAGAGAAATAATAAGTTAATGGAGTGTTTGATATATAGGAGTATTCAAATATCATCAAGTAACTCTATTTTACTGTTGGGAGAGCAAGAGGGAGAAAAGATGAAGTAAGGTTTACTAAAAAATAGTCTTTTTATTTTCAATGAAGAGATTTTGTTCAAAAAAGTGATTTTTTTTTATTTATGTTAGCTTTAATGTAAAATAATATAAGAATTATATTTAAATTTTTTTATAAGAATAAAATATTTTATAATAATTTTTTTATTTAACGAAATAAATAGAAATTTAGTTTTTTCTTTTATTTCTATCTTACTTTTCTTTATTCAAATAATCTAAAAACAATTATTTTATTTCTACTCGTTTTTCTTTAATTTTTTCGTCTTTTTTTTCCACTACTTTTAGATCTAAACAAGGGCTAGAATAAATTCACCTTTAGAGTGCCCCATTGCTATCTTAATCAACGTCCTCTCTTAAGTATGCCTTGCTTCAGTAATCTTTAGATATATTAAACGCGTATTTGGTTGTGCGTTTTAGAGCAGTGGACAAGCGCCAAGAATGAAGTAATAATAACTTCTGCATTTTTTTGTGAATTTGACGTGAAACGTGTGTAATACAAGCATATTTAATGCATGTTTGTTTCTGCATTTATACCAAAGTTATGCGCGTTGGACTGGAAGCTAGACATTATAACCTCTGTAAAAGATAAAATTTGACGTTATTTTTTCATGAGATGTGTGTATTGAATGGGATTCCAAACACGCTCTTAAATACACACTAAATCTGAGTCGTCATTGTGTAATAGCTTTGTTAAATACCTAGTGCCAAATGTCCTCCTTTCCTTCCTTTTCTTACTATTAGCAAGTTACCTTTGAGTATTTTTTAATTTTGAATAAATTTTAAAATCAAAGCAAAAATGAGAGAAATATTATTTTTAGAATTAAATTAGAATAAAAATTGTTTCCAGAATATGTATTCAAAACAAAAATTATTTTCAAGTAATACTCTCAAATTTACACACATATCTTGTCGAATGATGGAGAATTCAACTAAAAACGGGTGATTTCAAAGAGTGAGAGTAACATATACAGGAAAAGGTTTTACAACTACTTAACAATCGCCTCAATTTTGCTTGAGAAAGTAACAGAATCAAATGGCTTTATTATTAAACGCCTACAGTGACTTTGAAGTAGCATGCAGAAGGAAAGAACAACAGCATCATGATCAAAAAGTTACCGTCTTTGTGAAAAAAGTCAAGTTCTCCTTCAAAGAACCTCAACAACCTGATTCCAACTGTCAGTTTCTTTTATCATTTTCCCTTCACCTCGACTACTTTCCTATGTTAAGAGCAGCCCTGCCTTTTTCACCGGTTGTTACTGCCTTTTTAGACTGTCAGGGAAAGTGAGGGAGAGGGAATGTAACTTGTAACAAATTCATCGAGTTTACCATCGGGCATAAAATTCTGCATGTTGCTACCCCTTCTATTCTCATTTGATTTCTCAGTAGACCAGAAATTGTTGCCCGCCCTGAAAATTCTTCAACTCAGTTGAATCTATGTAGGGTTTACTTAGAAATATCCATGATTAATAACATTCATGTAAATCTAACGATCAAGTATCTTCTTTAGAGCAGAGGAGGACAGAAAAATATCTTTTTGTCCATGCCAAAGAAATTCCACAACATGGACTGAATCTTGGCTTGTCTACAACACACACGACATCCTCGTATTGGTGCCATATGTGTGATGCTTTTCCAAGACTCTAATTATGTAGATTTCAACCTCAATTCTTTCTACTCATTGATCTCCGAGACGGTGAAATCCAAGACGAAGTAAAATACATATCCAAAAGGAATAAATCAAGGAATTAGTGAGCAAAATATCATGGAGCTCTTCATATAACTCCACTTTAGTAGAATTACAAAATACTCCATATATGACTTTGAACAAATAAAGACAAAACCACACTATTTACAATGGCATCATTAGACAAAACCAAAAACCCACTTAATATAATCAGTCACCAGCAATTTTTATTTATTCTGTAGCCAAAATGACATCAGAATTTGTCTTAAATTTTCACACTCCAGCACCAGAAGAGGACAAAAATTTGGAGTCTAGTGATAACCAATTGGAGCAGCAGCCTCTCTTAACTCTCGTCCTTGGTAGTGTATGTCCTGCAGTTCATTACAATAAAATACCATCAGTAATCTTCTTAACACATTTAACAAAGCAAAAGGAAAAACCCTTCAATTTTTTTAACTCCCCATTTTAATTAGCTGAATAGAATAGAAGAATGTATATATATAAAAATATACGAGGTTAATTACCGATGCAAAGTGGTTGACATCACGATGATGTGCCTCATCAGCTCTAACAACCATGACAACATCCCTTAAAGTAGAGTCTGGTGGGAGCTGCCAATAGTCAATGGCAATGGCTGGAGCTGGCACATTTTCTATATTGCCCTTGTCCAGCTCCTTGAGGAACTCTGTGTAGGAGTGTATTGCCTCCTCCTCAAGGTAACCAACCATGCGGTGTGCAAATTTAGGTGAGAGCAAATACCCCAAGAAGTATGCATTGAAGAAAACACCTTGCACAGTTATCACCAGAGCACGCTCATACCACTTTGGCTTTGCCACTTCCATAAACGTCATTAGGTGCATGCGCTCATTCTCTGCTTCTTCTAACAGTGCTTTGATCCAACCACCACTGTGCTCAAATCTTCTAAGGGATTTGCTGTGCAATAGCATGCCTCCTACCATCCCAGGGACTGCTGCCACAGTCTCAAGCATCATTGCTCGACATCCATATCGCCTCTGTTACATTTGCACATAACATAATAAGCAAATAATAAACTTCAATATAACATGTAGAATACAAAACTCATCAAAGGGTGAATAAGCACTGCAATAATGCGAGTTTCCCTTCAAAATTAAGATTGAAAAATGTGGGAATGGGCTTTTCATATCATTGTTTATGCAAAAGTTCACTTAAATTTATTTATTAAGCACATACAAAACTTGAAAGACAATATTGATTGTTGACACTATCATAAGACTAATAGCATGCTAGCTTAAGCAGCTTTTTATTTTATCCTAAAATATGAAAAAGAAGTTAAGAGTATGTGCTAATTAACATGACGATAGTTTTGTTCTTTAGGGAGATTATTATTATTATTATTATTAAACAGTAATGGTGTATGGCAAGTGGTAACTTAAAAACAAAAATCAATCATCTAAGCATCGCATCCCATCTTGTGGTAGAGTAGTTTCTGAAACACTACATATTGGATCATTTTCTTTTCATGTGCTAGGCATCCCATCGAGTAGGGAGTGTTTGTGAATACGTTGAATCTCCTTGAATCCAACAAATTTCTCCAGTCCTATGATGCTCAGACGTCTAAACAAACACGCACCTAATCAAACCACATCCCAGACCAGACAAACATCACATGTTTTATGAATGATATTTATTTTAAGGAAAAACAAGGAGAGACCTAATAAGATACCCCAAAACAAAAAAAATATAAAAAACAAGCCAGTATGTAACGATTTTTGCCTGTCAAAAAAAAAAAGTATATAACCAAACGTCACCTGTATTATGCATCGCATGTATTATGCTCAAAACGCCTAAACAAACACACACCTAAACTACTAACCAAATCACATCCCAGACCAGACAAACATCACATGTATTATGCATGATATTTATTTTCAGAAAAAACAAAAAGAGACCCAACAAGATGCTCCAAAACAAAAATAATATTAAAATAATAAACCAATATATAACGATGTTTGCCTTTCAAAAACAAAAGTATATAACGATGTTTAGTATTTATAACTACAAAAAAATATTTTAAAAAAAATACCAGAAAGCCATGAGCCAAACCAGTATTTTATACAAATCATTCTATTCAAAAAAGTCAATTTAATAGGGAACTAAATTAATATATATTAATACATAATAATTAAAATTGAAATTCGTAACTTTAAAACACAAATAGGGTAAAACAAAAAGATACCATATATACCCAACAATATTTTTTAAATGGCTTGATTGTATTTTTTGTCTCCAAAATTTTATAATTTTGCGAATTATGCCGCTCCAAATTTTTTTTCATGAATTTTGTTCCTAGGTAAAAAAATGACCACAATTAAAGAAAAAAAAAATCCACAAAATTGTCTTAATTATAACGGTTTAAAAAAAAATTTATCAAAAAAATATCTTAATTATAGCAGTTTTTCTATGTTAGATCAAAATTTGTAATATTTATCGGAACAAAATTTGCAAGATTATAAAATTTTAGAAACAAAAAATGCAATTAAGCCTTTTTAAAATTTGTACCAGACATTAAAAAAAAAAAGGTAGAAGAAAGAGAGATAGTAAAAAAAAAGAACAGTGAACAAAATAGCATTTCTCTATACATACTCTCGTTGCTGAATATTATGTTAAAACAACAAAATATTTAATAAATCTATATTCTCTTTAAAAAGATTTTTCCATACAGTCAAATTAAAAAAATTATTTTTTCTTTACTATATTCTGTTCCGTGTGGGAAAACATCCAAAATACCTGGAAAAACACGTCGGTGGGGTATCTAAGAGCTTTGACCGTCCAAAAAGCCATCTTGTCCAGAAACGTGACTGGCGCATGGTGCTTCTCCATATCAATGGAAACATCTGCTTTGTACGTCTCCCATGGCTTCAAACCAACATCATCATAACGTCAACAAAACAAAACCATCATCAACAATTAATCCTCAAAACAAAACAAAATTAAATTAAAAAATAAAAAAGAGAAAAGAACAACAACATGCATATACATAGTTACGTACCCTAAAGCAATTCCACTTCCATTCTGTGCCATCCTGTTTGGTGATCTTAGAGGGCTGAATGCCCCAATAACTCACGATCCCATTGTCCTCTTTGTTCCCACCAGCAGAAGACAAATCAACCTTCTTCTCTGCCACGTGGTGATTGTTCTCCTTCTCCGACAAAGCCAAAGTGCTCTCGCTCCTTACACCACCGCCATAAACTGCTCTAACCCCACCAACTTCACCGCTTAAACCCTTCGCAGCCAAGAGTGCAGCGTTGGCCACACGGTTGGTCCCGCCGCGGCTCATCATCATCATCATCATGAACGCACCACAATCTACGTACACTCACAGGGAATATTCCAGAAAGAAAGAAATAAAAGTGAGGCGATAAAATCAGGGAGAAAGTTCTCAGAAAATGATTTGTTTGAATGGTTGTGGGAGAAAAGGGTTTAAGGAGGGTCTCTGTATACAGTTATGACTTAGCAAAGGTGAGGGTCTTATGTATGGTTACTTATGAGACAGCAAGGTGAACGAACGTAATGTGAATAAAGTTGATGCCTTTAATTGGTGGGAGTTATTTAGTTGGCAATTTGGTATATGAGTTTTCTAGAACAGTGCAATTGGGATTTTTTTATAGATAAATTTTGCTTTTAAGGTTCCACTTGAACGATATCTGATAGACTTCAAAAAATAAAAATATTTTTATTGTTTATTGGCAACAAGGGTGTAAACGAATTAAATAACCTTCATATTTTGTTATAAATTATAAGAAAACAGGTTATACACTGATAGTATAAAGTAATTTTATACTATTATTTAATTATAAACTATTATTTATTATAAATTAATTAACTTTTATAACAAATACTTTAATAGTCATATCAACAGTAATTTTTGATTAATTAATTATACTGATAATGCATGGTCATTAAATCCTTAAATTATATTCATATAAGTGAAAATAACATTAAAAGAATTCAAATTTTCATTTTTATATTCTTATTCTTTCTCCTTCTGTATGTATAGAAGATTTTATGCCTTTTTTATACTATTAATTTAATAATTTATTATCAAATCATTGAAATTTTAACAAACAAATTCACAAAAGAATCAATCAAATTTGTACACTTCATCTTTATATTATTTAATTCTGACCAAAGTTGTATTTTTTTATTTGTATATATTGTAGTATTAGAGTAACCTCGCCTGTCGTACACTCGTACTAATGCAGCACATTTGTACTTCATAGCAGCCATAATTGATCATTTATTATTTACTGTATATTAAGAGATTTGTTATTTCTTGGAGGCCAAGTAGAATGGATCTCTTAAAAAAAAAAAAATGGACTGGATTTTCGTGTCGTCCAAGTTAAAACCTGTGGCCCACATTCACGGAACGTAAGTTAGCAAAAGAAAACAAAAATATCTTTTGCATGGAAACCGACTTAAGGATCCAGAAAGAAGAGTATAGATGCCGGCGGATACCTGTACTTACATTATTTTATATAGCATGATTAACTTCTCCATAATTATTTATAAAAGAAAAAAATAAAATAAATTTTATCATAAGCTAAAATTAGTTTATATATAAGTTACAAATTAGATTTTGAAGAAGCTAACATAAAAAAGCTCTTACAAATTAACTTATGTATAAGCTAATTTTATCTTATGAAAAAGCTGATTTCACTTTTAGTTTTTTTTTTTTTTCCTACAAGTGCTTATAAAATAGTTTATCTAAACAAGTCCTAAATTGTTTATGCTTTTTTTGCCTTGTTATTTAATTAGGATTAGAATTTTGCATTTGGTAATATGTATAAGGTTTAATTGTATATTTTTTTATCTTTAAAGTTTTATAATTTTGCAAATTTTGCCTCCAAGTAATTTCTTTCATGAATTTTGCCTCTCAATTGATAAAATATTACAAATTTTGCCCCATGTAAAAAATTGTGGTAGTTTAAAGAAAAATTGCCACATAATTATCTTAATTATGGTGGTTTTTCTATGTGAAGCAAAATTTGTGATATTTTGTAAATTAAGGGGTAAAATTTGTGAAAAATATTTGGGAGTAAAATTTGCGAAATTATAAAACTTTAGAGACAAAAAGTGTAAGTAAATCTATGTATGATTAAGTTTTACATTAAAGAGTAACATAAATTATTGAAATAAAACTCAAATTTTAATTAGAAAATAACACTAAAAATACTTAAAGAACTATATATAAGTTTTGTCTTATTTTATGTTAGTGAAAATACTGACATTGTTTGTATTTGTTATTTTTTTAAGACATAAAATTTAATATTTTGTTATAATATTTTTATTATATATTGATGTGTATGTTAGTTAAAATTTTAATTTATTTTTTCCATAATACATATCACTTTATATTTTTAAACCTACTAATTAATATTAATACATACATAATCATTTTCAAAAACGGTGTTTAATTTGTTTTTCCCCCTAAGGCTTTGTTTGATAAAAGTAGCTAAAAATTTAGTTAGAAGCTGAAAAGCTAACCAAAACTTGAATAATTAGTTGGTAGCTTATAGTTATTAATTTAGCTTATTAAATTATAAGTGTTTGGTAAAATTGTCTATTGAAGTAGCTGATAAATGTAAAATGACGGAAATGAACATGTTTATATAATATTTTTATATAAATTTTATTTTTTTTATTGATAAGATATATTTAGGGGTAATTATAATTATAATTTTTTACTTAATTTTAAACTTTTATTTTTTATTTATATATAAATTATTTTAATTACATTGTTTAGTTTCAATCATTATATTTTTTCATATCATACATTCTATTTTTAATCTTACATTATATTTTAAAATATTTCCAACCAAGTTTAAAATAAAATAAAATAAATTAACATACACTTAAGTAGATGTCATACTTTCATTATGTTGATTAGTGTAATAGTTAAAATATCTTGAAGTATAATGTTTAAACAATATAATAAATAATGTAAATAGTGTAATGATTAAAACAAATAATGTAAGTAGTGTCATAGTTAAAATAAATTGTGTAAGAAGAAGGGAAACAAAAAATAATAAAACCCTACCTTATGTTAAAAAAGGGTAATAATGAAATTTAATAAATATTTTAAGGATAAAAAGGGAGTAAAATATAAAAATTTAGAAGTTAGAAGCTAACATTTTAGAAAATAATACCACTACAAATTACTAAAAAATTCTTTTTTACCAAATACTATTAATAAGATTAAACAAGCTTTTCAACTAGTAAGAAGTTAGAAATTAGCTTAAAGCACTTGACAATTACATATACTAAATTGTTGGGTGGTCCATTATTTTGCTTCATAATTAATTTGAGTTGAGCAAAAGTTATGTAAATATATATCCGTAAAAATATAGATATTTTTCTTAAGAGCGAGGAAAGTAATTGAGTAGTTTGTAAAAAGATAAGGGTAAAAATGTTTACGAAAATGTGTACACCAAACATGAATATTGACTTTACTATTGTTGATAATACATAATTTTGTATATTTTTTATATATTTATATTTAATTTTGTCACATATTTTGTTTTGGTTGATATTTGCCACATACTATAATAAGGTTGCTGATTTTTATAATAATTATTTTAAAAGTCATCATATCAACAATGATTTCTAATTAGTTACATGGTAAAAATTTTTTATATTGATAATACATAGAAATTAAACTTATATATAATTATCTTTTTAAATTTTTTGAACATTTAGATCTATTGGTCAATTTGAAATTTATTGCCCTTGATCAACTTTTAAAATCAATCAACGTAATAAGATTAAACAATTGATTTTTTTTTAATTTCAAACGCAATTGATATAAATTAGATCTATTGGTTGAATGAAAAATATTACTCCCTCGTATTCTTATTATAAAACCCAATTAACTGATTCACTAGGATTAAGGAAAGGTTAATTTAGTTTGTAGAATTAAATTTGCCTTAAATTTATATGTTCCTTCCAAAATTACCCTTAACATTAATGAGACATATTTTTATTCTTTTTTAAATATTTAATTCTTTTAATTTCTCTCATCAATAATATATGTATTGTCTTGATTTTTATTTGCTACGAATGTAGAGAGACAAAATAAGGTTTTTAAAATTTTCTTCATAAAAGGAAAAGTTAGACTATCCAAAGAAATTAAAGCTCTAAGACAATTGATGTATCCTACCTGCTATGTATTATCAACAATTATGTATTATCAACAATAGTAAAGTCAATATTCATGTTTGGTGTAAACATTTTCTTAAACTTTTTTTACCCTTATCCTTTTACAAACAACTCAATTAGTTCCCTCACTCTTATTAAAAGTTAATAAGGTTTTTAAGAGTCTAAAACACTAATGTATCTTACCTATTATTTATTGAACATAGAGAAAAAGACTCATAATTAAAGATTTTTTGTAAAAAAAAAATTAATACATGATACATTCCAAATTGATTTTTATAAAAAAAACCAAGGCAAATTTCTATTTAGTTCTTATAATAAGGACCGGAGGGAGTAACATTGAATGAAATTAATCATCATTAATACAGAAGAGTCTCATTTTGAGCAGCTTTCTTGAGAATGACACTTGGTCTCAATTATACAATCATTGCAAGAGCTGTTTTGAAATTCTAATGCTTTACATATAGTAAATTATTAGCGAGTAAAAGTAAGTTATAAATTATGATTTCTTTTAAAATTTTAATGCTTTACAAGTTATGAATTAGTACTGTGCAAAAAAAGTTATAAATTGGTGCAGCCTTGGAATTATTTTGTTTCTAGGTGTTATTTTAAAAAAAAATAAGAACAATGATTTATTTAAAATAAATTATGAGACTATTAATTTTTTTCATTTTTATTAATATCTATGGATAAATTGATGATAGTAAATGAGTTTAATGACCATGTACTGTTAGTGTAAAAAATTTTATACTATTAACCAATTAGAAATCACTATTGTTATTACTTTTAAAGTAATTATTGTAAAAATCAACAAATATACCATACATGGTAGGTTGTGATTGAATAACAGTGTAAAACTATTTTACATTATTAGTACACGGAGAAGAATTTTTTGCATGGAAATACATTATCTCCCTAGAATATAGATACCTTAATTTAAAATAATCTACGTTACCTTAATTAAGATAATTAAAAATATAGACACGGGTTTCTTACTGTGTGAGAGCATGTAATATATGATTTTTTTGCTTATATTTATACAGAGGATGTTACGTGAATTTCAAGGTACTTAACATGACCCTTCTTGTATTATTTAGTTTCCTACTGTGGGAGAGCATGTAATATATGATTATTTTGCTCATACTCCACTGAACACATCAATGATGAGTAATTTCGTTAGAAAAATTTATTTCTATGAATATCCTCATCGCTTTATAGTTCATTTCTGCCTGGTGTTTAGTTTGAAGATGATATGACCCTAAAATTTATTTTAGGCATCAATTATATATAGAATGAAATACCATGTAAAACATGAGGAGCTCTGCTTTTATTTTATCTTTGATAATATGTTTTTTTCTATGTTACACTACAGGCTGCTGGTATTCCCAAAAAGCTTGCTTTAACTACAGGCATTGCTGTGGATCATCCCACAAGAACCGTTCTTTGGAAAATCTGCAAGCTGATGTGCAGAGGTTGAAAAATATACAAGGCCAAATTGATTGTGTTCCCAAGACACGCAAGCAAGGTCAACGTAATACAAATTTTCAATTATTTGTTTTGATAGTGTGGCCATTTTCTTAATTTTGACATCATTTCTGTTGAAGGTTTAAAAGAAAGAAAAATGTTTGTTAGTCACGTAACTCTGTTGTTATTTCACAGGCCGGTGATTCTACTCCTGATGAACTTGAAAATGCCACACAAGTTGAGGGTTCATAGTTGCCTATTGTGAGGGAGAAGCCATCTGTAAACGTTGTAAAGGTTACAGATGACATGAAGGCATTTAAGTGCATGTTTGGTAACATGGTGAGTTGCACTTACCATGATTTTTTGAAGCAACAAATAGTTGTATTTGTGTTGATTTCATCATGATTTTAGTCTCACCATGATTTTCTACCACCAATCCAAACACACTAAAAGCTTATTACAAGCTTCGACTTGAGCACAGAAACAAACGCCACCATTATGGTGCCAGACTCAAGAAGGCTGCTGAAGCTGAAAAGGAAGACAAAAAGTGATGACCGTTAAAGTTTGTAGTCCATCCATGTAACAGTTGTTGCAAGACAATTTTAGCTCCAGATTAGCTTTATTAAGAACATGTTCAGTCTAAAACATGGATCTCTTCACCTATTTTATTTTGTGAACTGTTATTCAAGTTTGTTGGTTTAGCTAGCCCTTTGTTTTGTCTGTATTATTTGGCAGTATTTATTTTGTTCATTCAGGCTGTTTTCTAAATACTTTCAAGTTATAATTATGGGATAATATTAAGGCTCTTCTCTAAGACCCAGAATGGTGGGAATTTTTTCTACACTTAGGGGTTTAGCCTAAATTATTGCTTGAAATGCAACAATGGCCGGTTCACAGTTTTTGCTACGTTTTCCAAGAGGTAGAATTTTTCACTCCTCTATAGCTCGTGCGTCTTGACAAGTAGAAACATACATGTTGAATTATGATAAATTCCTTTCTAGAAAAACAAATTGTGTGATTCTCATACGCCTTTCTCCTAATTGTTAATGCTGTGCGTCTTGAACAAATTACTCAGGTTAGAAGCTAGTTGGACATTTAGCACAAAAATGTAGAGACTTCAGCAGCAACTAGAAGACACATACAGGAGGCATTATGTAAACATGAACAAATGGCGGGCCAGTCAAATCATTTTCCTGCACCAAATATATTACGAAACTTGCTTGAATAAATTACACAATCAGATGGTTTTGGACTACTTGTACTCATAATATGTCCGATTCCATTATAGATATCACACTATATATGTATACTAAAACTTTCTAGCATACTAGGAAGTAGGAACCAGCATAAAGTCATCAATGCAGTGAAACTGACAAGAATGACATCAGCTCAATAAGTTCAGGTGCAGTTTACATCTTCTATATGTTTCTATATCAGCATTGTCCATTTTCAGTTTTCTAATTAGGAAGTATTCCAATAAATATTGTTTATCTTGATCCTTAGTTTGACATTAATGGTTGTGTAGTTAAACATACCAATATGTCAACCACTAGTACTTAAAAACAAGAGGGACATATTCTGAATACCAAGTATGATTTACATACCAATATGTCGACGGCACTCCAAGACTTTTGCAAAGGACAAAAGTTAACTAAATAGATTAGTTGGTGACAAGAGAAACAAACTCTTCTGAAAACAAACATAAGAGACAATGCCTTATCAAGAAAAAAGATCAGTCAAATGGTTCAATTACCATTACACAATTGTGTTACAAATCTAAATCCAATTACCATTACACAAATCTTAGGTGAAATACAATTGAAATTTAATAAACTTTCTGCAGCTGGTGTGCAGCTCTGGCCCATCAGAAAATTATACATAACTATGTAAGAATGTCTGATTTATAATCTACAACCAGTGATAGATCAACAAAACTCCACAAAGTAGAACTAGTTTATATTTAGTCCAATATTCAGATTTCAGATAACCATAAGATTGAAAACACTGAGGACAGCTAAATGATTGCATATGTAGAGCTGAACTAGTGTCAAATATGACACAACACACTTGATTAAGTCACCAAAATCACTTTATCATCCTCCAAACAGTCAACTGAATTGATATGGCTTGCACTTGCATATTTCTCATTCTTTGAATCTCTTTCTGCAATTACAACAGAATCATGACACAGGTAACAAGCATTCATCAAATTAGTTTGCACAGAATCAATGACCTTGCTGTATAATATTATGAATTCTCAAGGTTACAAACGTAAGGAGTTTCGAAATGACATCAAATTAGTTTGCACAGCATTTGTAAAGCAACATTTCAATTATGTTTAGTTCTTTTAATTAGTCTGAGTAACATACAACTAAATGTGAAGTACATTGAAACACTTGCTGATATGAGAATATAATCAACTTATATGGAGTTAGGGTGAACGAAAGTAGTGCATTTGTATGGCCATGCTCTGCCATTAAAAAACTACATTTAAAGAGAAAGGCAAACAAATAACAATACATTTAAAAAATGAGGAACAAGTAGAAATTGGAATTTGATCTCTGCAATGTTTCATATACTACATTTTTGGCCACACTTGATGACTTGCTGTCTTGCTGGCTCAAACTGACACAGAATCGCTAGATTATATTGTTTGATCTTTGTATGACTCCTAGAAAAGTTGTTACTGAATTCATTAACTGCTTTTACAAATTACAAGTATTACCCCTTCGATAGATTGAAAAGTATTTTTTTGTCCTTTTTGTTATCTTAATATTTAAACATTGAATCTACGATATGATTTTACACAAGACTTGGACTAAGAAATGTGAAAATCCTTAAAGGGAGAGATTGATTAAAAGTCTCTGTGGAATGTATGCAGTCACTGTGTCAACATATACTGTTTCAGTCCACTTTTTTATTATGGCCCATGTATTTTGTGCTGTTACTCATTAATTTGTATATTTCATTTGGAAGTTTTTCTATTTTTACCTAATTTCATGTGTCACAAACGAAATTTAGAAAGATTTCTCCAGACTTTGAAAGAATTCTTTGCAATTTAGCCCCTGAATAAAGACAAGTTTATGGATCCCCAAAAATATAAAATAAAATAAAAATTTGGTATGGTGAATATGGATTTAGTTTGAAAGCATTTTGATGCTTTGCATTAAAATTTGGAAAATCAGGGGAATAAAAATAAAAGAAGTACAATAAATCCACTACCTAGAAGGAGTATTACGTCCATTGAGTATATGATATATTACTTGAATGATGGATTGATGCATTCGTATGAGTATATAACGGGTAAAATTATTAAACAGTTCCACACCCCAGGGATTAACTTTACTAGAGTACACCATACAACATACACATCAGTTTCATAAATAGCTGGGGCATTTGATCTCTGTTATGATTATTCAAGTTTCAACATCTGAAATTAGAGAAGAATCTGGTTACCTTTGTAGTTTTGGAATTTTGAAATACCTAGCAAAATAGCAGAAAATGAAATTACAATCAGGTAAGAGCTGAAGCAAGCAGCATATGCAATTAAGCATCTAGAAATGTCAATTTTATTATGTTGTTAAGTTTGAAAAGGAAAGCTAATATGTGTGAAATAATTCAAAATATAAAATAAAAAGAAAAGGACAAAAGATTATTATTATAAACAGAACTGCTATTAAAAATTGGCAGAAGAAGCAGTGTGACACATTTACATTTGTTCTCTAGTAATACACAGAATTATTAGGTCATTTTCCATTAATCTTACCAGCAAGAAAGGCTTTTCTGATTTTGCTTAGCTCATTAGTGACATCCGCCATATTCGTTCTTTCTTTTGGTGATTCCACTGAACAAGCAAGTCCAATCTTAAAGAGGGAAACTAAGCACTTTTCAATAGCTGGAGTAAGATTCTGATTGTTTTCTTCTTCTATTTTTGCTTCTCCTTGTTTTGGTACAAGTGATGGGTCCAAAATTTGTAAAAGATTATCAGGATATGAATTTTCCACAAAGTTATGCAAATTTTGACCATCTTCAAAGATTTCATCTGTGGGTCTTCTTCCAGTAAGTATCTCCAACATAAAAATTCCAAAACTGTACATGTCACCATTCATAGACACCTCAGAACTCACTCCATACTCTAAAATATATAGCAAAAATTGTCAATTCTTTATAAATAGGAAATAAATATCAAGTTTCCATCGAAAGATAGGGGAAATCAAAGAAACACTGATACAATAGTTTAAAACATACCTGGGGGAGCATAGCCAACAGTCCCCTTTATTCCAATTGTACTTGTTTGCTTAGAAGTGGTACCATTAATGGTTGAGAGAAGTCTTGCTATGCCAAAATCACTCACATGAGCAATCATGTCATCATCTAGAAGGACATTGCTTGGCTTTAAATCACAATGAATGATTGATTGCTCACATTCATGATGAAGATATTGTAATGTAGAAGCAATATCAATCATGATATTTAATCTTTGATCAAGGGTCAATGTTCTTGAATGCTTTTCACTTACTGTCCTCGGATGCAGTCATTGCTCTAAGCTTCCATTTTTCATGTACTCAAAAATTAGAGCTTTAAATTCTTCACCTTTGTAATCTGTGCTGGAGCAACATGTTAAAATCTGAACCAGATTTCGATGTTTAATATTTTTAAGTGCATTGCATTCAGCAATAAAACTCCTGTGAGCTCCTTTTTTTTGAAGGTTTAGGACCTTTATGGCAACAACTTTTTCTTCTAAATCAAGAGTTCCTTTGTACACAGAGCTAAAATTTCCAGACCCTATCAAGTTTGAAGTTGAGAACCCATCGGTTCTGCTATATAGGCTTTGGTATGAAACTTTAGCCAGCTGGACAATTGTTGGCGCATCCAAATATGGTTTCCTACTCCTTTTCCTCATCCAGTAGATAGTTAGAATAATTGAAAGTATAAGAAAAGCAACCACACTAACTATCACTGCTATCATCAACTTGAATTTGTGATGTTTTACAAGTTTCTTACCTTTGACAGGGCATGTTGGTAGATGCAGTTCTGAAATAACTCCACAAAGCTTACTATTTCCAGTCACCACTAACCCACTTGCATTTCGAAAGAAACCTTTGGTTGGTACCTCACCATCCAACATGTTAAAAGACACATTGAAATATTCTAAGAAAGAAATGTTCTGCAAAACATTAGGAATTAATCCAGACAAGCTGTTTTGTGACAGGTCTAAACGCCGAAGACTTTTGAGAGATGCCAAAGAGGATGGTATGATTCCTTGTAAAGAATTCCCTTGCAAATAGAGGTACTCCAACATTATGCATTCACCAATAGTTCCGGGGATGTGACTAGACAGATGATTCTCAGACATATCTAGCGAATCGAGATTTTTTAGGTTGCCCACTTCTTCCAGTATACCACCACTCAATGAGTTTTGTGACAAATTCAACAACATTGTTAGAGAGGAAAGATTAAAAATCTCTACGGGAATGGTTCCTGTAAGGTTGTTTTGTGAAAGGATCAAGTATTGTAACTTTTGGCAGTTTCCCATACTTAGAGGAATATTTCCTTCTAACATATTTTCTCCTAAACTCAAATAGTACAATTGACTAAGGTTGCCTATGAAGGCTCCTATCTCTCCTGACAGCTTGTTTCCACTTAAGTCTAACACTTGCATCTTCTGAAGCTTCCCAAAAGCTGTTGGGATAATCCCATCAATGCGGTTATCTTCCATCGTCAAGAGAGTTAAACCGATTAGATTTCCTATTGCTGCAGGGATTTCTCTTGATATCTGATTACCTCCAAGATATAGTTCACTGAGTTGGGTGGATAAATTGCCCAAGGAATTTGGCAAATGACCTCCAAAATTATTGGAGGATATAGATAACACTTGCAACTTACTACAATTTGACAATGATTTTAAAAACTCCAAATCATTAGTTGAATTGTCACCTAGATGGTTTTGACCCAAAGATAGATATTGAAGATCTTGTAGCTTCCCAAGACTTGGAACTTGCCCCGTGAAATGGTTTGTCGGGATATCAAGTAGTGAAAGGATGGATGCATTTGTGATGGAAGGTGGGATTGGACCTGAGATTTGATTGCCACCAATATGAAGTACTTGGAGATTGGGGAGGGTGTGGAACATGTTGGGTGGAAGAGAGCCATTAAATTGATTTGCTGCAGCTGAGATTTCACCAAGAGAAGACATATTATAAAAACAAGAAGGAAATTTTCCAGTCAGTTTGTTGATACCCAATGCTAAAAATGTCAAGCTTTTGAGACGGCATATTTCTTGTGGAATATCTCCCGCTAAGTTGTTATAACTCACCCAGAGAAAAGTTAGGGATGAAACATTCCCTATGAATGATGGGATTCCTCCTGTTAACTGATTTTTAGCAACTTTCAAATATTGAAGCTTCCGAAGTGAGCCAATTTCGATCGGTATTCTGCCAATCAGATTGTTCCTATATAAATGTAAGCGTATGAGATGAGTGCAACCTGTCAAGTTTGTAGGAATTTCCCCTACCAATTTGTTATTGTCGACACAGAGTTGCTGCAGTTGTGACAACCGTCCCAATTCTTGTGGGATGTTCCCGTAGAAGTTGTTGTTTGAGAGGTTGAAGTTTGTCATATAAGAGAGATTGCCTATGTAAGGAGATATGGATCCCTTCAACTTGTATCCTCGCAAGTTCAACTCTGTAACTCTTTGAAGCATGGCATTGCATGTGATTCCGTGCCAGTTACAGAAGTGAGCAGAAGTATTCCAAGAGAGGAAGATTCCATATGGGTCAGTGGATATGGATTCCCTGAATTTGAGCAGTGCCAAATGATCAGTCTCATTTCCTGATGCAAAGGCAGTTATGTTTGGGGTAAAGCATAGTGAGTTCAGTGTAAAGAGAGAAAACTGGTGGACATATAGAGACCAAAATGGAAGTAACATGAGAGAAAAATACTTCATTTTGACGAGGAATTGGAGGTTGCTAGATAGTGTGGTATCTCTATTCTTACATAGCGTTATATAAAGAAAACTATGGCTGATTTATCAGCCAATAATGGTAAATTAATACAATCCGGAGCCACTTCAAAAACTTTACTACGAAGGAGCGCATGTTGTTTAGGTGAAGTCAATAACCAATACGCATAAAAGGTCAAGTCAATAACCAATTGGCAATTGCAGATCATCCATATGGCAAGAAAATAAATCCAAGAAATATGGTGGCCTCGTTTCGGAGAAATTTATAAGATCACTGTATAACCAAATAGACTTCTTATTCACATTAAGAATTAGCCCTAAATCAAACAGCTTTAGTCGAATATGAATAAATACAATGAACTTACAAAACATTAACAATCGGCCCACAGATGGAGAGGACGATATCAGATTGTTTAAACTAACCTGCGGATGACACATACATTAATAATAATAATAATAATACAAAGTGGGGCAGGGGGGGAATTTAAAAGAAGATAAACACAAAAAAAAAAGAGAACCTCGTGATTTACTGGAGAAGGACCCTTGAGATCCAAATACCACAATTTTAAAGAACATGAAGTTAATTTAATGTTTAAAATCTTCTAAAGTGAATAAAAATTTATAAATGAGAATTAACTTCACCAAAAAGAGAAGATATAAAAAATATAAATTTAATTTTAATACATTATTGGCTAAGTTGTACTTTTGATTCCGCAAGTGTTGCAATTATGCAATTTTAGTCCTCCATGTTCTAATCAAGTGAATTTAAATCCCGATCCCTTCACCCCAACACTACTACCATTACCATTAGGCCAAAATGTTGGTTCAAGATATGAATAAAAATTAGATTATCTACAACTTAAATTTAATATCAAAATTGTCGTATATTTATTACTATTAAAAAAATTATTTATACTACATATAACTTAATTTATATTTAGCAGACTTAATTGTACTTTGTGTCATCCTATTTTCATTATTTTGTAAATTTTGCCACTATTTTTTTTCTCTCCCATTTTTGAAATCTTGCGAATTTTTTCCCATTCTTACAAATTTTTATTTAACAAATAGTTGATGATTGGGCAAAATTCGCAAAATATCAAAAATAGGGTGACAAAATACGAGAGAAAAAAAATGTAATGGCAAAATTCGCAAAATGATGAAACTTGGGTGGCATAAAGTGCAATTAAGCTTATTTATTAATATTAATTTATTAATATATGCTGATAATATTAAATATTAAAAAATTTAAGATTAAATAACGAGTTTAATTGTTATGCACTGACAGTATAACTTTTACATTATTAACCAATCGAAAATTAGCTTTAGTATGACTTTTACGATGCTTATTATCAAAGTCAACAAACCTATCATACATAGTGGGTTGTGATTGGATGACAATGTAAAACTGTTTTACACTATCAGTGCATAGTCTATTTTTTCTTAAAGAATAATAAATTATGAATTAAATCTTGTTAAAATCTAGTAAATTAATAAATATATAAACAATATTAAATATTTACACATATAAATTAATAAATATATACCAATAATATTAAAATTAATAATAATAAATTAATATTAAAAAATATAAATTAATAAAAGTATAAGTTAGTAAAGCATTAACCATATTATTAGTATAAGTTATGAAAGTATCAATGTAAATTAATTTATATTCATTGGTATATATTTAGTAATATATATATATATATATATATATATATATATATATATATATTATTTATTAAATATTAAATATTATTAATTAATTAGTAGTAAGTTAATAAAGTATCAATCAATATATTATTATAAGTTATTAAAGTATCGATATAAATTTATTTATAGTTATTAGCATATATTTATTAATATATATATATATATATATATATATTTAATATTTATTAAATAATATTAATTTATTAATATACTTATAAATTGATTAATATTATTAGTATATTTTATTAACTTATATGCATTAATATTTAATAGTATTGTATTAAATTAATAAAAGTATAAGTTTTTAAAGTATCAATATAAATTAATTTATAATTTATAATTTATAATTTATTTTTATTAACATTAAATAATTAATATTAATTTAATATTATTATGTATTTATTAATGTAGTATTTAATAAATTTTATTTTATAATTTATTAGTATTTAATATTTGATTTATTAATATTTCATATTATTAGTACATAATAATAAATTAACATTAATAAATATAAATTAAGTTATATATAGTGTAAACAATTTATTTAATAATAATAATATATATCACATTTAAATTATATATAGAATAATTTTCATCTATACGTCAAACCAACAGTTTGACTTAATGGTAATTGTGATAGTATTACAATGAAGGTGATACTTGAAGAATAAAAAAGTGCAATTAAACTTACGTTATAAAAAATTTTACACTTACATCATTGTCAGTGATTAGCATAGAGTCATTTGTACAATGAGACAACTCACTACGGGGGTGTATTATTTTCACTTTCCGACTTCTGAGCTACACTCCCTTCTTTCAAATGAAACAAGCATTCAGAAACATCGGCATTGTGCAGTGTTAATGATCAATCATTTGAGAAATGAAATTAGCAGAAGTTATGAAAAATAAAAAACAAAAAACAAAAATTACATTGCTTCCAACTGACAAATGGATTTGGGAATCATAAATAGTCAACTCTTTGTGCTAATAATTTAACAACAATAATTGAATGTATACCATTAATTTGATTTGGTTTTGGCAATATGGCCATCCAATCAGAGAGACTCCTTACTCTGAGAAATGCTAACAAAATAACGTGTCCAAAAATTCAACACTTGGACCAAAAGAGTTCCATAAAGGAATCCGACCCATAGATTCCTTTGATTAAAATAGTTAGATACCCTTTTAGTTTGACTTACTACCTTGCCTGTACCCAGCAAAAGATAAGCCTCAAAATCTCCATTTTGGTTTCTAAGAAATGGAGACAGATGCATAGTATTCTAATTTTATTGGATTAATAGCAAGCAACTGAGACAATTTCTTTCATGGCTTCTGCATCAGGGTGTCCACCATTTGAATTTTCTAGCAAGTATTATCATGTATCTGAAAATGGAGGTGTGTGTGTGAGGCAGACCAGTTTCTTTGAAGGCAAACCAGTGCTTAATCAGGGAGTTGGCTACTCTGTCATTCTTGGTTTTGGTGCTTTCTTTGCTGTCTTCACCTCTTTCTTGGTTCGTAATCCTCAAATGTGTTTCTTTCTCTCGTTACTTCGATCTTTTGCTGGAAGTATAAAATCACTGCCTAAGCCTAACTTTCTATCTCATGTTCTTCACATAATTACTGTATTATACTTATATAATTCTAGTTCAACCACTCTTTAGAGTTGCATGGAAGCTTGTAAGTTATATCATAATCAATTTATTGGGAACAAACATTCTTGTGGATCAGGTGTGGCTGGAGAAGAGGTATGTTGGGTCACGTCACACATCTGAATGGTTCAATACAGCAGGTAGAAGTGTTAAGACGGGGCTTATTGCTAGCGTCATTGTATCTCAGGTAATGGATTCAAATAGCCTCACATTGCATACTTTGATGAGCCTGAAGTTCCATTTTTCATGTCTCTATTCTTACAATTATTTTGTGCAGTGGACATGGGCTGCTACAATCCTGCAAAGCTCTAATGTTGCATGGGAGTATGGGGTTAGTGGACCTTTCTGGCATGCTAGTGGGGCTACCATCCAGGCATGAACCTTATATTATATCTCCTCTAAATATTGCAATTTTTTTCTTCTAAATTTTGATATATTGGAATTTGAAAAGTGAAGTAAGGCTGAAAGTTTATAATGAGCAGGTATTGCTGTTTGGAATCATGGCTATAGAGATTAAAAGAAAGGCTCCTCATGCTCATACTGTGTGTGAAATTGTCAAAGCCCGGTATGTTACTTGGTTTGGACATTTAAGTATTTTTGTTTCATGTTTTGCTAAAGGCTCAAGTGCTAGCTTTTGGTCATTCTAGTGATAACAAAGTTTCTTTACCTCAGTTGGGGGACTTCTGCGCACGTTGTTTTCCTTTTTTTCTGCTTCTTGACGAATATAATTGTGACGGCTATGTTGCTCCTTGGTGGTTCTGCTGTTGTAAATGCATTAACTGGAGTGAACCTTTATGCTGCTAGCTTTCTAATACCACTTGGAGTAATTATCTATACATTAGCAGGTGGACTGAAGGCCACGTTCTTAGCAAGCTATATCCATTCTGTCATAGGTTTCTACTTAAATTTTTGTCACTTCTTCTACCAACAATATTTACATTTTGCTATATTCATGTTTTTTATTGTTAAACTGGGAATTTGTTTGTTTTCACTTTTCAGTGCACATTGTTTTGTTAATTTTTGTCTACCTTGTGTATACGGCTAGCAGTGAGCTTGGTAGCCCTTCTGTTGTTTACAATCGCCTGCTAGAGGTAGCAAGCAAATCAAGAACATGTCAGGATCCTATATCACACCAAGGGCAATCTTGTGGTCCTGTTAGTGGGAATCACGAAGGTTCTTACCTAACAATGCTGAGTTCAGGTGGCTTAGTTTTTGGGATTATAAATATTGTTGGCAACTTTGGCACTGTGTTTGTTGACAATGTAAGCATGAATTAAGAGATGTGTCTTTCCATCTTCAGTTTGTTTTACTTCGGGTATGTAAAATAAAAGCATGCCTGAATATGCATGGTTATAACTTTTGCTCGTTTATCTTTTGTTATTTCGGTTTTGTCACTACTGATTTTTTTAAATGGGGAATGCTTAGGGATATTGGGTGAGTGCCATTGCTGCAAGACCTTCATCAACTCATAAGGGCTACTTGTTGGGAGGCTTGGTCTGGTTTGCTGTGCCATTTTCTTTGGCCACATCATTAGGTCTAGGAGCCTTGGCCCTTGATTTACCCATAAATGAAAGTGAGGCAGGTCGTGGACTTGTTCCCCCTGCTACAGCAGTAGCTTTGATGGGCAAAGGAGGATCTGTTCTTCTTCTTACAATGCTTTTCATGTAAGTTACAATCAGAATCCCATTGAAAATACTTTTAATATGTCTAGATAAGATTGAAATAGCAAACAAGTTAACAAATTAATTTGCTACAAAGCTTGCTAGAAAACTATCAATCCTCTTTCTTTTTCTTTCTGATGGTTTTGACCTTTGACATACTCATCAGGGCAGTGACTTCTGCTGGTTCATCAGAGCTAATTGCGGTGTCCTCAGTTATGCACATATGATATCTATCGAACTTACATACATCCTAATGCAAGTGGAAAGAAAATCCTCAAAGTGTCAAGGGGTGTTGTCCTAGGCTTTGGGTGTTTCATGGGGTTGCTAGCAGTTATACTGAACAAGGCTGGAGTTTCATTAGGATGGATGTACCTTGCAATGGGAGTTCTGATTGGCTCAGCAGTTCTTCCTATTGCTTTTATGCTTCTGTGGAGAAAAGCAAATGCAACTGGAGCCATTCTTGGAACAGTGTTAGGTTGTGTTTTAGGAATTATCACATGGTTGTCTGTTACAAAAATACAATATGGCCGGATAAACCTCGACACAACTGGCGGAAATACACCAATGCTTGCTGGAAACCTTGTCTCTATACTAACTGGAGGAGTTGTTCATGCTATCTGCAGCATGTTGTGGCCTCAGAACTATGACTGGAGTACCACCAAGCAAATCACAGTGGTTGAAAAGGAAAAGACTAACCTGCCAGCAGAAGAGTTTAAAGAAGAAAAGCTAATAAGAGCTAAAGCATGGGTGGTGAAGTGGGGTGTTGGTTTCACTGTTTTGATAGTCATACTATGGCCTATTCTCTCCCTCCCAGCAGGTAACTTTGAGTTGCATTAGCAACAATTTGACCATGATTTTCTTTTCATGCCTTAGACCTAATTATAAGCAAAGTCATTGTTTTCCTCATAAGTGGTTAACATATCTGATTTGGTTTCTCACTACACTTTCATTTGTTCATTATCACAGGGGAGTTTAGTAAGGGCTACTTCTATTTCTGGGTAGTGATTGCTATAGGATGGGGTACCGTTGGTTCTGCTGTGATAATTGTTTTGCCACTAATGGAGAGCTGGGAAACCATACAGACTGTCATTATGGGCATGTTTACAAATGACAGGCTTATGGAAAAGGTGGAAGAGTTAAATTTCAAGTTGCAGACAATCATGCAGGCAATACCAGAAGCAGAGAGACTTTACTTGCTTGAGAAGGGGAAGGCCAAAAAGTTAGAAGCCTCAGAACAACAGGCTTGTTCTCTTCCTGCATAAGATCCCAAGGGACAGAACATTTTCTCAATCCAAAAAAGAATTTTCAAGTGTTTTGCTAATCAGGTTCAAACACAACATAATTAGAGCACTGCATTAGTGCATTTGTGTCAACCTTATACGCGAGTCACATGTTAGTGATGTTGCAGTGTATATACACAAATGATTGAAAAGCCGGAGAGCTGAGAAGTGTCTATGATGGATGAGCAAAATAATCTCACAAGGAAAAACAAGTGAGCATGGTAATGTGAACGAAATTCAATTCCTAGTCTTGAATGTTCCAAAAAGCCAAATAATAGGAGTGAAAACATATTAGAGGTGGTTTGGGTGAATAGTTAAAGATTCATTCTTTAGTTTGATCTCTCTCTTTATATATATATACATATATACACACATATATATATATATATATTTGTACAAACCACAAGTATCCTCCACGGCAGACAATCCTATTCAAGCTAGGCATGATCATTATGGGTGACAAAACTCTCCCTTCGAATATTTAACGCAATTGCATCCCTAAGACTCAAGCTTGGGACTATTGGTTAAGTTGGAACAACCTCACGCCAATCAATTCATGCGCTCAATGGTCTCTCTCTATTTGAGCATTCCTTCTTTCCCCTTCCAATTGTACCTTCTGAATAACCATTATTTTTTTATCAGAGTAATCAGAATTAAAATATATTGGGAGCATAAAATAAATCTCGTTAAAAATATCATTATTTGTAAAATTTGGAATATTCTCATGTTTATCGTGTCACACTCAATTAAAAACCCATCTATCTATTTATCTATTTATAATATATAAATCCTGAGCCGCGAAACAATACGACGTCAATATCACATTTTTTGTCACATCACATGTTCTGCTGTGTCATCTTCTACCTCCTCCAATTTCTCACCTCAATAACTCTCATTTGACATTAAATCTTTCTTAACTCACATCTATGTAATTAGTGCATTATTGTCATTACACCCTACACTTAAAGAAACTGCCACTAAAGAACCAAATGAACTCATTATAACAATATTAAAACTTTCATAACTCGTGTCTCCACAATTCATGTTAGGATAAAACTTAGATGTAGTGCGGAACAGTGAATGGTTTTCACTTATATTTCAAATTGATACAATGAGGAAGTTTATATAGGAAGAGAAGATTAATCCTGTACACAAATCTAGGCCTAAATATCAGGAACAAATCTGTCTGGATATCAGGAAATAATCTTTCCTATAAATGCTATGTCTAAAAACAGAAAGAAGAAAAGAAGGAAATACAACAAATTCTAATACATTAAATCCTAATATTAACTGTACAAATCAAATCCCATGATCCTGATCCTGACTGCTTTCCTTAATTATCAACACTCCCCGTCAATCTAGGTGGTAGATGTCTATCATTCCCAGATTGGATCTGATGCTTTCATAAGTATTTCTTGGGAGAGCTTTAGTTAGAATGTCTACTGTCTGTTTGCACGATGGCACATGCTCAACGCTTATAATGCCATGGTCAATTTTCTCCTTTATGAAATGTCGGTCAATCTCCACATGCTTTGTCCTATCATGGAGGACTGGGTTCTTTGCAATGCTGATAGTAGCTTTGTTGTCACACAATATCCTCATTGTATAAAGGGTAGGAATTTTGATCTCGTCTAGCATCTTTTTTAGCCAAACTCCTTCACAAATACCTTGTGCCATGGCTCTAAATTTAGCTTTTGCACTACTTCAAGCCACCACAGACTGTTTTTTGCTTCTCCAAGTAACCATGTGTCCCCATACAAAGGAGCAATAGCCAGTAGTTGACTTTCTGTCTGATGTACAACTTGCCCAATCTGAGTCTGTGTATACTTCAATACCCATATTTGAGTTTTTTTGAAGTAGATGCCTCTGCCTGGTGTACCCTTAAGGTATTGTAAGATTCTGTTCACAGCTTTCATGTGTGCATCGGTAGGGCTTGACATGTAGCGACTTGCCATACTTACAGAACATCCAATGTCCGGCCTAGTATGGGTTAGGTAGATCAACTTCCCAACTAGGCTTTGGTATCTCTCTTTATTAGCTAGAGGACATTCTTCGGAGCCACTTCTTTTAACTGGTTCTATAGGAGTGTTGGTTGCCTTGCATCCAAGCATTCTGGTTTCTTGAAGTAAGTCCAAGGTGTACTTCCTTTGAGACACATATATCCCATTCTTTGTTCAGGCTACTTCCATCCCTAGAAAATACTTGAGTTGACCCAAGTCTTTGACTTCAAACTCCCTGGCCAAGAGCTCCTTTAGCTGTTTGATTTTCTCATGATCATCTCCTATGATAACGATATCATCAACATAGACAATGAATAAGGTTACCTTCCCTTCCAAGGAGTGCTTGACAAACATAGTATGGTCTGATTGGCATTGAGTGAACCCATCTTTCTTGACAACTTGAGATAATCTGTCAAACCACGCTCTCAGGGATTGCTTAAGACCATACAAGGGTTTTCAGTGCTAGCACACCTTATTTGAGATGCTGGATGATTCAAGTCCAGGGGGAATTTGCATGTATACTTCCTCTTCCAACTCCCCATTTAAGAAGGCATTTTTTATGTCAAGTTGGTGTAGTGGCCAATCCAAGTTAACTGCCAAGGACAATATGACTCAAACTGAATTAAGTTTGGCCACTAGTGCAAATGTCTCTTCATAGTCCATACCATATGATTAGGTGAATCCCTTTGCCACCAACCGGGCCTTGTACCAGTTTATACTTCCATCATCATTATACTCGATAGAGAATATCCACTTGCATCCAACAAGCTTCTTTCCTTTTGGTAGAGTGGTACTCTCCCACGTGTCATTTTTAACTAAAGCTTGAACCTCTTCTGTTACAACTGCTGCCCATTTAGGTCGGTCAAGGGCTTCATGAATATTCCTTGGAATATGGATGCTGTCAAGTGCTGCTACAAATGTCTTATACCGCTGTGACAATTTTCCATAGGACACATATTTCTCAATGGGGTGTTGAGTGCAAGTTCTCACCCCTTTTCTTAAGGCAATAGGAATATCAATATCAGTGGAACTCACTTGAACAGGTTCTGAGTTAGGAACATTATTACTTGAGGAAGTTTCATTTTCTGGAGCCTGGTTAGATTCATGGTTTTGCATAGGAGCTGTGTTTGACTCTACCACCTTTTGGTTCTTCCTTTTCCTAGAGTAAACCTTCAAGTTGTCATCAAGTGCAGTAGAATCTTGGTTCTGTTGAGGCACATTTGTTTCCCTTGGTTCCACAGCTACTGGTTCTGTAGGTACAATTTTTGTTGGAGTTGTTTCTGCTGGTTCTACTGGTACTGGTTCTACTGGTGCTATATCAAGAGCAGGTTCAGTCAATTCAAATCCCAAAGGTTGGGATTCTGCCACCATTTCCTTTGGAATTGATGTCTTCTCCCCCTGAATGCCAACTTTGGGGTAATAAGGCTGATCCTCAAAGAAAGTTACATCCATACTGTGGTAAAATTTTCTGGTTAAGGGAGAGTAGCACTTGTATCCCTTTTGATAAGGTGAACAACCAAGGAAAACACATTTGATGGATTTTGGGTCAAGTTTGTTGCGGTGAGGGTTTAGGTTGTGAACAAAGGTTGAGCATCCAAATATTTTCAAGGGAATTGAGGTGAGGATTCTACTAGTTGGGAAAAAGGTATGGAGTGTGGAGTGAGGGGTGTTGAAGTTAAGGACACGGAAAGGCATTCTGTTTATGAGGTAGGTTGCAGAAAGGATAGCTTCTCCCCAAAATTGTTTTGGAACATGTGCAGCCAACATAAGTGATCTGGTCACTTCCAAAAGTTGCCTATTCTTCCTTTCTGCGACTCCGTTTTGCTGAGGGGTATCTACACATGAGCTCTGGTGTATAATTCCATGTGTCTTAAGATAGGAATTCAGTGCTGAGTGATAGTATTCTCGACCATTGTCAGCTCGGAGTACCTTAATATTGGTTTGGAATTGTGTTTGCACCATGTAGTGGAAATTTTGAAACATTCTTCCTCCTTCCGATTTCTCTTTCATAAGGAATACCCAAGTGACTCTTGTATGGTCATCAATGAAAGTAACAAACCATTTGGTGCCAGTAATGTTGCTAACTTGGGATGGTCCCCATACATCACTATGAATTAAGGAAAAAGGTTGAGAATGTTTATAAGGTTGGGGTGAATAGGTGCTGCGTGTATGTTTGGATAATTGCAAACTTCACATTGAAAATTCCTTATATTTTTATTGAATAATGAGGGAAACATTTTCCCCAAGTACATAAAATTGGGGTGGCCTAGACGATAGTGCCACAACATTACAGAATTTTCACTAGTTGGAGGAATTGCTGCACACGAGTTGGCTTTGGGTCCACTTTCGGAGTCGTCAACCTGCAGGTGGTAGAGTCCAGCACACTCTTTAGCATTGCCAATCATCTTCCCTGGCTCCAAAATCTGAAATTCACACAAGTTAGGAAAGAATTTAGTGACACATCTCAAGTTTTTTGTCCGTTTGCTGACAGATAGCAAATTGCAGTCAAGTTTAGGTACATAAAGTACTGAATCTAGAGTGATATTTTTTGAAATACTCACTGAACCTTTACCAATAACCTTTGAGAGGGTACCATCTGCAATTCGAACTATGGAGTTATCATGACAGGGTGAATAATGATCAAATACAGTTATATCTCCAATCATGTGATCTGAGGCTCCTGAGTCTATGATCCATGATTTTGGTTTTCCTTTGCTAGTGTTTAAAGCCTGCAAGAAAATACCTTTTTGGGCTACTGGAGCTGTACTACTTTTTTCTGCTGTCAACATAGTCTGCTGGGATTTTTTGTAGAGCTTCCATTTGTTCTTTGCTGAATGGAGATGGATCAGGATTTACATTTGCATCTTGATGGTTATGGGCTGCTGCATTGCCTCTGCTCTCCTTGTTTCTGAACGATTTTGGCTCTAAAGGTTTTCTATGTATGTCCCAATAGGTGTCCTTGGTGTGACCAAGTTTCTTGCAATGATCACACCAGGGATGGTTCTTCTTATGTGCTGGACGGGCTTGGTTTCCTCTTGCTGCCATTGCTGAACTCTCAATGGACTGGGTTGGGATAGAGGTTCCTAACTTGATTTTTCTCTTGCTCTCTTCTCTTCTCACTTCTGAGAATACTTCTCGGATCTTTGGAAGTGGTTTGGTTTCAAGAATCCTTCCACACACTTCATCAAGATCCTTGATAAGCCCCAATAAAAATTTGTAGATTCTGTCCTTCTCTACCAGTCCTCTGTACTTTTTCAATAATATTGATAATATTATGCTTTTTTATTTGTAATCTTCAAATTGACAAATAAAAAGCATGCAATGTGAGTTTACTATTATCTTCTATATTAGATCTGCATAACTATAAATTATGTATAAGATTCAAGAAGAGATCCTTTCCAAATTAAAATTTCATACATGTATCAGGATGTGAACATTATTCTGTCCAACACTTTCCAGCTTCATCATTTTATTAAAAAATTCTTCCTCACAGATTTTTTTCTTTGTCAGGAACTGTATTTATGCCCCCAAAATGGTCAGTAGGCTATCACCAATGCTGTTGGAGTTATTTATCTGACCAGAGAGTTCTGGAGGTATTTGGTGTTTTCTCAGTGGTGATAACTCTGGGTTTAGTTGCATTCATTCATGTAGAAAGCTGGAGACTCTGAATATGACATGTGCTCCAAGTTCTGACTGTTTTTGCCATTACTATATTTTTGGTTAAGAAAAAATGAAATCCTTCTAAGTTCTATTTGGTTTACCTGTATTTAGTATGTAAGATATCTTGGGTTTTTGGATGGGATGATAGCATGCCTATGGCTGGATATCAAATTTCTTCTTTATTTGGCATACCTTTCAATAGACATGGGAATCCAAGATGCCTTGGAATCTTAAGCATACAAACACAGTTTAAATAATGCATTTGTAATTGAATATGCAAATCTGTATTTATTGCAAAATGTAGACATCACACCTTCCTGGGAATCTTTAATAACTTTCAGCTCTCATACTAAACATGGGTTTCCAAAATTTTCATGCATACCAGATAAATTATGGTTATACGTAGACATTCAAAATACCTAGGAATTTAGGATTTTGTTAGGAGTCCCACATTGAGTGGAATAAGAAGCTTGATATGGAACTTAAGTCAAGAGGCTCTCCTACCTAATGGACTTGTCTTATGGGTTGGGCTCTCCTCTTGTGCTTAAGTCATAACAGATTCCTGCATCACTATCAACTTAGTTTTGTATATTCTAACTTTATTGGTTGTTAGTTATTCAGAAGCATGTTTTGTCTTTACTTGTTAACAATTAAAATTTGCAGGTTGCAAAAACATTCTGGAAAAAAAGCATACCTTGTGATGTGATATGGATGGATATCGATTACATGGATGTTTTTCGTTGTTTCACCTTTGACAAGGCAGGTTTTTTAACTCCTGGAAAAAGGATCAATAATAAGTTTACAGTATCGTAGTTTTGATTTTAGATCCTGCTAATCATGCACATAAATTTATTTAGTGTTTTGTACTTGTAGTCTATGTCTCATAAATTAAAGTGATGTATTGCATAGTTTGTATAATATAAATTTCTTTTATTGGATTACATCAGTTGTCCAACCTGTACTGGTAATTTGGAAAATGCTTAGTCAACTTTTGGGTTGGCCATTTTAATATCTATAATTATAACAATAATTTTTTGTTTACAAAAGTAAGTATTGTGATACTTTCAGGAGCGTTTTCAAGATCCTAAGTCTTTAGTGAAAGATCTCCATTATAGTGGTTTTAAAGCCATTTGGATGCTTGATCCTGGAATCAAGCAGGAAGAGGGTTATTATGTATATGTTATGGTTCTAAAAATGATGTTTGGGTCCAAAAGGCAGATGGAACTCCTTATGTTGGTAAGTTTTTTTTTTTTTTTTTTTTACATGAATATTTCTGCAGTTCATTCATGATGTTCTTGTTCTTTCCTTTCTATGTTGCATTATCCCATATGTACATTCTCAGGGGAGGTGTGGCCTGGACCATGTGTCTTCCCTGACTATACACAGTCAAAAGTTCGTGCTTGGTGGGAAAATTTAGTTAAAGACTTCATTTCCAATGGTGTTGATGGTATATGGAATGACATGAACGAACCAGCTATCTTTCAGGTAATTCTAATCTAATTGGTTTCCTTTGTTCGAATAATATGAAACAATATTTGATCCAAATCTTACTATTTGTGGCTCTTGATTTGTTCCATTTCTACCTTCTTTACTCTTTTCTTTTTCCAGGTTGTAACAAAAACAATGCCCAAGAGTAATGTTCATAGAGGAGATAGTGAACTTGGAGGTTGTCAGAATCATTCTTTCTATCATAATGTAATATGCTTTGCCCTTTATTATGATTTTGGCGTCATGAAGTTTGTTGACAATACATATGAGTGGGAGGCACTTTGATTATATAATTAGATACTGCTTGCATCTTTATTCTGATGTTAGTGTTTGAATTTAGATTTGTTGGGTGTTCTGATGCCTTACCCTGTAGTTCTGAAGTTTTGCCAATTATTATGACTGTTCACTACAGGTGTATGGTCTACTGATGGCAAGATCAACTTATGAAGGCATGAAACTAGCTAATGAAAAGAAGCGTCCTTTTGTTCTTACGAGAGCTGGATTTTCTGGCAGCCAAAGGTATGCTGCAACATGGACTGGAGATAATCTTTCTACCTGGGAGCATCTTCATATGAGTATCTCCATGGTACTTCAGCTGGTAAGATTCCTAGTAGCATGGATGCTGCTTCCCTTGAGAAACATTGTCATTTGATGCTGTGTTTGCGTCATTAACTTCTTCAGTTTCTTGTGGGGCATTTTTGGACACAGTAATATATTTAGCTAGATATAAGTTGTTGTAACAAATAGTTGTTAGCTTAATTTTGGAAACATTAGTCACCCAAATGATAAATGGTACTTTTAATTGATGCTACATCTACATGATAGTACTCTCATAACAAGATGTCTGACTGCAAGTAGCAGTCATGATCACGAAGGATACATTAGATAATGTCATGGACTATCCTTTTCAATTTTCTTTGAGGTGTGATGTGCTTTATTCTTTATGATGCTATTGGCATTGGATTTCTCCTAAGTTTCTTTTTGAGAACTGTGTGCAGTGAGAGAGAGACTTTTTTATTATTATTATTATTCTCTCATTGGTAGCTGGTTTTTATCATAATTTTTTAAAATATGGTTCAATTCCAGAAGAATTAAGATGTTATTGTCGTACTATAATTTAATATTTATTTCAAATTTAAACGTAAAACCTGAATGATAGGAAATAATATTATGTCTGAATTATAATTTTGAATGAATTACAAGGCTACGTATACAGTACTATATATAGACAAAACTAAGTGTGTTAGAGATGTGATATAAACCATTCATGTGTCTTCAGCTAATAGCTTAAGCTTTTGGGATTATTGGTTCATGACATGGTATTAGAGTCTCTATGACCAAGTGGTATAGAGTTCAATCCTTGCTGCGCCCATTCATCTACTACAATGTTGATTTTTTACATAGATTGGTAAACTTGTGTGTTGTCCACACGTTGAGT
Organism: Spatholobus suberectus; assembly: GCA_004329165.1. Taxonomy (NCBI): domain Eukaryota; kingdom Viridiplantae; phylum Streptophyta; class Magnoliopsida; order Fabales; family Fabaceae; genus Spatholobus; species Spatholobus suberectus. The sequence goes on along the minus strand of CM014730.1, from coordinate 75,368,023 downwards.
CTAAAAGGGCTCTTGCATAGGGTGTGTGTTAAAATCATTCATTTGTTTTCACCTAATAGTTTAAGCTCTAGTGATTGTTGGTTCATGACAATAAATAATCACGTTGAATATAAGTTATATTTCCCTTAATATTTTACTTTTCTTGTGTACAGGGACTTAGTGGTCAGCCACTTTCGGGTCCTGATATTGGTGGATTTGCTGGAAATGCAACACCTAGACTTTTTGGAAGGTGGATGGGTGTAGCTTCCTTGTTTCCCTTTTGCCGAGGGCATTCTGAAGCTGGCACCACTGACCACGAACCCTGGTCTTTTGGGCAAAAGGTTAGTTCATCTTTGTCTGTATAAAATCAATATTCTTGTTGTTTCCAATTTGTTATATGTTGGACATTTATCTAAATTCTAAGCTGAAATTTCTTGTCATTATATATCACGGGGGGTAAAAATAATGAAGGCTGTATATTGAGCTCAACCGTTAGCTACTTAGCTTGGTATCAACTTAACAATTTGGAGTTAATGAGAGTAAAAAAGTACATAATCTCACATATATTTCATTTCATGCTTTAAGCTCTGGTGTGCACATTTGTTATTAACTTATTCTGTGTTTACTTTCAAATTTTTTCCGTGGCTATTTTTTCCCCCTGTAATGGAACTTGATTTCTGTTGGATATATACATTTTTAATTCATTTAAGATATCTAGGACATAAAAAAAAAATACTAGGCTCATTATCATGTATTCTTTTTAAGAGCATTTACGGTTGTTTTCTGCTTCTGGCCTAATCAGGATCTTATTCTTGTAAGGGCATTTTATTATTAGTATTTGCTAGCACCTTCTCACTATTTTATGCATGACTAGTACATTTCTTTATTAGAAAAACCTTTAATTCTTTTCTATGCAAACCTACCACTGTCTGATAAAGGCTAAGGACACATTTCTGTGATGAATGAGAGTATAGGACAATTTACTGCCCATATAATTCTCATACTGAAATGGTGTTCTGTAATTTGTGTATCACTAACTTCATCTCTAACTTTTGGTGTGGAGAAGTTTGTCGATTGGCATTGAAGAGGCGCTACCGCCTGATCCCACTTATCTACACTCTTTTATATTTTGCTCATACAAGGGGCATTCCAGTGGAAACCGTTACTTTCTTTGCTGGTGGGTTCATGTTCTGTTTACTACTTCTACTTTCTTTGGTTATATTATGATATTTGAGCTTTCTTCATATACATCACGATTTTTATTAATTTATTTATTTTGCTTTTGCAGATCCAAAAGATCCTAGCCTGAGGAAAGTTGAAAATTCGTTTTTGCTTGGTCCAGTCTTAGTATATGCAAGGTTCTTCTACTTATTTTCTTGTTTATCATCAACCTAGATAACACTGCTATATTTTTTGGAGATGCCTTTGCAGGAAATAGGCTGGTTTTCCTGATGCTTCTATGCATGCTGGCAGCAAATCTGATATAGCTTTTAGTCATCGAGAAAGAGTGAATGATAGAAAAAAAAAAAGTTACATTTTTCTTTTCCATTGTAAAACAAAACCAAATCTGATCATGGTAAATCCTGTTATGTTCATCCTTCATTTTTCTTTTAATAAGCAGAAAACAATAAATTCATTATCAATATGGATACAGGAATGATTCTATTTAGTACAAGAGAAACAAAAAAAAGTGATTGTAATCTAAAGCCCAGCTTATCTATCTTTGTGGAGACTTGATATACGTTGTCTGTTTATGGATATTAACTACTGGTTTCTGCTTGTTTGTGTGTGCATTTCTTTTAATTGAAGTTTACTCCTCATTCCACCTTTATCCAACCTTGTCTATTTTGCATTATAGATGTAAATATTAAAAATGTTTAATGTTTTCTCTTGTTCATTAATAATCTGTATTTATAAGTATTTGTGGTCTTAGGATCTCTGATGTTTTTTTGGGTCACAGATCTCATGTTTTATTATACTTGAAGTTTGATAGAAAGCTGTATTACATACTTTTCTGTACAATTTGTGCTGATTTAACATGTTATTTGTATCTTGATCAGCACCTTACGTAGACAGGGGTTGGATAAGTTGGAGATTACTTTGCCTAATGGGATATGGTTGAATTTTGATTTCAATGATGCACATCTGGTACTTTTTTTTCCTGCTCTTTTTGTTTGCATTTTATTTTTGTAATATTTTTATTTTTTTCTGTCACCAAAAAAATTGATTTATTTTATTTATTTTTTGTTCTGTCTGGGGCATGTCAGGATTTGCCAGCTTTATATTTAAAAGGTGGATCAATTATTCCTGTTGGCCTCCCTGTTCAGCATGTTGGAGAAGCTAATCCATCGGATGACTTGACTCTTCTTGTGGCTTTAGATGAATACGGTAAGTCAATGCATTCAATTTTCCCTTGACATGATTGTACTGTACTGCTATCTTGATATGATAAGGTCTGTACTTTTCAGATTAGCATCTTGCTCTTAAAGGCTGTATGAATAAGATTTAGGGGGTGTTTGGATGAAATTATGGGGAGGAGCTTATGAAAATAGCCTATGACTCATAAGTTTTCTTAGCTTATTATTCCAAAAAGCTTCTTGGTGTAATTTTTCAAAATAAGCTCTTTTTAACATATTAAAATAAATTTTATGGTCAAATTTATGGCGTAAGCCCTCACCTGATAAGAACTTACTGAACAAGTGTTTAATTTAAGTTGTTTACCCAAACACACCCTTAATCATTGACAGGGAAAGCTGAAGGTGTACTATTTGAGGATGATGGTGATGGATACGAATTCACAAAAGGCAATTATTTATTAACTCATTATGTGGCTGAACTTAAATCATCAGTTGTTACTGTGAGTGTACACAAAACTGAAGGATCAAGACCTAAACGCCGCCTTCATATTCAATTATTGCTGGGTGGGGGTGCACTGGTATGTGATTTTTCTGTGAGATGAAACTATGAAGAATTTGAAACTTGTGTACAGATAGAAACTGTGAAAATGATTCTATCTTTTACTGGGTACTTGATCTTAATATTTATATAGTTAGGTTTTGTTAACAGCTTGATACATGGGGAACTGATGGAGAAGTTATGCAACTAACTTTGCCTTCAAAAGAGGAGGTGTTGAAGCTAGTATCTACTAGTGAGAAGCAATGCAAGGACCATTTGGGTATGTGCTTGTTGAAATCTTTTACTTGGTTGGTTTATGAATATTAATTTATATGATATTTATGCTTGCATTGTATCAATTCTTATTTTAATGACCATCATTTTCTCTGCTGGTCCTATGTTTTATTCTGTAATATAGTGTTTTGTACATAGTTTTCTCTTGCAGGCAATCCAGCTTTTAAGATATATGTTATGTTTTTGAAGATATTTCTTGGTTTGGATATTCACCTTGTTATTTCTGTTTTGTAGTTTCCATGTCTTTATTATCTTCCATATGGGTTGTTTTCCCTCTGTTGAGAATTGAGTTTTTTGCATGGGTTTTAGTTCTCCCGCCTGTCTATGAGCAGAGTGGTGGCTAACCACTAGTTTTATTCTGCAAATTATGTTGTATTTTACATCTGAATTGTATATATCGTGCATTCAAGGATCCAAAAAACGCCAATTCTATATCAAGGTGTGCTACTTTCTGCTAATTGTTTTTTTTGACAGAAAACACAACTCCAATTCCTGATGTTGAAGAGGTTTCTGGACCCAAGGGAACAGAGCTTTTAAGAACTCCGATTGAACTGAAAAGTGGTGAGTGGAATCTTAAAATTGTTCCTTGGATTGGGGGTAGAATCATCTCCATGACACACATTCCTTCAGGTATTCTGATCATCATTAGCAATTTATTTAATGTTTTTTAAATGATTGGATTCATTGGAAATGTATAAGCAACTTGTGTTTTTCCTTACACCACATTGATGAAATAATTTATATTGTTTATAATATGCGTTAAAATGTTAAAAATCTGTTTTAAGGAGCACAATGGCTCCATAGTAGGATTGAGATCCATGGGTATGAGGAGTATAGTGGTATGGAGTAACGTTCAGCTGGGTGTTCTGAGGAATACTCTGTCATTGAGTAAGTTTTCTTTGTATTTCATGACTTCATTGAGGAAACTTTATTGTCGGAGTCACCAAAGGCCAATTTGATCCTTGTATTTACTTTTCTTAGCATGTTATTTATTCTTGCCCCACCCCACTTTTTCATCTTGCTATTCAAATGTATTTTGTGGCAATTTTTTTTCAGTCGAGAACTTGAGCATGCAGAGGAGGAGGAATCTGTGGTATTAGAGGGTGATATTGGTGGAGGATTGGTTCTTCAACGGCAAATCTATGTTCCAAAGAATGCTGCCAATGTCATCCAGATAGACTCTAGTATAATAGCCCGCAGTGTTGGTGCTGGTTCTGGGGGGTTCTCAAGGTTATGTCTCAAGCTTCCCCTCTTGTATCGTTACAATATTAGCATTATATCTCCTTTGTGATAATATTAGATGGATAGAGTTAATTTCCTCTTTGGGGATGGGGAAAGTGATCCACAAAGAAGACTATGATAAAACCTTTGCTTGGATCAAGGGGGTTAAAAGTGTGTTTGGTTACTATTGGGAAAAACCTAGTCCTACATCAACTAGTGATATGGCCAAAATAGAATATATAAGTAGGGGGCAACTCTTACCTCTTGAGCTAACTTTTGGGGTTGAGTTAGGGTGCAAACCAAAAATGTAAGATCAAACCCATATTATAAGATGGTATCAGAGCCTATCTTAGATCCTTTAATGGGCCATCTACCATATTAACCACGCACCAAGTTAGTGCTAGACGTGAGGGGGTGTATTGGGAAAAACCCAAATCTCACATTAACTAGTGATATGACCAAAATAGAATATATAAGTAAGGGGCAACTTTCACCTCTTGAGTTAGCTTTTGGGATTGAGCTAGGTGCAAACCCAAAATGTAAGATCAAACCCATATTGTAAGAGTTATTGAGTGCCCCTATACATTTGTGCTTGAAAATGTCGTCTTGGACACATTTTTGAAATGTTTGGCTGGCAAGTGCAAAATTAGTTTTGGTCCCAAATGTTAATGTACCAAAAGTAACATTTATTTTTGTTTTTCAATTTGACATATTTTACAAATTGGTTGTTAGATATAAATTGAAACATTAATAAAAAAAAACAATTTATTTGTTTTTTGACAAATTCACACTCAAAGTAATTTTACTTAACCATATCAAATTACTTTTGGGTGAATATTCCCCCAACATATCATTCTTTCAAAATGTCATGAACAACTATCCAAAAGGTTGAGCTCTATGGTGAAGACATAGTGAAGACATGTGAATAGATTTATAATATATTTCTAACATGTCCCCTCACACAAGAATCCTTTGGGCTTGAAGTACGGATAATGCACAGGCCTACTTACCTTGTGCTGAAATTAAGCTTTTTTATTAGGAGAACGGGGATAGCAAGGATTGAACTCTTATCTACTGGGGTCATAGAGGCTTTGATATCATGTCATGAATCAACTATCCTAGAGCTTAAGTTGTTAGGAGAAGACACATGATTGGTTTTATATTATTATATTTCTAACACTATTTTACTTGCAATTGATTATTCATCAATCATCTAAACCCAAACATGCACAAAGATTGATTAAGTCAATTAAAAGACTCTATTTGGTTTGTGTGACTTTTTTTTTGTGTTTATCACTGTATTGTGCATGAGGATTCTAGTGGAAACTTGAGATGTTAATGAACAACATATTCTTCTTGTCTGTTGCCTATTCAGATGCTCTGATTTCTAGTTTGCTTCCTCGTATGTACTGTAGGTTGGTTTGCTTAAGAGTTCACCCAACATTCAGTCTTTTGCACCCCTCAGAATCTTTTGTTTCATTTACTTCAATTGATGGATCGACGCATGAAGTCTTTCCTGATGGTGGGGAGCAATTCTTTGAAGGAAACCTCATTCCTAATGGTAATGGTCATTTTATCTGTTTCCTGACTCATTACTACCCATATGAAATGTTGGAACTTCTGCTAGGATGAACAAATGAATAGTATGCTAAAAGAATGAATCAGGCTTAGGGGTGTAAACGAGTCAAGTACTTAAAGTTTAGGTTTGTCTTGTCTTATGAAAAAAAGGTTGTTCAAACTTGACTTATTTATTTAAACAAGTCAAATTTAAAGCTTGGGTTCAGCTTGGTTATAAATTCCAAAGCTTGATCTTGGCTCATTGATTTGTTTGTGGCTTGTTTATTTATTTATTTTTTTTATCAAGTTTCTCTTTTGGGTAAAATTTTGCTTACTAATTTAGTATTTAAACATATACCTTCATGTTAAAAATAAAGTAAAATGGTAATAAAACATAATTTAATATTCATAAAGACGACTTGGGATTAGAAATGAAATCTTTGATGGTGAAAATGATGGATTTTTTGAAGAAAAATTATAGTCATCCATTTAAAATATTGCTGTTGAAAATAAAATTAGGTAAATTATATATACATACATACATACATATATATATATATATATATATATATATATATATATATATATATATATATATATATATATATATATAAGATTAATTGACACCAGGTGTCAAACTTTTAGACTTATACCACTTAATAACTTTCTATAGAGTATGAAATTAATCAATGAAACTGTTCAATCATTTGATGTTATCTTCATGATCATTCATGTCAAATTTCACATGAATTGGACGTTTGTTGGTGTGTTATTTAGCAATGAACATTTATTGATATTTTAAATACATATTATCTGTCAAAATAAAGTAATATGATGAAGTAGCAATTAATTTTTGTTTTGCATGCAATTTTATATATTTAATTTATTTTATAAGAACTTTCAATTCAATAGTGGGATTGATTAATTTTATATTCTAGAAAAATGTTATTAAGTGATGCAAGTCTAAAAGTTTGACATCTGGTTTCAATAGTTTTGGTCTCCATACTTTAAACATTTGATTTTGAGTACCTATAGTTTCAAAACTATGAATTAATCCTAGTAGGACCAAAACCAAAATGTAGGCACATGACAGTAGGGGCCAATTCTAAGTGGTTTTGAAATTATAGGGACTCAACCAAACTTTTAAAGGATAGGGACTAAAATCAACATTGAAAAAAAAAAGTATAGGAGCTAAACATGTATTTAAAATGACTTTTTATTATGTAATTAATATTGTTCCAGAGTTATTATTTCATTTGTTAAAATTGTAAATTATAATGGGCTCTCAGTTTAGAATGTGTTGACAGCCCTCAGACCGACTTCTCTTGAGAGTTTGAGACACTTACTGAAGATGTTTATCTGTACAAGGAAGAATCATCAATTATCTTGGACAAGTCACCCCATGAGAAATCTACTATGGACAAATCAATAATCAGTTGGTGACGTGCTTTTCTTCCACATCCCATCTTCCCCTACTCTCCCTACCGGAGAAAAAAAATAAAAATCCGACATCCATTTTAAAAACCAATGTTCTTATAGGTGGGGGGCTGTCTAAGAATTTAGGTTTTGTTAACTGTTTTCATATTGTAGTTTAATTTTTATCTCAATCTTCTGAATCCCATAAGAAACCTACCATGGACAAATCAATCAGCAGTTGGTGACGTGCTTTTCTTCCACATCCCATCTTTCCCTACTCTCCCCTACCGGAGAAAAAAAAATAAATTCCAACATCCATTTTAAAAACCAATGTTCTTATAGGTGGGGCTGTCTAAGAATATAGGTTTTGTTAACCGTTTTCATATTGTAGTTCAATTTTCATGTCAAATTTCTGAATCTGGGCAGCAGATTATAGTGTTCCCTATAAAATTTTAATTGTAATTTAATTTCAGGTGGGTGGAGGCTAGTTGATAGATGTCTTGGCTTGGCACTGGTCAATCAATTTATGTTAATGAGGTATTCAAGTGTCTTGTTCACTGGGATAGTGGCACTGTCAACCTGGAGCTTTGGTCCGAGAGTAGGCCTGTTTCAAAGCAATCCCCTCTCAGAATTTCCCATCAGTACGAGGTTGTAAGTATTCCATAATAATTTAGCTGGTCATAACACAAGGTGTCTAAAATGTTCGAAACAGCGGATTAGTGCTGCTACAAAACATGCACGTAAAAACTATACATCTAAATTTCAGTGTTGTTTCTTTCTTCCTTTTCACCTGAATGCCTGTTCTGTTTTGTTGGACTTTAAATAGTAAAAATGGAAGGAATTGTGCAAAGAGGAATGATAATGTATAATTACATGTCTGAACTTCGAAGCCCATTAGGATCGTATTGTGTTTTTTTTAACGGGCTAATTAATGGATGTGATATTTTCTATGTCCTAAAATAAAAAATCATAATAAAAAATATATATTTAACACTGTTTGGGTGAGATGGTTTGGAGGAGAAAAAAGGGAGAGGGAGAAAAGTATGAATAGAAAATTCGAAAATAATTCATGAACACCTAACATGTGACTTATAGAGAGGGAAAGAAAGAAGAAAGCAAAGTGTAAATGGATGATATGATGTAATAAGAAAGATCGAGAGAAATAATAAGTTAATGGAGTGTTTGATATATGAATATTTAAATATCATCAAGTAACTCTATTTCTACTTTTGGGAGAGCAAGAGAGAGAAAATATGTAGTAAGGTATACAAAAAAAATAATCTTTTTATTTTCAATAACGAGATTTTGTTCAAAAAAGTGAATTTTTTTTTTTACTTATGTTATCTTTAATGTAAAATAATATAAGAATTATATTTAAATTTTTTATAAGAATAAAAATATTTTATAATAATTTTTTTATTTAACTAAAGAAATAGAAATTTAGTTTTTTCTTTTATTTCTTTCTTATTTTTCTTTATTCAAATAATTTAAAAATAATTATTTTTTTTCTACTCGTTTTTCTTTAACTTTTTCGTACCTTTTTTTTTTTCACTACTTTTAGATCTAAACAAGGGCTAGAATAAATTCACCTTTAGACTGCCCTATTGCTATCTTAATCAACGTCTCTCTTAAGTATGCATTGCTTCAGTAATCTTTAGATATATTAAACGCGTATTTGGTTGTGCGTTTTAGAGCAGTGGACGAGCGTCAAGAATGAAGTAATAATAACTTCTGCATTTTTTTTATGAATTTGAAGTGAAACATGTGTAATACAAGCATATTTAATGCATGTTTGTTTCTGCATTTATAAAATATTTATGGGCGTTGGACTGGAAGCTAGACATTATAACCTCTGCGTAAAAGATCAAATTTGACGTGATTTTTCATGAGATGTGTGTGTATTAATGGCATTCCAAACATGCTCTTAAACACAAGCTAAGTCTGATTCATCATTGTGTAATAGCTTTGTTAAATACCTAGTGCCAAATGTCCTCTTTTCCTTCCTTTTCTTACTATTAGCAAGTTACCTTAGTATTTTTAATTTTAAATAAATTTTAAAATCAAAGCAAAAATGAGAGAGAGATTATTTTTAGAATTAAAAAATTATTTCCAGAATAGTATTCAAAACAAAAATTATTTTCAAGTTAAAACGGTAAGTAGAATCTTTTGAAATACTCTCAAATTTACAACACATATCTTGTCGAATGATGGAGAATTCAACTAAAAACGGGTGATTTCAAAGAGTGAGAGTAACATATACAGGAAAAGGTTTTACAACTACTTAACAATCGCCTCAATTTTGCTTGAGAACGTAACAGAATCAAATGGCTTTATTATTAAACGCCTACAGTGACTTTGAAGTAGCATGCAGAAGGAAAAGAACAACAGCATCATGATCAAAAAGTTACCGTCTTTGTGAAAAAAGTCAAGTTCTCCTTCAAAGAACCTCAACAACCTGATTCCAACTGTCAGTTTCTTTTATCATTTTCCCTTCACCTCGACTACTTTCCTATGTTAAGAGCAGCCCTGCCTTTTTCACCGGTTGTTACTGCCTTTTTAGACTTTCAGGGAAAGCGAGGGAGAGGGAATGTAACTTGTAACAAATTCATCGAGTTTACCATCGGGCATAAAATTCTGCATGTTGCCACCCCTTCTATTCTCATTTGATTTCTCAGTAGACCAGAAATTGTTGCCCGCCCTGAAAATTATTCAACTCAGTTGAATCTATGTAGGGTTTACTTAGAAATATCCATGATTAATAACATTCATGTAAATCTAACGATCAAGTATCTTCTTTAGAGCAGAGGAGGACAGAAAAATATCTTTTTGTCCATGCCAAAGAAATTCCACAACATGGACTGAATCTTGGCTTGTCTACTACACACACGACATCCTCATATTGGTGCCATATTTGTGATGCTTTTCCAAGACTCTAATTATGTAGATTTCAACCTCAATTCTTTAGTAGAATTACAAAATACTCCATATATGACTTTGAACAAATAAAGACAAAACCACACTATTTACAATGGCATCATTAGACAAAACCAAAAACCCACTAATATAATCAGTCAGCAGCAATTTTTATTTATTCTGTAGCCAAAATGACATCAGAATTTGTCTTAAATTTTCACACTCCAGCACCAGAAGAGGCCAAAAATTTGGAGTCTAGTGATAACCAATTGGAGCAGCAGCCTCTCTTAACTCTCGTCCTTGGTAGTGTATGTCCTGCAGTTCATTACAATAAAATACCATCAGTAATCTTCTTAACACATTTAACAAAGCAAAAGGAAAAACCCTTCAATTTTTTTAACTCCCCATTTTAATTAGCTGAATAGAATAGAAGAATATATATAAGGTTAAGTACCGATGCAAAATGGTTGACATCACGATGATGTGCCTCATCAGCTCTAACAACCATGACAACATCCCTTAAAGTAGAGTCTGGAGGGAGCTGCCAATAGTCAATGGCAATGGCTGGAGCTGGCACATTTTCTATATTGCCCTTGTCCAGCTCCTTGAGGAACTCTGTGTAGGAGTGTATTGCCTCCTCCTCAAGGTAACCAACCATGCGGTGTGCAAATTTAGGTGAGAGCAAATACCCCAAGAAGTATGCATTGAAGAAAACACCTTGCACAGTTATCACCAGAGCACGCTCATACCACTTTGGCTTTGCCACTTCCATAAACGTCATTAGGTGCATGCGCTCATTCTCTGCTTCTTCTAACAGTGCTTTGATCCAACCACCACTGTGCTCAAATCTTCTAAGGGATTTGCAGTGCAATAGCATGCCTCCTACCATCCCAGGGACTGCTGCCACAGTCTCAAGCATCATTGCTCGACATCCATATCGCCTCTGTTACATTTGCACATAACATAATAAGCAAATAATAAACTTCAATATAACATGTAGAATACAAAACTCATCAAAGGGTGAATAAGCACTGCAATAATGCGAGTTTCCCTTCAAAATTAAGATTGAAAAATGTGGGAATGGGCTTTTCGTATAATTGTTTATGCAACAGCTCACTTAAATTTATTTATTAAGCACATACTAAACTTGAAAGACAATATTGATTGTTGACACTATCATAAGACTAATAGCATGCTAGCTTAAGCAGCTTTTTATTTTATCCTAAAATATGAAAAAGAAGTTAAGAGTATGTCCTAATTAACATGACGATAGTTTTGTCCTTTAGGGAGATTATTATTATTATTATTAAACGGTAATGGTGTATGGCAAGTGGTAACTTAAAAACAAAAATCAATTGACTAAGCATCCCATCCCATCTTGTAGTAGAGTAGTTTATGAAACACTATATCAGAATCTTGATGGGTGATGCAAGTAACACCCATTTGATGTGGCCACACATTATAAAGTTCAAAGAAGAGAAGAGGAGTTCCATAGAAACAACTCATTGTATTGATAGAAAAATGATAGAAGATAATTATACATGTAAGTGCTGCAAGTATTTATAGGGTGAATGAACTAAGCTAACAGGCAAGCAGTTGCAACAATCAACTAACAAGCCTAATTGCCTATACTAACTATAAACCAGTATAACTACCTATACTACTATAAACCAAATTAGTTACATTCAAGTTGAATTCTGTCAGCCCCCCACAAGCTGGAGGGTGGTGGAATCAACCACAACCAGCTTGAAATTAAGCATGGTAAATGTATGTGATGAGAAAATATACCCTCTAAGAAGAAAATATGAATAGGCCAAAGCAAACACAACTTTTAGTGCCCTTCCCCACATACGATGTGCATATTCCATCCAATATATGAATTTGTATTCTGCAATCTTCATGCTTCTGTTAACACATTTGTATTCAAGTGTGTGTTTATATTTCTCAAACTCCTGTAACCATTCCTCATATGACAAAGGAAAAAGAGCAACAATGAATTTCCAGTCAGTCATTGAAAGACTAGATCGAGTGAATCTGGTTAAATCTCCCACTGATTCCAACCCTGTCTTTCTCAATCGCACATTCTCCTTGCTTACAAAAGCAACCGCTCTTGCCTTTCTCACGTCTGCCACACAAATCAGAATGTTCCATGACACCACATTTCTCACAAGCAATTCCTCAAACAGTTTCTTTGCATCTTTGGTTCCTCTTAAGTAACCAAGAAGGGAGAACCCACAAGGGAGATCAATAAGTTGTTGAACAAAGTAGATCCCCACTAAATTCTGCAATTCTGGTGGCCTTCCTCTTTGATATGGTGAAATGAGAAACACAAAAAATTCCTCCACCAGATTGAAAAACAGAACGTTCTTTTCACCAAAACTAAATGCCTTCTTAAGAATGTGAGCGTAATCAATCGGGTGATACACCAACGACTCCAACGGAAATTTCAAGCAATACTTGTCACAAATAAAATTGTTAATAATAACAATTTTATTCTCAATGTCAACTGACAGCACATTACAACCCACAAGCAGCTGGTCTTCAGGATCATCCTATAAACCCACTCCCTGAATTGAGACCTTCAAACCTTTTTTAAGTGCCTCTTCCACTTTCTGCATAATATCAATGTACTTCTAGGTTTCTTGCTGTTTGGGCACACTGTACAAGTCATCATATTTGGGGTTTTCTGCGTCATCCAGGTTGCTATCAACATTCTCTTCCATGTGTACAGCTTTGTCATTGAGGTCTGCGAGAAAAGAACCAGAAGGTGTAGCCATGCCTTTTTCATCTTCTTCGTCTCTCTTTGTCTTGATCTTGATCCAATTAATGCTCCCAAAATTGAAGGTTTCTGAAATTCTCTCAGTCTCCATTTCTTTTACTCCCACAAAAGAAGATTTCTGCTCTTCGGACAAGTAAACGGATACGCGATGGCTTCCAATCATCAGAAATTCTTCCTTGTCTTCTTCAGCAACCACAGCTTCAGCCAAGCCTTTGGACTCCATTCTGTCTTCTTCAACAGTGAAATCATCGCTCTCTCCAAGAGAGAGCTCTGATACCATATCACAATCTTGATGGGTGATGCAAGTAACACCCATTTGATGTGGTCACACATCATAAAGTTCAAAGAGAAGAGGAGTTCCATAGAAACAACTCATTGTATTGATAGAAAAATGATAGAAGATGATTATACATGTAAGTGCTGCAAGTATTTATAGGGTGAATGAACTAAGCTAACAGGCAAGCAGTTGCAACAATCAACTAACAAGCCTAATTGCCTATACTAACTATAAACCAGTATAACTACCTATACTACTATAAACCAAATTAGTTACATTCAAGTTGAATTCTGTCACACTACATATTGGATCATTTTCTTGTCATGTGCTAGGCATCCCATCGAGTAGGGAGTGTTTGTGAATACGTTGAATCTCTTGAATCCAACAAATTTCTCCAGTCCTATGATGCTCAGACGTCTAAACAAACACGCACCTAATCAAACCACATCCCAGACCAGACAAACATCACATGTTTTATGCATGATGTTTATTTTAAGGAAAAACAAGGACAGACCTAATAAGATACCCCAAAAACAAAAATAATATAAAAATCAAGCCAGTATATAACGATTTTTTCCTTTCAAAAAAAAAGTATATAGCGAAACGTCAGCTGTATTATGCATCACATGTATTATGTTCAAACGTCTAAACAACACACACCTAAAACCTACTAACCAAACTACATCCCAGACCAGACAAACATCACATGTATTATGCATGGTATTTATTTTAAGAAAAAACAAAAAGAGACCTAACAAGATGCCCCAAAACAAAAATAATATTAAAATAATAAAACAGTATATAACGATGTTTGCCTTTCAAAAACAAAAGTATATAACGATGGTTAGTATTTATGACTACAAAAAAATATTTTAAAAAATGCCAGACAGCCATGAGCCAAACCAGAATTTTATACAAATCATTCTATTCAAAAAAGTCAATTTAATGGGGAACTAAATTAATATATATTAATACATAATAATTATAATTAAAATCGTAACTTTAAAACACAAATAAGGTAAAACAAAAAGATACCATATATACCCAACAATATTTTTAAATGGTTTAATTGCACTTTTTGCCTCCAAAATTTTACAATTTTGGCTCTCCAAAATTATTTTCTTGAATTTTGTCCCCAAGTAGAGAAACAACTACAATTAAAAAAAGTCACAAAATTATCTTAATTGTGACAGTTTAAAGGAAAAATTGCTACAAAATATCTTAATTGTAGCAGTTTTTCTATGTTAAAACAAAATTTGTGATATTTTATAGATTGGAGTGCAAAATTCACAAAAAAAAAAAAGATGTAGAAGGGAAAAATTTGCGAGATTATTAAATTTTAAGGACAAAAAGTGCAATTAAACCTTTTTAAAATTTGTACCAAACATTAAAAAAATAAAAACCTTAAAAGCCTTAACACAATCATATACTAATCTTTATGTGGTGAGAAAGAAAATAAATGAAAAGGATAGTAGAAAGACCTTTCATTGTCTCCTCGACGAGAAATAAGGAAAAATACTTCGATGAAAACACCAAGGAGTGAAAGGGAAGATAAAGGTGGCATGAAAAAAAATCAAAAGAATTGAAAGAGATAAATTCCTTCCTTGAAAAAAAAATGGAATATAATGAATATATGCCCCCTTTTTTTTTTGCTTAAATATATTTTTGGTCCTTTATCTTTTGAAGAAAATTTGTTTTAATCTTTTATTTTTTAAAAGCGTCAATTTGGTTCTTTACCTTTTTAAAATGCTTCATTTTGGTCCTTTTGTCAGGTTAAAACTAACACCTTTAGTATTTTATGTTTAAAATAATCAATTTTAAACATAGTGGTGATGGTGAGTAATTTTAACCACTACTATTCACAAAACTCTAAAGAACCCTAAACTTCTACGAATTCAATTACTCACAATTGGAGCAATTTTTTAAAAAATTGATTAAGGGCTTTTTTGTGTCTTTTAGAGGGAATCAAAAAGCCCTCAAAGTTTGCAACAAATCGTTTCTTGTATCGATAAAATTTTACGAGTGTTGGTTAAAATTTAATAAATAAAATTATTGTAGTGGTGGTTAAAAACCGCTACTATGTTAAAATTAATTGTTTCAAAACTCATGCTCTTCTTCTTCGTCGTCTCCTTTTTTCTTTGACCAATCAATCTTAAAAATGAAAACATCCAAAATCAATTTAATAAATCCAACCCTAAAATCAATCTCAAAAACAGTTTTGCAAATAAAAAATGAGAACAAATCTGAAAAATAAGTTCAGACATTCTAGAAGATTCCAGAGTCAGTGGGCTTAGCAGTGCTGGTACGAGCTCGGCGAGCCAGATGGTGACGATGCGGTCGTACTGCTCGCCCTTGCACTAAATGTGGAGGTGGAGGACGATGTAGGACGACGAGGCAGGGCAGCGAGAGAAAGGAGGAAGAGGAAGACGAAGAGAGAGAAAAGAGAAAGAGGAAAGAAAAAGAAAAAAAGAAAACGTTTAATGACAATTTTTAACTGCTATTTTTTAAAAAATCTGACTTTTTCGTTATCAAAGTTAACGTCGATGATTTTTATCAATTTTTGTCGCAAGTTTCTCTTGATGTAAACTAATTACAATGTTTTAAACTCATGTGTACTGCAAAGTTGATTCTGATCTACAAAGTAGCAAGAAGCTAATGCCTACTTGTTGACCCAAATGGAGTATTTTAAAAAGACAAAGACCAAATTGACGTTTTTAAAAGATAAAAAACCAAAACAATTTTTTTTAAAAAAAATAAAAGTCCAAAAGTGTATTTAAGCACTTTTCTTTTAGGTAAAAGGTAGACAAAAGAGAGATATAAAAGAAAAAAAAGAAGAAAAAAGTGAACAAAAAAACATTTCTCTATACATACTATCGTTGCTGAATATTATGTTAAAACAACAAAATATTTAATAAATCTATATTCTCTTTAAAAAGATTTTTCCATACAGTCAAATTAAAAAAAATTATTTTTTCTTTACTATATTCTGTTCCGTGTGGGAAAACATCCAAAATACCTGGAAAAACATGTCGGTGGGGTATCTAAGAGCTTTGACCGTCCAAAAAGCCATCTTGTCCAGAAACGTGACTGGCGCATGGTGCTTCTCCAGATCAATGGAAACATCTGCTTTGTACGTCTCCCATGGCTTCAAACCAACATCATCATAACGTCAACAAAACAAAACCATCATCAACAATTAATCCTCAAAACAAAACAAAATTAAATTAAAAAAATAAAAAAGAGAAAAGAACAACAACATGCATATACATAGTTACGTACCCTAAAGCAATTCCACTTCCATTCTGTGCCATCCTGTTTGGTGATCTTAGAGGGCTGAATGCCCCAATAACTCACGATCCCATTGTCCTCTTTGTTCCCACCAGCAGAAGACAAATCAACCTTCTTCTCTCCAACATGATGATTGTTCTCCTTCTCTGACAAAGCCAAAGTGCTCTCGCTCCTTACACCACCGCCATAAACTGCTCTAACCCCACCAACTTCACCGCTTACACCCTTCGCAGCCAACAGTGCAGCGTTGGCCACACGGTTGGTGCCACCGCGGCTCATCATCATCATCATGAACGCACCACAATCTACGTACACTCACAGGGAATAATCCAGAAAGAAAGAAATAAAAGTGAGGCGAGAAAATCAGAGAGAAAGTTCTCAGAAAATGACTTATTTGAATGGTTATGGGAGAAAAGGGTTTAAGGAGGGTCTATATATATAGTTATGACTTAGCAAAGGTGAGGGTCTTATATGTATGGTTACTTATGAGACAGCAAGGTGAACGAACGTAATGTGAATAACGTTGATGCCTTTAATGGGTGGGAGTTACTTAGTTGGCAATTTGGCATGAGTTTTCTAGAACAGTGCTATTGGGAATTTTTTATAGATAAATTTTGCTTTTAAGGTTCCACTTGAACGATATTTGATAGACTTCAAAAAATAAAAATATTTTTATTGTTTATTGGCAACAAGGGTGTAAACGAATTAAATAACCTTTTATATTTTGTTTTAAATTATGAGAAAATAGGTTATGTAATTTTACACTGTTATCTAATCACAAACCAACATTTATTATAATTTTGTTTACTTTTATAATAAATACTTTAAAAGTCATATCAATGATAATTTCTAATTAGTTAACAGTATAAAACTTTTTACAATAACAGCGCATGACTAATAAACTCTTAAATTATATTCATATATGTGAAAATATCATTAAAAAATTCAGATTTTTTACTTTTATATTCTTATTCTTTCTCTTTCTGTATATATATATATATAAGATTTTATGCCTTTTTTATACTATTAATTTAATAATTTATTATCAAATCATTAAAATTTTAATGAATAAATTCACAAAAGAATCAATCAAATTTGTACATTGCATCTTTATATTATTTAATTCTGACTAAAGTTGTTTTTTTTTATTTGTATATATTGTAGTATTAGAGTAACCTTGCCTGTCGTACACTCGTACTAATGCAGCACATTTTTATTTATTTATTTATTTTTATAAAAGGGACTAATGCAGCACATTTGTATTTCATAGCAGCCATAATTGATCATTTATTATTTACTGTATATTAAGAGTTTTGTTATTTCTTGGAGGCCAAGAAGCATGGATCTCTTAAAATAAAAAGAAAAAGATTGGATTTTCGTGTCGTCCAAGTTAAAACCTGTGGCCCACATTCACGGAACGTTATTTAACAAAAGAAAACAAAAATATCTTTTGCATGGAAACCGACTTAAGGATCCGGAAAGAAGAGCATAGATGCTGGCGGATACCTGTACTTACATTATTTTATATAGCATGAGTAACTTTTCCATAAATATTTATAAAAGAAAAAATAAGAAAATAAATAAAATAAATATTTTCATAAGCTAAAATTAGTTTATATATAAGTTGAAAATTAGATTTTGAAGAAGCTAATATGAGAAAGCTTTTACAACTTAACTTATGTATAAGTTAATTTTATCTTATGAAAAAACTAATTTCACCTTTTTTTTTCTCACTAGTGCTTATAAAATAGTTTATCTAAACAGGCCCTAAATTGTTTATGTGTTTTTTGCCTTGTTATTTAATTAGAATTAGAATTTTACATTTGGTAATATGTATAAGGTTTAATTGTATTTTTTTTATCTTTAAAGTTTTATAATTTTGCAAATTTTGCCTCCAAGTAATTTCTTCCATGAATTTTGCCTCTCAATTGATAAAATATTACAAAATTTTCCCCATGTAAAAAAATGTGGTAGTTTAAAGAAAAAATTGTTACAAAATTGTCTTAATTGTGGTGGTTTTTCTATGTAAAGCAAAATTTGCGATATTTTATAAATTAAGGGATAAAATTTGTGAAAAATATTTGGGAATAAAATATAAATGTTTTAAGGATAAAAAGGGAGTAAAATATGAAAATTTAGAAGTTAGAAGCTAACATTTTAGAAAATAATACCACTATAAATTACTAAAAAATGCTTTTTTTACCAAATACTATTAATAAGATTAAACAAGCTTTTCAACTAGTAGAAAGTTAGAAATTAGCTTAAAGCACTTGACAATTACATATACTAAATTGTTGGGTGGTCCATTATTTGCTTCATAATTAATTTGAGTTGGGCAAAAGTTATATAAATATATATATCCATTAAAAATATATGTATTTTTATTAAGAGCGAGGAAAGTAATTGAGTAGTTTGTAAAAGGATAAGGGTAAAAATGTTTAAGAAAATGTGTACACCAAACATGAATATTGACTTTACTATTGTTGATAATACGTAATTTTGTATATTTTTTATATATTTATATTTAATTTTGTCACATATTTTGTTTTGGTTGATATTTGCCACATACTATGATAAGTTTGCTGATTTTTATAATAATTATTTTAAAAATCATACTAACAATTTTTTTTAATTAGTTACATTGTAAATTTTTTTTATATTGATAATGCATAGAAATTAAACTTATATATAATTATCTTTTTAAATTTTTTGAACATTTAGATCTATTGGTCGATTTGAAATTTATTGCCCTTGATCAACTTTTAAAATCAATCAACGTAATAGAATTAAACAATTGATTTTTTTTTTAATTTCAAACACAATTGATATAAATTAGATCTATTGATTGAATGAAAAATATTACTCCCTCATGTCATTATTATAAAACCCAATTAACTAATTCACTAGGATTAAAGAAATTAGTTAATTTGGTTAGTAGAATTAAATTTGCCTTAAATTTATGTTCTTTCCAAAATTACCCTTAACATTAATGAGACATATTTTTATTCTTTTTTTAAATATTTAATTCTTTTAATTTCTCTCATCAATAATATATGTATTTTCTTAATTTTTATTTGCTACGAATGTAGAGAGAAAAAATAAGATTTTTAAAATTCTCTTCATACAAGGCAAAGTTAGACTTTCTAGAGAAATTAAAAGTCTAAGACATTTGATGTATCCTACCTACTATGTATTATCAACAATTATGTATTATCAACAATAGTAAAGTCAATATTCTTGTTTGGTGTACAGATTTTCTTAAACTCTTTTTACCCTTATCCTTTTACAAACTACTCAATTAGTTCCCTCACTCTTATTAAAAGTTAATAAGGATTTTAAGAGTCTAAGACATTGATGTGACACCCATTCACATTGAACATAACCCATACTTATTTAAAAATACGAGTAAAATTTTTCTCCACTTTTAATAATAGAAAATTTGTAAATTTAACAGAATTTAAAAATGATAGTAAAAAAAAATAAAAGCTGTATGTATTCATCGTAAAACTGTACATCATGATTTTATAATCAGAAAAATTACTAAAATATAGGAGATAAAAATATACATCAAAATAGTTATCTCTTATTCGCAGTACATCAAACAGATTCTAGTCAGAGTAGTGTTTGTCTATCCTATCCCATAAAATAACAAACTATCAGACTAGCCCTTTAAGTCCTCATCAACAGTCGGGTCTTCATTAATCGCGATCAATCATGCATAAAAGAAAAAGTAATGGAGTGAGGTGATTTGTTCTAATATCACTTTTACATGTATGGTAGGAATTCTACCACACAATACAAATAAAGCACAGTTGACAATAAAAAGGGAACCTAAAGTTTATTTTATGTTATACAATTCTTGACTCGATATGGATCCATACTTTTCTTTAATGGATAATAGTTCTTAACAGAACCTGAGAAGTGATTGGGAGTACATATACCTCTCTCAACATCATCTCATGGTACAGTCCTCATCATCATTGAGGAACAAAATAACAATTTAGGATATCCATTTATAGATGTATACTCTCACCAATCCTGGTGATGCTGAGCAATTGTCAGGGTTATCAAGTTGGTTAAGTGATTGTCCCAACTCAAAAGCGCTACCTTGGCTATTAGGACGCTCACCACTCGATACCATACCCTCTAGACCTAATCATAGGTCCTACCTTTCATCTCGCAGTGTACCAAACCATAACTTCCCTAGTAGAGTGTCATGCTACTGCATGTCACTTGTTTTAGATTACTCACTAATTTATCACTTCCTAACTTCTCAAACAGAGATTTCCCTGATCTCATTTAATTTGAGCACCAATACAATAACATTTCTGCCTCATATTGCAGAAATTGCGCAACACCAAAATTTTAACAAAATAACAATTTGGTAATCATATAAAATTTTAGTAGAATAACAACATAGTAATTATAATTTAATTACTAAAATTTTGGCAAAATAAAAACTAAATAAATACATTTTAATTTTCTAAATTTGAGCAGAGTAACAGCTTAGCAAATGCATTTT
This sequence comes from Spatholobus suberectus, assembly GCA_004329165.1. NCBI lineage: Eukaryota > Viridiplantae > Streptophyta > Magnoliopsida > Fabales > Fabaceae > Spatholobus > Spatholobus suberectus. The sequence goes on along the minus strand of CM014730.1, from coordinate 75,346,882 downwards.
AATTTTCTAAAATTGAACATAGTAACAGCTTAGCAAGTATAATTTAATAATTTAAATTTAAGCAGAGTAAAAATTTAGTAATTATGATTTAATAATCTAAATTTGGGCAAAGTAACAACTTTGCAAAAATTAAAGTTTAACATTAAACAATAATAACAATAATAAAACTTAAGTCTAAACGGGTTTAGGGAAAAACCCTTCCTACCAATATGCAAAGTGACAATAATTTAGAATCAACCCCACTCTCCCTATTACCTCTAAGGTGGTTGATGAAGAGGATGGAATTGTTGATGCAAAACTCCTAGGATGAGAACTTTACTAGTTGTTGGAAAACTAGTAAAATTTTAAGATAAAAATAAAATAAAAGAATTTTTTTTCTAGATAGAGAAGCTCTCTAAGAATTTGGTAGCTTGAGAGAGGGAGAGGTGCTGAAAAATGGTCCAAGACCATGGCTATTTATAGAGGAGGAGAAGGGGTTAGGTGTCCATAAACTTACATAAGCCATTATGTAAGCTTTATGTCATAAATCTAATTTTTATTTATTTTTAATATAATTTAGGGACACATACACCATTTAGGGTGAGGAATCACCCCTCCTAGGCTTGGGGATGTGTTATATGAGCTGTCCTCAAGCTCCTCAATATAAATTTTATCTAAAGGTGAATTAACCGATACCGATAAAAACGCCTAAACTTGAAAATTTAGCTTTTAATATCAAAATAATTCATTTTAATGAAAAAAAGGACAAATACATTATTTTTCATCAAAAATAAATTTCTAATAATTAATTTTTATTTTTATTAATTTATTTCAAAATTTATCTATTTATTTTGTATTTTTAAGCTAAAAAAAATCATAACAAATCCATTTTAATTCAATAAATACCAAAATTTTTATGAAGATTATAAAACTAAATATTTCATTCATAAATAAATTGAAATTACCATTTTCACCATTTTTGAATGTCAAACAAATACTGGCTGGCTAATTAGACACCTAGGAGCATTTTGGTCATTTTATATAAGAATTCCAGAAAATTTCAAAAATTATATTTTAATATATATATGACATGATTCCAAGCCCAAATTGACATTCTAATGTCAATTGAATCTTTTTCTCATGTCAGCCTTAATAGTGAGTAATAGGGATAAAATTGTCATTTTCTAATTTCTCCGGACTTCGGCTCGAAAAAATTATTAAAAATCATTATTAAATAGCTCTTGAAATTTTGAGCATAATGGTGGGAATCAGAATTTGGAAATTTCTTCCCGATTTTTCAGAATTACATAGTCAATTATCAGAAAAATAGTTAAAAAAACTGACATAAGAGTGTTACATTTTTCACTATTTTTCTTTCAAAATAAAATTTTTATAATTAAAATATACCTAGTATAAAATTTTCAAAATACTTTGAAATCAAAGTCTCTAGCCTGCTCATATAGTCAACTAGGGGTATTTTAGTCATTTCACAAAATTAGTTTTAATAAATTTTTGAAAATTTATTAACATTATTATTAATTATTCTAAGCACATAAATGACTTAAAAATAACTTTTAGACACTTCTAATTATTTTTATCTATTTTCTCAATTATTTAGTCCTTCTAGGGGCAAAATAGTCTTTTTACCCTTTTCTGGACTCTATTTTCCAAAAATTATTAAAAATCTAAACTAAGTATTACTAACTAATACAAGCATGACCATAGGGATCAAATTTTTGAGATTCTCATCCAGTTCTTCAAAAATAAATGTAGAATAATTAAAAAAAAATTGATATGCAAAAATAGGGGTATTACAATTGATGTATCTTATCTATTATTTATTGAACATAGAGAAAAAGACTCATAATTAAGGGTATTTTGGTAAAAAAATAATTAATGCATGAGACATTCTAAATTGATTTTTATAAAAAAAGACCAAGCCAAATTTCTATTTAGTTCTTTTAATAAGGACCGGAGGGAGTAACATTGAATGAAATTAATCATCATTAATACAGAAGAGTCTCATTTTGAGAAGCTTTCTTGAGGATGACACTTGGTCTCAATTATACAATCATTGCAAGAGCTGTTTTGAAATTCTAATGCTTTACATATAGTAAATTATTAGCGAGTAAAAGTAAGTTAAAAATTATGATTTCTTTTGAAATTTTAATGCTTTACAAGTTATGAATTAGTACTGTGTAAAAAAAGTTATAAATTGGTGTAGCCTTGGAATTATTTTGTTTTTAGGTGTAACACTTATTTAAAAATAATAATAAGAACAATGATTTATTTAAAATAAATTGAGATTATTAATTTTTTTCATTTTTATTAATATCTATGGATAAATTGATGATAGTAAATGAGTAATGACTATGCACTGTTAGTATAAAAGTTTTTATACTATCAACCAATTAGAAATTACCGTTGTTATTATTTTTAAGGTAATTATTGTAAAAGACAACAAATCTACTATACATGGTGAGTTGTGATTGGATGACAATATAAAACTGTTTTACATTATTAGTACACGGAGAAGAATTTTTTGCATGGAAATACATTATATCCCTAGAATATAGATACCTTAATTTAAAATAATATACGTTACCTTAATTAAGATAATTAAAAATATACACATGGGTTTCTTACTGTGTGAGAGCATGTAATATATGATTTTTTTGCTCATATTTATACTGAGGATGTTACAAGAATTTCAACTTTCAAGGTACTTAACACGACCCTTCTTGTATTATTAGTTTCTTACTGTGGGAGAGCATGTAATATATGATTATTTTGCTTATACTCCACTGAACACATCAATGACGAGTAATTTCGTTAGAAAAATTTATTTCTATGAATATTGTCATCGCTTTATAGTTCATTTCTGCCTGGTGTTTAGTTTGAAGATGATATGACCCTAAAATTTATTTTAAGCATCAACTATATATAGAATGAAATACCATGTAAAACATGAGAAACTCTGCTTTTATTTTATCTTTGATAGTATGTTTTTTTTCTATGTTACACTATAGGCTGCTGGTATTCCCAAAAAGCTTGCTTTAACTACAGGCATTGCTGTGGATCATCCCACAAGAACAGTTCTTTGGAAAATCTGCAAGCTGATGTGCAGAGGTTGAAAACATACAAGGCCAAGTTGATTGTATTCCCAAGACACGCACGCAAGGTCAAGGTAATACAAATTTTCAATTATTTGTTGTGATAGTGTGGCCATTTTCTTAATTTCGACATCATTTCTGTTGAGGGTTTAAAGAAAGAAAAATGTTTGTTAGTCATGTAACTCTGTTGTTATTTCACAGGCCGGTGATTCTACTCCTGATGAACTTGCAAATGCCACACAAGTTGAGGGTTCATAGTTGCCTATTGTGAGGGAGAAGCCATCTGTAAACCTTGTAAAGGTTACAGATGACATGAAGGCATTTAAGTGCATGGTTGGTAACATGGTGAGTTGCGCTTATCATGATTTTTTGAAGCAACAAATAGTTGCGTTTGTATTGATTTCATCATAATTTTAGTCTCACCATGATTTCCTACTACCAATCCAAACACACTAAAAGCTTACTACAAGCTTCGACTTGAGCACAGAAACAAATGCCGCCATTATGGTGCCAGACTCAAGAAGGCTGCTGAAGCTGAAAAGGAAGACAAAAAGTGATGACCTTTAGAAGTTCAAGTTTGTAGTCCATCCATGTAACAGTTGTTGCAAGACAATTTTTGCTCCAGATTAGCTTTATTAAGAACATGTTCAGTCTAAAACACGGATCTCTTCACCTATTTTATTTTGTGAACTGTTATTCAAGTTAGTTGGTTTAACTAGCCCTTTGTTTTGTCTGTATTATTTGGCAGTATTTATTTTGTTCATTCAGGCTGTTTTCTAATTATTTTCATAGTTATAATTATGGGATAATAGTAAGGCTCTTTTCTCCAAGCCCCAGAATGGTGAGAATTTTTTCTACACTTACGGGTTTAGCCTAAATTATTGCTTGAAATGCAACAATGGCCGGTTCACAGTTTTTGATACGTTTTCAAGAGGTAGAATTTTTCACTCCTCTATAGCTTGTGCGTCTTGACAACAAGAAACATACATGTTGAATTATGATAAATTTCTTTCTAGAAAAACTAATTGTGTGATTCTCATACGCCTTTCTCCTAATTGTTAATGCTGTGTACCTTGAACAAATTACTAAGGTTGGAAGCTAGTTGGACATTTAGCACAAAAAAGTACATACTTCAGCAGCAACTAGAAGAGACATACAGGAAGCATTATGTAAACATGAACAAATGGCGGGCCAGTCAAATCATTCTCCTGCACCAAATATATTCCGAAACTTGCTTGAATAAATTAACAATCAGATGGTTTTGGACTACTTGTACTCATAATATGTCCGATTCCACTGACAGATATCGCACTTAATATATATGTATACTAAAACTTTCTAGCATACTAGGAAGTAGGAACCAGCATAAAGTCATCAATGTAGTGAAACTGACAAGAATGACAGCTCAATAAGTTCAGGTGCAGTTTACATCTCCTATATGGTTCTATGTCAGCATTGTCCATTGTCAGTTTTCTAATTAGGAAGTATTCCAATAAATATTGTCTATCTTGATCCTTAGTTTGACATTAATGGTTGTGTAGTTAAACATACCAATATGTCAACCACTAGTACTTAAAAACAAGAGGGACATATTCTGAATACCAAGTATGATTTACATACCAATATGTCGACAGCACTCCAAGACTTTTACAAAGGACAGAAGTTAACTAAATAGATAAGTTGGTGACAGGAGAAACAAACTCTTCTGCAAACAAACATAAGACACAATGCCTTATCAAGAAAAAGAAGATCAGTCAAATGGTTTCAATTACCATTACACAATTGTGTTACAAATCTAAACCCACCTCTTAGGTGAAATACAATTGAAATTTAATAAACTTTGTGCAGCTGATGTGCAGCTCTGGCCCATCATAAAATTATACCATAACTATGTAAGAATGTCTGATTTACAATCTACAACCAGTGACAGATCAACAAAACTCCACAATGTAGACTTAGTTTATATTTAGTCCAATATTCAGATTTCAGATAACCATAAGCATGAAAACACTGGGGACAGCTAAATGATTGCTTATGTAGAGCTGAACCAGTGTCAAATATGACACAACACACTTGATTAGGTCACCAAAATCACTTTGTCAGCCTCCAAACAGTCAACTGAATTGCTATGGCTTGCACTTGCATATTTCTCATTCTTTGAATCTCTTTCTGCAATTACAACAGAATCAATGATGCAGGTGACAAGCACTCATCAAATTAGTTAGCACAGAATCAATGACCTTGCTGTATAATATTATGAGTTCTCAAGGTTACAAACATAAGGAATTTCGAAACGACATCAAATTAGTTTGTGCAGCATTTGTACAGCAACATTTCAATTATGTTTAGCTCTTTTAATCAGTCTGAGTAACATACAACTAAATGTGAAGTACATTGAAACACCTGTTGATATGAGAACATAAGGTTCAACATATATGGAGTTAGGGTGAACGAAAGAAGTGCACTTGTACGGCCATGCTCCGCCGTTAAAAAGCTACATTTAAAGAGAAAGGCAAACAAATAACAATACATTTAAAAAATGAGGAACAAGTAGAAATTGGAATTTGATCTCTGCAATGTTTCGTATACTACATTTTTGGCCACACTTGATGACTTGCTGTCTCAAACTGACAGTGAATCACTAGATTACATGTCTTGCTGTCTCAAACTGATAGAGAATCGCTAGATTACATTGTTTGATCTTTGTATGACTCCTAGAAAAGTTGTTACTGAATTCATTTACTGCTTTTACAAATTACAAGTACTACCCCTTCGATAGATTGAAAAGTATTTTTTTTTTCTTTTTGTTATCTTAATATTTAAACATTGAATCTACAATATGATTTTACACAAGACTTGGACTAAGAAATGTGACGATCAATAACTGGAGAGATTGATTACAAGTCTCTGTGAAATATATGCAGTCACTGTGTCAACTTATACTGCTTCAGTCCACTTTTTTTATTATGGCCCATGTATTTTGTGCTTTTACTCATTAATTTGTATATTTCATTTGGAAGTTTTTATATTTTTACCTTTATGAATTTCATATGTCATAAATGAAATTTAGAAAAATTTCTCCAAATTTAGAAAGAATTCTTTGCAATTTAGCCCCTGAATATTAAACACAAGTTTATGGATCCCCAAAAATAATAAATAAAAATTTGGTATGGTGAATATGGATTTAGTTTGAAAACATTTTGATGGTCTGCATTAAAATTTGGAAAATCAGGGGAAATAAAAATAAAAGAAGTACAATAAGTCCACTACATAGATGGAGTATTACATCCATTGAGTATATAATATATGTTAGTTGAATGATGGATTGATGCATTCATATGAGTATATAACGGGTAAAATTATTAAACAGTGCCACACCCCGGGGATTAACTTTACTAGAGTACACCATATAACATACACATCAGTTTCTGAAATAGCTGGGGCATTTGATCTCAGTTTTGATTATTCAAGTGTCAACACCTGAAAATAGAGAAGAATCCGGTTACCTTTGTAGTTTTGGAATTTTGAAATATAGCAAAATGGCAGGAAATGAAATTGTAATTTGTAACTACATAAGCAATTAATCAGGTAAGAGCCGAAGCAAGCAGCATATGCAATTAAGCATCTAGAAATCTCAATTTTATTATGTTGCTAAGTTTGAAGAGGAAAACTAATGTGTGTGAAATAATTCAAAAAGTACAATAAAAAGAAAAGGAAAAAAGAGTATTATTATAAACAGAACTGCTATTAAAATTCGGCAGAAGAAACAGTGTGACACATCTACATTTGTTCTCTATTAATATGCCGAGAATTATTAGGTCATTTTCCATTTATCTTACCAGCAAGAAAGGCTTTTCTGATTTTGCTTAGCTCTTTAGTGACATCCATCATATTCATTCTTTCTTTTGGTGATTCCACTGAACACGCAAGTCCAATCTTAAAGAGTGAAACTAAGCACTTTTCAATAGTTGGAGTAAGATTCTGATTGTTTTCTTCTTCTATTTTTGCTTCTCCTTGTTTTGGTACAAGTGATGGGTCCAAAATTTGTAAAAGATTATCAGGAAATGAATTTTCCACAAAGTTATGCAAATTTTGACCATCTTCAAAGATTTCATCTGTGGGTCTTCTTCCAGTAAGCATCTCCAACATAAGAATCCCAAAACTGTACATGTCGCCATTCATAGACACCCCAGAACCCACTCCATACTCTAAAACATGCAGCAAAAATTGTCAATACTTTGTAAATAGGAAATAAATATCAAGTTTTCATCGAAAGATAGGGGAATTCAAAGAAACACTATACAATAGTTTAAAACATACCTGGGGGAGCATAGCCAACAGTCCCCTTTATTCCAATTGTACTTGTTTGCTTAGAAGTGGTACCATTAATGGTTGAGAGAAGTCTTGCTATGCCAAAATCACTCACATGAGCAATCATGTCATCATCTAGAAGGACATTGCTTGGCTTTAAATCACAGTGAATGATCGATTGCTCACATTCATGATGAAGATAATGTAATGCAGAAGCAACATCAATCATGATATTTAATCTTTGATCAAGGGTCAATGTTCTTGAATGCTTTTCACTTACTGTCCTTGGATGCAACCATTGCTCTAAGCTTCCATTTTTCATGTACTCAAAAATTAGAGCTTTAAATTCTTGACCTTTGTAATCTGTGCTGGAGCAACATGTTAAAATCTGAACCAGATTTCGATGTTTAATATTTTTAAGTGCATTGCATTCAGCAACAAAACTCTTGTGAGCTCCTTTTTTTTGAAGGTTTAAAACCTTTATGGCAACAACTTTGTCTTCTAACTCAAGAGTTCCTTTAAAGACAAAGCTAAAATTTCCAGACCCTATCAAGTTTGTAGTTGAGAACGCATCAGTTCCATTGTGTAGGCTTTGGTATGAAACTTTAGCCAGCTGGTCAATTGTTGGTGAATCCAAAGATGGTTTCTTACCCCTTTTCCTCATCCAGTAGATTGTTAGAAAAATTGACAGTATGAGAAGAAAAGCAACCACACTAACTATCACTGCTATTAACCTGAACTTGTGTTTTGCAAGTTTCTTACCTTTGACTGGGCACGGTGGTAGATGCAGTTTTGAGATACCTCCACAAAGCTTACTGTTTCCAATAACCACTAGCTCACTTGCATTTCAAAAGACACCTTCAGTTGGTACCTCACCATCCAACATATCAAAAGACACATTGAAATATTCTAAGAAATAAATGTTCTGCAAAACATTAGGAATTGATCCAGACAAGCTGTTTTGTGAGAGGTCTAAACGTTTAAGACTTTTGAGTGATGCCAAAGAGGATGGTATGATTCCTTGTAAAGAATTCCCTTGCAAATAGAGGTACTCCAACATTATGCATTCCCCGATAGTTCCAGGGATGTGACCAAACAGATGATTCTCAGACATATCTAGTGAATCAAGATGTTTTAGGTTGCCCACTTTTTCCAATATACTACCACTCAATGAGTTTTGTGACAAATTAAACAGTGTTAGAGAGGAAAGATTAAAAATCTCTACGGGAATGGTTTCTCTAAGGCTGTTTTGTGAAAGGATTAAGTATTGTAACTTTTGGCAGTTTCCCATACTTGGAGGAATATTTCCTTCTAATATATTTTCCGCCATACCCAAAATAAACAATTAACTAAGGTTGCCTATGAAGGCTCCTATCTCTCTTGACAGCTTGTTTCCACTTAAGTTTAACACTTGCATCTTCTGAAACATCCCAAAAGCTGTTGGGATAATCCCATCAATGTGGTTATCTTCCATCGTCAAGAGAGTTAAACCGATTAGATGTCCTATTGCTGCAGGGATTTCTCCTGATATCTGATTACCTCCAAGATATAGTTCACTGAGTTGGGTGGATAAATTGCCCAAGGAATTTGGCAAATGACCTCCAAAATTATTGGAGGATATAGATAACACTTGCAACTTACTACAATTTGACAATGATTTTAAAAACTCCAAATCATTAGTTGAATTGTCACCTAGATGGTTTTGACCCAAAGATAGATATTGAAGATCTTGTAGCTTCCCAAGACTTGGAACTTGTCCCATGAAATGGTTTGTCGGGATATCAAGTAGTGAAAGGATGGATGCATTTGTGATGGAAGGTGGGATTGGACCTGAGATTTGATTGCCACCAATATGAAGTACTTGGAGATTGGGGAGGGTGTGGAACATGTTGGGTGGAAGAGAGCCATTAAATTGATTTGCTGCAGCTGAGATTTCACGAAGAGAAGACATATTATAAAAACAAGAAGGAAATTTTCCAGTCAGTTTGTTGATACCCAATGCTAAAAATGTCAAGCTTTTGAGACGGCATATTTCTTGTGGAATATCTCCCTCTAAGTTGTTATAACTCACCCAGAGAAAAGTTAGGGATGAAACATTCCCTATGAATGATGGGATTCCTCCTATTAACTGGTTTTTAGCAACTTTCAAATATTGAAGCTTCCGAAGTGAGCCAATTTCGATCGGTATTCTGCCAATCAGATTGTTCCTATATAAATGTAAGCGTATGAGATGAGTGCAACCTGTCAAGTTTGTAGGAATTTCCCCTACCAATTTGTTATTGTCGACACAGAGTTGCTGCAGTTGTGACAACCGTCCCAATTTTTGTGGGATGTTCCCGTAGAAGTTGTTGTTTGAGAGGTTGAAGTTTGTCATATAAGAGAGATTGCCTATGTAAGGAGATATGGATCCCTTCAACTTGTATCCTCGCAAGTTCAACTCTGTAACTCTTTGAAGCATGGCATTGCATGTGATTCCGTGCCAGTTATAGAAGTGAGTAGAAGTATTCCAACAGAGGAAGATTCCAAATGGGTCAGTGGATATGGATTCTCTGAATTTGAGCAGCGCCAAATGATCAGTCTCATTTCCTGATGCAAAGACAGTCATGTTTGGGCTAAACCATAGTGAGTTTAATAATGCAAAGAGAGAAAACAGGTGGACATATATAGACCAAAATGGAAGTAACACGAGAGAAAAATATTTCATTTTGATGAGGAATTGGAGGTTGCTAGATGATGTGGTATTTCTATTCTCTGATAGCCTTATATAAAATTGTAAATTGGATGGAATGGGATTAGAGAAGAAGCACATGTTGTTTAGGTCAAGTCAATAACCAATACACATTAAAGGTCAAGTCAATAACCAATTGGCAATTGCAGATCATCCATATGGCAAGAAAATAAATCCAAGAAATAATGAACTTACAAAACATTAACAATCGGCCCACTGATAGAAAGGACGATATAAGATAGTTTAAACTAACCTGCGGATGATTGTATTTTCTGGAATTCTCATTACGTTTTATAGTTTAAAAATTATATGTAGGTCCTTGTTTAAAAAAAAAAAAATCAACGAACTCGCTGAAGTTAAACTACACATACATTAATAATAATAATAATAATAATAATAATAATACAAAGTGGAGCAGAGGGGACATTTAAAAGAAGAAAAACGCAAAACAAAAGGGAACCTCGTGATTTACTGAAGAAGGACCCTCGTGATCCAAGCACCACGATTTTAAGGAATATGAAGTTAATTTGATGTATAAAATCCTCTAAGTGAATAAAAATTTATAAATGGGAATTAACTTCACCAAAAAGAGAAGATATAAAGAATATAAATTTAATTTTAATATATTATTGGCTAAATTACACTTTTGATCCCTCAAGTGTTACAATTGTGCAATTTTGTTCCTCTATTTTCTAATCACCCCTTCACCCAACACCACTACCATTACCATTAGGCCACAATGTTGGTTCAAAATAAAAATTATATTATCTATGACTTAGATTTAACATCAAAATTTTCATATATTTATTCCTACTAAATAAATTATTTATACTATATATAACTTAATTTATGTTTATCAATAATAAGTTATTAATATATACAAATAATATTCAATATTAATAAATTAAAGATTAAATAATGAGTTTAATTGTTATGTATTGTCAGTGTAAAACTTTTTACATTGTCAACCAATCGAAAATCAACTTTAATGTGACTTTTAGGATAGTTATTATCAAAGTCAACAATTTATTATACATAGTGAGTTGTGATTGGATGACAGTATAATAGTGTTTAGCCTATTGTTTCTTAAGAATAATAAATTATAAATTAAATTTATTAAAATCTAGTAAATTAATAAATATATAAAAAATAAAAAAATATTAAATAGTAATACATATAAATTAATAAATATATACCAATAATATTAAAATTAATATTAATAATTTAACATTAAAAAATATAAATTAATAAATTATAAGTTAGTAAAGTATCAATCAATATTATTAGTATAAGTATTAAAGTATCGATATAAATTAATTTATATTGATATTTATTGGTATATATTTCGAAATATAGATATATATATAGATATATATCTATATATATTAATATTTATTAAATATTAAATAATTAATATAAATTAATATATATATATATATTTAATATTTATTAAGTATTAAATATTATTAATTTATTAATATATTTATTAATTGATTAATATTATTAGTATATATTTATTAACTTATATGTATTAATATTTAATATTATTGCATTAAATTAATAAAAATATAAGTTGTTGAAGTATCAATATAAATTAATTTATAATTATTAATTTATATTTATTAACATTAAATAATTAATATTAATTTAATATTATTATATATTTATTAATGTATTGGTATTTAATAAATTTTATTTTATAATTTATTAGTATTTAATATTTGATTTATTAATATTTCATATTATTAATACATAATAATAAATTAATATTAATAAATATAAATTAAGTTATATATAGTATAAACAATTTATTTAATAGTAATAAATATATGTACAATTTTGATCTCACATTTAAGTTATACATAGAATAATTTTCATCTACACATCAAACCAACACTTTGACTTAATGGTAATTGGGATAGTATTAAAATGAAGACAATACTTGAAGAATCAAAAAGTGCAATTAAACCTACATTATTAGAGTAAAAGGTTTTACACTTACATCATTGTCAGTGATTACCATACATTCATTTGTACAATGAGACAAATCACTACGGGGGTGTATTATTTTCACTTTCAGACTTCTAAGCTACACTCCCTTCTTTCAAATGAAACAAGCATTCAGAAACATCGGCATTGTGCAGTGTTAATGATCAATCATTTGAGAAATGAAATTAGCAGAAGTTATGAAAAATAAAAAACAAAAAACAAAAATTACATTGCTTCCAACTGACAAATGGATTTGAGAATCATAAATAGTCAACTCTTTGTGCTAATAATTTAACAACAATAATTGAATGTATACCATTAATTTGATTTGGTTTTGGCAATATGGCCATCCAATCAGAGAGACTCCTTACTCTGAGAAATGCTGACAAAATAACGTGTCCAAAAATTCAACACTTGGACCAAAAGAGTTCCATAAAGGAATCCGACCCATAGATTCCTTTGATTAAAATAGTTAGATACCCTTTTAGTTTGACTTACTACCTTGCCTGTACCCAGCAAAAGATAAGCCTCAAAATCTCCATTTTGGTTTCTAAGAAATGGAGACAAATGCATAGTATTCTAATTTTATTGGATTAATAGCAAACAACTGAGACAATTTCTTTCATGGCTTCTGCATCAGGGTGTCCACCATTTGAATTTTCTAGCAAGTATTATCATGTATCTGAAAATGGAGGTGTGTGTGTGAGGCAGACCAGTTTCTTTGAAGGCAAACCAGTGCTTAATCAGGGAGTTGGCTACTCTGTCATTCTTGGTTTTGGTGCTTTCTTTGCTGTCTTCACCTCTTTCTTGGTTCGTAATCCTCAAATGTGTTTCTTTCTCTCGTTACTTCGATCTTTCGCTAGAAGTATAAAATCACTGCCTAAGCCTAACCTTCCATCTCATGTTCTTCACATAATTACTGTATTATACTTATATAATTCTAGTTCAACCACTCTTTAGAGTTGCATGCAAGCTTGTAAGTTATATCATAATCAATTTATTGGGAACAAACATTCTTGTGGATCAGGTGTGGCTGGAGAAGCGGTATGTTGGGTCACGTCACACATCTGAATGGTTCAATACAGCAGGTAGAAGTGTTAAGACGGGGCTTATTGCTAGTGTCATTGTATCTCAGGTAATGGATTCAAATAGCCTCAAATTGCATATGTTGATGAGCCTGAAGTTCCATTTTTCATGTCTCTATTCTTACAATTATTTTGTGCAGTGGACATGGGCTGCTACAATCCTGCAAAGCTCTAATGTTGCATGGGAGTATGGGGTTAGTGGACCTTTCTGGTATGCTAGTGGGGCTACCATCCAGGCATGAACCTTATATTATATCTCCTCTAAATATTGCAATTTTTTTCTTCTAAATTTTGATATATTGGAATTTGAAAAGTGAAGTAAGGCTGAAAGTTTATAATGAGCAGGTATTGCTGTTTGGAATCATGGCTATAGAGATTAAAAGAAAGGCTCCTCATGCTCATACTGTGTGTGAAATTGTCAAAGCCCGGTATGTTACTTGGTTTGGACATTTAGAGTATTTTTGTTTCATGTTTTGCTAAAGGCTCAAGTGCTAGCTTTTGGTCATTCTAGTGATAACAAAGTTTATTTACGTCAGTTGGGGGACTTCTGCGCACGTTGTTTTCCTCTTTTTCTGCTTCTTGACGAATATAATTGTGACGGCTATGTTGCTCCTTGGTGGTTCTGCGGTTGTAAACGCATTAACTGGAGTGAACCTTTATGCTGCTAGCTTTCTAATACCACTTGGAGTAATTGTCTATACATTAGCAGGTGGACTGAAGGCCACATTCTTAGCAAGCTATATCCATTCTGTCATAGGTTTCTACCTAAATTTTTGTCACTTCTTCTACCAACAATATTTACATTTTGCTATATTCATGTACTTCATTGTTAAACTGTGAATTTGTTTGTTTTCACTTTTCAGTGCACATTGTTTTGGTAATTTTTGTCTACCTTGTCTATACGGCTAGCAGCGAGCTTGGTAGCCCTTCTGTTGTTTACAATCACCTGCTAGAGGTAGCAAGCAAATCAAGAACATGTCAGGATCCTATATCACACCAAGGGCAATCTTGTGGTCCTGTTAGTGGGAATCACGAAGGTTCTTACCTAACAATGCTTAGTTCAGGTGGCTTAGTTTTTGGGATTATAAATATTGTTGGCAACTTTGGCACTGTGTTTGTTGACAATGTAAGCATGAATTAAGAGATGTGTCTGTCCATCTTCAGTTTGTTTTATTTCGAGTATATAAAGTAAAAGCACGCCTGAATATGCATGGTTATAACTTGTGCTCCTTTATCTTTTGTTATTTGGGTTTTCTCACTACTGATTCTTCAAATGGGGAATGCTTAGGGATATTGGGTGAGTGCCATCGCTGCAAGACCTTCATCAACTCATAAGGGCTACTTGTTGGGAGGCTTGGTCTGGTTTGCTGTGCCATTTTCTTTGGCCACATCATTAGGTCTAGGAGCCTTGGCCCTTGATTTACCCATAAATGAAAGTGAGGCTGGTCGTGGACTTGTTCCCCCTGCTACAGCAATAGCTTTGATGGGGAAAGGAGGATCTATTCTTCTTCTTACAATGCTTTTCATGTAAGTTGCAATCAGAATCCCATTGGAAATACTTTTAATATGTCTAGATAAGATTGAAATAGCAAACAAGTTAACAAATTAATTTGCTACAAAGCTTGTTAGAAAACTATCAAGCCTCTTTCTTTTTCTTTCTGATGGTTTTGACCTTTGATATACTCATCAGGGCAGTGACTTCTGCTGGTTCATCAGAGCTAATTGCGGTGTCCTCATTATGTACGTATGATATCTATCGAACTTACATAAATCCTAATGCAAGTGGAAAGAAAATCCTCAAAGTGTCAAGGGGTGTTGTCCTAGGCTTTGGGTGTTTCATGGGGTTGCTAGCAGTTATACTGAACAAGGCTGGAGTTTCATTAGGATGGATGTACCTTGCAATGGGAGTTCTGATTGGCTCAGCAGTTCTTCCTATTGCTTTTATGCTTCTGTGGAGAAAAGCAAATGCAACTGGAGCCATTCTTGGAACAGTGTTAGGTTGTGTTTTAGGAATTATCACATGGTTGTCTGTTACAAAAATACAATATGGCCGGATAAACCTCGACACAACTGGCAGAAATGCACCAATGCTTGCTGGAAACCTTGTCTCTATACTAACTGGAGGAGTTGTTCATGCTATCTGCAGCATGTTGTGGCCTCAGAACTATGACTGGAGTACCACCAAGCAAATCACAGTGGTTGAAAAGGAAACGACTAACGTGCCAGCAGAAGAGTTTAAAGAAGAAAAGTTAGTAAGAGCTAAAGCATGGGTGGTGAAGTGGGGTGGTGGTTTCACTGTTTTGATAGTCATACTATGGCCTATTCTCTCCCTCCCAGAAGGTAACTTTGAGTTGCATTAGCAAAAATTTGACCATGATTTTCTTTTCATGCCTTAGACCCAATTATAAGCAAAGTCATTGTTTTCCTCATAAGTGGTTAACATATCTGATTTGGTCTCTCACTACACTTTCATTTGTTCCTTATCACAGGGGAGTTTAGTAAGGGCTACTTCTATTTCTGGGCAGTGATTGCTATAGGATGGGGTACTGTTGGTTCTGCTGTGATAATTGTTTTACCACTAATGGAGAGGTGGGAAACCATACAGACCGTCATTATGGGCATGTTTACAAATGACAGGCTTATGGAAAAGGTGGAAGAGTTAAATTTCAAGTTGCAGACAATCATGCAGGCAATACCAGAAGCAGAGAGACTTTACTTGCTTGAGAAGGAGAAGGCCAAAAAGATAGAAGCCTCAGAACAACAGGCTTGTTCTCTTCCTGCATAAGATCCCAAGGGACAGAACATTTTCTCAAACCAAAAAAGAATTTTCAAGTGTTTTGCTAATCAGGTTCAAAATAATCAGAGCACTGCATTAGTGCATTTGTGTCAACCTTATACGCAAGTCACATGTTAGTGATGTTGCAGTGTATATACACAAATGATTGAAAAGCCGGAGAGCTGAGAAGTGTCTATGATGGATGAGCAAAATAATCTCACAAGGAAAAACAAGTGAGCATGGTAATGTGAACGAAATTCAATTCCTAGCCTTGAATATTCAAAAAAGCCAAAATAATAGGAGTGAAAACATATTAGAGGTGGTTTGGGTGAATACTTAAAGATTCATGCTTTAGTTTGATCTCTCTCTCTCTCTCTATATATATATATATTAGTACAAACCACAAGTATCCTCCACAATAGATAATCCTATTCAAGCTGGGTATGATCATTATAGGAGGCAAAACTCTTCTTTCGAATATTTAACGCAATCGCATACCCAAGACTCAAGCTTAAGACTACTGGTTAAGTTGGAACAACCTCATGGTAGTCACTTCATGCGCTCAATGGTCTTTTATATTTGAGCATTCCTTCTTTCCCCTTCCAATTGTACCTTCTGAATAACCATTATTTTTTTATCAGAGTAATCATAATTAAAATATATTGAGAGCATAAAATAAATCTCCCTAAAAATATCATTATTTGAAAATTTTGGAATATTCTCATGTCTATCGAGTCACAATTAAAAACCCATCTATCTATTTATCTATTTATAATTTATAAATCCTGAGCCGCAAAACAATACGACTTCAATATCACATTTTTTGCCACATCACATGTTCTGCTGTGTCATCTTCTACCTCCTCCAATTTCTCACCTTGATAACTCTCATTTGACCTTAAATCTTTCTTAACTCACATCTATGTAATTAGTGCATTATTGTCATTACACCCTACACTTAAAGAAACTGCCACTAAAGAATCAAATGAATTCATTATAACAATATTTAAACTTTCATAACTCCTGTCTCCACAATTCATGTTAGGATAAAACTTAGATGTAGTACCATAGATCCTGTGGGTATTGTTTTTTAATTAGAATTGAAGTTTTGTCTCGGTAATCTGCATAATAAAAGATTCTATTAAATGCCAACGCGTATTACCAAGATAAAATTCCAATTCTAATTGGAAAACACCACCAACAGTACCTATGATACTGCATCTAAGTTTTGTCCTTCATGTTATTGGCATTGCACCCTATGAATTGAACTCGATATTGGACAGAGAAAAATAAAAAAACGTAAGGTGTGTTTGAAAATCAGGTTACCTCTCTGCAGTTGCATCGAAAATGCTAGGCCTTACCATCGGATTCCTGACCTTGAAATTGAAACTACCCATGACAGAATCAAGCTCCACAAATTTTGTGCTGATGGCTGGACCATCATGTTCTCTCACCGAGGTGGTTGTTGCCTTTTAAAGATTGTTCTTTCTATATTTGTTTTCTTTCAATATCTATTTTCTTTCTTTCTTTTTTATTTTTTAGTTTCCTGTGACCATTTTAGCAAATCACCAATGAGTTGGTGTTGGATGGTGGCTTTCCATTGCCCACCACCTTCTCCTTCCAAGTTTTGGTGAGCTTCCTCAATGGGCTGTTATCCGTGAGAATTGATTGAGAAACTATTTAATTTTCTTCCTCAACGAGCTTCCTAATACCAAAAGTACTGCCGCACTATACATTTGATAGGCAACACAGATAATTATCTACAACGACTTAGGTAGCATCCACAATGATTCCCCGGCGTCAGAGTTACGACAGTTTATTGAACATTGTGCTCTCAAGCTTATGGATGTTATGATGTACTTAGGTGGGTTTATTCGGATGTTTATATTATTTTAGGAAAACTCTACTGATTCTCTCCATTGTAATTATATCTGCTTTTTTTTGGGGGGGCGGGGGGGGTTTACAAGAGATAAAAAGAAAAACCAAAACGAACAGAAAGAAACAGATAATGAAACAATAACCAAGACTAACTACGGGGGAATGACATCCCCAACCTATCAGCGTGTAAACCCAGCTTCAAACAGGATGGTGGGTCGTGCAACACTTCCAATTGCACAGCAGAGACAGCCCCAAGAATCATACCAGAAATCGAGGTTGCCC
Source organism: Spatholobus suberectus (assembly GCA_004329165.1). Classification (NCBI taxonomy): domain Eukaryota; kingdom Viridiplantae; phylum Streptophyta; class Magnoliopsida; order Fabales; family Fabaceae; genus Spatholobus; species Spatholobus suberectus. Next base: position 75,328,742 of record CM014730.1, on the reverse strand, counting down.
GCTCCCATGTTCATGTAAAAGCCATCCTTTAACACTTCCATGGCTTTCCTAACCGCTTGCCAAGTAGGAGAACCACCTTGCTTTGATGTGGACACAAAGACGTTGCCATTCTTTACGTAAACATCTCTAAGAATAGAGGCCCACAATTGACCCGAAAGGATGCAGTATCTGATTGCGGGCAATCCGAACACCTAACCCACCCTTCTTCCGTGGTGCCGCAATCTTCTTCCAACCCACCAAATGTAGGCCAGATCCTGCGTTACCTTTCCAGATAAAACTTGTGACGGACCTATCAACAAACTCACAGAGAGACTGCGGAACCCATTGAATCTGCACTCTGTAAGAAGGGATAGATGCAACAACAGCATTAGCCAAGGTAACTCGCCCTGGCTTATTGAGCAAACGACCCTTCCAAGAAGAGAGCTTAGCATTCACTCTCTCAACCACATCCATGAAGTCCACACTCGTGACCCTTCCATGCATCATCTTAAAGCCCAAATATTTACCCAACTGATCCGTGTACCGGATTTGGGTAGCAATCTGTATATCTTGTCTCTTCCTCCTACTAACTCCCCGAGAGATGAAGGCCCGAGATTTATCAAAACCAACCTTCATCCCTGAAATAGAACAAAAATCAGATAACACATGAGCAACTAAGCGAGCCTGAGAGAGCGTAGCTTTAGCAAAATGAAGCACGTTGTCAGCAAAGAAGAGATGAGATAGTTTAGGTCCATTCCGGGTAATCTGCAAGGGCTTCCAACTACCACCACACACCTCCTCATTAATGATAGCTCCCGATCTTTCCATACAGAGTACGAACAGATATGGGGACAAAGGATCCCCTTGCCTAAGACCTCTCACCGGAGAAAACCATTCTGTCCTACTACCATTCCAAAGAAGTGAAATAGAAGTAGAAGACATGCCATGCATAATGAGAGACACAATCACCTCCAGAAAGCCAAAAAGTCTCAAAGTTTGCTCAAAAACTCCCAATCCACTCTATCATAAGCCTTCTCCCGATCAAGCTTAAAAATAATATCTCCCTTCTTCCTTTTGGACCTTCTCATGTGATGAATTACCTCTTGAAGGACAATTGCATTATCCTTAGAGCTCTTTCCCGGGATGAAGCTACACTGCAAAGGGCTAATTAACTCTTGGAGAAAGGGTCCTAATCACTAGCACCTTAGATAGCAATTTATAAACAACATTACACAAGCTAATGGGACGAAAACCTTTGAGACAAGTGAGGGAGTCACCTTTGGGGATGAGAACAAGTAGAGTTTGAGTGACTCCAGCATCAAAGGTACCCTTAACAAAAGCGTCAGATATAAACTGACATACATCATCACCCACATCATTCCAAAACAGCTTAAAGAAGATGGGTTGGAAACCGTCAAGGCCAGGAGCCTTATAAGATTTCATTCCCATAAGAGCATGTTTAACCTCCTCCTTCGTAACAGGTGCGATAAGAGCACACCGAGCTTCATAAGAAAGGGCTCGCACATTGCATCCAATTGACCCACTACCCAAAGATTCTTTAGAGCAGAAAAGATTCTTAAAGTATTAGCATCTGTACACCACTCACCAGATGGAAGAAAAAGACCATGGACCTTATTTCTCTTCCTTCTAATCACCGTCTGCGCATGAAAGAAAGCGGTATTACGGTTGCCAAGCCTAATCCACTTCTCCCTGGACTTTTGGAACCAAAATGTTTCTTCCTGAAAGAGGATGTCCTAATACTCCGTTAGCAAATTTTTCTGAAGATAACACAAATGAGCGGAGTCAATATTTTCAAGAGATTTCTGGATTCCTCTGAGACGCCCTTCAATCTCCCAAAAATATTACCAAAAACATTTCCGTTGAAGGAAAATAGAATCTGTAGAGACGTTCTGCAAAGCCACAACAATATTATCCTTATCCTTGTTTCAACCAAAGACAAATACTCCTCATGCATGCACCAAGCTGCTTGAAAGCGGATAGGTCTATCTGCTCTCATGTTTATGTCATTACTGCACCTAACCAAGAAGGGATTGATCGGAATGTCTCCACACCAAATGCTCAACAGTTGCTTCCGGGAAGGCCAAACGCCACGCATGGTCCCTCAGACCACGGTCAAGCATTCTGGAAATATTCAAACCCCCCACCATGACATATCCTGCCCTGTCCCAAAACGAAAAGAGGATGAGAACTGAGTATGCGTCTCATAAAGAAAGACTAAATCCAGTTTAAATATGGAAAGAAGGTCTCGCATATGACAATGACTCTTTCTACTTGCAAAGCCCTGCACATTCCAAGAAATAAGAGAAAATTCTTTGAACCCAATCATAAACAGTTCGAAGAAAAAGTAATCACAGCCCCCACCCGTGCACTACGTAGGCTGTCCGTGCAAACTCTCTGCCACCATAACATCCCCTCCACCTAACTCCATTATATTGTGACCTCCCATGGAAGAGCACTGTCCAACCTCCTGTTGAGCCTTGGCCTTGCCTAAGTCCAGAGGCTTAGACAACTCCAAAAACCCCATCCTGTTGGGTTCGAGAATCTGCACTGGAGTGATGTTGGGAAGCCCAACCTTTAACGTCGCTAGAGTCAAACCCCTTGACTCATTAAGTGCGACTATGATGCTCGAATTCCCAACACCAGGAGTACGTACATGGATATTTCCCTCCACAACCCCAACATGTGCAATCGTAGGAGTTGACACAACAATATGTTCACGGTAGGCATGGCAAACAAACTCATGCCCATGGGTACCCACCCCGAACCCACCCCGATTTTGACCGAAAAAACCCACTTTGACCGAGTTCAATTTTTTCTAATTGCCAAAGTCGCAACAAGAATGTTATTACCCGCCCTGCCTTTGCCCCTACTAACAATGAAATTACTAAAACAAGCTATATATATATATATATATATTACAAATCTGATTTAATCTCTCAAATTCTTACTTTGAGGTGTGTTCTTTTGTTTCTTTTCTCAGATTTTTAACATATGCTGCCAACATTCGAAGTTATTTTAATGTTTCATATACCTCGTGCTAAATTTTATCAATTGCTAAGCTTTTTAAATCTTACTATATAGTTGAAAGTGCACGCCAACTAAAATTAATTATTAACTTTTTTAATTTTAAATTTTATGATCTAATAATCTGGGGCGGGGGCCAAGGGCGAGGTGGGGAAACTTGACCTCCAATGGAGACAGGGATGGATACCCAACTTTCAGCCCCTGCGGTGATTGAGGGCAGGGGTAGGGATGGCAAAACCCAAGCCTAGTTCATGATCCCACAAGCCTAGACACGAGAATGTTTGTTATTTTTTCCACCTTTAGCATGCTCCTCCACTTGTGAACCCCCCCCCCCCCCCCCCCCCCCCCCTCATCGTGAGTCTTAATGTCCAAGGCCTTAACTTGAGTAAGTTGCGGAGTCTTAATGCTAGGGTTTCCATTCGCAACTGCCTCCTAGACGTGACTGGAGTTGTTGTCAAACATTTGAGGAATCGCCCCTTGCCTCTAAACACCATACTTTGTCGTCAAACAAGACCCTGCAACATGACCATACAGCCCCCATCTTTTGTAGATTAGATGAAGTCCCTTGTATCGACTCTGAACCAGTGATTCCTACACCAGACTTTGCCCACCACTAGTTGATTCAAATCAATCACAACACACACCTCAGCAAACTTCCCTCTAGAAAGCATCAATGGTCTGAATATCCACTTTCACAGGTCTACCAATCACAGCTGTCGATGCCAAAAGTATACTTTCATCATAGTACCCCATACCAAGACACAGGAGGAGCACCCACACTAATGTACTCTCGATCTTGACCTCCGAAGCAACAAAATCTAAAACCCAAGGACAAACAGCCAGATAATGATTAAAAATCATCCAAGGGCCTCCACAAATAACCTTCTCCCGGTCATGAGGAAGATCGAATATGACCATATAAAACCCATGACCAACATCCACCACTTCAAACCCTCCTTCTAACTTCCAAATGACTCGTAACTTGTCTCGCATAGTGAAGAAATTGAGATTTTTCCCCAACAACTTCACAATGATAGTATCCTTCCATGGCAACCACAGCTCCTGTAAAAACTTCTCATCCACAAAGCACTTTGGTTTCAACCTATCTCCATCTTTATACTCGATGTGAAACATATCATTAGCAACAAGATCAAGACATTCTCTCCTTGGCAAAGCCTCCTGAGGCCCCAAAACTTTATCACGAAACGAGACCTTGGCTGGACCACCCCTTTCTGCCCCATCAGGTGGTTTGGGTTAAGGTGGAATAGCCTGTTGCATCGTAGGAACTCTAGAGAAATCCATCTTTATTCTCTAATTGATGAATTAGAGAAAAAATATTATTATAATTATTCTATAATTATATATGCTTTATAATGACTTTGTTGTGAAGAAGGATCAAAAAGAAACCTTAACGAAAAGTGTTTTGTCTGATCTTTCTTCACAACAAGTGGTATCATGAGCTCCAGGTTGCAAGATTGGGAAAAGAACATGGCAATGGCGAAGATGGAAATCGAGAAGTTCACAAGATCGAATGATTTCAGTCTTTGGCGAGTAAAGATGAACACGTTGTTGGTTCATCAAGGCTTGGATGCTACACTGTCAGTCGAAGAGATCTCGAAGGTTGATGAGAAAAGGCGTGCTGATGTGTTGAGGAAAGCCCACAGCGCGATCCTGCTCAGTCTTAGAGATGAAGTTCTTTGCAAGGTGGCCGAGGAGAAGTTTGCTATGCAAATCTAGGAAAGGTTGGGGCTTTGTATTTGAAAAGTTTTTGGCAAATAGGTTATACCTTAAGAAGCGCCTATACACGCTAGATGGAGGAAGAAAAATCCTTGAAGAAGCATGTGGATGATTTTAATAAAATCATCTTGGATTTGAAGAGTATCGACGTCAAGATAGATGATGAAGATTAGGCGATCATCTTGCTGAGTTCTTTGCCGAAGAGATTTGAGCATTTTGTCGACACAATGTTGTATGGGAAGGCATCTCTTACGATGGCAGAAGTTAAGGTAGCGTTGAACTTTAAGGAAATCCAAGAAATAGTGATTCAAAGAAAGAAGAAGTTGCTGAAGGACTGCTCACACGAGGTAGGAGAAAAAGGGATTTCAAGCCCAAGAAATCCTCAAGATCGAAGTCTAAAGACAGAACACTTTTCGTCAAGGTTTCTTTTTTATCCTTCTTCACAACAGACTTCAAATCAAATATTATTGTTTCATTGAAAAGAAGGAAAAACAAAAAGGCAATTTTAACTAGGTGGTCCAATAAAGAGAAAAAATGCAGAATTCAAGACCTTTTTCCATGTTAAAAATTTTGTAGCAATTAAAGTTGTAACAACTAAGAGCGATTTTCTTATTTATAAACTTCCAGAGAAACAATTATTTAAAATAATACAAATAAAAAATAAGTATATTGATAAGATAATGAAAATAAATTTTTTTAATAAATAATTACATGATATAGTACCAAAATTATTATCTCATACTCATGTTGAATTATCAAATTTCTTAAAAGACAAAATTTATGTTATTGTTTTCACAAAATTATACTCGATACCCCTACAATTTTTGTCCCTACACAAAACTCCTTAATTGTTGATGTTAATTGACACTGTGTACCCCTCCCCCCAAACTCTAGTTTAAATTGTTGGCAAAGTAGATCATGTGAGTTGCACATGACCTTTTAATGAATTTATTTTCCCATTTTTCCCCCACCCCTTCTTTTAACCTTGAGCTAGCTGCATTATGCTAGCAGGCTTGCTTCTATTACTGTCTGCAACATCCCCTGATGACCACATATTTCCCCCATCTGCAATTTTCCCTCTCATGACTCAATAATATACTTCTAGAATATGATTTAAACCCCTTGATTGCATGCTATAGGACAACGCCATAACACCAACAGCATGTTTTAGAATTTAAACGTGACATTGTTCCCTAAAGCACTTGGTTGGCGTAGCATATATATACTAGTCTAGACCACACAAGTAAGGAATCATTCAAAATGAGTAATGTATCTAGAAATGCATGATATTTTTTATTTTCATTTGCATAAATGCTTGACATATTTAAAAAAAATGGCATTTTCATTTTAGAAGGCACGAAAAGGGGCATAAAATGCAAAACTTGAGGAGGATATTGCTTTCTGATTTAGAGCCATTTGTTGTTGAATAAAATAATTTTCACCATTTAACCCTAAAAAAATCATCATATACAAATAATATTTGATTTTGATACAATTACATGTAGTTCACAAAAAGACTATAGCTACTTTAGAATTGCAAGATAACGAATTAGAAACTATAAACAAAGATAAGAAACTGTCAATATCCTTACATTGATTGCAAAGTTATTGAAGACTTGATTACCAAAATGGAATAAAAATTCACTACTATAATAATGTCTTGCAAAACATCCACATATGCCAAAAACACCAACCTGAAGAATTGTAGAATTGGTAACTAAATCTTGAAAGCCCACAACATCAACCATAAGAATTCATGTAGCATTTATGACAATCGAAAGCGTTTACAATCAATGATGAACTTATTTGCAACTACAACCACAAACCCCAATCACAATTGCAACTTGCAGCAGAAATTGGAAATCCCTTTGGAATCCCTTCACAAATCACAAATAACAATCTTCAATGGCAAATCACAAACAGATGACCCACTCACCAATGAGAAATCCTTCCAAATCCCTTCACAATCAAAACCCTAGCCACAACACGTTGTTTTCCCCCTTTTCTCCAAGCCCTAGCAACTCTTCTATTCTTTCACGCATATTGGATGCTAAGTAACAAGAATATTTTCTTCTTTTCAGGTAAAACACTAACAAAAACTTCACCTCGTTTAATTAAGGATGCACAAAGTAATGTCATAAAACGGAAGAGTGTCGGATGCAATTTCGCAAAAACACAAGAGGTCTGAATGTAATTTACTCTATTGCTTATTATCACAATTAAATCACCCGTGCAATTCGTAGGTTTAAATCTAGTTAAATTAAGGAAAGGGTATTGGCTTAAAAAAGAATAATTTGCGAGAGCTAAAGATAGATACTCCCAGCATAGGTTCTGTACAGGCTAACACTGCTGTTTGACACCATTATTCAGCTATAATGATTGCTAATTATGACTTTATATCGTACATAGGAAGAATACTTTTTCATATATCCACAGAGTGTTTGAATTACAAAAACTTATCTGCAGCTAGATTACAAATTGAGAAGTGCAATATTCTAAAGCACAGGAAAATTTGAAGTTTAAAAAATTATATATGGCCTCTATTTTAAAGAGGAACGAAGCATGAATTTTCTGTATACGTTGCCGTGTGGTATAATTACAAAAGACCACCAGCCCGTTGATGTATTTCTCCTTTAGCAGCAGTGCAACACGGAGGGAGAGGCACGTTGATCCAACTAAAAGGAACTTGTAACCACTTGCGTCCAACGGCCAGCATTAAATCCCAATGGTGTTTGCAAATATAAATGAATTGCATTTGAGATAGTCCAAAATGTATAACGCAGTGTGTTTGAACTGAAAGTAACCATGCGGCTTGCTTGTTTAGGCATCTACCGAACAGCATCTTTTTTGGAATGTGAGTTATTTGCTGTCCTTTCCTTCAAGGCTTCTTTCTCTAATTTCTTTTTTTCAACATCCGCCTGCCTTTCATTCTCCTCCCTTGACTTCTTGAACATCTTGACAAAGACAACAAGGATTTGTGTCACTGCAACAAGAACACAACTTTAGCAGTCAACATAATCTTTTAAAAGAAACCAAAACTCAGTTTTATGAGCAATAACAGGAAAACAGTGGCCCAGAGCACAAGGTTCCCCACCTAGCAAGATCTAAGGAAGGTAAATGTATGCAGCCTTACCCCCAATTCCAGGTCACAAGGCAGCAACCATATTGTTGCACCTAGGTTGACCCTCTTGGGGGCAATAATAGTACCATGAACTTTTACGATGCCAAGGTGCATCCATCAGGACGCCACAACCATGGCATATTCAGGCAACAAATGGGGGACATATTTCTCCAACACTAAAAACCCAAGCAAAAAGTAAGCTATGGAGTGGAATAAATCTTCCAGTCCCTACTTAGTGATGATTATTCTAATTTCTCAAAGACAAGTAAAACTCTTCTACATAATTGAGGATTTAAGCAGCTTTGCTTCTTTAAAAGGCCATAAATCACAGATGCTACACCATAAGGAAATAAGATTTAGAAAGAAAAAAAATGATAAAATAACATGCACACATCACATGTAGCCTGGTAAAAAGTCTAAGATAATACTTGTATTTTAATAAACTGAGTAAGAAAAAATGGTTATTCTCTTCCTCCAGACATATTTGCACTGCTTAAGCAATGTAAGATTTTGAATTTCATAAAAGTAAAACCAAACCCAAAACAAGGGCCATTCTACATAATCATTGCAACCAAAAAAAAGGTTAAAAAAAACTCATGTCTTGTTCATGTGGTGTAGACTGTAGAGAACATCAGACCTTGTTCAAAGGGGCATCTAGCTGGATCCTCTCCAAAGTACTGGACAAGAGTCTGCACTTCTTCCCTGCAAAAGAAAGATTTAAGACCAAAAACCAAAAAATAAGTAGTTATCAACATAGTCCTGACTAACTGACTATTATCTGGGATGGTGCATCCAATTCTCCTCTTTAGCAGGCATCTCCAAGTCTATAGCAACACCAAGAAAAGAGGGAAGAGAGAGGAAATATAACTATTACAGGACCTCACCACTTCAGATACAATGATATAAGGGACCTCACATCAGCTTCAGCATATCAAGAAAAATCTTCAACAACTGACACGAGAGACAGTATGAGAAACAAGGTTCCAACTTCATGAATCACCAAGCTACTTTTGCAATCATTAACCCTAATTCTGTATCAAACGGTCAGATTCAGAGAGATGTGGGAAAAAATAAACATCAATCACGTTATACATCCAGACTGAATATATAGTGTTCAATTACTACCTCGTCCTTTTTAAGGGTCTTACGGTTTTTCTTACACACAACCAAGAAATGCAATAAATTTCTTGTTTTTTATAAATAGTTTCGAGGTTCCCTATTGTACCCTTTTTCATTTCTACTCCATAATAAATGCATATTGGTTGTAAATGTGTAAATTAATTAAAAATTATGTAGAAAGTAAGGGTATAATTGACAATAAAGAAATTAATATTATCTTAAACTTTGAAAATGACAGATAAATATAAACAAAAATTTTCTAAAAAATAGACGCTTAAAAAGAGACAAAGGGAGTAATAATTTTCAACTAGAAATAGATAAAACAATTTAACCACAAGTCTTGTTAGTTATATCTAAGTTTGTGAAGCCTCTATTTTAGAAGAATGTAAATTAAGCAATGAAATAGCCAAATAGAATGCATGCATTGAGTGAGTGAGTCACAAATAAAGTAGTGGAATAATCAAATACGATAAGTTCATAATTGCTCCTTCAATTCCTTTTCATTTAACAATTTAAGTTTATATTTTCAATTTCTTTCATGAGAATTGGCAAAATAAAAGTAAAAAAAGATGAAAAATGAAATAACAATTTGTTGGATTGTGTGATTCATATCAAGGATACAAAATTGCACTTATTTATTCTTGTATTGTAAGATTCAAAGTCATTTGAGATACATCTTATGATACGAAATGATAGGTAGCCAAATCATATCAAATCATAGGATTCAAATTGTGAATCGAAAGATTCTTATAACTATGCCGAGAAAATCATGAGTACATACAATCAAATCAAGGTTTTCACCAAGGAGCCATGTAACAAGACACATAAAATTACCTAGATACATGATAGCTAGCAGTTGCTAACCATATTACAATCTATTGAATATCACAGCACTAGTTTTCAGGCAGATGTTATCATGTAGCAAAGTAACCAAAGGAAACATCTAGTTTAGATTTGATGCCTTGAATGCATGCCCTCACGATTTTCTTTAGTTTTAAAATAGAATGAATTAGAGTCAAGCTAGAATTGTTGCTAAGGCTTCTGTTTCTTTTGTGTATATTTTGTGTTGAGGTGCCAAGAATGGGGATACTGAGGAATGGATGAAGAGAAATATAATACAAGCATGATTGAGGCTGCTATTATTGTGTTCAATAGGACAAACATTCATGTTCTCTAGTATAGAAGTATCTTGGGTAAGAGCAGTATATCACATACAGTCAAAAAGTAACATTTTTACTTCGCACCTTACGAAATCCTGTAGATATAGCACCATCATTTTCAGAAGCAGTGAGTTCTTGCTCAACTTTCTCTAAACCTTTACTCACAGCTTGCATTTCTTCAGCCAATGCTTTTAGTTGAATCTAGTATTGGACATAAAGGACACAAATCCATAAGCCAGTAATCTTACATAAGATCATATGGAATACATCTATCATCAATAAGGTTAACAAAAACATTAGTGACAGAGAATACCTTAGAAGCTGCTTCCAAATGGACAAGATCCTTATCAAAATCTAACAATTCTGGCATTTTCTCAGCAAGAAGCTAAAGAGACAAGAATAATTTTTGTAAGGTATCATATCAAAAGCAACATCAATGTCAAACAAACGATGTTAGAACTTGAATATTGTAAAGTTATCTTAGAATTTGGGTTTGGAGCCTAACTCAACCCACAAAACCAACTTGTAAGGTGAGGAATGTCCAAGCTTTATAAGCTATATTTTAGCCGTATCTCTAGTCGATGTAGGACTAAACCACCACTCTTGAGGCCTGCAATTAAGGCATTCCCCAAAGAGGCCGGAACTAAGGCAAGCTAGGGTTGACCGCAATTGAGGCGGCTTTTCCAACAAGCTAATATAAGAAAATTGTAGAACCATAAAAAAAAAAAAAACCTTAATAGAGCTAATAAATATTAGTCTCCCAAGCATGCTGCTACCGTTGACTATTGCCCTTCCCAATTTACAGAGAATTATTTTTTGCCCTGTGGGACCAAAAGAAGGCAGGGTATAATACCTTGCACAAACTACAATCCTATACAAGTAGTTGGGTTTCAAGTGAGGTATAGATGTAGCCAAGTAAAGGAAAACAAGAGATTTAGATTCTTTCCATAAGCCTTGAATAGTGCCCAGAAACAGTACAGTTATTTTCTTTCAGAGTTTTCATGAGTATATTTACACTGGGTAGAAAAGACCACAATGACCTTAAAGATACAATAGTAAAATGCAAAATAAAATTTGAAGATTTTGACATATCTACCTTACACAAATAATGCATTAAAGTCATTTTGTTATTTCTTGCACGAGTATCAGATAATTTAAGAAGGCTATCCAATTTGAATCCTACTGCTGATCCTGCAATTAACAACATAAAAAGATATAATCTAAACAGCATAGCAGAAACTTTCTCATTTTGTCAACAATGGTGAGGTGAAATGGCAACTAAAAATCCCTCTCATATTACACTCAAGTACGACTAGAATTTACAAAACGATACCCCGTGCTGTTCCTTGATTCAAGGCATTGCCCAGTGTAAGAATAGTCTGCATTATTTGACGCAATTTTCCAGATTCTTTCACCTGTAAGCATGAGTAATAACATAAAGAAGCAGCCCAATAATGCCTTCATGTTTGTCAACTAAGAGCCATTAAACAGTACCTCTCTGGCTGCACTGTTGATTGTGTTCAAATTTAACTTCAAATCGTTCACCTGAAGAAGCAAGAAAAACAAATCTTTATGCATGAAATATTATTGCAACACCATACACAGATAATCATAACCTAGACAACATACCTGAGAAGAAAAGGTTATTTTAAAAGCAAAAACCCTTAATTTGGATTCCACACGTGGAACCTTCATCAGCTCCATAAAAAACTGATAACAGATAAAAGTTTTATTAAAATCAACATAAATAATTTGCAAAGATTCATTAACTAGAGTATCAGGGAAAGAACCTGTTCACACTTTCCAAGCATTTCCTTGTTTCCTGTATAATTCTGAAAACAAAAAGATTTTAGCCAGGAAAAACTAAAAAAAAAACGGGACAATTTCCTTTTTCTTATTAGACAATGCCAATTGAACCAGACTTTCAACATTTCTTTATGTATTATTAAGAAGATTTACAGTTTATTTAAAAATTTTGTAAGCTGAAATTCTCTAAATACATTGGACTAATTAATATAAAATGCTTATATTACAAATTTCATATTCTTTTGACCAAAATGGAACAATCCAATACAATATATTAATATTTTATAGGCCCATGACACGTATATACTAGGGGAAACAAAAGGAATGGGCTGAACAGAAGTGGATTAAAGACCACGTGTGAATAAAGGATGAGGTGAGAGGAGAAAATGCAAAAATGACTACTGCAGAGAATGTGCCAAGGGAAAAGTTCGTTAGAAGAGACCAGAGAAGGCTATACCAACTGGGACAGCTGTCACATGCTGAGTGGTAAAGAGAATTCGGGGATCATACCAAAATGGATGAGTGAAAATATAGAGGCGGACCCGGCAACTGTAGGGAAAGTGTGGCAGGAGGAGATTAAAGAAAGGAATTGGGGGAAGAGTTGGAGTATTTTCCAGTTTTTTTTATTCCTATTTTTCTGTGCTAAGAGAGGGTTTTCTCTGTATAAAGGAGCAGGGCCTCCCCATCTTTTAGATCATACAATGAAGAAATTATCATATTTGAAATCCTCACAAAATAAATTGAAGTCAAAACCACAGGAAAATATGCTTCATGTACTTTATAAAAATTGTCACTGAATGAAGGAAAGATGGCAACCTCCATGCATACAAACAAATATACAATTATATGATTCAGGATTTTGAAGCTGGCACCAAGTAAAAAAGAATATGAAGGTTACAACATTGCAACCAAGAAACAATTCACAGAAAACACCAAAATACTATGATATTAAATGATGTCACACATTACAGTCCACAAAATTTTTTATAGGTTCCTGCACAGGGGAGGAGGGCAGAGGAGTACCCTCAACATCTCCATCTCTTCCTTTGTGGGACAGAACTTGATGAGATTCTCAACCTGATCAATATCCAGAACTGAAGAATCCAATGCCAAGACTGCTTTCTGAAATCAAAATGAAAAACCACAAAAATGACAACTATTAAGAGAAAACACGGAAAAAAATGCCATCTAAAATCAACCTTCATCACAAATGGAAATGTAAGTGAATTAATATGTAGATAAAAAAAAATTTAGCTAAAAAGTTCTTATTAAGTAAGTTTTTATAAAATAAAATGAGAAAGTGCTCACAAAATCCACCTATTCAATATAATAATGAACTCTCACAAAAGATTATTAACCTCACTTAATGCCAAAGCTTTCAAACTTTACATCAGTTAATCTCTAACAACTTCAAGTCTAATCAATTCAAAGGTGAAACTTGACATTGTCAACAATGAAAAAATCTCCTTCACAAATGATGTTCTCTAAAATCTCCAGTGTAAACTTTCAAAAGTAGACAGGGATAAGACATATAATCATCATATTAAGTGCATGTTTAGGAAAGCTTTTTTCAGAGACAAAACATCTCTCCTTTTTTGTCAAAAACCCTGTCAGGAAGTTGCCCAAAAGAAAAAGCTTTTTTGACCTCAAAATAAGCTAACCCAAACTCACATTAACTCAAATGAATGGGTTTGAAAAAGTGAAGTTAGAAAAATAGACTTCCAAATAATGAGAAACCTTATACAAAGTTTTTTCATACAAAAAGAATTCATATAGGAAATAGTATGTAGAAGGACATTGACAGTTACTCCTAAAGCAAACCAACACAAAATAAACAACTTACTCAAAAAAATTAGAAGCATCAATTAATGACATTTGTGGCTATATTTGAATACTTATGCTTGGACTTTGCTTTCAACTAAAACAAGGAGTAAAACCAATCTGCCACAGTACTTGTTAACATTCCATTTTTGCTTGAGGATTCAATATAAAGTAATCAGTTCAACAAATTGATCAAACTTCCCACTCCAAGTAGCCTTCAAGAAAATTGCAATAAATGCCCTTTATCACTCCAAAATGTCCTGCTACAGAGCCAAACTAGAATACTTGGATGCATTCACACTAATTCAAGAAAAATACATAGAAAATGCATATTCCTCTAATTAGGTTTTTAACTTTTTCCTTTTTTGTGATAAAAGAAAAATCTAATGAAGGAACACAGAAAAACAGAAAAGAAGCACATTGAATCCTCCTGTCAAATCCAATCCCGTAAGGTATCCTTTTATCCAATTGAGTTGAGCCTTAACTCTACAATTTCATCGATATGATTTAGCATTTACATGGATAAATCGACTACATTAGTATCTACCTAAATACAATAAGTATGTGTGTGTGTGTGTGCTCAAAAAATTCAGGATACATCTAACTCCAGATTTGCAATAAGATGCAACAGAGAAACATCAGAAACTTATATAAAAGAGGTAACTTCGTTGAGTAAACAAGACCCACATAAACTGAGCACAAGGATAGGGAAACTTACAAGCATATCTGGCAAAGGAATTTTGATTTTAGAGAGCATTATTTCACAATTATATGCTCTACGCAAGTCAACCTGACAGTAAAGAAAAAAAAGAATTTGAGTTTATTAGTTATACATTTCTTTTACTAGTTAAATACAACAAATCAGACAAAATTAAAAGAAAAAAAGTTACAGTATCTGCATATAAGTAGGTTTAGACAGCACATATATAATATCATAACACCCATGCAAACAGCAATATTGAATATTTGTTTTAACAGATAACTGTACATCAATTCAATCCAATATAAAACCTTCAAGAGTACTAGCAATACACTCTCTAGCACACTCATTTTAACACACACTCTGCCAGTTAAAATTTATTGAAAACTACAAAATAAAGAAAAGAGACTCATTAAATGAGAAGTGGGACTCACTAAAATATGTGATTTCTAACAAATTTCAGCCAATAGTAAAGAATGTGTTTAAAAGAGTATGATAGAAAGTGTGTTGTCAGCATTTCTCTAAAACCTTTTACCAATCAAATTTTATGTGCTTTTTTCTTTCTTATTTAACACAATTAGCAATAGTAGAAAAAATCTATCAGAGACTATAGTTTTGAAGCTTATTGCCTCTTTTGATGACCATTTTAATACCAGAGTAATTCCTAATTACCATTATAGGATAATCTAATCATGCATATAAACTCTTAAGCAATAGTTGATAAAATAATTTATGCCAACAAGGAGTAGCTTACCAATTGTACTTTCTCAGGTTTGTTAATATTAGGACCACGCCGACCTCCACCTTTAGTACTGCTCCCATCAGAAGTAGATGCTGCTGAAAACAGGCTCTCAAGTTCTGATATATCTATCTCAGGGGCCCTAACAAACATTTAATTATTTAAAATCAGAAATGCTAAATAGGCATTGCATCCCACCCTCCCAACTCCTATTAAAAGAAGAGAGGTTACAGCAAATTAAACAGAAGTACCCACAACTACAATACATAATGTGATCCCACAAAAAATAAAAATAAAATGACAATTTCCAGTGATTATAAAAAAATTCTTAGGAAAATCATGTCTGATATCCATATGAAAATTCAACAATCAGTACCTTGTTTCACTATCCTGTTTCTGTGAATCAGCCCATAGACTTCCCTTGGTTGCTCGAGCAACTTTCACCCAATGTAGGGGTTTTAGCAAAGTTTTTTTAGGAGCATTAGCAGTACCACGACCTCTTCCAACATTTGTTGTTAAAGCTTTGCCTGGTGGTGGTGCCACACCAGGGGCCCTAGCTGCAGGAGGTGGAGGTGGCACTGGTGATGCACCACGGCCAGGTGGAGGAGGAGGGGCACTTGGAGGCTTTGGTGTCGGTGGTGGTGGTGGTGGAGCTGAACCTGTTCGTACACTTGGGGGAGGAGGAGGTGGTGGGGCTGAACCAGTTCGTGCAGATCCTGGAGGAGGTGGAGGTGGTGGGGCTGAACCAGTTCTTACAGGAACTGGAGGAGGAGGCGGAGGTGATGGGGCTGAACTCGCTCGTACAGGACCTGGAGGAGGTGGAGGTGGCGGTGGGGCTGAAGCTGTTCGTACAGGACCTAGAGGAGGAGGAGGAGGTGGTGGGGCTGAACCTGTTCGCACAGAACCTGGAAGAGGTGGAGGTGGTGGCGGGGCTGAACCTGTTCGTACAGGACCTGGAGGAGGTGGAGGTGGAGGTGGAGGTGGAGGTGGTGGGGCTGAACCCGTTCGTATAGGACCTGGAGGAGGAGGTGGAGGTGGTGGGGCTGAACCCATTCTTACAGGACCTGGAGGAGGTGGAGGTGGAGGTGGGGCTGAACCTGTTCGTACAGGACCTGGAGGAGGAGGGGGAGGTGGTGGGGCTGAACCCATTCTTACAGGACCCGGAGGAGGTGGAGGTGGAGGTGGTGGTGGGGCTAAATCCATTCGTACAGGACCTGGAGGAAGAGGAGGAGGAGGTGGAGGTGGTGGGGCTGAACCCGTTCGTACAGGACCTGGAGGAAGAGGAGGAGGAGGAGGTGGCGGTGGTGGTGCTGAACCTGTTCGTACAGGACCAGGAGGAGGTGGAGGTGGTGGAGGGGCAGAACCTGTTCGTAAAGGACCTGGAGGAGGTGGAGGTGGTGGTGGGGTCGAACTTGTTCGTGTAGGACCTGGAGGCGGTGGTGGTGGGGCTGAACCTGTTTGAACAGGACCTGGAGGAGGAGGGGGAGGCGGTGGGGTTGAACCTGTTTGGACATGATCTAGAGGAAGAGGCAGAGGCGGTGGGGCTGAAGCTGAACTTGTTTGTACATGACCTGGAGGAGGAGGTGGAGGTGGACAAGGAACACTATCGGCATTGCAACCTATAGAAGGAGGAGGGGGAGGGGGAGGAGGAGGTGGTGAAAACAATGTAGAAGCATTGTTCGCATTATGAACTATCGGATGTGGAGGTGGAGCTAAAGGGGCCCATTCATTAGACGTTGGTGGAGATGGTGGTGGCAGTGCTAGTGTTGGAAGAGGTTGAGTAGCGGGAACTGGTGAAGGCAATAGTGGAGACAAACAAGGAGAATATTCCTTACTCAGAGCATGATGAGGTGATGAAATATTATAAGTCAATAACTGATCAGGTGTTCTTGGAGTGAGATTTACATAATCTCCACCAATGTTCTCAAAAGCTAAATGGACCAAATCAGGGGTGTCAGATGTCAATAATTTCGAAGGATCAGCAGAAGACCTGGGAATAACATCAAAGGCCTCATCTGAACTATCAGCAGTGCTCGATTCATTATTTTCTTCTTCAGAGTCAACAGGTGATGAATACCAACCTCCTCTACCTTGAAACCTTGAAAGCTCTTTGGCATCATTTAAGACTGTAAGCTGTTTGAGCAGCCAGACAGCAGCAGCATCACCACTTTCAACCCATTCTACACCACTAAAAAGTTCTTGAACCCTTGAAAATGCCTCAATGGGCAATCCACCTTTCACCTCACCATCTAAAATAGTTGTTTGAGCCCTTGGGGGACTCATGCTTTCAACCTCCCCAAACAAAACCTAAATTTCAAAGTTTACATGATCAGATTAATAACCAATAACATTATTGCCAAAAAATTACATCCTAAATTTCAAGCAGTCAAAGTTTTATTTTTTCACAATCCATATAATACTAAAACACAAACTCACCTCAGCCCGGAATCCCTTCGGATACCGCTCCTTGGAATCCCAAAGAATGTCCAAATTCTCAGCAGTCAACATCAATATGTTAGACCGAATAAATGCCGTGTTGAACATCACCCTAAACATCATCACTTCCCTCTCCAAATCCAAATGCACACACTCCAACACCACATCCCCTTGCACTAAACATTGAATATCAATCTTAATCACATCACAGTCTGCCTGAGATAAAAACACAACACATTCATTCCAGCATCAACACACACACAAACCAACACAACAAACAGCAAAACTCAACACAGTTCCCTAGCTGCTTCTGATACTATTTTCCGCTCAGAATTAAAATTTCACCTCAATAATCTATGTCAACATTTAATGCAAACCTTTATTAAGCAAATTACCAAAGTAAAACTTCATTTCTAATTAGAAAACATCCCCAAAAGCACCTAATGAACTGTATACAAGTTTTGTCCCACAACAAACTCAACCAACCACACAGACACACAACCTGTCCTCAACCAATAAAGGTTTGCATTAAAGATCAACACAGATTACTGAAGTGAAATTCCAATTCTAATTAGAGAACAGTATCAACAAAAGCACCTAAAGAACTGCATAAAAGTTTTGTCTCAAAACCAAAAAACCAGCCACACACACAAGAAAAAAACACAGAACCTGTCGATAATGCCTCAAACTTTTCTTCTTCTTATGCATGTTATAAATCATCTGGGTGGAAAGCCCCCCTTTACTAAGCAAATTCCTTCCAAAAATCCTAAACAACGGCCTGCAGCCGTTGCCACCGTCAAACCCGGGAACACCTCTGAGAATAACACAGTCCAGAGAGAGAGCCCTCTCCGGCGGGGGCCACTCCGCCCCAATGTTCCTCCGCGCCACGTACTGAACATACCGAAGCTGCGAAGGCAACGGGTTCAGCGCCGACAACAGCTGCAACAGCCCCTTCGGCGCCTCCCTGTGGACCATCTCGAGCGTCCTCCGCTCCCCGCTCTGCACCCTCCGGAAAACGAGGAAACTAGAGAGCAAAAACGCCAAGAGGGGCCAGCCCCCTCGCTCGCAGTGAAACAGAATCAGGTTGCTGTGGTCGCTGAGCCAAGTGTCGCAGACGCGGAGGAAGTGGTGGATCAGAGAGAGCGGGAGAAGGGGGCAGCCCTCGTACTGCTTGGGGTAGTCGATGACGGTGGCGTCGAGGTCGCAGAGGACGCGGGCGAAGCGGCTGCGGCTCTCGCCGTCGCGGAAATTGAGGGCGAGGAAGGAGGATTCCGGAAAGTCCTCGTGGAGGTCGGCGAGGATTTGGCGGAGGTAGAGTTGGTACATTCCGTCGGGCAATGCTTCGGTGGAGAAGCAGGAATCGAAGACTGCAGAGGAAAATGGAAATTCACCAAATGAAAATGAAAAAGGGAATGGGAGAAAGGAAGGGGGATTGGATTTTACCGTAGACTCGGTCGGTGAATTCGAGCAAGCCGTCTGGGGGACGCTTGTAGAAGAATCGGCTGAGGAGGGACATGGTTGTCGCATGTGGGTCGGTCGAATGGAATGGAACTCGGAGAGTAGAGTTTCGAAGCTATGGAGTTCTCAGAGAGAGAGAGAGAGAGAGAGTTTTGGATTTGAAATTTGAAAATGGGATTGTTGTAATTAAACAGAGGGGAAAACTGACTTATTTTGCTGCTTCACCAACCATGGAATATTGGAATCGGAATGGTTCGACTCTTTTGCGTTCCCTTTGTAATGTTTTGTAAGAAAGGAAAAATAGGGGGAGTTGTTTTTTGAGTTTTGAATTGGAGTGTTGATGTGGATTGTTTATACTTTCTTGCTAGCTTTCATTTTTATTTTTTGGTGATCTTTTTTTTTTATATATATCTCAATCTGGTTACTGGTTAGTTATGAATGATATTACTGATAGTCAATTTTTTATTACACGAATTTTGATATCGAATTTATTAATTAAAAATGTGTGTTTTTCAGTTAAAACAACTTTAGTATATATTTTTTTATCATTTTTTATGTGCTATTATTTGATATTATTTTAACATCTTATTTTTAATAAATTTAATTATGTTACGAATTATGTGTTGTTTTCGATATTTAACCCTTACAAGTCTTGTTCTAACAATGTACACATTCTTAAAACATGTTTAGTTTCACGTTGTGTCATCCAAAAATATATTGAAATATTAGCTAATGTAATTTTAAGTAAATGTTCATATGATTAATTTTATGTTGAAGAATTAATTCAAAGTTGAGAATTGATTTCAAGTTAAAACAATTTTAGATAATTTTTGTATTAGATCAAAAAATTTATATTAAATTTTATTACTATTTTACTTTTAAAATCCCTCAAAAATAAATTATTTTTAGAATAAAAATATCCAAACCTTTTATGTCAAAATCAATTTCAACCAAAATTAATTTTATAAATAATCACTCAAACACACGCTTAATCCTAGACAAAATGAACTGTCTAGTAAGCATGCAAGAACCCACAGACACTTTTATCCATTTGATTCAGAGGTCCTAAAGTTGTTAAAAGAAAAAACAAAACGATTCAGATGTTCTAAAAAAATATAAGGACAGAAGAAAATTCATGTTAGCATCTGAAGCATGAAAAATGAAGGTTATATCTATTAAGTACTTGTCGTCCTGACAAAAAAAAGTACCCGTCCATAAACATTCTATAAAATGTAAATCAAATCAAAACTGTTTTTTTTTTTTAAGGTTAATCAAAACTGCTACATCTTGTTTAAGTATATTAATCTTTTAGCAAAACAAAAGCCAAATTGCATTTAAAACGGATATAGTAACTGATACCTATCAGGATATATATATATATATAATTAGTTGAAATAATTTACTAAAATTATTAATATTTTTAAGGTTATTTTAAATTTTTAGGAAATTAAATAAATTAGTTATTAAATTATCATAGTTAATTTTATTTAATATTTATTTTTTAATCAAATCATAAAGTTAATTTATTTAATTTTTGTTAACATGTTATTAATTATTAATTTTTGGTAAGATTTTATTAATTTCAATTTTAAAAAATATTTTTATTGAAGCAATAGATACTAGAATTGTTATCAATATTGTATAAGTAATATATTATGTAAAAAATAATCAAATATTTTCATGTAATTGAATATATAGATGTATCATTTTTAATTTATACAATTTCTTTTATAACTTTCAATTTTAAAAATATTTAAATTTTAAAAGAAAGAGGAATGATTACAATATTTGAAAAACCTAATAAGTAATTAATGTTTATACTAGTTACGAGTATTTTGGTGGCTATGGTTTATGTCAATATTTATAATTTATAATACTAAATAATTAAAAATGTGTATTTTAACTAAGATTAATAAAATAAAAAATTCATTAATAAAGTTAATTAGGAGTGAATGAGTCATAATAAAATAAGGGATATAATTTTATAAAACAAGTTTTTACTTCTAACATTACTAATTAATCCCTCTGCTTCATTTTATTCGTCACGTTATAGTGTGATTAATAAGGGAGGGTATTTTAGTCAAATAAATTATTTTATTATGAAAATGGGTATAATTAATTATTTTTTTAAGATGTGTGTATTATCTTAAATGACAAATAAAATCAGAAAGAGGAAATAATAACTTTTTTTTTAATTTTTTATGAGAAAAAAAAAAAGCACTAATACTAATACTAATTAACAATATTTTGTGAGGAGGCCAAAACCAAGAGGCTTAGTGCCCTTTATCCTAGGGCTGGCCTAACACCTACGCAACCATGAAACCAGGTAAAACGAAAGCAATCCAGGAATTCTAGTTTTGTATGAACGTTGCCTTAAAATGGTAATAACATTCAATTGAGTGGTTAAAAGAAAGGTGCTTCATTCATGCCCCATATGAGACAAGGGTTATCCAGTGACTTATCTAACTTTTTTCTTTTTTTTGATGAACCCGTGACTTATCCAACTAACAACAGAAAGAAACCTTTGCTTTCATATAATCCGGAATTTTGATGCTAACTGATGTGAACAACTTCACAAACCCCGACGAGCTTGCTTAGCAACGATAATAAAGAGAATGAGCCAAAAATAGAATTTGAATTATTATCGTAGGTTCGTGTTAGTTAGGAAAAACTACAAAGTTGTGGCAACTACCTTTAGTGTACAAGACTCTTTGGTCACTCCTTAAAATGCATTAATTTTGATCCTAACATTCAATCATGAATTTTTATTCATGACCAAACTATTAACTTTTATAATAATTATTTTAAAATTTATATTCAAAGTAACTTTTAATTAATTGACAATATAAAAATCTGTATACTTACGGTATATAAAAATTAAAGTCTTTTTAGTAGTTTTATTTCAACTGATAATAATGTGATCTGATCCCTTTGATCACTTATAAATTAGTTAAAACAATTAAATATTTAGTTCATGAATCAAAGGTAAAATAGAAATATAACGATAGTCTCGTAGGAAACAAAATTTTATTGACCAAAGAAGAGAAAACATAGAATACGTTTATTCTGAGAATAGATAAATTAAGAGCTTTATTTTTTATTATTTTTGTCATAAGAGCTTTATTTTTATATAGCTTATGAAAAAAAAAATTCAAATATAAGCCTTTTGTCAATTTTCTTTAACCTGTAACTCTCAAAATTTTATTTTGATTTTTAAATAGTAAGAAATTATGATAAATTAAAGATTTAATTATACTTTTTGTCCTCAAAGTTTCATAATCTCGCAAATTTTATTTTCAAATAATTTTTTTCACAAATTTAACTCCCAATTTACAAAATACAGTAACTTTTGCCCTTATGTAAAAAACCGCCACAATTAAGATAATTTTGCAACAATTTTTTCTTTAAACCATTACAATTAAGATGATTTAGTGACAGTTTTTTTTTAACCGCCACAAATTTTTACATGGAACAAATTTTGTGATATTTTATAAATTGACGAGCAAAAATTAAAAAAAATATTTGAAGACAAGTTTACGAGATTGTAAACTTTAAAAGCAAAATATATAATTAAAAATAAATTAAAAATACAAAATATTATTTTTTAAAATAGTAAAAATATAATATTTTTTATTAAGATGTGAGGTAAAGAGCTAAAGAAGAGATTTAGTAGATAAGTTTTGAACGAAAAATGTTCAACATCAATAAATTGATTTAACTTACAAAAATTTAAACTAAAATGAAAAACTAACAGGTTTAAGTAAAATGATGGAAAAAAAAAAAGGAAAAAAGTAATTGTAACATAGAAAAATTAAAGAATTAAATTCATTCAAAACACTCTCGAGAAACATAATTCACACACATTAATTGTAATAAAAAACTCGTACTCAAGTAGTACATAACTGCTGCAATTCTGCTTTTATTTTGTTATTTTTACTATCTAAAAGAATTCTTGAAGTGACCCTCAATCTACATTGTTACACGCTGAAAAATATATCACCCTTGTTTCCATACAACTTGCAACCCTCTTTGGATATCGTTAAAAAAATTTACAGGAGGCATTTTGGTACTCTTTTTAAACCAGAATTTACACTACCATCTGAAAATTCATTTAGCTCTACCTAACTTCCAGATCATGATCTGAATTTGACATGGTTTAGAAATCTCTAATTTCAATGCCAGCTTCTGCTTCAGTGAGGCTATCGTCATTCTCATTCAACAAATAATCACAATATTCCAAAAGCATATCTGCAAGGGGAGGAATTCCCGGATTTCGCCCATCGTTGTATTTATGTGCATTATAAGTAATCTGCCAGACATCGTGCCTAAAATCTTCTCGGCTCTTGTACTCCATACTCCGTACCCTCTCCCTGATTCTGGAAAGATCCATAGGCCTCTCTATAATGTCCAGGTAGTCAGGAGCCTCCTTCTTCGACACCGGTTTCAAGAAAAGATACGACAGATCGTACCTATCTTTCACAATGCCGTCCACAATGCTCTCCAAGATATTTGCCAAACCAACCTTCATAGGAAAAAGAAAGTGAACATAGAACTCAAGCCAAGTGAAACACACAAGCAATGCTACAAAAACATAATAAAAAAGACTAGCACCGCAACAACACAAAGAACTTCAAATTTATTTCTTACCAAAATCTTATAATTTTACTACATAAATCATAAACACACAAATAAATGACACTCTTTCTTTTGGGCATTTGCATAGTTGATTCGCTAATCTATCAAGAAAAGTAAAGAAAATAGAAAAATAGGACTGCACAAGGTCAGCAGGCCTCTGTCAAGGGGTGAGGGTTATATTCCCTGCAGGAGAGGCATACCTTCATCCACCTTGATGACATCCCTAACCTAAATCATTATGATTTTTACTCTGCAGAACGTAAAGGTATTTTAGCTTAAATTGAACTACTAAAAAAAATAACATGCTGCGAGCATTTGAATTACAATTCTAGACAACATCTTGAATCCACAACAAAAATAATCATAGCAACAGCATGAATTCAGCTCCAGGACTGTTTTCTTCCCAGTCTTCATAATTTTGTAAACTTTCCTCAAAACTGCTGGAAAGATATTAGCACTTCCATGTCATAAATGACTAAGTAGCTATTGCTAATTTGCTTCTACTTAACATGTATGAAGATGAAGTACATGGAGGTGAAACAAGCACTAAATAAAGAAAATTACGAGCATAGAAATTGTACCTCTCCCCCTCCCCCTCTTCGGCGTTTTGTTGGCGGCATATAATCTGCACTAATCTTTCCTAACTCAGCGACAGATCTCCTTTTTCCACTCCGGTCTCTTTCTGGCATTCTCTTATCATATCTTCTTGCTCTGGGGTCATCTAAATACTCATCTCTTAAATCAGGCTTTTTCTTCTTCTTCTTCTTCTTAGCTTTTTGCCTTTCTTCCTCCTCTCTCTCTCTTCTAATATCTTCTTCAAATCTTTTTATCTCATCTAACCTTTCTTGCTCTTTGAGCATCCTGATTTCTTCTTTGTGATGCCTCCTTGCTCTGTCTTCTTCTCTAAGTCTTGCATCATTTCTCCGTTTCTCTTGCTCTTCCCACCATCTTCTGTCCTCTTTAGTGTTCCATTTTACAAAACCTTCAGTTGTTCCATACACAGTCTCCTGTTTCTTTTGTTTCTCGAAATTTGACAATTCAACAATTCTTTTAGTTTTTCTGTGTTGAAGTCCTGTGTTTCCACCAGGACTATCCAGTTCCAGATCAATAACCTCCTTTGTACGTTTTATAATTATCTTTTTGTGACTTTGCTCCCTATCTATTTCTGTTGGCGGGCGTATTTTAATTGGGAGCTTATGAGACTCAACCTGACCTCTACCTGAATCAGTAGGAGGCCGTATAACAATAGCATGCTTAAGAGATTCAGCCTGCATATCATCCGGTTTCACTTTGTTGGGAAAAATTATCTTATTGACCTTAGCAGACTTTGCAGTTTCTGAGTCAGAAGTGACTGGCTTGTCAGAACTCTGCAGGGTTTCTATTGCAGGTTTATCAGAAGATTTATCTGTGGAGCTGCATTTGAATTTCAGTGGAATTTTAGTTGAATTGTCAACAGGAGCAATTTTTGTTGCGCTTTTTGACATTGACTTTTTGGAGAGGGCTTTATGCTGGGAGTTAGTAGAGGGATCCACAAAGCTGGATTTTCCAGATGATTTTTCCATATCTGTAGATTCAAGTTGAGTTTCTAGATCTTCACCATATTTTGGACAGTTCTTGTTCGTTCGCATGTGCCCAAGCTGGTTCATCAACAAAGCATGGAGTGCAAAACGTTCACATAACTAAATATACCCTTCTGTTTTAAATTAATTGCTATATTTTTATTAATTATTAAGGTAGAAAATATAGAATTCTTTTGGTTTCTTGATCATGCTTTGTTCTCAAAATACACTTGTGAAGTTACAATTTAACTTCACATCTACAAAAGTGATTTTAAAAATATTTTTTAAAAAGAAGTTATCAAAAGCATCAAACCTTAAGCAACATGTGTCAAACTAGTTTTAAAGGCTAAATAAGTAGGCTGTAAACAACTCAAGATACGCACCTGACCACATGCTCCACAAACAAAAGTTTCCCTTGATGGTTTTTTCTCCTTAAACACCTGGTTCTCCAGATATAAATCAAAGATAATTTCAGGAGGTAGAGTAAAATTAAAAAAACATCATTACAATCTTCCTGAAAGAATGCAAACACAAAATTCACACACAAACACATACAAGGATCATCAAGATTTTGGCACATCTGCAAAACACAATAATGTATTGCAATCTTAACAAGCGTCAAGAAGAGTATTTCCACGTATTTAGTTCCATTCTAGCAATTACTGATAAAAGTTATAAACAGTTACAGACAACAAGGATGGTCCTAATTTCTCCATCATGCAATGGAAAGAAATGCAATTACTACGATATACACTTTGGATTTGATGTTAAAGGTCAAATTCCCTTTATCAGTTGCCTAAGGTTGATCCAAGGTAGTCAAAATCAAGATCTTGTGTAACTTTTG
This sequence comes from Spatholobus suberectus, assembly GCA_004329165.1. Lineage (NCBI taxonomy): Eukaryota > Viridiplantae > Streptophyta > Magnoliopsida > Fabales > Fabaceae > Spatholobus > Spatholobus suberectus. Next base: position 75,302,583 of record CM014730.1, on the reverse strand, counting down.
GAAGGGGAGGCTTGCTAAGTAAAACCATAATTAACATTTAATTAAACTCCAATTGAAAATACATGCAGCAGTTACAAACCTCAAATTAAAGTTACAGTTCAAAATATAAGAGATAAAAAGATTTTATAACACATAAAACTAAAGGACAAAGCAAAACACCCACAAAAACCAGTCAAAACTTTGGTATGGCCATAAATGCACTTGTCACTCTCTTTATCAACAGTCACACTATTATACAAAAAAATTCAGTGTCATATACTATTGCTTTTACATAAACTAAACCATTTAAATGGGTTTTTCTATGAGGAAAAAAGTGAGTGATGAAACAGATTAAATTTGATCACTTACCTTAATTCCTTCTCCCATATTCAATTTGATTTTTTTATTGGGTAGACTCATAGGTGTAGTATCATTCTTCTTGGCTTTTATTGACCTTCAGTGATTTACTTTTTTTAGCAGGAAAGTTTTCCTCCTGCCAAAAACATGTAATAAAATAATTAGGCCTCATTTATAGGTAATTAATTCTTTACATATTTATGATCAGATTTTCATATAAATCGTGAAATAAGTGTTTTAAACAAGATGCAAATGACCGGACAATGTGAATAAACTAATTATCATCTTACCTCCCTAAGATCTGTGATTGTGTCCTCTTTCAAGTGATTAGTTCCATCTAATTGTGAAGTACTTGTTATTTGCTTAACTTGTTCAGCATTGTCAAAGGCAAATTTTGATTGCATCTTTGGTACCAATCTTGCTTCTTCAACCATAACTTTAGCTTTCTTCTTTTTCTTCCTGTCAGCTTCATCATCTGGATAAATTATTACCAAAAACAAGAAAAAAGGTCAAATAAGACAAGTAGCATCTGAGTTCAATTTCTAAATATAGATCTAATTAACAACTTATTATCATTGCATTAGAACAGCACTAACAAGATCAGTGTTCTCACATTCAGTACTAATAAAGATCTGGAAATAATACTTCAATAATCAATGAGATATCATACCATCCATAAGCAACCTGCATAATTCAGCAGCCTCAGCTGCTTCATCTTCTATTTCCTCCTCTGCCTGAGCCAAAGTTGGGCGTCTTCTCATTTTAAGACCCTTAACACCATCTCCCTTATCACGTTTTAAGTCATTGGTACCCTCTTCTCCCTCTTCACACTCCTCAGCATCAAGTAAATTTTCCAGATCTCCAGCAAAAGAATCCAGATCACTATTCCCTTCTGAATCGCTCTCATTTTCATCACCATTGACAGCTGACAGACTCTGAACTTGTCGATCCCAAATCTCCTGGCATTTCTCTCTGGTCTGCTGCTGTAACTGAAGAAAGGACATTCGCTGGCCACGAGCATATTTGCTGATAGTTGTCGGATCAACCTTAACCCCAGATGCAGCTTGCTCACTTGAAAGTTTACGTATCATAGCAATGCGATGCCACCTAGTTTGTTTTGCAATAACTTCCTCAGGAACATTGAACTTAAGAAGAACCTGGATAAGAGCATACTTGAGATTTAAAACAAGAGTCCAAGGAATTAAATACGAATGCTATTCCATCATAATACTTGCAGTCAGGTGTCAACTAGACACTAAGAAGACAAACCAACCAAATAGAGTTGTGAAATATTAATTTTCTACTTAAGCAACTACATATAAATGCAAGAGAAAACAAAACAAACTAGTGTTTGGAATAAAATCTGGACAAAATGATAAAAAAAATACTGAAAATAGAAACAAAGAGAATACCAATAAGCAAAATAATCACATTTCGCAGACCCAATTTCAGTTTTCAAATGCATTTGAGTTTAATGAAAAGGATAAGGGAATGAAAGGCAACCAAATAGGCGCTTGTGAAATACTTGTCTACTCATATTCAAGTAAATGAATTACAAGAATAAGGCATCAATGAAATCAAATATCCACAGCTTTTCTCAGACACCATTATTGATATAGATATTCATTACAGATCAAAACATTTTGCTGCACTAATTTCATTTCTAAAGTCCAGCATGTAAAACAGTTCATTACAAGATTTTCCACTAATATCAGCTTTATTCATAACACAATTGAGTACAATATGCACAAAAAATTTTCATCTGCCAGAAAGAAAAGCCTTTTTTAACGTCAAGCTCTGGCTTACATACATATATACAGTTCAGAGCAGATCAGCAAAATACCACATACCTCTCGAGCAGCCTCCATGCTTAATCTACGTAGATCAGCATCTGTACCAGTAACAGTAGAACCTCCACGATTAGCAGCTGCTTTCTTCTTCACCATTGCACTAGACACTGGTGCCTTTGGAGGTGCCCGAGCATAGCTAAAACCCATGCCACGACCAGATGGATCACCAACACCAGTAATTTCCATTCGTTCAATATTTTCCTTACCCTGTCAAAAAAAATTCCACCAAAGGGAGTGGAAATTCTCATGATTAATTTAGTCAACTACTAGAACAAAAAAAAAGCATAATCATAATCATAGAGGGGTAGTAAATTTTCTTTACAATAAAAAAAAAATATGTAATTCAAAATAATCCCTATGTTCTTAAAACATAATTCCTATTTGAAAAGCAATAATAAATAAATAATATACAGCCAATTAATTCTACACATAGAAGCAAATTATCATTACAACAATTGTAAATGGATGCATGAATTCCATTGCTGCATGTTCTAAATTCAATTATAACCTATATTTACACTTACATTCAAATTTTATTGGATTCATATGACACTCAAATGGAAGAATTGCAGCAATTCTAGGCAACCAGTGGATGCAGCACTAACATCTTTCAGGACAAGTCTCTTGCTTCATGCAAATATCAAGAAGCAGTACCATCTTATTAACATAACATAGCAGAAAAGGTCACCTTTATAACATACTCTGGTGAACTGCTATTTTTTTGGCTCAATTTTCAAATTGCATAATATAAATGAGATGGTCAAAAAGCTTGAAAGATAAATTTTTGCTTTTAAGGGACTGGGCAAGATAGGGGACAAGTAAAATGTTTATCTTCTTGCATTTTTCTATTATATTTTAATGGCTTAATTGCATTTTTAATCCCTTTAGTTTGGACTCTCTGCGATTTTAGTCCGTTAAGTTTGTTTTGAGTCAATTAAGTTCATCTAATTTAAAATTTTAAAAATTAACAAAATTTGGTCTTGCCGTCATTTTTCTTCTACCAAAAACCCTAAAATTATTATTATTAATCCAAATACAACACCAACAACAACAAAAGTCTTAACACATGAAGCCATTGATCTCAGTTAAAGACCAAATACTCAGATTATTTTTTATTCAAAATTTGAGGACTTATAATATATTTAGGATTTGAAATACTTTTAAAAGTTTAGAAATCATAAATTTAGTGAAATTTTGATAAAATTTGAAGGAACTTCATAAGATGTGAGATTATGATTTGAAGAAGAGAAATTTTGAGATTTTTTTTATTGATTTTGGGTGAAATTTGCTGTTTTAGTTGGTGAGTTTTGAACAAAAGGTGGTTTAAAATAATTTAATCAATTCAATTTGTTAAGACTGAAGACTGAGTAGAAAATGAAAATTTGAGGGCTTTGGTAGCAGAAAATTGATTGTAGAGCACAATTTGTTTCATTTTAAGAACAGAGGGACTTAATGGCTCAAAAACAACTTGAGGGACCAGAATTACACTCAGTCCAAACTAAGTGTAATTAAGTCTATTTTAAAATATTCTTGTTTATCAAAAAGTTTAAAAAAATCTAGAGGGCACACAATTCTCAAGCATTGGCACAAGATTCCTAGTGAAAAACAATAGTACATTTTCAAGCTTTAAATTCTTGTATAAAATTATAAACAAATAGTGCAAATTTACAAAGGACCTACACAAGTCAGTAAATCATTCATGGAGAAATTATATGTTACATCAGACAAGAATACCTACAATGTTCATCCTTGACAGTCAATTTTTCTATTCTTTTTTTAATTTTTCCTGCCCTATTTTCTTTTTACTTTTTAAACCCATTTTCACTTCTACCCTCAATAATCAAATTGACATATATTAACAAATTTTCAACACTTAACCAAGATAAATGCCAATGCCAAATAAACTCAATCAGATTTAACATAGATCACCTGGCTTGTACAAGCAACAAAATTGCTACTCAAGTTCCAAGGAGTAATCTGCAGTTCCCTCTCAATGTGTGATGCAGCAGCCAATGCTATTGCTTCATCAGGAAGCCGACTCATGGCAGATGAAATATTAGTAGGGTGTGTTTCAGTTATTCCTAAATGTTTTAGACGGTAGAGGCCAGCTTGCATGCTTTCATAGGCACATACCTAAAACAATTTAAAACAAATAAGGCAAAGAAGGAATCATATTCAATGAAGCAATATAACAGATACAGCTTATAAAAAAGAAACAACAAAGCAAACGTACCCAAATTCTGGACGAAGATAAAACACACAAACGCACCCCAAGCTAAGCAGCATGTAGATTATAGACCCTCAAACTTACCAAATCATAAAAATAATACAAGGCGAGCATACAGAAGCACATTGAGTGTCCAATAAAATGCATTTTTGTTTTTTAAAACCTCACTTTTTCAATAACCCGAAAGCACAGCATCAGGTATGCAGCAAAAAGAACTCTACAAAATCATGCAGTTGAGGGATTAAGTTTTACAATGCAAGTTCCAAACCTCCATAGCATGTTTTGAAGATGATTTTCTTTTACTATTAATAGTGCACTTCAACAGAAAGACATGTTTCAATTTATCAATGAAAAAACTGAATGTCATATGATATAACTCACAAGCTCTGGTGTAACCATTTTTCTTAATTCATCCTCCGACCACATGCGAAAATTTCGCTTTTTAACCAAAATTGACTGTCCATTTGTTCCCCTCTGCAGTAATAGATATTGAATGAAACATTCAGGTATACAGAAAACATAATCAGAAATAAAAATAAGATTATAATTCCAACATAAAATCATCTTGCAGAAATTTTCATTTTTCTCTCTTTTGAAAATATAAGGACTAGTTTGATTTGAGAAAATGTTTTTATTTTCATTTCCTATTTTCATTAATAATTACAAAAATTTCACCTTGTTTTTACTTTATTTCTTGTTTTCAAAAATCTATACAGAAAACAATAAAAACAAGAATTTTGTTATTTTTACCGTTTTCTGTACAAATCTTTGAAAACAGAAAACACAATGAAAACAAATCACTTTATTTTTTAATTATTTGTGAAAACAAGAAATGAGAACAGAAGACATTTTCATAAACCAAACAAACCCTAAGGAATTCTATTAGCATCCATTTATTATACATTGCTTGGGTAATGGCTTTGTGACCCTTATACCTGTAAATTGGCATATTCCTTGATTTTTTTACGGAATGACGCTTCTGATTGGTAAGGAAACTGTGAAAGAAATTCATCAACACGGATATAAGGAGGCAAGTGCCGCTTCTCTGCTGATTGGAATTCACGGCACATGTGTACCAATAGCCTATTCATCATGTAAGTCTGAAGATTTTTACTTCCAGGTGATAATACCTCCATAAGAGGCTCCTGCAAAGAGTAATTTAAAACCATTAGCACACATCACAATTATAAATTGTACTTTTTTCCCGTTGTCAAATTTTCAAAGACATAGCTTTGGTAAGCAAATTGCAGTATCAATCAAGGAAAAGTTAATCAAGAGATAAATAACACATTATGAGTATGACTACTCAAAACATCACGTTCATTAAGATTTTACCAAACAATAACTCAAAGATTCAAAAAAAATTAAAATAAGACAATTAACTCTACAAAAAGCACTTAACAAGGATATACAAACCTGCTGTCCAACAACATTAATTTTGTCAATGCGCCTTAAGGATAGCTTTCCCTTTGATGAACGAACCAGCAGGTAGTCAGTTAATGGAACCTTATGAGGAAATACGGGTGCTCTATACATATTTGTCTCAAGTGATGACTGACTGCAACCAGGTTTTAAATCTCCAAGGAAAGGAGATTTATCAGCAGGATCCAGAGAAATAATGTGTCCCAAGTTACTATCCGTGTTGCGTAATAAGGAGCCAGATTGGTCATCCGGTGAGCATTTTTGATAGTATGTACAAAGTCTTGCACCCATTCCAACATTGCTCAAAAGTAAAGGCCTTTCTTCACAATACCTACAAAGAGAACATATTCAATGCGCTTCCCAGAATCCCAGTGGAGTATCCACAATCTTCATTCATTTAGCAAAGTCCAAAAGAGAAACAAAGTAACAAGGGTATCGCCATTGCAGACAAGAAATTAACAAAATATTAAAATCATGGTAGTGCAGTGCTGAAACAGCATTGCTCTTGGATATATTAGAGCAATATATTCTATGCAGGAAAAATATAAATTGCAATGCTTGCAATAATTTTTGTTTTAAGATGACGATTAACTATTACACAGTATGTTTGGAAGCCAGAAACTGAATGAGAATAGAATGCTTTTATTATTGAATATTGAATATTCAAGGGTTTCCCCTTTCTACAACTCAGCCACTGCCAACTAACAAAATGCTAACAAAATTTAATGAATACTTCTACCCTTATTTCCCCTATTTATATCTAATTAATCCCTCTAAATAACTATTCTAATTAACCACATCTAATTTCCCTTTCTCTTATATCCAGCTCCATGGTACCATCTCAGCGTTACCTAAATTTAAATCAAAGTTGAAATATAAACATGGAATTACATATAACAACAAGCAGAAAGACAAGTTGGAGGGCTATTTAGTAAAAAAAAGATACTTTCAAAATTTAGTCACCCAAAGTCAACAGTCCAAAAATTCAAAACAAATTCCATAGTTCCCTAAGGCAATCAAGAAATTGTTATGAGGATGAGAGTAGGTGCTTGCTTCAAGACAAGAGAGGGGAGTCTAACATGGAAACAGACAAATCACTTGAGTAGACAAAAAGACATGCATTAAACATCAGTAATATGTGCAGAAAAACAAGCAGAGTAGGTTCAATTATAAGGCACGGTAAAGTTTTTTGGGCTAACATGCTTTTGGAGGTTTAATAGTAGGAAGGATGTTATTGCTTGTTAATCAAAAGAGAAAACACTACAGCACTGTATCTCTGAAAATAGTAACATGTCATTCTGAATCTTCAAAATGAAACCTTTCATCACAGCAAGTGAATAATAAATATAATCATGTACCATCCTCCTCCTTACAGCCTTCTACACTTCCCCCTACCCATCACCCCCCACCACGAGACAGGGGGGGTAGGAGAGAGAAATTTGGAATAAGTAATAATCCAACAAATATCAAAAACAGAGTGGAAAGAACCCAGAAAACGCTACTTGACCATGAAAGTAAGCAAAAGTAATACCTCGGTCACCCCTTTCTACATATGTTGATGGACTGTGTTTATAATATATGGCTTTCCTAATGTAATATACTCTCTGCTCAAGATTGCTTTGAAGGAGTATAGAGTATACCGAGCTATTTGATATCTTTATTGGGTTTCTACCCTTCATTTGCTCTCTTTCTTCTTCAGTTGTTATTTTTGGAGAATATAATCTTCCCCATAGTTGTGCTTCTCTTTTTTCTTGAATAAAATTCTTTTATCTAAGTTAAGATTCTTATAAATAAAAAATATACAAAGAAAATAGCTTGTTCTCAGTGTATAAGATGGGGAACAAAAAACTGATCAGACATTATGCAAATTCACATCACCTGGAAGGAAAATAATGGGATAGACCCCATAAGAATAATTTGAAGAAAATTTATGGTAAATTGCATGCTAGAGAACATACAGAAAAAAATAGCTCGTAGCAAATCACAAACAAGAAACTTAGTAAACGAAACATAAAATACGCATGCTTAGAATATATCAAATATATCAATACATTATAACACATCTCAGTTAATATTAATTCAGTGTTTCATTTTCTTTTATCTCTTTTCCTCCCTCAATATCTAAAACTATATAATTTCAACACAAAATTAGAAAATAATGTTGCCCCAATGGAAAAGGCATACATGTAATAGCAGGATAAAAGTTTCAAGTCACTTACTCCATAAGAAAAACATGTCCATCTTTTACAGACAGATCAGACTTTTTCTTGAATGCCCCAGGAGGACGCAAGGACTTGTTCTCACCAGGAACCCTTTGTGCTTTTGGCCACAACTGTATCTTTGTACGAACAAGATGTAACAAGGAGTTTGGTTGAACATTTTGTGCAGCAAGTGATTTGTGATCTTCAAGCTCCCTCCCCAAATAAAATATTGTCACTGTTTCTGATGCCTTAAAATCTACCAAAAAAAAAATCTCAGGTCAGTCATATACAGAAGAGGAGAAAGTAGACTGGAGACTAGAATAAACTTGCAGCTTAATTATGATTTTAATTCCATAACAGAAATAAGAAATTTTATTATAGAAGAAAAAATTCACAACCTAGCTTTTTGGAGGCTTTTGCTTTAACAGAAGAGAGAGTTTCTTCAGCATCGACATGCAGTTTACTTCCCTTGCCACCCAAACTCTTTATAATAATTTTCATGGGTCCTTGTGTTGGCAATTTCCCTTGTTCTTTGACAGCCACCTCATTGTCATGGGGATACCATAATGCTTTTGGCCGGTGAAAATTTGCAATATCTTTACTGCAAAAGAGTTGGTAAGATTATAATGACAGAAAATCTACAATGCACATGTAGATAATAGATATTGAAGTGCCAAATAAAAATAAAGAACTGGCATTGTTCACTCATACACAAATCAACAAAGGTTTTGCAAGAACTTGATAAATGGCATAAGAAATCCCAGTATTGTTATAGGCAACTAACAGATCAACAAATGGACTAGTCTAATGGTGACCGATTATGAGCACGCCATGGAATGTGTCAGATTTTATAAACAATGAAGACCTTCATTACAGTTCACATGGACGGTCACATCTCAGGTAACTTTGGGATGTTTCGTAAATATATACTGTGTAGTCTAGTTTTGGATAATATGTGAAGTATGGAAAATTCTACAATATACCCTATTAAGCTTGGTGCATCCATGCACCCTTATCATTTTAACCCTTTAACTCTCTTTTCTTTGCATTTTACTTCATGATTCATTTTTTTCATTTTACCCCAACTTTTGCATTATTGAGACTACTTCATGGAACAACACAGTTCAGGTAGCGGTACTTGCCACAGGCTTGGGCACAGGGCGGGTGGTGACTTTTTGACAATAGTGGCTTACTGGTTCACGGTAATTGTCGCTCTGCAGGCCAGAGGCTTTGAGCATTTGACAGCATTTGCATTTATGAGGGCAAAGGACTTGGGTGGCTGTTGGTTTATTGTGGAGGAAAATTGAAGTTTGAGGTGAGGATGTGAGGGCTAGGCTTGTGAGAAAAATGTCAAGGAAAGAGGAGTGGTGACCATTAACACCCACATTACTATTTCTCCTCTTCTTGAGAACTGTTGCACTGAATTTTCTCGTCAAGAAGACTTTCCCTCTCCAGAAATTGTCAAAGAAAACGACAATGTGTTAAAGAACCAGTCGAAGATGACAACGTAGTGCTTGTGTGCCTTCTCTAATACATTCACTAATATAGACATACTGAGCTAGGTTCAAAACTTTAAATGCAACGAGTCGTTCTCTAACAGCAGCATGGGTGGCAAGGTCTTTTTTCCTGTTTAGTAAGATCCTTTTTGAAGCACAGGTGAAGTCATAAAGAGTCTCTTCTTAATCTTCAAGGATCAATCTTTTTATCTTCTGCAAGCTGTTGCTGGTGGAAATCATCAGAAGCTCTATGATTCTGAGATTTCTCCAGCAATGACATTCTATTGTTGCTACCACGAAGGTTTGACCATAGATGAAGAGTTATGTTGATGGACAGAAAATAAGTTATGGAGTAAAATGAAAGAGTGTTACTGATTGAAATGAGAAAAAAGAGAGTTAAAGGATTAAAATGATAAGAGTGCATCAATGGACCTTATTTTGGGTAGAGCATATCAGACAAATTTTGTTAAGCATACAGTGTAGGATTTAGTTGGATGAATTGTTCAGTGAAAAAGCACTGAACTGCAAGCTTGTATTTATATTAAGCGTATGCAATGAGATCCATTTAATTGGTACACTATGAACAAATCATAAATAAGGAGAAACCTAGGCAAAGATAATGAATCTAGTAATCTATCCACTAATCATGGATTCTATCTCTATAATAATTATTTTATTAAAAACAATGTGGTACCAACAAAAGTTTACCTACACCAAGAAAGATCAATAAATACAATTTTTCCAAAAGAAAACCTGGTTCGTGAAAAACAGTGAAGTCAAGTTATATTCTTCAAAAATTGTGCATAAAAGCCAAGAAAAATAAAAAGCCCAAAACATTTGGAGATAGCGTTCCATCACCATATTGGGTATGAAGCCACCAAACAAACATCAAACAAGCTTGCATTTAATATTTTACCAGAACTTCATTTCAAAAAACATAATATTCTAACTAAGCAAGAATGACTCAATACAGGTAACACAACCTACAAACCAAAAAATGCTACCCCCTCCCCTCCAAATAAATAAATTCTTACTTGCTCAACTTTAATTTCATCGTCTGCAGCTTCAATGCAGGTTGTGAGTGAAAAACTTTGACACCATGAGCTGAGCGTTTTTTGGAATTTGATTTAAGTTGCTGAGAAGTTTTACGGTTTGAATAATGTTTGTCATTAGCAACATATCGCCATCCATATTGACTTCCATGTCCCGGTAGCTCAGAAGAGTCGCCACTACTTGATTTTAAAGAACGAGTTAAAATCATAGCCCCAGCATGAAGGCGAAGATGTGTACCATCCTTGCTATCTGAAACTTCAAAGTGCATTTGATCATCCTGAAGATCAAAGATAAGCTTTGGTTTCACCGTAGGCTGATCAAGCTCCTCCCATATTATCTTGTCTAACCAGGAACCCTCCATCATGTCTCTGTTTTGTGACATAACCTTGGTAAAACGCTTTACTTGACCACTTTGATTATGGTCAGATATCTCTGCCTCTTTTCCATCTGCAAGACTAGAACTATCCACTTCAGATCTGGATTCTAGCCTTAAAAGTTGGGGGTGAAATAGACTTCTGGATATTAAATTGGTCTTAGCTCCAGAAGAATCCCTTGAGCCAAGGGGCTCCAACAAGACAGGAGAGCTGCACATGAAGACATTATGATCTTTATCCTCCAGTATCTTCTGAGGCTCCATCTGAATATTCTGGATCCCACTTTCAATTTCTATTTCACTGCCACCAGAAGCTCCCAACTCAGGCCCAGAAATTTCACAACTTTCAACATTATTATCACTTGGAACAGGAGAATTGCCCCAATGGATTTCATCTTCCCAGTTTTGCTGATAAAAAGGATAAAAGTTGGCCCATGTCAAAGGATGATCTTTCAAGGAAAGATCTTCTGCAAAATCCCCTTTCATTGGTTCAGCACTATGACATGAGTCCTTAAGTTGTTGATCATCTTTCCTGGCCACTGAGGCATCCGCATGAAGAACTCCAAATTTTGGAAACTCCATGTCAACATCATTGCTTTCTGATACATCATTATGAACTGCACAAACCTGTTTAGTAAGTGAGAGACTCTGAGAGAAGCCCTTGAGGAATTCCTCTTCATCCTCTTCTACAAAATCAGCAGTTAAATCCAAAGACTTGTATCTATCTGGAAACACGAGGGGGAAAAAAGCAAATTAGGACAGAAGCCACACTGACAAACACTGCAGAAAGATAACATTCATTTTGCCATTCAAATCTCACCATTGACAGTTCTAAATTTCATTCACATACGATATAAATTGTGCGACAGCTATTTAAGTTTTCCAATCACACCTCTCCAAGAAAATTTAACAGATTCTGACACGTGAAAACAAAGTTCAGGCAAACATTCCCAATCTCCAATTACCTCTAGGAATAGAATGCCGATGCTCTCTCTTTTCTCCCTTTCTGAGAGGTTCAAAATTGCCAAATATTTCAGAGAAGCGTAAAATTTCCTCACCATCTTCCACACATAAAACAGGTAATGGCATAGCCATAGACCTTTTCTGAACTTCAGGCCCTTCCTGTTTGTTTCATCAATTAAGACATTAATATGTCAATAGAAAGTCAACCATGATAATTTTATAATCCTATCAACAATAATTATCATCAATGTTAGATAAAAATATGTTAGTGTGTGCATTACTAATTGGACTGGGCTTGTAAGTTGTAACAGTGTACTACATACATAATACACATGTACTAAACCTACAATTAATAGTATAAACACACACACATGGAACCAAGCTAGTAATCAAGTTAGTGCATACATCAGATCACATAGAAATCCTTTTACTCTTTCATACTCCCCCACCACACTTTAGCTTTTTACGATCAATTCAGCACCAAACTGAATCAGCATCCTACTATTTTGCATGTTTCTTAAGTGCATCAAGTAAAATAGTAAATAGGCCTGCAAAACCACCATTTTCAAAACAAGGCAGAGAGTTATGTGCAATTGTGCATATTTCAAGTTATGGGGGAGCTATGTTTCTGTAAAATTAATCAAAACCAAAAAGGGACTAAATTATGGAGAATAAGGATCAGAGGGTGACATTGGCAAGGATTGAACTCCTTAGCATGTGGTCACAGGCTCAAGCCACACAACTATAAATATATATTGGGTTACCACTAACATCATTGTAGTTCGAGTACTATCTATACTAATGTAGCATATGCACTCACTGAGTCGGCAGCTTTAGCTCAAAAATTACTTGTGAGTTATGACTTATATTTTCTTTTTGGACAAGTTTTGCCTTAGATGGCTAAAAGTAGACTGATTTTAATGATTTCCTATTTTTAATTAGGGCTTCATCCTATATAAAGGAATTTAAAAGATGTATCAGGATCAAACAGTTTTCTTAATAACAGAAAATGTTCTTCTATTTACCCTGCTTATTAATCAGAAGATCAGCCCTCTTTTAGCAAGTCCACATAATATCAACAGAGCCATCCATCAATTTTTGTATCTCAATAGTTGCATTCATTTATATTCTCAACTGCAAGACTACAAGTAATCTAAGTATTCACTATACAACTTGAAGGTCAAGTATGGTTGCAGAGTCAAACCAGTATATATATTCACTTAATCATACAGAACTTAAATATCATTCATGAGAATTGTTAGAATATATGAAGAATATCCAATGACATCTGAATTGTAATTTGTCTCTTAGAATATCTTATCTCTAAGGATTAGTTTCCATATTTCATAATTTTTCATGATTTATTTCCTCATTTAGCTGGCACTTCAGATTATGATTTAGTATAAGAATAAATAAGGGTTAGTGCTTTATGTTTTGTACCATATTGTAACACATTATATGAAATCAAGTCAAATATTGATCTCAATGTATTCAGTCTCTTTTATTTCCTTTCCCTCCTTTATACCCAAAACCCTACAGTTTCAACAAGAATAAGCATCAAAAGGCAAAAAGAAAATTTAAGAGGTAGCAAGAATGAAACAGACCTCCTCAAGTTTTTGTACATCAGCATCCAATTCTTCAGCCTGCAGTGAGTCAACATGTAATTCATGTTCAAGAGCACTCTCTTCTTTAGATGCATCTACAAAACTCTCTTCCTGCTCCCCTGAAAGAACAAAGCTAGCATATGTGAACTGCAAAATTCCAATATGAAATGAGGTTCATCTACCATTTATTAAGGAAAACCAAGCATTTTTAATTCTCTTTCCTAAGATTTTCAAGCGTCAACCCTCACAGAATAATTTGTTGTTGAACTGTGCTGAGTTGGTCTGAATGATAAGGTATTAAAGCTTAGCTCAAACACAAAGCTATTATTGTTAAGATCTAACATTGGCTAGCGGGCTAAGTATATGACAGAAGTTCTGTCTTTATAAAGACTCAGACATCCCCTTAGCTTTTGGGATAGTTCAGGCCAGTCCATTCTCGATTTTAATATGGTCTTGATGTTGAGCCAAAGCCACTCACAGGAACGGCCATGCAAACTTCATGCTCCAGATGTCTGGTCCAGGGCATGAAAGGGGTGTTGTTAAGATCCCAAGTCAGCTAGGTATTTGGCCAAAGTACTCCTTATAAGGTTTGGGCAATCCTCTCCCCCTGAGCTAGCTGTTGGGGTTGGTCTAGGCAGGCTCATTCAAATCTCAACTCTAATAATTATATACAAATTCAAGCAGATTATTTAAGTTTGAAACTTAGGCTCAAGTTTGGCTCAATTTAATATTAAATCAACATATAATTAAATTGAGCTAAATCAACTTTATTACAACGACAATTTATAGTATAATCTACAACTACCTACTAATTCTCAGTCAATCAGCTTACAAGCCCATGAGCCCAATAAAAGTCGATTCAAGTTTGGATCAATTAAGAATCAACCCGCGCATACAAATTTGAATTCAATATAACCAATCTACAAATCAAGCTTTTATCAAATCAAACCTACCAAGCCTATACAATAGTTGGATTCAAATACCACCATTAATAAGTAAGATTTTTTAATCTTTTTTATGTATTTCAAGCACAGCGCAAATCAATTTCCCAAAGGATAGGTATTCTTTCCCTCTGTCAATTGAATTAAAATTATTAGAGTATTGTATACTCTTGATTAGATGTAGTCTGTATTGTTATATTTAGTGTTGTAAAACTCTCTGTTTGTATCTCCCAGTTAGTTAGACTTAGTTAGACTAAGCTCAGTTAGTTAGGATCCCTGTCGGCCATAAATAGCTGAATCCCTTTCTGTTGTAATTGGTTTATCAGAATTCTAATATATAGTTTTTTTCTGTTCTCTCTCTCTCTGAAATTATCTTATCAAAAATATATGAAATTAGTTCACAATAGAACCTGTGCCTAATCGCACTCATGCACATTCAATTTCTAAATTGTATGCGTCAAACAGAATGCAAACATATCATCCACAGGTCCAGGTGGGGTTACAAATCATGAAGGTGCTGGTAAAGCATACTGACTGTGATTAAACAATCACATGGCAATGAAAAGACAATCTATGAATCAAACAACATCTACTTCCAAACCTGCCTGTCCTCAGTGAAAGCAAAAGAGAACTGTCTTTAAGGCACAAATAAGGAGAGCCAAAAAAAATTAAAAAGTAAAAAATCAAAGCATCCTCTTGCATGACGACAATACATCTGTCTCCAGCCAATATCTGAACAAGGCTGCAAATAAAATGCTAGAGCTAGATTACAAGAACCAAACCTTCTTGCACTTTTACGAGGACCATAACCAACATACCATGTAAATCCATATCGTAAGTTCAAAGCACACAAAACAAAGTACAACAACAACAGCAATAACAGTGGTGCAATTCATGTAAAAAAGATATTACCAACTAAAGAGATGTTATCAACTTTAGAATCGTCATTCACAAAGTCTTGCTCCTTTTCAGATTCTTCATCATAATTTTCATCATCAAAGACAGAAGCTTTGGATTCCAAACATACAGAGGCTTGACTGGAGAAAAATTCCTTTTTTGGTAATAAATAGTCCTCTTCATTGGCAGCTTCTGTCTCTGGACCATCATACTCTTCATCAATATCTTCATAATCAACAGCATCTTCAGCTTTTTCATCACAGTCTAAGATTAAAAAAATCACAGTTAATAAACTATTTTACAGAAGAGGGGAAAAAGAGATGGCTTATTTTGCTCATTTATCAAGAGCTTCATTTCATCAAATTCAAACTATTTTACAGACAACAAATGCCTTTGATGAGCATTAGCTTTATCAAATGAAATTTCCAAGTAAGAAATGTTAGAGCAGAAGGGTCAGGAATCCTCCCAACAGAATATAACAATAACAAATTAACTGAACATCAGCCTGAAATACTCTCAAATCCCTCTGTAAATCTGTCAAAGCAACTCATTGAATAAATTATGAGATCCAAATCACAACCCTAACCCTCACAAGAGGCCCTCACATGACTAAGTCTTTTGATGAGAGAAAGGAACATTGGCATAATGCCCTGTGCAGGAAAATACTGTGGGACCCCATGTAGGAATTTAAGGGATGCCACACAAGATAGTCATGTGAGAACCTTGCATGAAAGGATCCAAATCCAGACACACAAAAAATCATGGAAACTATCCTAACCCAAATAAAATACACTAGCAGAAGCCATTCACTGTAATTTTCTTGCATTTTTCTTTAAAATGCAACAAAACCGTGTAAAACGAGCTCAATTGCATAAAACCTTAACATCCTTCAACTGATCAAATCCCAAAAAGGGTCCAATAAAGTATTTCATAAATCAATTCATTTCGGCTAAAATGCACTTTGCCTATGGAAATTCATTTTGGTGCAAACAGAAGCCAGGAGCACCTACCACCAACCCCATATTTTAGGAGCCAATCAATAGCCATGGGATGCTCTATGGCTGTTAATGAATGACTATTATCCACACATGTTCATTCATACCAGTTACAAACCATCACTGGAACTTCATATCAGCTTGTTTCCTCGATCTACTTCTATTGACTTGTGCCACTGGCCCTTACTAAACCCTAGCATCAGGCATAACTACTGATGTTTTAATTTTACAAAAAGTCAAAAACAACTTTTTATAACATATTTTCCTTAATGGAGAGTAACACCAAGGAGTGTCAACTCTAATCCCCCAATACCATGGAGGATATATATAAGATTTACAAAATTTTCTTCTTTGACCAGGAAAGAAAATTAGTTGCTTCATATGATATTTTCCACCAAGCATGTCATGTGGGAAAGAATTCCAGTAGAAATAAAACACAGGTGAAATGCTCTCAGTTGATGAGGGAAAAAACGATACCAACAGAATATCAAAAACTGCATGATATAGTTTTTCCTGGCAGACAACTTCACCTTGTTCAACAACGTCAGGTAGTGTTTGTGGTGATTTTCCTGACAACTGCAAACAACAAATTACCATCATCATCATCATCAAAATAGGAAGTGGAAGGAATGAAATATAGAAGGAAAAATTGATAATCAGACACTTGCTAACCACATCAACATATAGCATTTCGAATTCCAAACTCGAACAATACAGCCAGATAATGATACTTAGATTTACTTACATCTATATCTGTCAGTGATGGACCCAGCTTATCAGCTAATGCAGAAAGATGCTCCTTGGCATCCTAAAAAGGAAATATGCTTAATTAGCACCAGCTTTAGTTTTTCACCAAAACACATAAACATAAATAAACCAAGAAGCATAACAACAATATAGAACATGCAATTGCTCATTCAACAATCAATATAATTTAATTTTCAAAAAGAGAATACATATCCTAAAAGATGCAATTATTTTATAGGAAGATCCCCCCCCCCCCCCCAAAAAAAAAAAATTGAACGTTCAATTTATCCTTCTCACGATCATTCATAATCTGGCATGCCCATATCACAGAAAATAGTTATAGGCATAAAGTATAAACAGCAATCTTATTGTACATGAATTTAAACAAAATAAAAATCTTACTATACATAAATTTCAGGTCAAGCTCATACTGCACTATAAACTCAGCTCTAAATTTTGATGCCTAAAACATAATGATCAATTTTATCTGTAAAGTAACAACTTGATCTAACCATTGTAGTGTGTGTTTGGATGAGTATTTGCAAAATTAATTTTGAATGAAATTAATTTTGTAAAATTGATTTTGAAGTGAAGTAATTTATGTTTGGATGTTTTTACCCTAAAAGCAGGTTTGATATAAAAATATAAACTTAAAGTGAATTTTTCAACTGAAACAAAAGGTACTTTTTATCACTTCTAGTCAAATTAAGGTTTGGAGGCAAAATCTATTCTATCCAAAATAACCAAACATTTGTATTTTCACAAAAATCACGCTGGACAAAAGGCAAAATCAATTATGATACTTTCCACCATGAAACCAAACACACACGTAGCAAATAATCTATCAATCTTTGCAGTTTGCACACTAAATACTAAAATCCTCCAAAATTGAAGTGCACATAATTTTTTTAATTTAGACTTTAGACATCCATCCTGAAGACTGGCTTCCAAAATGCCTCCTTTTTTTCTATTTTGAGAAGTTAGAATGCAAGTCTCCAGTAAAAGCATATCCCCCACAAAGTATGTATCTCAATTCTCAAACACAGTGGTTTTAAATCCTCCAATATAAAAGTTTAGCAACTTAAAAACTCTTACCAACTATAAAACAACAATAGCTTAGAAATTTCAGGAACTTTGAACTGTATAACCATCTAAGATATAAGATTTACATAGGGAATCAAGGAAGATAACAGTAACACTGTAACAGACAGTCAAAAAAATAAACAAAGCAATCTAAACATGACATATAAGCAAATTCAAATGTAACATCAAAGGCTGCATAAAATTACCTCGTCAAGATAATCAACATCGAGATCACCAGAATTATCTACATTTCCAAACATGAACCCAAGAAAACGATTACCCTTGCCAGACTCCTCATATTCTTCTTCGTCATCTGTCAATTCAAATTCATCAAACATTGAGTCAACAAACTATCCCAAACAAGAAACTAAATTACACACTAGAACGCCACCAAAACTCTCACATGAACTTTAGCTTAGAGATTTCAGCCCATGGACACTAACTTAGATTTCAGCACAACCATTCAACCCTACTCCGAATTCTAACCCAAATTTTAAAGAGAGGAACGCTTAAATATGATAATAAACAACCAGCACAAGCAAAGGAAACATGTCCCAAGCCTACAACAACTAAACAACTGGACTATACATCCAATTATGCAACCCGGCAACCCTATTGTAGATATTTCATTTTCTTCTTCTTCTTATTTTTTCCCTGTTCCTTCCACTTCTCATGCTCCTATTACTCAATTTTCATTGAACAAAACTCACCTTCATCCCTCCCATCTTGCGATGGGCTATCCGAATCGTATCCCATGTTGTGTGAACCAAGGTAGTAAAAATCACGTTCTGAATTCTGCGATTTTGCTAGCAGGATCGTCTTTTGCTCTCATAGGAACCCTAACTCGCTGCTCACATACGAACCCTAACTCGCTGCTTGCAAAATGGTTGGATAAGGAGGAGGTGGATGATGGGAGAAGAGGGTAGGGCTTTTGTTTTTGTTGATGAAAGTAGAAATAGGTAGGGTAGGGTTTTTTTTGGGTGAGAAGGGTGTTGGGCCTGCTCTGCACCCAATTTGGCCCTCGACGGCCTTTCTTCTTTCAGTTGTGTTGTGCAGAGAGAGCGTGAACCGTTAAGTCAAGGACTGGACCTGGAATCAGATCGAGTCGCACCCTTATATAGTCAGGGCTGATATATCAGACAGCTAATTAATGCAGCGAGATTGGAACGGAACCTTATTATCTAATATCTATCCTCAACCACGTTCCGCGTGAAGCAAATGGATCGTCTCATTTCTGAAACTCTCCATACCATAGACTTCTCGGCGCCTTGATGCCGCGCCACATGGATTGGGCGCCTCTTAATTCTCCTTTTTCCTTTTTCTTGCTTTCTCGGTTGCTCCCTTCTGCACCAAATAAATCCATGTCTATCTTTACCAGTAAACTCACTAAAATTATAGTGCGCTGTCGTAGTAGTAAATTAAAAAAAATGTTAAATAAATTCTTCAAATTGAATTCTGGTAGTCATCGTAAAAAAAAATTATAAGGAAAATTCAAAAATAAATTAACAACAAAATAAGCTTAATTGCATTTTCGATTTTCTAAATATTGTAATTATGCGATATTAGTATTCTAAGTTTCAATTGTGCAAATTGAGTTGTCTAAATATTATAATTCTGCAATTTTAGTCCTTTCGTGATTCTTCTAATTAATATATAACATATTATATTTTTCTGATAACGTGGTGGCTAACATGTTACTTGACACATATATTTACTAGGCTTAATTGCACTTTGATCTCTCACAATTGTGATACCCGAGAAACCAAAAGTGTAATTAACCCACGTCAATATATGTGTTAGGCAATAGGTCAATTACCATATCATGGACATGTCATCGTCCAATGTCACACCAACAAAATTTATTAAATATTTAACAGAAGAGTGATAGAGGAACGAAAATTGCACATTGCAATACTAGGAGGACCCAATTCGTGCAATTAGAACATGGAGACCAAAATTTCACAATTACGATAATTGAGAAGCCAAAAATATAATTAAGCCTACAAAATATTAAATTTTATATTGATTGAATAACAATCATAACAAGTGCTTTATATATTATTTCAAGGCTTATATATTTTAATAGTTCATGTACTAACAATGTAAAGAGTTTTTACACAATCATCTAGTTACAAATTGTCATATATGACAAGTTTGTTGAATTTTATAATAATTACATCAAAAGGCCTACTTATTATGATTTATGATTGATTGATAATGTAAAGTTTTTTACACTACCAATGCATAGAAATTAAACTATTAAAAAATCATATACTAATATATTTTATTATGTTAGTAATATAATATTTTTAAATATTTTATTTATCATGATAACATAAACTTAAATTAAAATCATTACAAATTACTTATTTCATTCAATTTTTTTATTACAATTAGAAATAACAACAAATGATAAAGAGTATCCATGGTGAAGACCTCTTTCAATATTGAATTGATAAGTACAACTATTCATTAAAACTACATCTTATTTTAACAAGAGATATTCTATAATGCATATTCTCTGCTTTTAATAACTTATAAGTCTAGTGATAAACATATTGTTGAAAAAATAAAATTGTTTAATATTGTTTCTTTTCAATTTTATATAAAAGTAATTAAATTAACCATCATTCATGTTTGTAACATATTTATAACATATAAGTTTATTTTTAATGTCTAATCTAATACTCATGATAACTTATTTAAAAGTCTATTTTGTAACAAGACCTCTAAACAAGGCATAAATATGTCTTTTAATAAGTTTGTAGGTTTGACTCTTTATGTATATCAACATACTTAATATTTTAAAAAAGGTAAAAATACATTATAACAAAATTCATATAATAATAATACTAAAAAAATTATTATTTATATTTACTTAAATAGGTCGCCCTGTCAGGCCTAAAAGGCTTTTTAAATAGCCTAAAGTCTGGCCTTTTTAACTAAATAGATTTTTATAAAAGCTCAGGCCTGGTTTATTTACTAAAAAAGCCTAGCCTAGCCTAGGTTTGATATAGACTAAGCCATATGCTCCTGTCGGCAGCCTGACTTATTTCCACCCCTAGAGTTAACCTAAATTACTCCGCCTTTAATTCATCGAGTTAGCGGGTTAAGACGAGTTGAGTCATCTAACTTGCCTTGCTATTTTTTCCAATTGACACAACTGGTTCAATCCGTTTTGCCATCCCGATCATTGAAAATGATGTATTTAATAACATCATATGTACACAAGGATCAAGTCGATACGAGATTATAGCACATTCTTACACTAATATAATAATACAAAAAAAATTAGATAAAAGAATTTGTGTACCTGACAAAAAGAATTGAATAATCTCATTCTTCACAAGACATGGATGAACCACTTAGTTTAGTACTAAGTTTATTCTTGATTCCATTTGAGTCACTCTAATGAGAGAAATAAAAATCCTAGCTGAGAATGATTCTACCCACTTTTCAAAGACTTTTGTTCATCCTAAAAATTGTCTAATGGGATAGCAATTTTATAACTCTCTTACAGTAGGGAGGGTCCCCTCAATAAGCTACTCATGATAAATGACCTAACCCATCACTAGGTCACTCTTAATACAAAAATCCATCCTATGATATTCCATAACCAACATATAGCAATTAAATAGAATCTATAATTGTCAATTAATGATTTTAAATAACAGTTTAATTATTGATTAATGCTAATCCATTATTATAATTAAAAAAATCAACATTCTCTTATTTGGATAGCATTAACTGTCATTAAAATATAAGAATCATTATTACTATAATAACAATTATGTCAAAGCATATGTCAATTAACAGTGTAAGACATGTAATATTAAACAATGCAAAAAATAATATCTAATAAGGATATATATCATACATGGTAAATCCTCACATTTCTTATAAAAAAATGAATATGAAAAGGCATAATTTATTAAGAGAAATATGCAATCCATGAATGGTCCAAGCATGTAAAAATATTGTGAGAGATATAATAATAAAGACTGATATTTTATACATATCTTATAAGAAGATGTTTTCAAACTTCTAATGAAAAATATTAAAACTTAACCAAGTCATATGAATTACATAATTTGATAAACTCCAATAACTAAGTCTTTGATCAATGGCTCAAACAAGCATGTTTTCTCTAACAATATGTTCAATCTAAGTATGAAAAACTGCAAAGGTCAAAAATATAATTCACATGTATTTAAATGCTCATAATAGCCCAAGAACAAGAGTAATTACATTTTTTTTTTGTTCACTTACATATGGGTTAGATAAAAAAATGCTTTACAACATTTGACACTCAATTAATTGGAGTTTCACTAAATAAGTGACTATATTGATTTGAGTTTCACTAAATAAGTGACTATGTAAATCTAAAAACAATCAAGAAATCCAAGAATTTCCTTCTTGGATGACATAAACATCTAGTCTAAATAAAACAATGTTTTGTGAGTACAAGTATGTCAAAATAAGCAAGCATTTATAATTATTGATCGAAACATAAATTTTATAAGTACTTTTATAGTGTAGAAAATCATACTCAATAGGAGCATTATATCTACAATAAACTTATAAAATTGTGGCCAAGAACAATGTCGAATTTTGGGTAAAAAAGAAGCACAACATAATTGCATGTTAAAAGATTAATTGTGCAAATTCCAACAAAATGACTTTGACATTTTCTTAAGATATCTGCTGAGATACAATAGATTTTATATATCTCAATACGATAGAACAAGTATAAAAAATAAAACCCTTTTAGAGTACGTCATATGATCATAATGACAATATAAGAGTAATAAGTTTCTAGACATAAAAGAAAACATACACACTCTTACTAATCCTTTGTATCAAAATAAGATTAGGATTTTCATTAGAGCCACTAATTTCAAATTGTTCCAATGGTATAATATTCAATAGCAAGAGTATAACTATGTTTTTAGTAATTATAAATTAGAAAGACAAACTAGTGCAGCATTATCAAAAGAAGTGATTATTATAAAATAACAACATGAGACCAATATAGACTATTTTAATCACAAAATTTGGGTTTTATAATTAACCATATGTTTTGTATGTACAATTCAGAGATTGTAAATATCCACTTGACAATTCATAACACAAAATTGCCTTACATCATCATAAACAATAATCCTTAAAAGGATTATATAATTAAGGTAACATTCAATTTATGAGATCAAAATTCTTGATATTTTAAATAAAATATGAGATTATTTACAAGTTTTTAATAACTCATTAAAACGTAGGTATTACGCTATAAATAACATTCACACTTACTTAAGTACAATATTTGGTTACCAATTACAAAAACACATAGGACCTATACTTAAGAGCCATTGAAGATATAATAGAAAATGGTTTAAAACTCTCGTTATAACATTAAAATATATAAAATAATGATATGGAATAGTAAAATAATTTTCTTTAAACTTTTCTAAGCTAATTTAGGATTCAAAAATATTGTCTTAACAGAGTTTGTTATTCATTAATAATGTAAGACAATAGAGAGTTAAAAAAAACTTGAAGAGACCATGACAATATCCTTAATAAAGGTTCAGACAATAAAACAATAACAATATATGATAGAAAATCATATTATTGAGTAAGATATGTGCCAACATAATTATATTTGTTTTCTTACATCTAATTAATTGCATAATTATACCCATGATAAGTGAGTTCATGATTATACAAATTACTAACAATTATGCCTAATAAATGTATAAAGTGTATTAAATTTGCATGACATTATATATACATTTATATATGTGTGTGTGATCATATCAAATGGTTCATAAATTTACATTAAACCATAATAATAAATGATAATAAAATTTATATTTTAAATAGGTATAAACTACAATTATGATATAATTTATATTGAAAAAAGTATAATAGCAAAGTTATTATTTATATTTTGATCGAGTCTAGCATACAAGAATGCATAAAATAATATTTTTTTAAAATTTATCCCAAAACTCTCAAAATAATAAGATGTGAAATACTCTCACTATAAATTAGAATCAAAATATAATTACAACATGGAGTCTTATAACAAGCAGTCAATAAATTAATTGTAGAGTTTTGCAATTTCCAAAATATTTTGGAAAATAGTCATACTCTTGTATATATTTGCATACTTGTAATCTCAAAGGACAAAAAAAATATATTATTAACAAATTTCTCCATATACGTAATCATATAATAAATCAAAAAGTTAAAGATTTCACAACTAATCTCATAAAGTATCATTCATCCTTGTATATAGAACTAGTGAGCTTAATTTGTTGACTTAATAAGAGTATATAACGTTATCTTAAAAGAAAAACTTCAATCATAAATCAATATGATTTATATAGAATACAAGAATGATATAATTTGTAATTGCCTCAAAGAATTGTTCAACAAAATTATTTTTGATGATACTTTACAAGTGAACATATTAACAATAATAAGGCAACAAAGAATTTAATCCAAGCTTTGGATTAATTTGGCACAAACAATAACATTACTCACTAAAACATATAAGATTCAATTTTGTTATGATCCAAAATTATTTTTTTTAAGACATGGTTAGAAAAAAAAAATACTTACTTAGTACATATTTGTCACAAAATTAATAATAAAATAAAAGTTTATGAGTCAAGATTTAGAGTATAGTAAAAAATATTAAAATAAATAAGAAAGATAGATTATGCCAATTTTAATCAATATATATATATATTTATTTATTTATTTATAAATGGCATAGGATAATATATATAACATACATAATTTCATAATTTACTACTTATGTTCACTCAATCTAAAATAAATGGACTAAATTCACATTATGACCTAAGACTTAATTTTGTGACTAAGATTAGATAAATAAAATGTCCAAATTATTTTTTTTTGTCAGAAAAGAATGGTAAAATAAAATTTTTGATCCATATGTTGAGATCAAAGTAATGAAAACGCAATATTTATCTAAAATATTAAAGGCTAAGTTATACTTATGGTCCCTCTATAATTCTCAATCTACTATTTTAATTCTCTTATTTTTAATTTCATGATTTTAGTCCTCCAATTTTTAAAAATCTATGATTTTAATCCCCTTATTTTTAATTATGCGACTTTAGTCATCTAATTTTTAAAAATTCATAATTTTGGTCATCTAATTTTAGGCTAAAATTTTAAAAATTGCAAAAATTCAAAATTTCAGGGATCAAAATTGCGAATTTAAAGACTAGAAGACTAAAATTATGAAATTAAAATAGGGGACCAAAATCACAAATTTTTAAAAATTGAAGGGCTAAAATTGCAAAATTAAAAATAGGGAGACCAAAATCATAGATTGAGAATTATAGGGGTACCAAAAGTACAATTTAGCCAATATTGGTTAAATTATGTCAAAATATTTTATAAAATACCTAAAATTTAATTTTTGATAAAATTTTGCCAAAAGAATAATTTTATTCCACACTTTAACATTAATTGCGCATTCATAATATTTTAAATAAAAGGACGAAACTATGAAAAATTGTAATATATTAAAGTGTTATTGACATAGAATACACATGACCAAATTTAGATAATAGTCTAAAAAAAATTGTTCCATAACAATGACATATTAATAAGGAGAGCATGATATATCAAAATGTCATTGAAAGAATAAGGAATAACCACACAAAAAAATGACACCCTAAATTTGAGAATATAATATTTAAAGTCACAAATTACTCTAATACACACACATATACATACACACGGACATATATATATGGATTTTTTTTCTTTAAATATATCAAAATTTCATAAATATACATAATTTGTTATAAAAATATATAAAATTAATATGGCTTGTAAAAGTGATATTTCATACCCTAACATATTTTTTTCTTATGGATTTGCATAATTTGATATGTAAAAAAAAATAAAAATTTACCTACATGAGTAAGCCATAAAGAATGAAATCAATTGTAAGTCAAAATATAAATACATTCCAAAGCCAAGAAATTAAATGATCAAGCAAGAAACATGTTAAAATTATTGACCTTGAAAAGTTGTGTAAGTCTCGTTATATAATTTTGGCATTAGTTTCCTAATATAATGCTAGAAATAGCTTGCACACCACCAATATAATTATTTTAAAAGGGTCAACTAAATCCAGTGATTTGTTAGGGGTTTTGTTCACAAGGATTATATTAAGAAAATCCCCAAATTGATTTGATAGAGTCAAGTTCTCATCCAAATATTAAAACCTAATGGAAATGACCCTTTAAGAACAACCTAATTGATTATTTAATTTCTAATCGATGATTGGAATACTATAATTTTCTAGGGTTATGATCATATAATAGTGTAGAGTTGAAGCCCTCAACTAATTTCAATAACCTTCAATCCCGTGAACGAAAATCAAATTTGAAAAAAAAATAAGGTTAAAGGCAAAATCGCTACTAGAAAATGCCAAATTCTCATGGTCCAATTAATGAAATTGTTTAAGTTTTCAACATAGGGCTCAAGGCTTATTGGGAAACAAAAGTGCTAAATAAATTACAAAGTTTGTGCATAAAATAATAACAATTTGTTTTTAAGAATTTCGCAAGAACACGAAGAGAGACACTCACGTTTACCAAACATACACAGAATACTCATTAATTGAAATAATAGCCATAATATGTATCTAACTATGCTCTGATACTAGTTGATGTATTTAATAACCTCATACACACACAAGGAGCAAGTAGATGCAAGATCATAATATGCTCTTATGCTAATACAAAGAAAATTAGAAAATAGAATTTGTGTACCTGACATGAAGAACACTCATTTTTCATAAGACGTTGATGAACTGCTTGGTTGAACACTAAGTTCATTCTTGACTTCATTTGAGTCACTCTAATGAGAAAAATCAAGATTCTGTGTTGAGAATGATTCTACCCACTTTTTAGAGAATTTTTGTCACAGTAAAAACTGCTTAATGATATAGCAATTTTATAACCCATTAGCAGTAGGTATGGATCTCTCAATGAGCTACTCACAGTGAATAACCCAATCCATCACAGAGTCACTTTTAATACAAAATTTGGTCTTATGATATATTCTATAATCGACATATAGCAATTAATAATTTCCACAAGTGTCAATTAATTATTAATTAATATTAATTTATTATTGTAATTAAAAAAATAACATTAACTTCACAAGATTCATTATCAGAAGGTATTAAATCCATTCACAAAATATAAAACTTTATAGGATAGTGCATTTATAGGTCCTTGAACTTTTGAGTTTTTTTAAATAGGTCCTTAAACTATAAAAATGTGTAATTGAGTCCCTAATTTTTTCAATTTTTGTAATCAAGGTTTACAAATCATTAATTTTGACAAAATATTCTTTATACCTTCCTAACCTCAAGGACCTCATTACAAAAATTGAAAAAGATTAAGGACTCGATTACGAATTTTATAGTTTAGGGACTTATTTAAAAAACCTAAAATGTTTAGGAACCTATGGGAGTATTATCCCTAAATAAAACTTGGTAATAAGAGACAGCCTATAATTTACACACCTTATAAATCTGCTTCCAAGGTTCCTTTTTGTCCTAGAATTTTAAAAAATCATTGAGTCACCTTATACAATAATACATTTATATGGCAAATTATATAAGAAAGATTAGTTGACATTCAAGGATGAAGTTGTGTTTTTAATAGAGTTGTCAAAATAGGTCGCTCGGCTAGGACTGACCCGACAGGCAAAGTTTGAAAAGCAGGCTAAGGCGACCTGATTTTCATATAGGCCATAGATTTTTTGGCCTACTTGGCCTGTTAGGCCGAGCTAAATTAACCCATTTTATTTTATTTTTTTGCATAAATTTATATATTTTTTATAAGAAAAAAATAAAAAAATACCAAGTCAAATTGGCTCGGTAACTTTTAGGCCAACATTTTTATAGCCCGGGACTTTGAGTGAGTTATTTCAATTCCATAATTTCTTTCTTTGACTAAAAATGAAAAATGAGGCATAGCCAATTTTTATTTTATTTTTCATTTTTGTCAAAGAAAAGAAATTATGAAACAAAAAAACAAAAACATACAGGATCAAAGTAATAAAAAGAAAAATACTAAGAATAATACAAGAGTGTATTATGATACATATGTTTATTTCTTTTCAAAATAGAAGGCAAAATCAATCAATTTATTTATTTCTACATATATAGTTAATTATATATATTGGCTTAGCTATAACCATTAGAATTCCTATATACTTATTCTGAGAACATACAAAAAAATATGTTAATGTGAGATGGATCCAAAAAAAGAGGGGGTTCCAGTTATAATCTAGAAAATATTCATATATATATTTTACAGAAACATAAAATTAAAGTAAGAGATAAAGTGGCGGGGAGACATGAAAATAAAAGTATTGTTTCAAAGATTTTGTCTAGATAGGATATACCTTATTTGCAAGATGGACGACACGTTTGGTAGAATATGTTACCAATCAACTTTTACCTCTTATTCTAGTATGTGTCTGGAGGAGCACGTACGCAAGAAGGGAGTTTGAGCTTGATGCCAATGGCTAAAATCTCTTCTGCTTTATATGATTATCAAACAAATAAAAAGTTATTCTATGTATCGATACTTACATCTCCTACCACTGGTGGCATGACAGCTAGTTTGAGTATGTTGGGGGATATCATTATTGCCAAACCAAATGCTTATATTGCATTTGCGGGTAAAAGAGTAATTGAAAGGCAATACTCGAAGGTTCACAAGCAGCTGAATATCTATTCCATAAGGGCTTATTTGATTCAATTGTACCATGTAATCTTTTAAAGGGAGTTCTGAGTTATTTTAATTTCATTATTTCTTTTCTTTGACTAAAAATGAAAAATAAGTCATAGCCAAAAACAAATTGGCCATGTTCTTTTCGAGCTTCAAAATAAAGAGCCCAACCTAGCTTGGCCTAGCCCACCAAGCCATTGGCCCAAGTTAATTTTGACAATTCTAGTTTTTAGGAGTTATAACTTTTTTAACTTTCTTTCATATTAAATAATTTTTGCGTTTTTTTTACTAGGTCCCTAATCTTTCTCAATTTTTGTAATTAGGTCCCTAGGTGTAATTTAACGGTTTGTAAATGAACCATTAACCCCATGGACCTAATTACAAAAATTAGAAAAGATTTACAAATTTTTATAGTTTAAGGACCTATTTAAAAAAAACTTAAAAAATTCAGGGACCTGCAGATGTATTATCCCAAACTTTACTACCATAATAATTCTTAATCACAAATACACCTATGACATTAACTTCTAATTCTTAAACAATCAATCTAGTTTTTTCAAAGAAATGCAAAAATATATATTTAGATACCTCATTAGCATTACTAGAATTCCTTTCTTCAAAATTAGTTTATGATAAAAAAAAAGATCAAAACACTTGGTATTATTTAGAAATTTCATTGTCAACCAATCAATCTAATGTTATTTAAGAATGG
This sequence comes from Spatholobus suberectus, assembly GCA_004329165.1. Lineage (NCBI taxonomy): Eukaryota > Viridiplantae > Streptophyta > Magnoliopsida > Fabales > Fabaceae > Spatholobus > Spatholobus suberectus. The sequence continues at coordinate 75,272,884 of CM014730.1, read as the reverse complement.
AACAATGGAAGTTTAAAATAAAATAGAAATAAAATGTTAAAAGATAGAAACGTGTGTTAAGTGAAGTGTAAATCGCTTAGGCCTATTCTGCATAATAAAACTTCTTTTGATATTATTTGCTCAAGATGTTTCTTGATTTCCAAAAGTTTGTTGGGAGAAAGAAAATAGCTTTCTTATACATAGAAAATCCTAAGAAGCATAATCAAACATTGTTAAGTGTTGAGAAGGTAATCTTCCAAAACTATTTGTAAAAATACTGCTTTTGATGGCTATCAAAAGCTAGTCTTCTGATATAATAAACTTAAAGCTTACTTTTGAAGTATAAAACCAATTTAGTTTGATTTGAAACTTTTCAATTTTAATGCTTAACTTGAATGAAATATGTTCAATAATTAAAATCCAATTCTACTATGTCAGATCTTTTAGTTTTGATTCTAATACCTTTGAAAACTTCCAAAATTTAGACTTTCTAATGTAGTTTTTCATTTTTATTCAAATCATTTACTTTTGTTATTGTAGTTTCTTCTTTTTCACTTTTTTTAATCTTTTTTCTTTTTGATAAACTTCTACCTTTTTATTTTCTTGGAATTCCTTTTCACCTTTTTTTCTTCTTTTTCTGCGAAAATCATGTAATTATTTTCTTGGAATAAAGTTTCCTTTTTTTATTTTTTTTATCTTCTTTCTCTACAATGAACACCCTTTTGAAGTGTGTTTACTGATATTATCTTGTAACTTTTACATTTTTCAATTATGAGGATGAAACAAAAAAATTAATAGAGGGAGTTTCACAACGAAAAAATAAATGTAATACAAAAATAACCTTACTTATAACTAATATTTCTAATTTCAACCCTCATATGTGCAATAAATATGTATTGATAAATATGTTAATCATTAATATATATGATATTCTCTTTATCATTTCAATTTTTTCTTTAAAATTCAAAACATAATTTTTTTTATTTGAATCTTATGTCATTTATTATTGTCACAATTTTTTTTCTTCAAAAAGTATTTATTTTTAATTACTTTATATTATTTTAAACCAATTATAAAGTAGTTTTGATACAATAAAATGTAACGTCCTATGTCATTAGATTGACTAAACCAACTATAAATGCAGAAATAAATATATTTACAAAAAAATATAATTTCATAAATGAATAAAATACAATTTTATTTTTTTTTGCTTTTAAGTTATAAACTAAGCCCTACACATGAAAATGAACATTTAAAAGAGATAAGACAATTGAATCACTGAATAACATCATATAATAAAAATGAGAGTGTACATTTGTCTTATGTATCATCTTGTTTTTTATTATTTTTTAATTAATTCTATTTGCATCATTTATACGTGAAAATGATGATTAATTCATAGACTTTAATTAACTAAAATTTCTATAATTTTTTGTGTAAGTTTAAACTAATTAATAATTCAACTAGAACTTATATAGTTTTATGAAACAAATAGTAAAGGGTTGACTAAAATATATTTTTGGTCTCTTATATTTTTACTAAAATTTGTTTTGATTCTTTATCTTTTAAAATATTCATTTTGGTTTTTTAACTCTCAAATTTGAGTTAATATTGTACTTTCAAAACAATGATCGTTTTCGATTTTGGGACATGATCTTAAACCTTTTTTTAAACTGATTCAAGATATGAAACTTGTCTCATTCACATAGATGAAAACTATAGAACTTAACTAATGTTAAAAGAAAAGGGCCATAAACATGATGAAGATTGCATTTAAATAAGTCTCACAAACAAGTAAAAAAGAATCTGACGTTAAATTTTTTTAGTTATTCGGTTACTTGTTAGACTCACTTTTCACGCGATATTCACATTGTTTATGACCCTTTTTGGTTCAAACATTAGTTGACTTTTATAGTTTTTAGAGTAAATTACATCGATACTGTAACATCTCGAGCGCTGACGAGGGCGGAGAGTGATCGCCGGTGCAAAAGAGATAAGGCACGGACAAGAAGCAGCTCCTGGTGGGCTTCCAGCGGGAGGGAAACATGAATGAATCTAATACACACCCGAATGAGAGGGATCCAGAGGATGTGTAGGTATCGGATTGTACAGTTGAGGATAGCTTAAAGGAATTAATAGGTGCTACCAATACCAACAAGATGTATCTACTTTTTGGTAGCCTATCACTTAAGAACTCCACATTTAAGCGTGCTTGACTTGAAGCAATTTTGGGATGGGTGACCTCCTGGGAGGTTTCCCAAGAAGCATGTGAGTGAGGACAAAGTACGTTGAAAAGTCTTGTGTTGATTTGTGGGGACAATCACTCATCTTGAAAGCGGGTAGGCGTTACAAATACCTCATGAGATTTTTTGAGATTACACATAATTTTCCTGTTTTTTTAATGTTTACAATAACCTCTCTTATTGAGATACATAGTATAATATTTTTCAAACAATTAAAAAGGATTAATGTAATGTATTAGGGTGTCAATGTTTATTAAACAGTTAAGGGGTTAGTGTAAGAGTTAAAAAAAATAAGGGTATTGGGCAAAATTTGGCAAAAACCCCAGGGGTGTCAGTGCAATTTATTCTAGTTTTTATGTAGGTGAATCAAATGAGACAAATTTCATGTCTTGAATTAGTCAAAAAAATGTTCAAAATCGTGTCGAAAACAATCACTATTTTGGAAAGACAACATTAACTCAAATTTAAGAGTTAAAAGATCAAATTAAGTCTTTTAAATGATAAAGTACAAAAACAAATTTTAGTAAAAAGTTAAAGAAACAAAAATATATTTTAGCCTAAAAGATTCTACTAATTTTTATAAGTAATAAAATATTTCATAAAGATTTATATGATTAGTGGTTATGAATCATAATTAATTCTCTATAAATTTTTGAAGTGATTATAACACTTTAGAATAAAAATGAGTTAAATATATTAAGTCCCTCTATTTTTAGTGAAATTTAGTTTTAGTCCATGTTGTAATTTTGTATTGAATTGCATCAGTTAATGGAACTCTTATTAAGACAATAGTGTGTTTATGTGTACATACACATATATGTATATGTGTTTATATGTGTGTATGTGTTAATATCTACATTCACTAATAAGAAAACTAGTAGAATTAAAAATTATAAAAAAATACATTTAGAAAATTATAATATTATAGAAGATTTAACCATTGTTTATTTAATATTGTGATATGAGTTATTTTATTAAAGAAAAATTTAAAAAATATTATTAGTTGAAATAAAACAAGATTAATAAAATTATTATGCAAGCATCATCTTATACTTTTTATTCATAATTAATTTTTTATTGTTATCAATAAATTTAAATACCCACAGATCTTTTTTTTAATTAGTGTCATTTACTTTGTTTTTCTTTTATAAAATATATTTAAAAAATAATAATTAAAAAATGTAATTTAAATTTTTTTATTTTTAATATCCTATTAAATTTATATATATAAATATTATTAAAACATATATTTTTAATATTATTTATTATTATATGCAAATATATTTATAAAATTATTTTTTCTAAAAAATATCTTTTATTTGTATTAGAATGATCTAAAAATTTATAAATATAAATATAAATATATTAATATTTATAAAATTAAAAAGTAATAAAAAATTCATCAAAAACTTAATAATATGATAAAATTATAAATTATAAACTTATACTTATACCCGTAGCCTTGAGTATTATAGGACACGATCAGATCACACGACACATACAATCTTTTATTTTTTTATTTCAAAATATTTTGTTGCGTCTTAAATCTTATTCTGTCTATGCACTGGCAGTCTGGCACTGCACGAGCAGAGCTAAAAAGTATAGAAAACTCCACCGGTACAAAGGAGGGTTTCATTTCAGGTTTGTTTAATTAGGGTTCCGTTGACGCGAGCAAAGAACGAAGGAAGAAGAAGCAGCAAAACCCAATCAAAGACCCTCACTCTCACCCCACACGGCCGTCGGCCACCATCGAACGCTGCCGCACACTCTTCACGTTAGTTATTTCTCGATCCTCTTCATTTTCTAATCCACGTCTTCATAGTTTACCAAAGTGAAACGGTATCACCCAACAGATATGTGCTATGCATCTTGAATTGCTAATGATATTTTTTAGCTATGATTCAGAGGGAGGATAGTTTGTATACCACTGCAAATTGGGTTTGTGTCTGGTGAATTTCCCTTTGAATTGTCTCAAACCAAGCAAAAATTAAAAAGTAATTTCATTGATTTTTGTTCTCATATGGCTAGGTCAGATAAACCAAACTAATTTGTGCTGGTCGATTAGTTTGTTTCCCTATGTCCTTCTAACTCTAATTTGCACCTGGCCATCAGAATGATAGGCCAATGTGATTGAGTGAGTTAGTGGATAAATTAAATTGCCTCTCTTAAGTGGTTAAGGATTTTGATTGCAGTCTTTCAATCTCAGCTTCAAAACTGTGTGTTTTGATTGCAGCCTGGTGAAGGAGGTTTCGGGTTTTGAACCCCATACCATAATCCAGTTTTTTATGTTAAGTCCTTCTTGATTGAAGCTATTGACAATTCGACATGTAGTTGAGTAATCATGTTGAGTGTTGGTTGATGCCTTGTGTTGGGCGGGTTGTATGTACTTTGAGGATTTCATGAACATGCTTACTTGCCTGCAACCTGTTTGATGAAATGCTTGAACTTTTCAGAAATAAACTAATGGCGCTTGCTCATGTTCACTTATAATGTCATATCTAAGGTTAAGCAGCTGTTGACATTTGATCAGTTGACATCCAAAGTTTCTGTTATTGTTCTTACTTGCTTATTATAAATTGCACGTTATCATTCTTGATTGAAAACAATGACAATTTTGAATTTATAATATCAGGGTTTGGTGGATTTTAATTTTTCTTGTATCAGATTCATGACCTGCAACTTTTTTACTTTATAATATTTATACTCCCTATCTGAGATCAAAGTTAATTGCTGGATCTGTGTATGTGTTTATAGGGTGCTTGGTATTATTAGCAGTGTTTCTCCTTCCCCCTTCCCTTTTTGATAATGCTCCAATTCATTTCATGTTGTGTTTCATAGCTTTAGTCTTCCATATTAATGTGCCATGTATTTTCAGTAAACAAGATCGGGCTAGGAGACAAATAGCTTGAAATCTTTTATTGCTAGCTACTGTTCTTGAGCTTTAATTCCATAGTTCTTACTTTCCCTTGGGATCTGTAATTACAAAAATCTTAGAATTTCTTTGTTTAACACAAGCAGGCGCAATGGACAGTGTAGTTGATTCTCTGAATAATGCCTATCAAGATTTTGTTGCTGCAGCAGCAAATGTGCTAGAAGCCAAAGAAAATGCTGGTTCCATTAAAACAACAGCAACAGATACTGCTCTAGAAAACTTTAAGCAGAAGTGGGAATTGTTTAGAGTAGCATGTGATCAAGCTGAGGAGTTTGTGGAGTCTGTGAAGCAAAGGATTGGATCTGAGTGTCTGGTAGATGAGGCGACAAGGCCTGTGGCAGGAAAACCTGGACAAGCTACCATGACTGGTCTTCCTCCCATCAGTGCAGTTCGGTTGGAACAGATGAGTAAAGCAGTTCGATGGCTTGTGATTGAATTGCAGCATGGCTCTGGATCTGGTTCTGCTAATTCAGCTCTTTCCCATCCCTCCGCTCCGTTTGATGCCAGGTTTTCTGAAGATGCTGCTCAGTAGCATTAATGTAACTGTGATGATTAATTAATGTTATATATTTCTCTATGCTGATTGTGCTTAGGCTATACCGCTTTAGGCATTTTATACAAGATTAAGTATTAGCTTTATGTTAAATTGTTGAAGAATGTAACTTATGTGCATTGTGCATGACACAACACAACAATCCTTAATTTTCTGTTGGTGATAATTAATGTATTTTATCCCACAAAATGACAATGTATGAGTTATGCCTAAATATTCATTATGAATTTATGAATGCTGCAAAATGTCTTCATACATGTCGTGCAATTCCTAAACTGCATTGACATGAAGGCTACACACAAACTAGACATTATGATGCAAAGAAATTGATAACAGAGGAAAAATGATAGGCACGTTTTTCAGAAACAGAATTTAAAGGAAAGAGTTGCTGGAAATAATTAAGGCAAGAATCTCAACAATTAATATTTCCAACAAGAGTGTCTGTATGGAGTGGACTAACTCCCACAAGATTACATAAACATACTGAAAAACTACTTTCACTCCTAAACAGTGTACTTATAGTATCCTACATATGAGGCCTACTTAACAACTGCACCTACAACCAAAAAACTGCCTTTTACTGATGCTGAAAATGCACCTGTTCCACTTCCTTATTTTCAGCCAGCACTATAGTAGTGGGGTGGTTACTGTTGCCTTGGTCAAAACATCCCAACTCTGCCTTCTTTTAACGTTTCTTCCTCCTGGAATATGTTTGTAAGGGAGGTGTTGTATCAAACAGTGAGGTCTACAACAGGTTGTTTAAATTAATTACACTCCTAAAACATTGTGAATCACACACACACAGACATGCAGTGCGTGCGTGCGTGCACACACAATCAACTAAATATGAAATAGTTTCGTATTGTTCACATGGTGGCCTCTGGAGGGATTGGGGCCTGTATAAGATGCTTTACAGGGAAGAAATGCATAATGGGCCACCAAAGGCTTTATTTCGAGTTGTCAAAACAGAATGTGATTAGGATTAACGTAAGATGTGTCTAGGCAGCAAATGCCCAAAGCATTCACTTTGTCTCCATGTTCACCATCTAGAAAGGATGTTGATGACTTTACTCTCTATGTCTAGGTACTGGCAATAGTAAAGAGCATAAGGGTAAGGCCTAGGGTGACAAGCTACCCATTTGGGAGCGTAGATATCCTTTGAAATTTCTAGAACGGTGTAGTTTTGCAAAGGGCACCTGATGTTTTGGCATAGTTGTTAGAATGTTATAACTGGGTGCAGCACCAAGAACACAGCAAATGCGTGGATTCTATGGATGTAGGACTATCCTTGGTCTCC